>CAMZMU010000076.1:35093692-35693692 GCA_947311845.1 Poa pratensis | reverse complement strand
AAGCACAACATGTTTCACTTCTATCGGCCGCGCCACGATGACAACATTTCTGTTTGTTTGTTTGCGGCATCATCGTCACGCTTGATACAACTTGTTGGGTGTTTAGTTTGGTGACGAGAAGCTTCTTCGATACAAGAAACCATTTCCTGAACTAACTTTGGTGCATCTTCCAGCTCACGGCTTACTATAAAAACACAGAACAATATTATATCCTCCAATTCAGACCTCCTTCTCATATCTTCCCCTTGTTTGATCCCTTAGACCATCCACTATGTTGCTCAAAAGCGAACCATAGAGACCTATGGTTCGGTTCTCACATAGCAGGGCATCGATGCACAGACTAAAAAAGCGGATCGATTGTTTGGTTCGCTTCTTTTCTAACGCAGCCAAGCTGAGCGGGGCAAGCTGAGTGCAAAGGTGCATGCTCGTGAGGGAGAAGAGCAGTACATGCATCATAGAAAAGAGTTTTTTACTGTTTTGTAGGTTCCATTGTTGCATGCAAGCGATGCTACACATAGCAGATAAATCAAAGCGATTCCTACTTCTGATAATATTTTCTTTGGTTCGAACCCACATAGTGGATGGTCTTAGTGTCAGGTAAAAATATCTCTGTCGGCATTTCCAAGGTCTTGACGTTACAAACAAGAACAAACATTAACTTTCCTGAAATCACAAACGACATAACAGTTCATACTGCTATAATCACATTAAGGGCTCTTTTGATTCGTAGGATTTTCATAACGCGAGAATAGGAAAAACGTAGGATTGGAGTGGCACGTCTTCTTCAATCCTATAGTAATTGGAAACTACAGGATTTTAGATCCATGAGTGTTTGATTGCAAAGGAAAGCTGAAGGAATTGAAAAAAAACAGGTTGGAGCGGAGGAATTTTTTTCTTCAAAATAGAGTGAAAATGAATCCTTTGTAGGAATTACAAAAGATTGTAATCTTTTGAATCAAACGACCTTTGTAGGAAAAAATCTAAGGAATCAAATCATTCAAAAATTCAATTCTTTTAAATCAAAGGAGGCCCTAATTTTCAGTCTCCCGTGGCTTCACCATAAACTCAAAAGCACTGTTCCTGTCTTCACCGAGAGGGAACCAATGTATCATCCATGACAAAGTGGCAACAACAAACAGGAGCACTTTTTGATTAGCTGCACGGTATGGGATATTGTTGGATTCTGTATTTCTGTCACAGCCCTGCGACATGGCACGGGCATGGAGGAGATAAGAGTGTGATGCTGAAATTAATGGAGCGCAGAGATAAGCGCGCAAATTGTATGTTGCTTCCCTTGGCTGATGGAGCTGTACAGCCGACGTCAAATCCTGGTGGACATATCATTCCTGGTTGGCTGAATCCATGACTTAAAACATTTGGTAAATTGGCCGACGTCTTAGCAACAAGCCGCAGAATAAGAACTGTTCTTTGAGCAATTCAGAAAACCAGAAACCAACACTACTAGGAAACAGGCCATTAGTGGCGCACCAAAAATGCTTTCTGTGGCGCATGGAGGATGCGCCACAGTTAGCTCGCCACTAAAATGTGTTTTCTGTGGCGCATACTTGGGTGCGCCACAGAAAGCCCAGGTTTCTGTGGCGCACTGCACAGGGTGCGCCACATAAATATTTCAGTGGCGCATTGCCCGGGAGTGCGCCACAGAATTACATGCGCCACAGTAAAAATAATGCATGCGCCACAAAATAATTTGCAGGTATTCTGGAATTGCTGCTGCCTGCAGTATAAATACAGGTATATTACAGGAAATACAGGTATATATACAGGATTTATACAGATATAATAGAAACAATAATATATTTGACAAGGTATATGAAAACAGACACATTACTATGTCATCACATTACTTGGAGCCCGAGATACATAAATATAGTGACAAGTGCCGAATATTTACACAAGTTATGATACAAAAGTTCATCATGTCACACGTTACAAATGAAGTTCACCGCCTAAACTAGGATCAAATAGAGTACATCGGCGATGATGGTGAGCAATAGCGGGACCACGATCATGGAGCCTTCTTCTTGAGCGGCGCCGGGAACGGTTTACACCTCTCCTTCGTCGTCCACGTCCTGGTGTCCTGCTGAGCCTCTAGGTGTTCTTCGATGTCCCTCTGGCACAACCCTGGAGATGGATTGGGATATATATTGGTTAGTAATATAAATAGAGTATGATTTATTCATCGAAGTGGATAAGGTCTATAATAAAGAAAATAAAGAAGCACTTGTTGCGAGTGAGGCAAGTCTTTCTTTTATAATACATCGTCCTACCTCTGGTGTTGCGGAAGGACCCCGGATTTCTGCTGACTTCTTGGACGATGATTTTCGATAGCTCCATCTGGATGCAATGGAAGTCTTCTCTAAGCTCATCATCGGTGATATTCCTCGCAGATTTGGTCCATTGTAAGAGACTAGATGGCATCCTCGTTTTTTCTGCATCCCGGACCAACCCTTTAATGTGATGGAGGACGTAGAAGGCCTCCTTCACGCTGCCAGGCTGCTGCTTGATGCACTGGAACTCGGTCCCATGCCTGAACTGGTGTTTCTTGTCACTTGTGAAATTTTCCCCCTTCTTTTCGAAGGGGCCTCCCTTTTGGGCGTAGTCCTCGAGAGCCTCATCTAGAACACCCTTTATTCTGGTGTAGTCTTTCTTCCTATCCAAACTCCCCGAGTCGAAATAAGTGGCAATGGACCACCTCGGGCTTAGGACAATGAGTATGCAATACTTGTCCCTGGTCAACACACAATTGAAACGGAATGTTGGAAAGGATCAGCAATGGAAGAAATCGATAAGAAAGTATAAGATACGATGGCGGCGAGCGGATGTGTACTTACTCGGGAAAGAAAGGCAGAAGTAGGGTGTTCTTCCTCTTGTTGGTCAGCATGAACCTCTGGAGGTACTCCTTCGCCATGGTCCGTGTGCTTGATCCTTCCACCAGCTGGTTGTCACGCATGTAGTAGGGATCCAGTACCGCGACGTACGAGGTATTATCTCTCCTGATCTTCATCGCCATATTGAGCGCGTATAGGCGGACCATGTTATAGTCCAGCCGTCTAGAGTGAAACAGGTTGAAGACATCCTCGAAAGCTATGAAGAACAGATCCGCCGGGGCTTCATGGACGAAGTCCAAGTCCTTTGGCACCTGGGCCACGAACACCGGGTAACTTGGATTCGCGTCTCGAAGAAGCATGCCCTCTAGCATCAAGATACTATCATGCAAAGTGCGCATGGGTCCTTTTGCGAGGCGGAGCAGCTCCGGAGGCAGTATCGGTTTACCAGCTTCATGAAGTCGGGTCAAGCCATCCGCACGGGGTGGTACCATGTCTTCATGAACCCGGATAGTCTTAGGAGCTGGCTGGCTCGCAGAGGCGCCTGGCTTACTTCTCTTCCTGTGCTGCTGCATCTTCTTCATCTCTGGGGATTGCACTCCCTCCTTAACGGACTTATAGATTGTGCCTGGGCTGAAAAAGGTAGCCGGTTGGGACTGAATTCCGGCCTCCGGAGGCGTGTCTTCATTCGAGAGAGGATTTTAGAGAAGATTAGAGAGAGGAGATGGTGTGCATTTGCCAAATGACACCATTAGCTCACTTATATAGCTAGCAAGAGATAGTTGAAAGGGTTCTTCATTAAGATTTGTTTCAACTTCCAAAAATGAATTAATCCGGCGCCCCTTTGTTTCAGCTTCCCAAAATGAATTAAGATTTGTTCTTCATTTCCCGTGTGATCAAAGACCAGCGCGGGAACTGAAGTGTTTGAATGCATCAAGGTTTCTGTGGCGCACAAAGTCCCATGCGCCACAGAAACCAGCATTTCTGTGGCGCACACAGTCCCATGCGCCACAGAAACCAGCATTTCTGTGGCGCGCACAGTCCCATGCGCCACAGTAAGCTCATATTTCTGTGGCGCATGGGAACAGATGCGCCACAGAAATGCATGTTTCTGTGGCGCAGCCAGAACCATGCGCCACAGAAATGTGTGGTGGGCCTCGAAAACAAACGTTGGTGGTGGGGCCCACGATATTTCTGTGGCGCATGGGACTGAATGCGCCACAGAAATGCCTTATTCAGTGGCGCATCTATATTTTATGCGCCACTGAAATTTGTGGCGCACTAGAGGGGATGCGCCACTGATAAACTTCTGTGGCGCACCGCAAAAAGGTGCGCCACAGAATGATCATCCACCTATAGCTAGTTTCAGTAGTGCAAGGGCGAGCTTCTGCATCGAAGGCGCGCGGAGGCAAAATCTTCCACAACGATGTCAACTCTTACAGACGGATCTCACAAGACTGCTCTATTAACATCATCACATAACATGAACGGATGAAACAGATTTAGAAGGACAAGCTGCACTCGTCGACGAGGCAGTCGTCGTCGAAGCTCCAGAGGCCCACCGCCGCGTCGGCGTTGCTTTGGACGGCGTCCGCGCTGAACAGGCTGTCGAGGGTCTCGTAGGCGCCGCCGTCGAAGAAGGCGAACTGGTTGGCGAATAGGAGATCGTCGAACAGCGCGTCGGAGTCGGAGTCAGAGGCCCAGGCCGGCATGCCCTCGTCGGTGTCCTCCGTTCTTTGCCGCTTCGCCAGCTACTCGGTCTCGAACTCTGGGGAGGGCATCGGGGGTGCGCTGCGGCCTCGTCGAACGCGGACATGCCCTGCCACGAGAAGTCCGGCAGCGCGCCACTGGAATCGGAGCTCTCGCTCGCCTCAGCTTGCACGGCGGCGTCCTCTTCCTCTTTGTCGATGAGGAAGACGATCGGTGCTGCCTTGGCAGGGGGAGCCGCGTCGGCGCCGGGGCGGCCCCGCTTGCGGTCGCTAGGAGCGGCGGTCGCGGAGGGGAAGTTGAGCCTGGCATTGGAGCCGCAGATGGCGCGCGCGGCGTCGTCGTAGGCGAGCGCGGCGGCCTCCGCGGAGGGGAAGGTGCCGAGCCAGACCCGGACGCCCTTGACGGGGTCGCGGATCTCGGCCGCCCACTTGCCGCACGGACGGCGGCGCACGCCCCTGTACTGCGCCAGCTTGCTGCGTCGCCCCGGTGCCGCCTGCTGGTGCCCAGCTGCCCTCCTGCCGGCGCCGGAGGGCTTCTTGGAAGAAGCGCGTGATACGTCTCAAACGTATCTATAATTTTTGATGTTCCATGCTTGTTTTATACCAATTGCTACATGTTTTGTATGCACTTTATATCATATTATGACATTTATTGGACTAACCTACTAATAGTTGCCAAAATGCACAATGTTCTTGTTTTACACTTTGATGTGTAGAAATTATCAAAATTGGGCAAAGGAAACCAAGTTGGAGTCAAATTGGGACTTTCCAGAAATCTGTCTGAAAACTATTTTCAAAGATCGCCACGTTCGGGCCTGAAGATGACGTCAAATGGAAAAAGTCTAGTCGCGAAAGTTGCAGGGAATTTTCTGCCGCACGATCTAGACATAAAATGCATCCCAATCGGAGTTCGGATGCGGCCTGTGCAGGCCCGACAAGTCGGCTCGGGCAGGAAAACCCTGACCCGCGCCGAGGTACGGTGTGGCTGCCTCGTGCACCCCCTGAAGCCGCCCTTTGGACTATAAATTGCCCCCGCCGAGAAAACCTAACCCACTAAGGACGAAACTCCCGAATACATCTCCGTGCTCCGCCGCCACGAAACTTCGTTTCAGGGGTCAGAAGGTCCTGTTCCGGCACCCTGCCGGGACGGGGATTGACCCCCGGAGCCTTCTCCATCGACGCCACCGCCTCCATCATGCTCCGTGAGTAGTTCCCCCATGGACTACGGGTTCTAGCTGTAGCTAGTTGGTACTCTCTCTCCCATGTACTTCAATACAATGATCTCATGAGCTGCCTTACATGATTGAGATCCATATGATGTAATCGGTGTTGTGTTTGTTGGGATCCGATGAATATTGAATATTATGTCAAGTTGATTATCAATCTATGTCCTATGTTATTTAAATCTTGCATGCTCTCCGGTACTTGTGGTTACCTTGATCAAGTAGTTGCCTGTATCTCCAAGAGGGAGTATTTATGCTAGATAGTGGGTTCATGCCTCCGTTGAATCTGGGACAGTGACAGAAAGTTCTAAGGTTATGGATGTGCTGTTGCCACTAGGGATAACCCAACGATGCTATGTCCACGGGCATATGTGTTTGTTTACATTACGCACTTTACTTAATGCAATTATCCGTTGCTTGCAACTTAATACCAACGGGGAACTCGGATGACAACCCGGCGGTGGATTATTAGTCATAGACGCTGTTGGATAACGGTCTATGTATTTTGTCGTAATGCCCAATTAAATATCATAGTAGTCATCATGTCATATATATGCATTGTCATGCGCTCAATATTCTGTCAATTGCCCAACTGTAATTTGTTCACCCAACACTTGTTATTGGAGAGTTACCACTAGTGTAGATAGCTGGGAACCCCGGTCCATTGTCATCATCATTGCTTTCCCGTCAACTCCACGCATGCAACTATTTTCTGGCGCCATTGCTTCTGTGTTACTGTTACTATTGCTCTCATATTGCTGCTGCTTTCACATCACCCCTGTTACTAGTGCTTTTCCAGGTGCAGCTGAATTGACAACTCCGCTGTTAAGGCTTATAAGTATTCTTTGTCTCCCCTTGTGTCGAATCAATAAATTTGGGTTTTACTTCCCTCGAAGACTGTTGCGATCCCCTATACTTGTGGGTTATCAAGACTATTTTCTGGCGCCGTTGCCGGGGACTAGAAATCTTCATCCTCAAATAAGCTCCCGTCAAGACGCTAACGAAAATAGTATCAACTATTTTCTGGCGCCGTTGCCGGGGAGCATAGCTCTACTCATAAGTTCACCTGGGGAGTACACTCCACCTCTCTCTGTTTTTATTTTATTTTGTTTTGCTTAGTTTATTTTTGTTTAGTTGTGTTTTGTTTAGTTTACTTTTGCTTAGTTTATTTTTGTCTAGTTTTATTTTTCTTATATACCCGAAAATCCATAAAAATTTAAAAACCGAAAATCTAAAAAAAATGTTGCTATGGAAGAACATGCTAGAACCTCTATGTTTATGGAAGCTAAAGAATTATATATAAAGTATAGAGAATCAAGAGAGGGTAAAATCATGAGAGGCATGTTAAAAAAGTTAAATCAAATTGCTGAAATTTTGCTGGAACGCCATGATATAAATTGTTGCTCTGAACAAGATACTAAACATCTTAAATTCCAATGTGGCTTTAGTGAAGAAGTTTTAATTATGAACTATCATTGGAATAACTATATTCATTTGGAGCTGAAGAAGTAGAACAATTTGTTTTACTTATGGGAGCTTCTGAAATAGATTCCTTCATGGCTAAAAATTATGAAACTGTGTTGCTTGTAATAAACTTAAAGAAACGGTCTCTTTTATTCTTGATTATTGCCTAGAAAATTTCAGCAATAATTGTTATATCATTGATTATAAAGAGAGACTCATTAATGCACAAGAATGCACTCACAATTTGCAGGAACCTGTAGAAGAAGAAACTATTGCTGAAACTGAAAGCTCATTGGATGAAAAAGAGAGGAGAGTGATGAACAAAAGGAGGAAGAATGGATTAGCTACCCATGCCTACCTTCTAATGAGAGTAACTCTTTATCTCTTACACTATTTGATTGCCCTCCATGCTTACCAAAGGAGGATGAATGTTATGTTCCTGTGGATTCTCTTGAAATATTCCCTATGAGTAAAACTTGTGGAAATGATTATGCTACTGATATTTATGATAATCCATGCTATTTTGATAAATCTTATGATAATCCTTTATTTGTGCCTAATTTCGAAATGCATGGTAATGAGAAAGTTTGCTTAGAAAATGTTTATGATAAAGCTCTAGATGATGGTCCTATATTGGTTGATAATATTAATACTACTAATGAAAATGGGATTGGAGAGGTCTTGACTTTATCTAGGAGTCCCATACCTCTTGAGAATGATCAATCATCTTGTTATAAAATTGTTAAAAGTGGGTTTGAAAGTTTTAATCCCACTATTTTTGAGCTTGATAAGAATTATGTGTTTGTAGATCATGAAAAGCATGCTTTATGTGATAGTTATATTGTTGAGTTTGTTCATGATGCTACTGAAAATTATTATGAGAGAGGAAAATATGGTTGTAGAAATTTTCATGGAACTAAAACACCTCTCTATATGCTGAAAGTGCTGAAGTTACTCTTGTTTTATCTTCCTATGCTTGTCACTTTGTTCTTCATGAATTTATTTGTGTACAAGATTCCTATGCATAGGAAGTGGGTTAGACTTAAATGTGTTTCGAATTTGCTTCTTGATGCTCCTTTTGCTTCATTTTCTATTTTTATGTGAGCATCTTTAAAACTATCAAGCCTAGCTAAAAGGCATTAAAGAAAAGCGCTTATGGGAGGCAACCCATTTTATTTTTCTGCAATTTTTTTTTATTGAGTCAAGGAGTTGTTTACTTCTGTAGCAACTCCTTTGTATCTTTATTTTCTCGCATTGTTGTGCCAAGAGTAGCCTCTAGTGATAAGATGATGCTTAATTTTGATTGCTGCGCAGAAACAGATTTTTGCTGTCCACTGTACGAAAATCCTAAAATCACCAGATTGTGAAAAATCTGAAATTTTTGTGCGTAATCTTTATGAATGTCTGAATCTTTCATTAGTTCAAGTTTTTTATTGAGCGTCGTAAGTGCCTCGAAAAAATTCATCTTTACTGCTGTTCTGTTTTGACAGATTCTGTCTCTGTTTTTTGCATTGTCTCTTGTGGGCTTTAAGCAAGGTTCTCTAGACGTGGAGGGCTGTAGCTAATGTTTTATTGAGTTCTTGCAATGTGTCACAACAGAACCAGTGGATTAAATTTTTGAGTACTAACCCCTCTAATGAGATTTACTTTGAGTTTGGTGTGACGGAAGTTTTCAAGGGTCAAGAGAGAAGGTGATATAGGATCAAGAAGAGTGAAGAGCTTAAGCTTGGGGAGGCTCCCATGGATCTCCCCAGCATATTTCAAGAAGACTCAAGCGTCTAAGCTTGGGGATGCCCAAGGCATCCCCTTCTTCATCGCAAAATTATCAGGTCATCTCTAGTGAAACTATATTTTAATTCTTTCACATCATATGTGCTTTTCTTGGAGCGTCTGTGTGCTTTTATTTTCAGTATTGTCTTTTATTTTCAATAAAGCTTGACTGGACCCTAGCATTCTTGATTGGGAGAGAGACACGCTCCGCTTTTTCATGAGAATACTCCTATTCTTCACTTATATTGTTGAGTATTCATATCTAGCGCTGTTCAGCTTTAGCTCTTGTTTTCATGTATCTCTTTCAGAGCTATTAGCTTCTTTTATAGAAAGTACTCTCTTGCTTCACTTATATCTGTTTGGAGAGTTGCTTGGTTAATATGTTGGTTCAGAAAATGTTGCGTGTGGTAGTGGTATAATGAAAAACTTGCATAATCTTGTAGATCATTGAACTTTGATAACCTGATTCCTTGCAAACGTTTTGAGGTATTAAGTAATAGATGGTAAAGCTTGCTGGTTAATTAAGTTAAAATCATTAGTGGATTATTGTCTTTAAGCTTGCACCGTACTACAAACTCTACTAAAATTGTTGAAGGTGTAGTTGGACTTGATAGCTTTCCATGTCTGAAAAGTGGTTCGTAATAACTAGGTTGTGTGTGAAGGTCGAGGGATCTAACGGGGTACTTGTGCCGCCGTGAACGGCCCTCCTTGGGGTAAATGTTAACCATGCGCTTAATGTTGAACCTGCTAGTTGTTTGCAATAAACTTGTGAGTTCTTTTTGACTAATGTTAAGCTACGGTTTTGGCACTTCCACCATCCAAATTTGCTAGCCTCTTCGGTGCTGTGCATTGCCTTTTCTCACATTGAGAGTTGTGCAAACTTCGCCAGTACATCCAAAACCCGTGGGAGGACTTCCTCTTGTTCTCCTACACATAAGCCCATACATCTTCCTCAAAACAGCCACCATACCTACCTACCACAGCATTTCCATAGCTGTTCCGAGATATATTGCCATGCAACTTCCATCTTACATTACATGACTTGTTGTCATTTATCATTTATATATTGCTTTGCATGATTCTATATAGCTGATGTGTGGTTTACCCATGTTACGCTGGATCATTGCACATCCTGCTACACTGGCAGAGGCATACAGTTCTATACATCATGTTTTGTTCATTATGAGTTATTTGTACCAAAAGTTGTAATCATATTAGAGTGTTTGCCCCTTCTTGAAAACAGCCATGGAGGCCATGAAAAGAGAAACAGAAAAAAAAAAAAAAAAAAGAAAAAGGGGGGCAACACTACTATCCTTTATCAAAGTTGTGCTCATGTTTAGCACCTGCAGTTTCATAGTTATCATATTTGTGCTCATGTTTAGCACCTATGCTCCATTTGAGAGAGTTTTCATGTTTTACTAGTATAACTATGTGGGGAATATTACGTTATAGAACTTGGGTTGTATATTCCAATGATGAGCTTCCTCAAAAGTGCTCTAGGTCTTCGTGAGCAACCGAGTTGGATGCACCCCCACTAGTTCCATTGGAGAGCTTTCATACACATATAGCTCTATGTGCATCCGTTGCATGGCAATCACTACTCCTTGCATAGCTTCGATTATAAGACTTCCTCTTGTCTAATGATCACTTATAGCTTTGTGAGACTTTCTTCCATTGGCCTTCCAAACCCCCATTAACGTTCTCTTTGCCATAACATCCTGGTGCCAATACTAAATGCTTACGCTCACCGGTTGAGTAGACCTCGAAACAGTGGATTCATGACGTTCATGTTTACTTTTACTTGACTGGATCCTTTCTCTATGTTATGAAAAATTGCTTGATGCTTGGAATTGAAGGATAGAACTCCTACACTGGATACTTAAAACATCTATAATGAACCTTGTACGGTTTCATGTCTTAAAGGCCGTCATTCATGAAAACTTTTAGCTTGTTTAACTATTTTGCTTTATTATCTCTTATTTAATATCAATTATAGACATTTGCTTTGAATGATTTGATCTCAGCTCACTTACCATTACATCATTATTAGATCAAGATTATGTTGGTAGCATGTCACCTCAAAAATTATTTTGTTTTTATCGTTTACCTACTCGAGGACGAGTAGGAACTAAGCTTGGGGATGCTGATACGTCTCAAACGTATCTATAATTTTTGATGTTCCATGCTTGTTTTATATCAATTGCACATGTTTTGTATGCACTTTATATCATATTATGACATTTATTGGACTAACCTACTAATAGTTGCCAAAGTGCACAATGTTCTTGTTTTACACTTTGATGTGTAGAAATTATCAAAATTGGGCAAAGGAAACCAAGTTGGAGTCAAATTGGGACTTTCAGAAATCTGTCTGAAAACTATTTTCAAAGATCGCCACGTTCGGGCCTGAAGATGACGTCAAATGGAAAAAGTCTAGTCGCGAAAGTTGCAGGGAATTTTCTGCCGCACGATCTAGACATAAAATTCATCCCAATCGGAGTTCGGATGCGGCCTGTGAGGCCCGACAAGTCGGCTCGGCCAGGAAAACCCTGACCCGCGCCGAGGTACGTGTGGCTGCCTCGTGCACCCCTGAAGCCGCCCTTTGGACCATAAATTGCCCCCGCGGAGAAACCTAACCCACTAAGACGAAACTCCCGAATACATCTCCGTGCTCCGCCGCCACGAAACTTCGTTTCGGGGGTCAGAAGGTCCTGTTCCGGCACCCTGCCGGGACGGGGATTGACCCCCGGAGCCTTCTCCATCGACGCCACCGCCTCCATCATGCTCCGTGAGTAGTTCCCCCATGGACTACGGGTTCTAGCTGTAGCTAGTTGGTACTCTCTCTCCCATGTACTTCAATACAATGATCTCATGAGCTGCCTTACATGATTGAGATCCATATGATGTAATCGGTGTTGTGTTTGTTGGGATCCGATGAATATTGAATATTATGTCAAGTTGATTATCAATCTATGTCCTATGTTATTTAAAATCTTGCATGCTCTCCGGTACTTGTGGTTACCTTGATCAAGTAGTTGCCTGTATCTCCAAGAGAGTATTTATGCTAGATAGTGGGTTCATGCCTCCGTTGAATCTGGGACAGTGACAGAAAGTTCTAAGGTTATGGATGTGCTGTTGCCACTAGGGATAACCCAACGATGCTATGTCCACGGGCATATGTGTTTGTTTACATTACGCACTTTACTTAATGCAATTATCCGTTGCTTGCAACTTAATACCAACGGGGAACTCGGATGACAACCCGGCGGTGGATTATTAGTCATAGACGCTGTTGGATAACGGTCTATGTATTTTGTCGTAATGCCCAATTAAATATCATAGTAGTCATCATGTCATATATATGCATTGTCATGCGCTCAATATTCTGTCAATTGCCCAACTGTAATTTGTTCACCCAACACTTGTTATTGGAGAGTTACCACTAGTGTAGATAGCTGGGAACCCCGGTCCATTTGTCATCATCATTGCTTTCCCGTCAACTCACGCATGCAACTATTTTCTGGCGCCATTGCTTCTGTGTTACTGTTACTATTGCTCTCATATTACTGCTGCTTTCACATCACCCCTGTTACTAGTGCTTTTCCAGGTGCAGCTGAATTGACAACTCCGCTGTTAAGACTTATAAGTATTCTTTGTCTCCCCTTGTGTCGAATCAATAAATTTGGGTTTTACTTCCCTCGAAGACTGTTGCGACCCCCTATACTTGTGGGTTATCAGCGCGGAACACGAACGGCTTGGTCTCGGCCACCACGTCCTCGTCCTCTATCACGATGACGATCACGTCATCCTCGTCCTCGGAGTCGTCGTGGAACTCCCGAAACGCCGCCTCGAAGTCGTCGGCCCTCCGCTGCTTGGCTCCCTTGCCCTGGGGCCAGAGGTGGGCCGCCGTGACGCGCCGCGCCGGCGCGCTCGGGTTGAGCTCGGCAAGGATCGCGCCACCACACATGTTTGCTTGCTAGCTCTGCGTTGCTGTTCAATCTTGGCTAGTGCTATGCGTGCTTGGTTGGGGAATCAGGGATGGGGTTGCGGCGCTCTTAAGTAGGAGAGGAGAGTGTTAGTGGTGCAGATAGGCTCCAAAATTCGCGGGAAGGATAATGCGGAGTCGTTGTCCGCGGAGACAACTTGGCTCAGCTCAGACGCGGAGAGGTGCACTGCATCTCCCGTCTTCCTCCGCCCTTCCCTTTCTTCTCCGATCAAACCAGAGAGACCCCTTCGATCAACCGTGCTGCCGCGTAAACGCGCCTACGGACGGCCAAGGCCGTGTTTGGCTCGTATCCGTAACCCAACTCAACCTGCCCCTGAGAAAAGTGACAGCAGTCATGTTGTACAACTCATTTGGTTGACTACATATCGTTTTTCTTTTTTCCCATTTATTTCTCATTTTCATGTTTGGTTGGCTGCATTCCATCACTGATTGCATGTGGACACGAGGTACTCTTAGCTCGTAGTCTAGGTTTTACATGGTAAACTTACCTCACATCTACGCTCGTAAAAAAATTGTGTGTGTGACACCCGATGAGACTGGTGAGTGGAACAACGGAGTGGCGCAACGGCGTGATGCGGCGAAGGTCACGACAACAGCTGCACCGATGTAGGCGAAGTTTGAAGCGTCAGCAAACACGACCATAACCTTGATCTGTTTCAACGAGCAAACTGTAAAAACCTACCTATATATAAACTACAAGATCTACTTACATATCCGTCGAAACGAAAAAGTTATAACACGAAAATTGTGCGAAACGGCGAGATCGATCATACTGGTGAAAAGAAATCTCAAACGGTCGACCGATTGTGACGAATTTGATAAAATTCGTCTATAAATGATGCAAACTTTGGTCCAAATTAAGCTAATGTACACAAAACTCGAAACGGATCACAGGAATGAAACCTACTCGGCGACACACATATTTATATTTTGTGTTCAAAATATTTCAAATCAAAATATATTTGCGTATACTAGAGGGAATTATACGAAGCAGTATAAAGAAAGTTAGGAAAAGATTACCTACTGTCACACATCCCACGTGGGATCGCTCGTGTGAGGGAGAGGCACGAGTGACTCTCCTCATCTTGGCGAAGAAACGGCTGATTCGGCCATTCCTTCGTGCGTATCTAAATGGCCAAAAATTACATGCGCATGTCTGATAACTTAGTGTGCTACCAAACACGCCCCAATGGAACGTCTGTGTGGCCACGCACGAATGATACCCAAACCTCCCATGGCAGGCACGCGCCCTAGTTTGCGGGAAAGGCTGTATTGTCAAGTGGGGGTGGAGTGGGTGGGGTCTCTCGGTCAGTTTAACCAGGCTCTTGGAGTTTTGTATCTCTTGAATCTATCAACTTGAAAAAAAAAACTTGACCATTTTCATAAACTTCTTCGCTGTCAGTAAGTGTTAGATATTAGCTAGTTGTACTAATGCGAATATGCGATGCACTTCGGCCACTAACTATGAGCAGAGAGGGGAAACGATTTCATTGACCTGGTAATTAAACATGAGTTTGACCTTGAGCCGGTAGCCCGGTACAGTGCATTTCAAAGGGAGTACCACGTCCACCTTCTACAATTATAAACACACCATTTTGCAGGTGAGCAGCAAAAAGTCAAAATGGTGTTTACCAAAACCAAGCGTTAAGATACAACCTAGAATCAGACAGCATATATATATGATAAATATGCTTGTGAATCACTAAAGACTTATCATTCACCCTTTTATGCTCATGTCGTCGGGATTTGCAAACTTTCCGTCTGGGAAATTAGGACCATCAAAAATCATATTATAATTTCTTAAAGATCTAGAAACATCATTTTATTATCAATGATGTATCCCGGAAATTTAACAATTCTCAATTTGAAATAATTTATAAAACTCGGCATCCAAAGTGACTTCGCGTAGAAGGTGCGTACCCAGCAATACAAAACCACGTTTGATAGCGTCAGTGTATTAATAGAGCGGCATTGGTACTGTGCAGACAGCTAAGAGCCGTGGTGGCATCCAGTCTAATAGTATACCATTACGATCGATGATCCTCATATCCCAACCATAGTGTTGAAATTTTTGGCCAAATCGCAGGCTTTTGCTGGACAGGTAGCATGCATACTATACAAATACAAGCACAATATGTTTTACTTTTGTCGCCCGCGCTACGATGACAACATTCTTATTTGTTCGCGGCGTCGTCGTCACCGCTGATGCAAATTGTTGGGTGCTTCCTTTGGTGACGAGAAGCTTCTTCCATCAAAGAAATCATCTCTTGAACAAGTTGGGTGCATCTTCCAGCTCATGGCTTCCTATAAAACCACATAACAATCTATCGCCTGCCATTTAGAACTGTTTCTCATATCTTTTGGTGTGTGGCCCACATGTGGCAAGCGTGTTCGATCTTCTCCTTGTTCGAACCCTCCTTGCGGCGTAGCCTAAAATTGCCGCGCTGAGAACTAGTTTGGTGCTTCGTCGACCTCACGTAGAGAGGAGGCGGGGCCTTTAGTCGGCGACGGCGACGATGCGGCTGGTTGGGGGCGGCAACAAAGAATTGAGCGAGCCAGAGCCACCGACGACACGACTGACCGCAGCAGAGGTGGTGGAGGCAAGTACGAAACTTAGGTTGAAGGTGGGGGTGTGCCAGCATCGGAGAAGATCAGACCTCTCGACAGATTTAGATGGATTTCCGGGGATGGCGTCGGAGAAGATCAGGCCTCTCTAATTCGCTCTCTCGTGAGAGAGACAACGACCACACCATAATCCATATCATATCAATCAAAAACACAGTTCGTGGCTTCACCGTAACAGTTTTGCTGCTATCAAAACTACAGAGCACTTTTCCTGTCTTCACCGAGAGGGAATGAATGCATCATCCATGATAAAGTGACAACGACGAACACGCGCACTTTTGATTAGCTGCAATGTACTGTATGGGATATTGTTGTCACAGCACTGCGACATGGCACGTGCATGGAGGAGATCAGAGTGTAATGCTGAAGTTAATGGATGGCAGTGATAAGCCTCTGCAATTTTTGTTGCTTCCTTTGGCAGATGCAGCAGTGCTCTGTAAATTCCGTGACTGAACATTTGGTAAATTTTTGCACGTCATGGCAACAACGGGGAGAACAAAACAGTTCTTTGAGCAATTCAGAAAAGCAGAAACCAAGGGCGAGCTTTTGCATCGAAGGCGTAGGGAAAATCTTTCATAACGATGTCAACTCTTACAGACGGATCTCACAAGATCACTACTCTATTTACATCATCATCTCATGACAGGAACGGATGAAACGGAACACGATTTAGAAGGACAAGCTGCACTCGTCGACAAGGCAGTCGTCGTCGAAGCTCCAGAGGCCCAGCGCCGCCTCGGCGTCGGCGGCGGGGGCGCTGCTCTGCACGGCGTCCGCGCTGAACAGGCTGTCGAGGGACTCGTAGGCGCCGCCGTCGAAGATGCCGAACTGCTCGGAGAAGAAGAGGGCGTCGAAGAGCGCGTCGGAGTCCGAGTCCGAGGTGGCCACCCGGGCCGACATGCCCTCGTCGGTGTCCTCCGTCCTCTGTCGCTTCGCGAGCTGCTCGATCTCGAGCTCCTGGGCGGCGGGGACGGCGGGGTGCGCCGCGGCCTCGTCGAACGCGGACATGCCCTGCCATGAGAAGTCCGGCAGCGCGGCGCAGGACTCGGAGCTCTCGGCCTCGTGCTTGATGAAGGACGACGCATGCAGTTCCTCCTCGTCGACGAGGACGACGACCGGCGCTGCCTTGGCCGCCGGTGCTGCTGCGACGTGAGCGCGCTTGCGTGTGCCGGCGGGAGCAGCTGCGGCTGCGGCGTCGGAGGGGAAGTTGAGCTTGGCCCTGGAGCCGCGGATGGCGCGCGCGGCGTCGTCGTAGGCGAGCGCGGCGGCCTCGGCAGAGGAGAAGGTGCCGAGCCAGACGCGGACGCCCTTGACGGGGTCGCGGATCTCGGCCGCCCACTTGCCCCACGGCCGGCGCCGCACGCCCCTGTACTGCGCCGGCTTCCTGCTGCGCCTGACGGGGGGCGCCTCCTGCTGCTTCTTGGAGTTGGAGGAAGCGCGGAAAGCGAACGGCTTGCTCTCGGCCACCTCCTCCTCGATCACCATCACGACCTCCTCCTCTCCCGCTCCTCCTCCTCCTCGAAGTCGTCGTCGAAGTCCCGGAACGCCGCCTCGAAGTCATCCGCCGCGGACGTCTTCCGCTGCTTGCCGTGGGCCGAGAGGTGGCCCGCCGTGACCCGCCGCGCCGGCGCGGTCGGGATGAGCTCGGCGAGGATCGCGCCACCACACATCTTGGCTTCGCTTTCCTCTCTTGTGATGCTCTGAAACTCTTTGCTGTTGTTGCTTTGCTGCTGATCTTGACTAGCTTAGTGCTTTGCGTGTGTGGTTAGAAGTCGGGGTGGAGGCAGGCTTAAGTAGGAGGAGAGGGAAAGATCTCAATGGTGGGCGACGCTGGCCGATGATGTCCAGAATTCGCGGGCAATGAGGGGAGGATAAGATAGGCCGCGTCGTTGTCGGGGAAGACAGCTCAGCTCAGCTCAGCTCACACGCGGAGAGGTGCACTGCATCTGCCGTTTTCCTCCGACTTTCCAAGCCCGGAAGAGAAACCCAAGCCCGGTTTCAGGTTTCCAGATCCTTCCCCGAAGATCGATCCTGCCCTGCCGCGACCCACTCCGTTGCCGCGGGAACGGCCACACGCCGAGCCGCACAGTTCGCGTCTGCACTGCCCGGCGAAGCGGCGACACCGAAACCCCCCTCCGGCGCCCCCAAGTTTGTGGGAAAGGCTGTATTGTCAAGTGGTTGCCCAACTGAGGTCGGCTCTCGTTTTGTTTAAGCAAAGTACTTGCAGTTTTGTACTTCTCTTGATAAGACCGAAGGAGCCAAGAAAAATTCAGAGACAGCTTTCTTGTACTCCATAAAACAATATATCCACAGTCAAAGGTTTTATTTTTGTCGTTGAGAAAATCCACGGTCAGAGTGAACAGCTTGTTCCAGGCAGGGTTCAGCATTTTCATAAACTGGCCACTAACTATAAACAGACAGGACGAGTGATTTAATTGACCATTTCATTTAAACATCTCGACATAATCGGTAAACCGACAGATCTTGTTAAACATAGTACATGCATGCTATCAATGTCTGAATCAGCGAGTGATTCAACTCCCAGGAGCAAAACCATGCTGAAAGCGGTATTCCCCATCAGACTTGGTAGTTGAGGTCCCAGTTAGACCAGCACTCGGCTCACTAATAAAACTGGGTCTATCACAATGTACTAAGCAATACCAACGAGTGAACTAACTAGGGATAGTTTATAAGGATGACTTCAACGGGGCGATCCAAACGGACGCGCATTCGGTCCGCGTTTAGTCCGTTTGGGTCGGCAAACGGACGCGCGACCGGCCCACGTCCGCCCCTTTCTGGTCACTACGCCCAACGGGGCCGACGCATCGAGTCCGCCCGGCTTTTTTTTTCAAACATTTTTCTTAATAATAAAGGATTTTTACAAATTGGAAACTGAAATTACATAATAAACCTTAAAACTACACTAATTGAGTCCTAACTGGGATTTGGAGCAGCCTGACGTCGGCCAGATGGTCACCCTCCCCGGCATTAAACTTTAAAACTACACTAAAAACTGAAAACAAAAAAATAACAACCGACCACCGGCCGGCAAGGGGGAAGATCAAAGAGGGGCTCCAGCCTTGAGGAACGTCGCGGCGGCTACGGAATCATGCCGGCCCATGCCGGGATGGTCACCATCCGGCGCGAGAAGCTGCCGCGATAGCGCTCGCGCGCGCTCATACGCGCTCGCTCGACCTGGTCCACCAGATGCTGCGGCGGCGGCGGCGGATCCATTCCGACGCGTGGATCTGGGCTTGGAGGTGGTGACCGCCGTGGCTGTGGGAGGAGAGCTAGGGTTTGTGTGTGCCCTAGGGTTTGGCCGGCCGGCGCGATTTATAGAGCTCCACCGCCCACAGTTATTGCGGGCAGGTGGCCGCTCTAGCCGTTGTAGTCGATGACACGCGGGGCCAGGGCGGACACGGGGAGGACGTTGGAGAGCTCCACTCGCGTCCGGGGCCGACGCAAACCTAGCCCAAATTTGGGCCAGGAATGCGTCGCGGCGGACAGAAAAAGGACCGCGGTCCGTTTGGGTCACCCCGTTGGGCCGTGTTTTTGGCTCCCACGGACAGGAACGGAGGCGCGCGGACTCGATGTGTCGCCCCGTTGGAGTCATCCTAAGCACGGTCAAAACTAAATAATTTCCGATGGGAGGGTTAAGCAATCTCTCATGGTCACAGCTCCACACTTGATATAAACCGCATACCAAGAAAAAGCCCTGATCAAACACCCTCTTAAGCCACTTAGCATAGAGCGTGAGGCTGGATGACTTCGCTGATCAGATAAACATCACCATTTTGTCCGTAAACCAGCAAGTTTTTCTGTATATACTGGATCATATTTCATGACCAATTCATCTCTGATGATACATATAACCAAAGTAATTGTGGCTTGCTAAAGTGGCTAATCGTCTCGAAAGAAGTATTTTGCCTAAACTTGCTAGATGAGGTCCCGGCAAGTTCAGCACTGAGCAGATTGCCCACAACGTACATTACTCCTTTTAGATGGGCACCATATATACAGCAATAACTACTACAGTACAGAAGGAACAATTGGTATATATCGTCTGATATTGTAGTTAGCATTTCTTTTCAGTTATTATTTCATACTGGGATTACAGATCAGTTGGCACTTCCCGTGAAAAACTAGAACCTTTTGTTCCGAAAAAGAAGAAAAAGATCGTTTATCTGAAAAAATATATAAAAAAAACTGCGCCAAGCGATTAAAAACAAAGAGATAAACCATTTAGTGGGAGAAAAAAAAGTTGCTAGGTGGCACCAGAGAAAAGGGACACCTTGTTTTGTTTACACGGTTGCTGTGCGTGTTCGGCGGTGCAACTTGCATCGCCTTTTGGGTGTTTGGTTTAGGCTCCGGAGTAGTTTATGGTAGGCAACTCGATCAAGTTGTTGGTTAACTCTTGTGCAACTTGACGGCCTCCTTGGAACCATGAATTTGGTCGACATGAGCAGGTTCAGTGTCTTGCGATATTTTGAAGTAAAGTACGGAGTAGTAAATAAAGTCCCCTACATTTTGGGCATTTCATGTGGCCAAGGGACAGCCGAATTTCATATTGCACGGTGCCATGAGTGCAGAGTGCTCCGGAGCAAATATGCACGCCAGCTATGACATCCCAAAGAAGTGCAGCAATACCCATATATTGATTCCAAATGAAAACGTGTGAAGTTTTTTTTTTTTTTTGAACAGGATCTGATTCATATAAACAGAGTACTCAGTACAGATTACAAGCAAGTCCAAAAAGAAAAAGAAATTACAAACGGACCTTGCAAAATGCACAAAGCACCCTGAGCACCCAGGAAAGAACACAATCAGAACCTCCGCCAGCCCAAGACGCCTAGCCGACGCCGCCGTCGCCGTACCACGAACCGCCGTAGAGGAAGCGCCGCCCCTTGTTGAAGATGACCGCAAAGCTCGGCCGCCGCTGCGCGACGACAACTTGACGCGATGAACGCACACGGCCCCAGCACCACCTCCACTGCACAACCCCTCTTCCAGCCGACGGAAACATCGCCCAGGCCAGCCACCGCGAGCCATCCTCTCCATGCGCCACTCCCCTCGCCACCATGGCCGGCCGGAGTAGACTCGCCGAAGGAGAAGAAGCCCAGAACCACCAGCACCAAAAGCGGAGCACCTCCTCCACCAGCTCCTCCCCTCGCCACCACGGCCGTCCAGAGGAGCAAAGAGAGAGAAGAAGCACCGACGAAACAGCTCCACGACCTCCCCGGCAACGAAGCCGGAACGGGAGAAGAAGGGGGAGCACCACCACGCCCAACACACCACCGCCATCGCCTCCGTCTTCGACCGCGGCGCAAGGGCACGCACACCTACTAAACTACTCCTACCTATACACGCGAGCAAGAGCCGGAGCTCCCCCCCACCTCACGGTGCCGGACCGGCGGCCGGAGGCGGAGGGGAGCGGCGGATCCGCCGCCGGGAGGAGAGGAAACTGAAGTCGCCTTTTCCGCCTCTCTGCACTGTAGCAGGGGACGAGAGGATAAGGCTCGGTGCCCTAATGAAAACGTGTGAAGTTGAATGTACAAGTCGATCGACCAACTCCAGTTAAGAAAATACTACTACCTCTGGTCCGTTAAAATTGTCGGGAGAATACAACGTATCACGCACAACTCGTACAAGTAACTTGTGACGTTTTTTCTGGATCGAAGGGAGTATCATAGCTGGAACTTAAAACTCGAACTCATGGAGAAGGAGCATGGAAAGCAAGTGGCATTAAAACACGCAGCTGCCAAGTTGTGCAAGTATTCCAAGGGATCAAATCAAACTTGCTCGGTCATGTTGAAGTGTCGGACAAAAAATCGTTTGGTCTGAGCTTTGAATCCATGGGACCAAGACATGCACCGCATATTTTCAACTGTCGATCACACACGGACGAAGGTTGATGCCACGGTTCTTCATTCACCATTGAGCCACGGCCAAATACACAGCGAACATAATGGACAGAGAAAAAACACAAGAAACTTACTGTTTCGCCTGTTCTTTCTTTTTGGGATTCCGCCTGTTCAAGAATTTGCATTTTTGACAAACGGGTTATATGGCGCGGCCCAACAGGCCGATTCCACTCATATATATGCAATGGATTGGATCTAACGGCCCAACTCTTTCTTATCAGGCTTCTCAGTCTACAGCAGCCCATGCCAAACAGTAAGTTTCTCCACTCTCGCAGCTTTGTGGGGCGTCTATTTGCCGCTCGCGGCCGGAGCGATTCGCTCCACGCCTGAAATAATCTGCCCCCCCGCCTGAAACACTACCTTGATGGGCAGCTTGGAATACGGCCCCAAAAAATGGCAATATTATTTTGTACTCCCTCCATTTCAATTTAATTAACTTGCTATCTACCAAATATGGATTTATCTAGACATGTTACATGTATAGATATATCTACATGTGATGAATAGCAAGTCAATTAAATTGGAACTGAGAGAGTAATATATTAAAGGTTTAATATTTTATTATAAAAATAGTTTATTAATGTTAAAATATCTTTTGAATAGGTTAATACTACAAAAATCATGAAAAAAATTAAAATCCCATAAAGAATAGTTTTTTAACCCCACAAGAATAGATTTTAACACCTTGACAATTTTTTAACCGTTGAAAAATTCTTTCAATCTCATAAAAATATTTTGTAGACCATGATCATTTTTTAACTATCCTGAACATTTTTGCAAACATCATGAACATTTTAAAATGAAAAAAACAAACGAAAATAGAAAAAAAACTAATAGAAAGCTCGAAAAAATCATGTAAAAACTAAAAAACTGGTCAGAAGTTTCTAGAAACTTTCCAAAAGGGATGAAAGAAATACAACTTAGTCGGCCCACTTTACCCGGTGCTAGCTGGCGGTGGCCTTTCTCATGACAGTTCCTGTGGTCGGAGCCAAAAACGACGGCGAGAGGAGCTGATGGAACCGTAAATAAGGCCTTCTTAAACTTCTCTCCTCTGGTCGTGGTGATATAGAAGAGCAAGGATTCGTTGTTGGCTGTTGTGAGACGAATCCGGCGATGGTGTGGTCAGTTGTGTTGTGAAGCTCTGACATCAGTGTGATGGTGGAGCTAGAGTCGATTTATTTTTTCATTTTACATCTGAGTCTTTTATGCAGAACAGGAGGACATGTTTGCAATTTCTTGTTTTCTTGTGGTCCATTATGTTTTCTTGTAACTCCACCGACAATGGAGCAAAAAAAAAAAAGTGCACACAAAAACTGCCATGGAGCATCAGTTCTAGTAGGCTTTTTGCCGCGTACATCTCGAACACTTGTAGCCAATTGAAGCATGAACGTGCATGTAACCTGCCGGTTAACTATGACTCCACAACCGATCGAAAGCCTAGTTTTTTACTACAGTCGACGGACGAGGATACCAAAATCTTGGACTACAAATTCGTCCTAATCGTCCTCAATTTCTCCCTGCAATCGAACACTAACTAGCAAAAGCTTGAGATTTCCACCCTGCAGGAGCCCCGGTCCGATGATCCACCGACCGTCTTGCCGGGCGCCGCACGCCGGCTGTGGAACGCGGCGCGGCGCTTCCTGATCAGGATCTCGACCTCCCGCCTCTCCTCCCTCGCCATATGCTGACACCGGCACTCGGCGCTGCAGAACGCCTGCTCTCCCCTGCAAAAACAATCCCGAGAACCGTAAGAACCTTAGCTCAAGCCAAGCAACAGTAAGAACATCGAACGAGGAAGGTTGTTAATCTTACTTGTACACGAAGACGTCCATGCCGATGTCGATCTTCCTGCAGCAGCAGAGGCAGCACTTCAAGAACTCCAGCCCACGAACGGCCGGCCGCCCAAACTCTCCTGGCACTTGGACGCGCTCGACGCCGAAGATGACCTCACAGACGCGCTCCTCAGGACGGCCAGCGGCGGCCGTTGTTGGTGGTGTTGCCTCGACGACGACTGTATGATCAGCCGGAGCCCCACGAGCTCGCCGGAGTCCGGCATTCCACGCGTCGTCGTCTGATCCGCCGCGGCGCCCTCGATTTGGAAGAGGCTAGGAGACCTCGAAATCATGTCAGCGAGATAGTAACAATTTTTAGACCAGCAATTCCAGCGAGAAGCTCGCGGTTCTTATGCGTGCAATACAACGGAAGCTGGTGAGATGAGATGAGGTGAGAGCTAGTGATCTGGTAGATGGTTATATGGATGGCCATGCCAAGCTTACAACAATCACGCATGGTTTTGCTTAATTAATCAGTCTCCGTCATCAGTGCTAAAAAGAAAGGTTTGTCGGGACCTACAATATTCGCACGCATGCTAAACATGGCGCACGAGGGGATGGACGGTCCGTGGAGCGCGTATGCACATCTGGGGGATTGCACTGTTGGGCTCTATGGGGCTCACACTGCCACATAGTGCAGATAACACTAGCGAGCCACGCCTTCCATGTGGAGAACAAAGACGTGTCCGGCCGCATATAAATAATTTAAGCTGTCTGCTTCAGTCAGTCACTGACCACAGGGGAGATAAGAAACCAACGGTTATATCTTGCTCTAGGTTAATTATTGGCAACTAAACACCTCACGGCGTACCTGGTGTCGAGCTCGAGCGCGATAGGGCAAGACAACATCGCTGAGAGAGTCTCGTCGAAAAGCGAAAGGCGCCTGCTGTGTGCTGACTGCTGAGCCTCCCCTGGGATATTTCCACCGGATCCCCGCTTCCTTCATGCGACACGTGTCCAGTTTATTTTCAAATAGTACAAAATCATTGCAGCATTTCAAGAACAACAACTTGGCATAAAAAAAAAGACTATGTAGCAAAATCCCCGCTGTCGCAATAAAATCCCCAAAGGTGAACCCCGCTGGTAGCAACGCAGAGCACCATTGGTAGCAGCCCCGACCACCACTGGCAGCAGAGCTGCCCAACCCTTGCAGCATCGTGCACTCCGGTTGGTAGCATCGGAGATGACCGGCGGTAGCATCGCCGCTCTCCGCTGGTAGCCTCGACGACGGTCAATGGTAGCATCTCCGCCCTCCGTCGGCAGCATCGGCAGCAACTTCGAGCGCGGAGGGTGATACGTCTCAAACGTATCTATAATTTTTGATGTTCCATGCTTATTTTATACCAATTGCTACATGTTTTGCATCTACTTTATATCACTTTTATACATTTTTTGGGACTAACCTATTAACAAGATGCCGAAGTGTCAGTTCCTGTTTTATATTGTTTTTGTATTCCAGAAAAGCTAGTCTGGAAATATTCTCGGAATTGGACGAAACTTCACGGGGGTCCCTATTTTACCAGAACTCACCTGATGGACCGAAGGAGCAACAGAGGAGGGCCACCAGGGCCCCACACGCACCTAGGGCGCGGGGCCCCCTCTGCCGCGCCCTAGGGTGGTGTGGGCCCCTCGGGGGTCGTCAGCCGCCGCCCTTTCGCCTACTTATTTCCCCCCACGCGAAAATCCTAAGTGCCTGAGCAAATATCCACGAAAAGTTCCAGAGACGCCGTCGCCGTCAACCCTAGCTCGGGAGGGTTCAGAACCTCTTCCCGGCACCCTGCCGGAGAGGGGAATCGTCACCGGAGGCTTCTACATCGCCATGCCTGCCTCCGGAGTGATGCGTGAGTAGTTCATCTTTGGACTACGGGTCCATAGCAGTAGCTAGATGGTTGTCTCTCCACTTTGTGCCATCATGTTTAGATCTTGTGAGCTGCCCTACATGATCAAGATCATATTATTGTAATGCTACATGTTGTGTTTGCTGGGATCCGATGAATATTGAATACTATGTCAAGTTGATTATCAATCTATCTTATATGTTATTTAAGATCTTGCATGCTTTCCGTTACTCGTAGATGCTTTGGCCAAGTAGATGCTTGTAACTCCAAGAGAGAGTATTTATGCTAGATAGTGGGTTCATGCCTCCATTTAATCTGGGACAGTGACAGAAAGTTCTAAGGTTGTGGATGTGCTGTTGCCACTAGGGATAACCTAACGATGCTATGTCCACGGGCATATGTGTTTGTTTACATTACGCGCTTTACTTAATGCGATTATCCGTTGCTTGCAACTTAATACCAACGGGGGACTCGGATGACAACCCGACGGTGGATTATTAGTCATAGATGCTGTTGGAGAACGGTCTATGTATCTTGTCGTAATGCCCAATTAAATATCATAGTAGTCATCATGTCATGTATATGCATTGTCATGCGCTCACTATTTGTCAATTGCCCAGCTGTAATTTGTTCACCCAACATGTTAGTTATCTTTTATGGAGAGACACCACTAGTGAACTGTGGACTCCAGTCCATTCTTTTACACTGATTAAACAACCACAAACTGCAAACTGTTCCTTTTTCATTCTCTGCAATTTAATACTCATTTTCCACACCGTACGTTTAATCCTTTGTTTTCAGCAAGCCGGTGAGATTGACAACCTCACTGTTTCGTTGGGGCAAAGTGGTTTGATTGTGTTGTGTGCAGATTCCGCGTTGGTGATCGAGTAACGGCGCCACCAACAACCTTCTGAAGAGTTGCTGCTCCTACTGGTTCGATAACCTTGGTTTCTTTCTGAGGGAAAACTTGCTGCTGAACTGCATCATACCTTCCTCTTGGGGTCTCCCAACGAGCGTGTGATTCACGCCATCAGAGGGCAACACCCTAGCTATAGTGGAGGCTGACCATGGGTGCGGGGAGCCGGAGGCACACCAGGCACCAGTAGAGGTCTTTGAGAAGGTTGATGACGACGACGACATCAACGCATAGAAGTGTGGCGAGCCGGAGCATCTCTGGCGGTTGGTGCATATCCGGGGTTGAGGGCGGCTGCGAGTGGGAACGAGCTCGGAGCGAGCGTCGTAGCAGACGGTTGGTGCATATATATCCGGGGTTGAGGGCGGTTGCGAGTGGGAACGAGCTCGGAGCGAGCGTCGTAGCAGCAAAAAAATCGATCTATAGTTCATGGGCAAGGTGAGGATGTTTGATGACTACGATCTGGACTATGGGCCAACAACTGATATATCACAAAATACAATTATTCTTAGGCTTAAAACTTTCCACACTGGGCTGTTTTTGTTGATTTTGACTCATATCGTATTTAGCTACCTAGATTAGGACTAGATCTCAATACTATTTAAGTAATTCTATAAAAGTTAATATATATAAACATCATAGAGGGTGAATTGTTACAGGAGGAGAGGTATGACCCCTGCTCGCCTCACTGCTTCACGATGTGTTATCAAATTGCCACCACCACCAACTATGTCTGATCAAAGACACTCGGTGAACAACCGTTTGTTTACCGGGTGTCCATCTAGAGGGCTATTTGTCGACGGTGATAAGCCTTCACAGAAAACAAAACATTCTTTATTGAGCGTCCAGGACACACGGTAAGAATAGGCAAAATATTGTAGTGAGAGGCTTAGGTCTCTATAGTCTATAGCTAGGTGCCATCCAGTGTACTCCCTCCGTCCTCAAATAAGTGGACATATAGAAATTTTAAGACAAATTATGGAGAGGAGTAGAAAATGCATTGGAAAAATGCAAGCCACCATCTCTATCCTCTTTAATGCACTAACCTCCAATGAGCTAAGTGCATGTAGAAAAAATGTTGAATGTTATTGGGCTTGATTCTCGTGCGATGAGAGAGAAGCATTATTATCTATTTTTAAGTGCATTGGGAAGGTAGAAGTACACTTTTTCGTGGAAAAATTTGAATGCTAAACGTCCACTAATTTGAGGACGGAGGGAGTAGTATGTTGCAGTGGGTCTGCCACGTATAACCTCAGTAAAAAAAGGTACCAATACATGAAATGCCCACAACCAAAGCAAGCCACCCATGCAAGAAATAAATGAATCAATCAATGGAGAACTTGCCTGTGACAAGATGGTTAGGAGGGTGGTTGTATCCCCAGCCCACCAGGGTTCAAATCCTAGATTTGACGTTGGTGTTTCTCATTTAGGCGGGATATTCTTCAGTGGGAGGCGACGTTCCCGTCGACAGCGAGGCGCCCGTGGTGATTTCGGCAATCCCAAGACCTGACCGCCGGCTCAGTCTTTCGGAGGTGCTCATAGGGGTAGGGTGTGCGTGTGTGTGTTCATATGGGTGAGTGTGTGCACGTGTATGTGATCGTTTGCGTTGTACTGTGTTCCGCAAAAAAAAAAGAATTAATCAATGACAAAACATAGAACGTTCCTCTTGGATAGAAAACATTAATTCAGGAAAGGGACGCAATAAATTCTCTGTAGTAGTGCAGTAGGAATATGCTTGGATAGAGACCATTTATTCAGGAAAGAATAGATGGGCCGAAATAAATTCAATATTTCATACTCCCTCCGGTCAGGTTTATAAGTAGGCATTAATGTCAAATGAATGGCGATGATATGACATAGAGAATAGATAGGTATGAATTGATTATTCTCCAATATTTGCCTCTGTGCATATCTATATATATGGTTACGAGCAAACAGAAACGTTGCAGTTTCGTGGCGAAATATTGTGCGACAAAAAAAACATAGAATACAAAAACTAGCTAGCTTCTCTTCATGGCGCCTATCAGAAACATCACGACCATTGTGTGCCTATTACTACCTCTTCTGCTAGTGTTTACCACTCTCCAATCATGCCATGCGATGGAGAAGCACATAGGTGCGTACATCTCTCTTCTTTTCATTGTATTATATATTGTTGTTGCATTTTGTATGATAGGTATGATAGATAATGGAAGATAACATCCACTATCATCTATACATCATATTGCGCACACATCCCAACAACAAATAATTTGAATGGAAAAAAGGCGAAATAAAGTATATATGTTTTTCCTTAGCCGCAAAAAGAAAAGTATATATGTTTTCCCGACCCGATTGATCTTTGTTGTAAACAGGTTTTCAAGATAGGAGTTCACGAAAATGTTTCATCTATGGGGAAGACTGCTCGCTCCGGAAATGCCAGGACTATTGTGGTAGCCAAGGTTATAACCCGGACCTAGGCTCCTGCGTTGATATTTCCGGCGAGTTAATCTGTTGCTGCCATTTCTAAGGACGTACTACACCTATGAACGGTGAATGGAGAATGTGTTGGCGCCCATGATCTTGTGGATGTAATCATGCAATAAATGCAATAAAATAACCAGCCATCCTATATAACTAAATAGTTTATCCCCACTAACTATTTCTCTCAACATGCAAGGCCTCCACATCATCAAATGTGCCACCTAAGAAAACTGCCCATCTGTCCCTCACTAGATTTCCACGTCACTTTTCATGCAAGAAAATGTAGCTCTGTTTATTTTCTACCTTCACTTCGTCTCTTTCGTTGCAGTCAATGATGTTTCAGTTATCTCTTGGATAACAGTGTCGACAGACACTTAACCGGCGCAAATTAAGCTTCATTATATCCAACAATCCAGCTTTGCGTTCCACCTTTGCCCACTCATCTTCTTCATTCAATATCCACCAACGTCAGTTTGTGTCGGTTTGTGTCCGTGTTTCTCCTTCTGCAGGTCACCGCACATCACTTATATATCCTCACTGCCCTTTGCCTAGGCCAACGACAAAGGGCGATCGAGCATTCCAAACTAGCCTTCGATCCTTCAGACCTTCACTCGTTTTTTTTTCATGGGGATTTGCCGTTGATTCAAAAACACGCTACAACTACACTCTGCAAGAGTGCCAAAGATATGGCGACGAAAACGGTGAATACATGGAATCCCGTGTGTTTCTGAGTTGTGACTTCTCATGTCCCTCCATCCCATCTTTTGTGAAATTTTCTTGACAGCTGCGACAATCCCGACTCCGCCTTGCCGCAGCCTCTAGCAACAGCTCTTGGCTTCTGGACTGGACATCCTCCCCAGTCTGACCATATGCATTAACGTTGTTTTCCAGTTTTTTCTCTCTGCTCTACTCTGTTTCGTAGCTCTTGCAGATCAAGTGTTTGTTGATTTGTTCCTTTTGATGGTTCTCTCCTTCCCTATAACATCTGCAGTCAGTCCATGAGCCGAGAGCGTAACAAGGAAATGCACATCTGTTGGTCTTTTTTTTTGCGAACACCCAAAAGGCTTGCGTGTCCAATGCAATAGAAGGGAAAGAAAGAACGGACTACAGAGATTCCGGCATCGTGTTGATGCGGTTACAGGGGTGTAATGGGTGGATGGGCAACCACCAAAAAACCCACACAAAACAGCAAACAACGCCCAACAAGCTAACCTAGCCTATCGCCAGAGAACTCCCAGCCTAACAGCGCCGGAGAGCTTCCAAAGCTCGACCTCATCGGCTATCCTCTTGCAAATTTCGCGGCTAGTACCGGCAAGATGCTGGAAGACCCGGGCGTTGCGCTCCTTCCAAAGCATCCACACGGTGAGGAGCACGACCGAGTCGAAGCCCTTCCTGTGTTCCCGGGGAACTCACATCCTAGCGCCAGGCCGCCAGCTGATCAGGGTTGCATCCGCGTCCGGCGTCAGGTGTTGCAAATTGCACCGGCCTAGAGTGGCATGCCAGATTTCTCGGGCGAGCGGGCATCTGACAGCAATGTGATCCGCGGTCTCATCTTCCTGGTCGCACAGCGGACAAGAGGTGTGTGTATCCATGCCCCTCCGCCGCATCCTGTCCGCCGTCCAGAGGCGCCGCTGCAAGGCGAGCCAAATGTGCACCTTGCATTTCGCCGGAGCCCAGGCCTGCCAGATGGCCTTGCCGCACGGAAAAAAACTCCAGGCCAACGAAGAAGGCCTTGTATGCCGTGTTGGCCGAGTACGTGCCGGACGGCGTCCACTTCCACTCGATGCGGTCGGGGGTGTCGGGCTGCAACATAACCGTCTGCAAATCATCCACCAACAGCAAAAACTGGACGAGGACAGGCATAGTGTGGCCCGGTGATATCATGGATCCATCTGCGACTAGCTAGCGCCTCAGCAACTGTGCGGGAGCAGCGAGCATTGTCGTCCACAGCAGCGAACAAGGCCGGCGCGCGCTGCTTGAGGGATGCGGCGCCGAGCCAGGGATCAGTCCAGAACAGGGACGCCTTGCCGTCGCCAATGGTGATCTTGATTGAGGCATCGAACAATGCTTGGACTTCCGGTTCCACCTCCAATTTCAGCCCCGTCCAGCATCCAACTTGCAGCCGTTTCTGCCAAAGCCATCGGATCCGCAGGGCAAACCCTAGCAGCCGAAGGTTCATGATCCCAAGCCCACCATACTCCACGGGTCGGCAAACACGATTCCAGGCCACAAGGCAATGGCCGCCATGCACCGCGTCAGTCCCCTTCCAAAAGAAGGCACGTATCCTCTTCTCCAAAAAACCAGCAGCCACGGCGGCAGGGCCATGGCGATGGTGAGGTAGATAGGGATGGAGGTGATGACCGATTTAATGAGCACAAGGCGACCTGCTGTGGTGTAGAAGCCCGCGAGACCAGGGGACAACCGGCGACACACCTTGTCCAGAATAGGCTGGAGGCTCGATCTGGGCAATCGCTTGTAGGAGAGCGGCAGCCCAAGATAGGTGCATGGGAAATTCTTCACAGCGCATGGGAAGTGCTGAGCGGCGACCGCGAGGTGATCCTCAGAGCACCGGATGGGCGAAAGGGAGCACTTGGACATGTTGGTTCTCAAACCGGACGCGCCGCCAAAGCAGTCTAGCAGCCGCCTAACCAGCCCTAGATCGCATGCAGTCGGGGAGACGAAGATCACCACGTCGTCCGCATACATGGAGGCGCTGAAGCGCACTCCCCGACAAGGCACAGGGGACAGAACCTCCAGGGCCTCCGCACGCCGAAGCACGGCATTGAGAACCTCCATAACCAGCAGGAACAGCGTTGGCGACAGCGGATCCCCTTGACGCAGCCCGCGCCGGTGAGGGATAGCGCGGCCCGGCATGCCGTTGAGGATGATCTTGGAGGATGCCGTGGAGAGAATGATGCAGACCCACTCAATAAATTTCTCCCCGAAGCCCAAGTGCCGCATGACTCGAATCAAAAAAGCCCAAGATACCGAGTCAAATGCCTTCGTGATGTCGACCTTGAGAAGCATGGCGGGGATGCGGCCTACGTGCAGCGCTCTAGTCGTAAGCTGGACCATCTTAAAGTTGTCGTGGATGGAACGGCCCTTGACGAAAGCAGATTGGTTCTCCGCGATCAACTCCGGCAACCTCGGAGCAAGACGGCTTGCGAGCAGCTTGGAGAATAACTTGCCGAAGCTGTGGGTGAGGCTTATAGGCCTAAAATCCTTAACCTCGGTCGCGCCATCCATCTTCGGTAGCAGCACAACAAGGGCGCCATTGAGACGCGCCATGCCTCGGGACTGGAGCGCGTACAGATGTTGCACAGCAAGGAAGACGTCATTCTTGATGATGGGCCAGGCTGCCTGATAGAACCGGCCTGAGAACCCGTCTGGCCCAGGGGCCTTATCCGTCGGCAGGTCCTTAACCGCAGCCCACAACTCATCCATCGTGAACGGCGCGTCGAGATCATGGAGGTCCAGCGACGGCAAGTTCAGGAAGTTCAGATCCATGTCGTGCTCTCTGCTGAAGTCGGAACCAATGAGACTCGAGTAGAAGTTGTAAAGCATGTTCTCTTTGTCATCATGGTTTACCGCCACACTGCCATCATGGGAAAGAGCCACGATTTGATTGTTCCGCTGTCGAAGGCGGGCTTGCATATGGAAGAACCGGGTATTGGCATCGCCCTTGGCAAGCCACAGGACGCGCGAGCGATGCCGCGCAATAGTGCGCTCAAGCGAGGCCAACCCAAGGGCTTTGAGCTTCAACTCGGCGCGGAAGGCATGCTCAGCGTCGGACAGCACGCGGGATTCCTGAGCCACATCAAAGCGGAACACAAGCTCCTTCGCAAGGAGGATTTGGGCCAGAAAGGCTCAAACCTGAACCTGTGACAGTTTCCAAAATCACATCCTGTACATTTATGTTACCTCTCATGTCGGTAAGGTTTTATTTTGTTTGGCGGTCCTAAGCAAAAATGATGTGAGATTATCTTCCATAGATTTACTATAGAAGTCTTTGACGATGGACTTCATCAGGTAATTAGTTGCCACATTCTACAATTTAGTAAATGCCTCCTGGATTAGTGTTCTGCTGGTAATTGTGAGATTTTGTAATACTAATAACCCGATTCAGTATTACCTATTTTGTCTGAATTACATCATAAATTGCTCCATGTTTCTCATCTCCATACCACCAGTGCACAACACAAATCACTCAAATTAATATGTTTCTATTTTCTGCAGCAAACTGATGCAATGCATATTGATGATTCAACTATTTGGACCAATGTGGTTGCGTCATATTGGTGCCAGTGAATCAACATTAAGATGTAGTTTATCCAATCCACAAGCCAACCTCTCACATGTTGTTTAGACATCCAAAGATTTGTAACAATCACCTTGAATGAAGAATCTGAAAGTTAATGAGAGCGTTTAGCTATACGAAGTGCTTGCTGGTTACAGCATATATAGAAAATGATGCATCTTCTACTTGCTTAACCGAGGTATAATCTATGGATTGTCTGAAACTCTGTATTAATTGTTTTTGTTTGCTTTCGACCGAGAAATTGATTTTACCAAGAGCACTTTTACCATATAGTGTTCATTCTCTCTCTATGGTTTTACCAGATTCGCTTTATGTAATACCGAGCACGCTACAATACTGCATGGCAAGCCATTTTGCATTCAAATGCATATTTTCATGGTGATTTGTGTGTGTAGAAAAAATACACACGTTGTTTAAACTCTCATAGTAATTTCTGCATATTGTTTATTCTGGATTATTTCGTTATGCCCGCAGTAACGCGCGGGGTATCATCTAGTTTTTATAAATGCGCCGATCAGGAGTATGTGGGGGCAAATACGTTTCCTTCACTTCGTCCGTCCGACTTCATCCCAGGCGCTCCCGTCCCTGGTCCCGTGATCAAGCCCAATGAAACCGCGAAACGGTTTTTTTTTGAGTAACCTTTCGTGTATGCTGGGCGTTCCTGCGATTCGTATAGAAGAATAGAATTGGCCCAGTTTATAAGAAAGATCGGACCCAAAAACCATACATTGCCCTGTTCATGAGAAAAACCGGGCCGAAAAACCTCACCAAACCGGGCCCAGAAACGTTTTTTCTTTCTCAAGGTCGTCCAACGCGATTCCTATGTACCGCTCGGCAAACCATATTTGATGCCTATTGCGACAGTTAACGCGGCGAAGCATACTGCCCTAAAGAGCATCACCAACCGGCTCCCCCAAACCTTACCAAACATTTGGGCGGACAGCCCAGACGGCGTCTGGGCTAATAACACGCACCCAACCGGCCTCTCCAAACTCAGTCCAAAACGTCCGGTCTATTCGACAATTTCTAAACCCAGCCCATATGTGGGGACGGTTTGGTGTAGGATGGGCCTGTCCAGACATGCCCGGGTTGTCCGCTTGGACCACATTTTTCCTTTCTTTTGTCTTTTATTTATTCTTTTCTCTCCTTCTACACCAATCACATGTAAATGATTCGCAATGGCCTGACGTGTCTGCGGATTGGAGATGCTCTAAATCGCATATGTGCCTGGTCCGCTACGATGGATGACCACCAGATCGATAGACCGGAGAAGAACAAGATGGAGCGACCGGGGAAAGAAGAAGACGGTGCGGCCACCCTCACTGGAGAGTATTCCTCGTGGGTTAAGGTTTGGCGCTCTTTGGTTTAAAGGATTTTGAAACAAAGTTCATAGGATTCCAATTCATAGGATTTTTTCCTATGGAGTCCATTTGATTCAAAGGAATGAATACTCCAAAATTCCTATGGAATGCTTTCCTACACTACAATCCCATAGGAATTCTAGCAAGAGGTGTGACCTCATGGAAAAATTCCTATGAGTTAATGACAACTATGACTTGTACCCAACTCCAAACAAAATTCCTGTGTTTTTCCTGTGCTACAACCAAACAACTAGTGTGACTGCTTCCTCTGTTTTCATTCCCTGTAGGATTACACTTGTCATGACATTCTATTCCTGCGTTTTTCCATTTCCTATGGTTTTCAATTCTTGCGAACCAAAGAGGCCTAACATGCGCATGCCGGCTTCCTTCCAGGTGCTTTACTTTTAATCTCCAGATGCATCCTGCAACAGGTGACACCATCACTTTCTGAAGCAAACATTGCAACGACGTAGATTGGATAATTTCAATATTTGTGCGACTTGATCGAGCGAGGTTGGACGCGAGATGCCACTGGGTTTGGGGTTAACGTGTGTTTCAGCAGCCTGTCTAGGCCCTAGGTGTTCCTTCTCCTCCTAGTTAATTACGAACCCTGATAGTAAACCTCGAACTCCACGCCCCAACCTGAGGCCATGCTCAGTAAATTTGCATGCAGCATGCTGAACTCACGGCCCAACTGAAAGACTGGTCTTCTTATCTTTCTCTTTTTTCTCTTGCAAAATATGAACAGTCCTCGAGATTTCAATAGTGTACAGAGTTGTCGCCAACTTAAACCACGAGGACGCTGCCTAACACACACAAAGCAGTGCGGTCCATCTTAATTCGCGTTGTTGGTTGCAGAGTGAACTCTCCCGGAGGTCTCTCAAAGTCTGAAGCGAGGCAGCAAAATCCCTAAATCCAGTACATATAAACAGGTAGTGTGTGCCTAAATTCATAGAGGATGAATTGTTAGACTGCTTCACGATATTGTATCAAATGGCCACCACCATCAAAACCCTGCTCTCCCCTCCCTGTCTCCGCCCATCACAACCAAGTCGACTACTTCACAATGTTGTATCAAATGGCCACCACCATCAAGTATGCCTGATAAAAGACACTTGGTAAACAACCGTTTGTGGACCGGGTGTCTGCCGAGGGCTCTTTGTCGACGATGATGCCTTTGCCGAAAACAAATCAGGCTTTCTTGAGCGTCCAGAACACACAGTAAGAATAGGCAAAATCTAGTAGTGAGAGGCTCAGGTCTCTATAGCTAGGTGACATCCATGCCGGCAAGTGTTCTTTGTTCCCGAGCTCCAGTGCTCTCTCCGTTTAAAAAAAATTCAAAAATCATATTTCTGAGTACTAAAAAATTGAAAATAAATACGGATGTATCCAATGATGTATCATATAAACGTGTAAAATTTCACTTTGAAATACTTTATATTGTGGGCTACATAAAAATAACAAAATTTATAAAACTTAGATATTTAAAAATATGCATACTTAGATCCACATTTTTGTAATTTTTATGTAGCTCAGAATATAAATTATTTGAAGTTGATATTTTGCATGTTTCTGTGATATAGTATTATCTACACCGGGATTTATTTCCAGAATTTTTTGAAACTAATAAATATGATTTTCAATTTTTTAAAATTGGAGGGAGCACTGGAGCTCGGGAGCCAAAAATCTCCACTCCTTGGGTTCAGCTAGTGAAGGATGCATATTATTTTAACACTGTCCCTCATGCAGTGGTCACATCTGGATCATTTTGGTGGCGGGGAATTTTTGCCCTAGCTGATGCTTACAGAGCAGTTACTAAGTGTGTTGTGGGCAGTGGGAATACTGTTCTGTTTTGGTCTGATAACTGGATGCAGGGGAAAATGGATGAAAAATTTCCAAGGCTCTTCTCATTTGCAGTTGATAAATTGCAGTCTGTCTCTGAGTTCATGAATACAGAAAATAAACTGAATTGTTTCCATTTACCTTTGTCGATGGAAGCACACCTTGAGTTCCGACAGTTGCAGGAGATGCTTCAGGACACTTCCCTCGATACAAACACAAAGGATGCTTGGGTTTGTACCATTGGGAATGGGGAGTTCAAACCAAGCAAGTTGTACAAGCTGCATTTTCAACATATTCCGACAGATGCACCTTCTTGTCAGATTTGGAAGAGTAAATGTCAATCAAAGCACAAATTTTTTGCCTGGCTGGTTTTACATGACAGAATCAACACGCAAGAAATGCTGATTAGGAGACATTGGCATGTGTCGAGCAGCTCTGATTGTGTGATGTGTGCATCACAGCAGATGGAAGACTGGCGTCATTTGTTTTTCAACTGCATGTTCAGCACAAGAGTCTGGAACTATCTCCAGATAACATGGAACCCTGCGAGTACCCCTGCACAAGCACTTATTCAGGCAAAACGCAGCTTCATGGGTCCCTGCTTCACTGAGATAGTAATCTTAGCTTGTTGGGCGATTTGGAAGCAGAGGAATGGTTGGATCTTCAAAAACATTAGACCAACGTTTAGAGGATGGAAATCCTGTTTTGTACATGAGGTTACTTTGCTAAAATATAGAGCAAAGGCCACTGACGTTACTCTTCTGTCATCATGGCTTGACAACCTTTTTTGAGCTTTTGTTGTAAATATTTTGTAACTTTGTTCTATTTTCTATTTTAATAAAGGGAGAGAAAATGGCTGTGGGGGTCTCCCCTGCAGTAGAAAGTTTCAAAAAAAAAATCTCCACTCGGTGCCATCCAGTGTATGTTGCAGTGCGGGTGCAATGTATAACCTCAAGGTACAAATGTATATTGTATGAATCGAGGACAAAACACTAGAACGTTACTCTTGGATAGAAAACATTTATTCGGGAATGAGACGCTACTTCGGTGAGACGACGATGGTGGCTTCAGGATCGCTTTGGCGCATGTTGGTGGGCGGCTACTCTGGGGGTGTCGAGCCTCATCCTTGCGGGGCTCATGTGCTACAGATCGTCCGGGGTCATGGATGGGGTTTTTCGGGAGAAATCCTTATCGGTTCGTCCGACACCGACGTGGTGACGCCTTCGGGTGGCATCATTCCTTCCTGAAGGGTGTCGTGTCTACCCTTCATCCGCTTCCCTCTGTGCCGGGGAAACCCTACGACCAGTGCGCTGGTCCGGGCAGCAGGGTGGCTTTCCTTCTTGAAGGTGCTACTTGGTACTCGTCGATTCGGTGCCATGAGTGTGGTGGTACTTCGTCAAAGAGGGCGCAGCGGTTGCGGGTCACCGTCGCTTAGTCAATCCGCCTCTGTCTCCATTCTGTTTTTTCTTTTCTTTTCATTGGGTGTATGTTTGTTGCCGCCCCAACATTTTGAAACTGTTTGTTGTACCGGTTGGTTGCTATATTTATATAGCGGGACTAAGGTCTATTTCGAGGAATGGGACGAAATAAATCCTATGTAGAAATGTGGTAGGAATATGTTTGGATAGAGGCCATTTATTCAGGAAATAATAGATTTGCCGAAATAAATTCAATATTTCATACTCCCTCCGGTCGAGTTTATAAGTAGGCATTAATGTCAAATAAATGACGATGATATGACAGAGAGAATAGATAGGTATGAATTGATTATTCTCCAAGATTGCCTATGTGCCTTTCTATATATATGGCTAGGCGAAACATTTAGAACACCGAAAAACATAGAATACAAGAACTAGCTAGCTTCTCTTCATGGCGCCTATCAGAAACATCACAACCATTGTGTGCCTATTACTACCTCTTCTGCTAGTGTTTACCACTCTCCAATCATGCCATGCGATGGAAAAGCACATAGGTGCGTACATCTCTCTTCTTTTCATTGTAGTATATATTGTTGTTGCATTTTGTACTACAAGTGTGATAGATAATGGACGATAACATCCACTAGCCTCTACATCATATTGCGCACACATCCCAACAGCAAATAATTTGAATGGACAAAGGCGAAATAAAGTATATATGTTTTTCCTTACCCGCAAAAAAAAAGTATATATGCTTTCCCTACCCGATTGATCTTTGTTGTGAACAGGTTTTCCAGATAAGAGTTGACGAAAATGTTTCATCTATGTGGAAGACTGCTCGCTCCGGAAATGCCAGGACTACTGTGGTAGCCAAGGTTATAACGGGGATAACGGCTCCTGCGTTGACATCTCGGGAGAGTTAATCTGTTGCTGCCATTTCTAAGGACGTACTGTACCTAACATTCTCTTATCTTACCTATGAACGGTGAGTGGAGAATGTGTTGGCGCCCATGATCTTGTGGATGTAATCATGCAATAAATGCGATAAAATAACCTGCCATTTTTATAAATTGCGTCCATCAGGGTATGTGTGGGGAAATATCTTGCATGATCGTGCATACGCAATGTCGTTGCAATTGCAATTTTTCCTTCAAGTTAAACGGAGGAGCGTTTGCTGGTAAAACCTATACATCGCGGTACGCGATGGTTGATTACCTTCGCGTATCCCCCGATTCCACTTGGGCCTGGCCCATTTTTCTGCGACCGCGCCGCACTGATTCTTCCTCCCGACCGCGCCGCACTGCTCGGCATCCCCGGCTTCTTCTTCTTCTTCTTCTTCTTCTTCTTCTTCCTTCCCCGTTCGGCGGGGTCGCGCACTGCTTCTGCTCCGCCAGAACGCGCTAGGAGCGTGGGGGCAGGGTGGATGCTGTGCGTCCGCGCGGAGGACGCGCTGGCCGCCGCTGCCGCCGTGGCCGGGGCGTCCGACAAGATGCGCGCCTCCGTGACCCTGTCAGTCCCTGTCCCTCTCTCCTTGACTCCTATGCAACTTCGGCACGCTCTTGGTTGGTCTTTTGCTCATCAAAGCTAGCGACCTGCTGCTGGTTCTTTCCCTTGTTGGTACACGCAGGGGCGGCTCGATCCAGAGGGCGATGCACAGGATGGGCGGCGGCCGGAGGGTGGGCGGCGGCGAGGCGTGCCCGCCGCGGCGTCTGACGGCGGGGAACGGCGAAGCGTCGGCGTCGGCGAGCTGCTCCGGGGTTGGTTCTCTGTATTTCTCCATTCATCAAAGCCCGCGCCTTTGTCCTTTCTCTGATGAATTGCGTGGCGTCCGTACAACTGTCGTGCAAATTCTGCTTCCCTGCACGAAAATTTCCACCCCGGGAATGCTCTCGTGCATTCCGCATTGGCAGCGCAAGTCAATGAATCATCAGCTTGAGACAAAGCTGTCTGCTCGCGTGCGGAACTCCGAGGGGCCCAGCAGACGAGATGTCACTTTCCCCTCGCCTACCTGGTTCTTCACCTAGCGACTGTTGTGAAATTCGGGCGTTTCGACTGTGTCTGTTGAGTCGCGTTCTGCATTTTCCGACGCCGGGTGTATAGTGAACTGATAATCTTTTTTTTTTCTGGCTCTATGACTGTATTTTCAGGTGATCTGTGAACCTGATTGCTATGGTGTTTCATTTGTAGGATGATAGCAGCAAAGGTGGTGGCAAGAGGGAAGGGGTCCGGAGGGGCGGCATGCGGCGGTACAGATCACAGCTCGAGCAGGAGGTGAGTGCCAAATTTGATGCTTGTGCTCTGATGCTGTTTGCAGTTGACAGAATTCTGCTTTGTGTTTGGGTTGTGACCTGTGACAGTTCGATGTGTTCCGGTGTTGCACTGAAAATTGCTTCCGAGACTGATCCTCCAGTGAAGTGTAGTGTCTAAGATTTCAGTTCAGTGTGCTTATGCTTCACGTTTACTCCCAATTTCAGTTGAATTTATACGTATACTAGTGGAATTCGGCGCGGCGGCACGCCGCGTCCTTGATGAGAAATCAGAATGTTAGTTTGTTTTCTATCTATACTGGGAATAAAATGTTTTTTTTGTTGAGTATTTGCATAAGGTATTGTTTGAAATGGAGATTAACCAGCGAAATGTAATTCGGACAAATTACAACTCCACAAGACTACAACAATAAAACAAATAAATGGTCTCCATTTGTAATGGAAGCATGGAAAATCATCAAATGTTCTTTGTGTCATACCTTTCAGCACATGAAGCACATAGCTTATCAAGGAGCAAACATAACGAAGGCACAGACGTGCTGAAAAAATTGTAAAATTGAGTCCACACCTTACTGGAACATCCAAGCAGCTTCTAATGTGCAGCATTATTATCATAGAGACATTCCATGTAGACGTGCTGAAAAAATTGTAAAATTGAGATCCACACCTTACTGGAACATCCAAGCAGCATCTAATGTGCAGCATTATTATCATAGAGACATTCCATGTTTACTACATTCCTTGGATTAATGTCCGTAAGATAAGACTCAATGTAGAAACTACATAATGTATTTAGCAACAGGAGTGAATAGCACTGTACACAGCACAGAAGTTTCATCAGATTAGAACAGAGTAAATCCAAAAAATTGACAGAAATTGTCTATTAATTTTGCTGAATAGCAGATTGTGAAAAGAAGGGACATCACCAACTGTGTATCACAAGACTAAATGAAACTAAACACCTTCGTGTCAGCACCACGATGTAACAACCACTTACTCCTGACTCTACAAAAGCAAATCACTAACAGTGCAAACAACTGAGCAGAAAAGGCATACCCTTTGACAGGCTCTAAACCTAAGAAAATAAAGCCACAAAAGTAAATGATTCTTCTCTTGAAAGCATAAAATGAGATAAAATGAAGAAATTTATATTGATGAACTACACGATGTATGACGTCTGGCAGGAGCAACTTCCGTGAGCCTAAGATTGTATATTAAGTAATAGTTTACACATAGGTGCATCCTACTGTTTATTCATTCAGTATGCACAATCACAATTATATAGATTCAACTGTATTCAACCCCGAGAGAGTACGACACTAAGGCGGTGAATAAATATTCGAATTTCCTCTCTCACATACGCATATAGAAAACAGAGTGGTAAACAATCAAATAGTTGCATAAACGGATTGAAAGAATAAGTCACCTAACTGCTAGGAATTGGGTCTATGTAAGTGGAGCCACATTGCAGGGAATGTTAGGGATCGTGCACATGAACTTCTGCTATGTAATAGGGCTTCGCAGGCATATAACTGTTAAGCTGCATGATTTACTAAGCCTGGGTATGTACAAAAGTACCAGCAAGAGTAGGTCGAAATACTTTCCTCATAGAGCTAACCCGCACTTCAGTTTGCAGTTGCTTCACACACATACAGTGGAAAAGGAAGTCGAGCATACGACCAATTAGCCCTGATCCTAGCTCTCCGGACTATTTATGTGCCAGTTTGGTGCATCAATGGAATACTAAAAGCCGTCGAGCTTAACAATATATTCGAACTTGTGCTAAGCAGGCATTGGCAAGATTTGATGGCAGATTGCAGAGGGGACTAAGAAAGAGAGGACGGGAAGGCGCACCTCGTCGACGTACTCGTCCAGCTGGGAGTGGAGGATCGTCTGCGCGAACAGCACGACCGGCTCCGGGCGCCCCATCGCCGCGGGCCCTCTGTTCGTCGGCTCGAGACGGCCCGCGCGAGCGGAGGCAGGGGAGAAAAAACCTTAGCGTCCGCCGAAGCTTGAAAGGGCGAGAGGACGGGATTCGATGCGGCGCGTAAGCAGGTTTCCGCAGTCGCCATGGCTAGACATGCCCGCACGGGATGCGCCGGCCGGTTTGGCCGCCCTGGTCAGCGGCGGCGGCGGCGGCGTTGCTTTGGTTGGAAGCACGAAAAAATGGAAGAGGTGGGTCCTCACCAAGCAGAACGGAGGCGGCGTGGTGGGGTGGTGTCGCTGCGGGTCGAGGAAGGCGCGGAGTGGGGGCCTCAGGCGTCGAGGACGGCGAGGTGCGGGGCGTCGAGGAGGCGTGAACCGGGGCGGCCGGGGAGGCGAGGCGCAGCGCGAGGGGCTCCGGGCGGGAGGCGCGGAGGCGGTGAAAGGCGGCGTAGGCTCGGGCGCGGTCGGCGTTGGAGGCGGACATGAGCGTGGAGAGCAGCGCGTTGAACGCCGCCGGGTCGCCCCCCACTCCCCCAGCAGCGCGGCCTGGTCGTCGGCGGACGGCCCTCCTGTGCTAGGGATTGCGTCCTTGCGGGGTATGGAGGGTTTTGCAAAAACATCCTTGGAGTTTATTAAAATTGCAAATAAGTGCCTCCGATGCGAAAAAGGCATGTGGACCGTCGGATGTGGATCGCACGGTGCGGAGGTGGTCGGGCACTGTAGCTTTCACGACGCTGCAGTGCTCCGAGCGCGGAGAGGCCGCGATCTTCCGCCTCTTTAATATATTTAGTAATGCGCAACTCGGTCTTGGGACGTATATTTGCAAGTTCAAAAGAATATGATCTACTATTCTCAGATTTGATTACGTACCGCAGGTTAGGAACTTGCAGAGGCAACTCCAAGAAGAGATCGACATGCATTTGGCGTTGACAGATGCCATCGCACATGATGCTGCGCTGATGTTTAAATCTTCCACAAAGATACCAAACAAGGTGCGCCATCACCTGTGCAGATTTGTGGCTGGTGGAATGAACGGTTTGGTTTAGTATGGCCATGGTGCAAACATTTGTTGCTATCTTGGAAAATGGTTCCGACATTAAATAAGGTTCCATTTTGAAAATGGTTCCAAAATTAGTAATGTTCCATTTTGAAAATGGTTCTAAATTAAAATGGTTCCATTTTGAAAATGTTTCCAAAATTAAAAATTATTCATATTTTAAAAATGGTTCAAATGGAACCATTTTAAAAATTGATCCAAATTTAAAAATGGTTCCATTTTTCTAAAATGTTCCAAAATAAAAGTTGGTCCCAAAATTAGTAATGTTCCATTTTGAAAATGGTTCCGAAATTAAAAAAGTTTCCATTTTCGGAAATGGTTCCATTTTGAAAATGGTTCCAAAATTAAAAATGGTTCCATTTTGAAAATGGTTACGGAAATAAAAATGGTTCCATTCGAAGAAATTATTCCATTTTTCCATTTTGAAAATGGTTCCAAAATTAAAAATGGTTTTAATCAAAATTTAAAAATGGTTCAAAAATTAGTAATGTTCCATTTTGAAAATGGTTCCGAAATTAAAAAAGGTTCCATTTTGAAAATGGTTCCAAAATTAGCAATGTTCCATTTTGAAAATGGTTTTGAAATTAAAAAAGGTTCCATTTTTTAAAATGGTTCCAAAATTAAAAATGGTTCCTAAATTGAAAATGGTTGCGGAATAAAATATGGTTCCATTCGAAGAAATTATTCCATTTTTCCATTTTGAAAATGGTTCCAAAATTTAAAATGATTTTAATCAAAATTTAAAAATGGTTCAAAAATTAGTAATGTTCCATTTTGAAAATGGTTTCGACATTTAAAAAGGTTCCATTTTTAAAAATAGTTCCAAAATTAGTAATGTTCCATTTTGAAAATGGTTCCAAAATTAAAAAGGTTCCATTTTTTTAAAAATGGTTCTAAAATAAAAAATGGTTCCATTTTGAAAATGGTTGCGAAAATGGTTCCATTCGAAAAAATTATTCCATTTTTCAAGATGATCCAAATTAAAAAAATGGTTTCATTCTTGAAAATAGTTAGTTCATTGAAAATGTTTCCATTTTGAAAATGGTTCTAAATTAAAAATGGTTACATTTTCTAAAATGTTGAAAATGGTTTCGAAATTAAAAATGGTTCTGAAATTGAAAATGGTTTCGAAATAAAAAATGGTTCAAAATTAGAAAAAAGGGTTACGAAATTTGAAAATGTTTCCATTTTACAAATTGGTTCCATTATGAATTTTTTCGAAAATGGTTCCATTATGAAAATTGGTTCCTTTTTGAAAATTGTTTCATTTCCAAAAAATAATCGAACCATTTTTTGAATTTCGGCGCGATAATCTAGCGTACTAAAGAATCGAACAAAATTTCGGCGCGAACGAAACAAAACATACAGCGAAATAGAAAGATGGGAACGAAACGAAACAGCGGGTAACGAAACATACAGCGAACGAACTGGGCCAGGCCCATTAGCGCGCAGCGGGGATGGAGCGGTACGCGATGGTAAGCAACCATCGCGTAACGCGCTGTATAGGCGTGCCCGCATTTGCTTTACTTCGTCGTCCGACTTCACCCCTAGCCCAAGGCCTCCCTGGTCCAGTGATCTCCCACATGGGCCAAGCCCAATAAAACCACGAAACATGTTTTCTTTCGTTAGGTCGTTAAGTATACCGGACGGCGAATCCTTTATGCCGCCCGTTAGAGGCGCTTAAGGCGCGCCGCCTGAAGCACTCATGGCGCGACGCGTTTCTGGTTCGGCCCATTGTTCTTTTTACTTTTTCGTTTTCTGTCCTGTTTCTGTTTTTCTTTTTCTGTATTTAAAAATGGTTTCGAATTTAAAATGGTTCCAAATTAAAAAATGTTCATTTTTTGAAATGGTTCCATTTTGAAAATGGTCCCGAATTTAAAATGGTTCCAAATTTTGAAAATGGTTCCAAAATTGAAATTGGTTCCAAAATTGAAAATGGTTGCAAATTTAAAAATTGTTCATTTTTTAAAGCGGTTCCAAATTTAAAAATGGTTCCAAATTTAAAAATGTTTACAAATTTGAAAATGGTTCCGAATTTAAAAATGGTTTCAATTTAAAAATGGTTCAGATTTTGAAAATATTCAGATTAAAAAATATTCGTGTTTTAAAAATAGGAACATTTTTTGCCGGCTAAAAAATATGTTCGTACTTAAACGTAGCTAGTCGTTTTTTTTGAGTTGAACGTAGCTCTGTAGGTACGCGCGCCGGCTAACTCAGTTGCTGGGCCGGCCCATCCGGGCTCTGCTTCAAGCGGCGGGAGTCTCCGCTGCCGCTAACAGGCGCCCTATAGGCGCTCCCTACCGGACCGCTGGCAAACCCTATTTGACGACCAGGTCGGAGCGCAATGTGCTCCGCACACCTGGTCGCCCCGCCCCGTCGCTCATGGGACAGCCCAGTAGGGCAACTGCTTCTTTTTTTTGTTTTCTTTTACCTGTTTCTTTTTTTCTTCCTTATTTTTCCAGTTTCTTTTTTGTTTTTTTGCTGTTTCTTTTCTCTTTTCAGTTTTCTTTTTAGATATTGTTTTAAATTCAATTTTTTTAAATACTCAAATTGTTCAGATTTGAAATTTGTTTATATTTGAAAAATATTCAGATTTGAAAAATGTTCATATATGAAAATTGTTCATATTTCAAAAATTGTTCAAAAATAATTTCGGTTAATTGAGTTTTTGTTTAGTTTTTTAAAAACCGTTCAAAATAATTTTCGTTCATAGACCTTTTTCTGTTCACTTTAAAAATCATTCAAAAAATATTTTCGTTCATCGACCTTTTCTGTTCACTTTTAAAATCATTCAAAAAAAGTTTCCGTTCATCGCTATTTTAATGGTCATTTTTTAAAATCGTTCAAAAATAGTTTTCGTTCACCAGCCTTTTCCGTTTACTTTTAAAATCGTTCAAAAATAGTTTTCGTTCACCGCCATTTTCCGTTCATTTTTTGAAAATCTTTCAAAAAGAATTTATGTTCATAAAGTTTTTTTGGTTCAAAAATCGTTCAAAAATAATTTCCGTTCATAGACTTTTTCCTGTTCACTTTTAAAAATCGTTCAAAAATTATTTTTGTTCACCGGCCTTTTCTGTTCACTTTTAAAATCGTTCAAAAATAGTTTACGATCACCGCTATTTTTGTGGTCATTTTTTAAAATCGTTCAAAAATAGTTTCCATTCACTGGCCTTTTCCGTTTACTTTTAAAATTGTTCAAAGTTAGGTTTCGTTCACCGCCATTTCCTGTTCATTTTTCGAAAATCGTTCAAAACCAATTGCCGTTCATAGAGTTTTTTGGGTTCTCTTTTTAAAAATCGTTCAAAAATAATTTCCGTTCATAGACGTTTTTTCCTGTTACTTTTAAAAATCGTTCAAAACATATTTTCGTTCACCGGCCTTTTTTCTGTTCACTTTTAAAATTGTTCAAAAATAGTTTCAAACATCTCTTATATGACCGTCAAAACGAAAAAATTATAACATGAAAGTTGTGCGAAACATGGATATTAACCTACTCGTCAAATGATATTTTAAACGTTGAAACGAGTGGGACGAATTCGATTAAATTTGTCTAAAAAAGTTGTGAACATCGATTCAAAATTGAGAAGTTATTATTGACGAAAATTGAAACTGAGTACAGGAATGAAACCTAATCATGGATACACATAATTTTCGTGTACAAATTATTTTAAATAGTGAATGTATACGTTCACATACAATTTCTTTCTTAGGTGCAAAAATCAGCGCTAGGAAAGGATGTACTTCCCGAAAAAAAAAGATCGTAGCGGAACGATATACGCACGGAAAAGGAATAGAACACCATAGTGGGCCTCCGACCAGGTGATAGGTAGGAGCTCCCTATACCGCTCGGCAAACCGTATCCGACGCCCACAGGCCACAGCGCCAATTAGCGTGCCAACGCGTACAAATGATGTCTCGGAAGAAAATGTTTGGTACTACAGTACCATTTGTAAGGAGAGCTATTGGAAGCACCGGTGAAGATGCTCTTAGTGCGCCAACTTCAAACCACGGAGGATGCACAGAGCAGCGCGGTCCATCTTAATTTACGTTTGTGGGTTGGAGAGTAAACTCTCCGGAAGCCTCTGAAAGTATGAACCGAAGCAGCAAAATTCTCGGAGGACCAGACGTACGCTTCCTCCCTATCAAGAGTTGCTTGCACGGCGTATCTGAAAGATCATCTCCATCAGACAGACAGCCACCATCAACTCTCTAAGTTCTGGATGCAGTGTACATATACACCAAATATTCCGTGGCACCATTTGGTGTACTCTCAAACACATGTGTCCAGTAGATTACCGTGGAATTAAGATGCTAAGGTTCTGCCTTGGCCCATGCGGGCGTGGAGCCAAGGGTTGGTGGAGCAGCTAGGTCGTTGTCTCACAACCAAACTGAGAGAATCTGGGGCTATATTAGCATGTCCAGATGTCCTTCAACTGCATGCTGTTAGTGTTCGGTCGCACGTTGCTGTCTCTGGCTGGGGCCAAAGTTTGTATCAGAAGTTTAATGGACTGAGTAGCATAACATGGCCATATCATTGGCGTTATGGCTCCTCTTCTGATTAACTGTATCCGTAATCCAATGTCTGATGGTACAGTGTCGTTTCTACCCCTCCTCTGATCCCGACCCTAACCCAATGTTTGATGTTCTATATAGGAGTATTCTGTTCAACCTGAAGAAAAACTAAACCCAAATGCTTACTCTCGCACGCGCGTCAAACGGACAAACTTCACGTTAGCGACAAACCTCTCTCCCCGATTATAGCCTTATCCGTTCGCCCAGTAAACAAAAATCACACCTCCACTTCCCTTCGCGTTCGAATTCTGCGGCCGCGGCATGCCAGCGCGTGCTGTGACTGGAGGCCGGCGCCGACCGGTGGGCCGACGTCCCCGCGCGCCGTCGTGCTCGTCCACCTCCAGCAAGCCGTGAGAAGCCCCTGTCCCGGGGCGCCCGCATGACTGCCAGAAATTGGAGGTCGCGGGCCTCTCGCGGAGAGAGGAGAGGGGGAAAGTTCCCGACGCACGGCCGCGGAGGGAGGGAGAGGGCCTCTCTCTGCGTACGGCCGCCATGCCGACTAATTTGGCGTTCCCGGCGCTCACGGACAGCACCAGCTCCTTCCTCCCTTGTAGGTCTTCAACCAGCGTGGCCTCCATTGTTGCCCTGCTTTTGCCGTTGTAGCCACAACCACAACGAGGCCAGTAGGCCACACTCGCGAGCTGACAATTGGTGTACGCGGCTGGTCGAGAGGATGCTGTAGAGGGAGGAGAACGTGAGCTCGGGTGCTGCGTGGAGCTCCCGCTGCGAGACGAAGTTGCAGCTATTTGGACTCTAGATAGATGCGGATCAGCAAAATGGAAACGATGGAGTGGAAGTACGGTGGTTGCTTGTGGCCATGGCATCCACAGCGATTTAGATCTATACTAGTGTGTAGAATAGAGATTGATGGAATGGATCAATCACGTCACAGGCAATATCTTGGTGCATGTTTTCTCTCTGAACTTCACGACACTTTGTGCAAAGTTGCAGAAAATGTGTAAGTTTTTGCGACGTCTTGGGTAAAATCTATCAATTTGCTGCAGAATTTCCCAACACTTTGTGCAAAGTTGCAGAATTTGTAGAAGTTCCCGACACATCGTTGCTCAAATCTACCAATTTTGTTGCCTACCTGGATATATTAGTTGCTTAATTCTACCAATTTGTTGCCTAAAATATTCCAATAGTTGCTCAATTCTATAAATTCATTTGTGAGGTTACTCATATATTAGTTGCTTAATTCTATAAATTTGTTGACTAAATTTGCATATTAGTTGCTTTTACCAAAAGTTGCCTGTTGTGAGCTGAAAGTTGACTGCGGTAATCTGAAATTTGCATTTATCAATCTGGAACTAGGTATACCTAGGTTTAGCTTGTGAGTGATATTGGACATGGATCACAACCAGTCGCCTCTCGCACCAGCGTGGCCATCACACGAGTCACTTCCCCTCCAGTAGCTCCCCACTACCCCGACTCTTCCTGAAACAGTTGTTTATTTTTGCCGGTTTATTGCTTAAGAGGGCATAATAGTTGCTCAATATGTGAATTTTGTTGCATAAGTGCACATAATTGTTGCTTAATATAACAATTTGTTGCTCAACATCTTATAGTAGTTGCACCTCTCTATACCAAAGTTGCTTAGCGATGTTGTGAAGTTGCCTCAGCGCACACCAAAGTTACTCTCGTTTTCTTAACCAAAGTTTGCTTTTCAGTTGTTATGGAGTTTCTAACCACAGTTGTGAGGTTGCCTCGTTGCACACCCACCAAAGTTGCTTACCGTTGTCGCGAAGTTGTATCAATGCACGCCAATTATTTAGCCTAGTACCAAAGTTGCTTTTAGTTGTGGTGTAGTTGCATTTACTCAGTTAGGAGTTGCCCAATGCGGCTGTAAAATTGCCTACTACTGTTTTGAATCTAGTTTTTTCATCGCGCACAAAATTATTTTATCCCGCAGCAAAGTTGGTTTTATGTGTAAAAAGTTGCTCCAAAAAAAGTCGTGATGTTGGCCACCGATGGTCTGAAATTGTCTATCTCAGTTGTGATGTTGCCCACCCGATGTTTGTGAAGTTGTCCACTGATGATCATAAATTTGGTACCGAACGAAATAAGTTTGGTGTGTCATGAACAACATCACAACATTGGTAGGCAACTTTACATCGAAAAAAGCAAAATTGGTACTATTGCGTAGCAACTTTGGTATGCTTGTGAAGCAACATTCCAATATCGGCAGGCAACTTTGCAAGAAATAAAAGCAAATGTGATACGAGGCGAATCAACTTTGGTGTTTCATGAAGCAACTTCACAATGACATTAGGCAACTTCACAACAAATAAAAGCAAATTTGATATGATTTAAAGCAACTTTATGGCGCCAACGTTTTATTCGCACAATAAGAAAAAGGAGTGTACAAATGACAAGTTATTCTACTAGACGGTACAGTTCAGAGCAAGCAAAACTGCAACAGAGTAAGCAAATTAATTAGCGATGCACCACAATCCTCTGTTTCCCTGAAGAACTAGCTCGTATCTACATAACTGCATCGCGAGCAAGCAAAATTCCAAAAGAAAAAAAAACGCCGAACCAGCCAGATTTGGTGGCTCTTAGAGATAGCCAGATAGGGAGTCTAGGAGCAGCTCGTGAACGAGTTGCCTGTGGCGGAGCTTAGACATGGACGCCTAGACCAAATGGAGAAGCACGGCAGCTCAACTGCCGGGATGAGGGGATGGTGGTCGTGGACTTGCTTGGACGGGAGGGAGCTTTTCTTTGAACTGGAGTAATGGACGGGAGGGAGCTCGGGGAGGTGCCTAAGCACGAGCTTGGCCGGGAGGGCCGAGGGGGTTAGGGATCAGCGGTTGGCCGGCACGCGCCTCTGCTCCGACGCAAGTGGCTCGTCTTCCGCTTCTTGGATAGGAGCAATCTTAGGTAGTTTGTCTTGCTCCGCCGTGTTCTTCGTGGCGGCCACCGCGCCGCAGCCGCCGCTCTTTCGGTGGCCATGGAACCTTTTCGTCTTCCACGGGAAAAATTACCTAGCGTCGGAGCTACGGAAGGATGGCCCTGGGCGGCGCCGAAGGTGGTCGTGGGGTGGGATTTCGGGGCGGCAGAGGATGGCCCTGGGCGGCACCGAAGCTAGGGGCAGCAGGGTCCCCGGCGGCGAGGAGCACGTGGCGGGGATGGGCGGCTGGACTCCGCGGCGGCGAGGAGCTAGGGGCAACAGGGTCCCCGGCGCCGGAGATGGGCGGCTGGACTGCGTGGCGACAACACGGTCCTGGCGGCGAGGAGCGCGGAAATCAGAAGGCAGGGGATGGGCTCACGGGAAAGGGCCTTTCCTTTTTGGTCACGTGGGGACATAGCCTTACCTTTTTGGGCGGCCGTTCGGTACGACGAATCAACGCGCGGCCGTTTTGTAGACATGTCCAAACTAAATTATGTGTGGAAGCGTGAGATTAAGGTTCATTTCTATCTTGTGACGCGGTCGATTAAAATACAAGACAACAAGCACATTAAGATAGGAACCCTATAAAAACACTAAAATGGGCACAATTCAGTTAAGCAAACACGATTGTCACAATCTACTGCCAAGAAAAATCATCATAGCAACCACTATTAATTTTGCATAACAGTTTGCTCAAAACAAAACCTTTTAAGGCAAAGCAACCTCTACTTATGCGATGCATTGTTCGCTCTAGTTGCATTAAAATGGCTCATGGTCCACTCTAATGCCAAATGCAACCAAAGCCAAGTTAGTTGTGTGCGACTCGTAGCTAAGATTTCGGATCTCGTCTGGACTAATTCCATAGTTTTAAAACAGTGGAGTAATCAGTTAAATCGATCGGGGAGCACAGAAATTATTTTTGTGCGACACGCAGCAGGACCACGGTATGGAAAGCACGTCACGCGCAAACTCGACCTGACCTGTGATCAACTGATAAGTTTTTTTCTCTAGGAAAAAAGAAGTGTTGTTCTTGACGTGCAAACCTGGGCAGCACGGAGCTTTGGTTTGACCATCCTAGTTCTCCGAGAAAAAAAAGAAAAAAAACTCAAATCGGATCCAGCTTGTTTCCATGCCCCCACGATACACGGTATTGCTGCCATGTGCCAATTACGTGGAACTCGCATCGTTCTCTGCAGGGACGATCGACCATAACCCGAACACCCGGATCCAATTACTCACTCAAAGTTAAATGGAAATGATTGGCACAGATTTGTCTAAATATATGAATCCCGATGATGGCCAGTTGACCCATAATTGTTGTATCGACAGTATAACTCACCTACAACAGTCCACCTTTTTTTCAAAATGGGGAGCGAAGTCGATCCCAGCCCCTTCATCGATTGATGCACACGGCTTACAACAGTCCACCGGCCCTGATCAGTTCTCTGTTGTTCCTTGGAAACCTAATCTAGCTGTTGGTTGCACGGCAACTCTGTGAAAGATCAAGTTCCCGGAGGACCATACGCTTTCTCGCTATCAGGGGTTGCTTGCACGGCGTCCGTGAAATATCACCTCCATCAGACAGACGGCCACTCTCAGCTTTCAAGCGATTCATCCCCCATAACACATGCGTCCCGCAGCTCAGATTATCGTGCGATTAAGACGCTAACGTTTGGCTCGACACATGTGGGCGTGGAGCAGGCAACTGATGATGATACTTGTAACCTAATCCTAGGTCGTTGTCTCGCAACCCAACTGGGATTAGGATCTGGTTTAGCATGTCCTTGCTTCCGCTGCTGTCAGTGTTGGTCGCACGTTGCTGTCTGTCCCTGGCTAGCTGTGGCTAAGTTTGCAGTGCAGGATAAGCTTAATCGACTGAGCTCATGCTAACATAACATGCATGGCCAGCTTATCACTGGCGCGCGTGCAGTGGGCTATGCCAGGTAACGTCGTTTCTGCTCTTAGAGCATCTCCAACCACAATGGCCAAATTTGGTCCCCAAACACGACCGGACGACCCCCAAAAACGTGCCGCTCCAGCCGTTCCCCTAAAAAAGAAACCCCCAAATCCATACAAACCCATGCAACGTCGGAGGGAGAGTTGATCAACGTAGATATATAGAACGTTGATACATAGTTCATCCGACAGCAGGTCGCCGGATTGACAAACATACTTACAAAAGTAAATTAGAGATGGGCAAATCTCACATCGGAGATTTGCCCTTGCCGGAGCCGCCGCCCTTGGACCGCTTGCGGAAGGCGAAGTACGGATCTTCGTCTTCCTCGTCGACTTGGCCGGCGAGGATCCGCACGGCGCGGGCCTGCTCCTCCGCGTGGCGGCGCGCATTGGCCACCGCCTTCTTCTTCTTCTCTGCCTCCGCCTCCGCCTCCGCCTGCGACAGCGCGATGGCCGCCTCCAGCGCTTCTTGGTCCTTGCGGCGGGCGTCGGTCTCGGCGGAGGTGAAGGACTGCGCCACCAAATCGAGGGGGAGGTCCGCGTCAGCCCCGGCGACGGTAGCCGCTATGCTCAGCGACTGGCCCGCCCGCTTCGCCTGGCGGAACACTTTGCCCACCGTCTCCGGCGCCCGCGGCGGCGGCACCGGCAGAAGCCTCCACCCCTCCCCATCGGGAAGGATCCTCCATCCATGAGGGGCTTGGACCGGAGGGAGACGACGACGCGGCGCGGCCGCAGACGCCGGAGCTGACCTGCGGCTGACGCTTGGCGGCGCCGCCGATCTACGCGCCGGAGCCGACCAGCGGCTGCATTGGCCACTGGCCGCTCCCGCTCCCGATCCACGCGCCGGCGTGCTCGAGTGCCCCTTTTCCTCCAGCGACCGGAGGACAGCGACGCGGTAAGCGAGGTCGTCGTCGGGGTCCTCCTCCTCCGCGCCTTGCTCTCCGCGTCCGCCGGCTCATCCCAGAAGCTGCTGTCCTCGGAGCCGCTCGACATTGCGGATTGGAGATGAGGAGGAATGGGGAATGCAGTTAGGGTTTTCTCGGGGGCTCCGATTTTATCACGCCGGCGACGCGTGGACACCGCCGGTCAGTGTTCTCCGACGGTCAGCCTTCATCCGACACGCGGGCCCAACTTGTCAGCGACCTGAGGGCGGACGCGTCCGGTCGCGTCCGGGCGGCCCCAAACCCGCCCCACATTTGGGCTGGGTTTGGGGTGTGCCCGACCGCCCGGTCGTTTGGGGCCGTTATGGGGGCCGCGGTTGGGTGGCGTTTTTTGGCCCAAATCCCGCCCGGACCGTCCGCCCGGACGTATAGGGCGGGTTTGGGGCCTCCGCTTGGAGATGCTCTTACCCGCAGAAAAAAAAACATCGTTTCTGCTCGTACCTATTCTGAGGATCAATTGTATTCCTAACCCAAATGATTTTTTTATTTTAAAATGGAGATGCCCCAAGCTTCATTGAAAAGATGCATATGACCATTATTGTCAAAAACCCAAATGAATGAATGAACGAATGAATTGAATGTTTTTCTTCAGGTTTTGCAGAGATGCCATATAGAGATGCCATAGTATATGACATCTCTGCGCATCTCTATATGGCATCTCTGCAAAACCTGAAGAAAAACATCAATTGTGTGTGTAAGCGCGTGAACAATTAAGTCTAATAGGAGTATTTTTCTTCATCTTGCGATCGGTGCGATTAATCAAGTCGATTAAGGAGTCCATTATTGGAGAGTGCCCCGACCCACCTAGAGCTCTCGCGACCCCGACCCATCCCCGAACCCTAGCTGCCGCCAGCCGCCGGCCGCCGACCGCCGGCCGCAGCCCCTCCCTCCCCTTCTCCTCCTCTCTCTCTCGCGACCGCGTCGCCCCCGCGCGGGCGACCGGTCGCCGCCGGTTCTTCCTTCCAGAGCGCGTCCCCCACCTCCTCTCCTCCGCGGCCGTCGCCGGCGTGCGTCGCCGGGCTCGTCCCGGGCGGCGGCGGCGGCGGCCGTGGCCCCCTGCTTTTCCCTGCTCGTCGGTGTCCAGGTGCGGGATGGCGCGGCGTCGAGCAGTGCGTTCTGGCGGCGGCGGTCCAGCTCGGCGGGCTTCTGCGTCGATGCGGGTGGTGTGAGCGGCGGCGGCGCCACCGTTGGTGGCGGGCGTGGCAGGGGCTTCGGCCAGGGCCCTGCAGGCCCAGATCTGGGCCCGTTGGGCCCGATCTGGGTCAGGCGGGTCTGGTTCATCCCTGCTACACCGGTTGGACTGGGGATCGAAGCTGGCGACGGGAGTGACGGCGACGACGCCGCGCCTGCTGCAGCGTGGCGGGCGGGAGCTTCGCGGACTCGTTTGGGTTCGGCCGGGCCTTTGGAGACGCTAAGGGTAGCGGCGGCGGTGACCTACGTGTTGCAGCGTGGCGGTGGAGACTTCACGGGCCTGCCAGGGCCCGGCCGGGCCTTCCCGGCCTGGTGTGTCTCTGCTGCCGCGTCCGGTCGGCACCCGCCGCTGGCGGTGGAGGATGCCCTCCAGGTGGTTCTGCTTCTGCCGCCCTATGGCTCCATGGTGGCCTGGTGTGCTCTTGCCTGCTGTGTCCGGTCGGCTACCGTCTATGATGGTGGAGGCTGGTCCCTCCCGCGCGGATGTGGTACTGCCGCTCTTTGTTTACGGCGGGTTCTTCACAGTTCGGTCGGCCTCGCAGCGAGTACCATGGTGATACGACGAGGGTGACTCTATTCCGTGGTGGCGTTTGATGGTGGGTGGCAAGACGGGTGGAGCTTTTCGGATTGTCCTGGGATGTGGTTTTTTGGAGGTCGGGAGAAATCCATGTCTTCTTGACACCGACGCGGTGACGCTTGCGAGTGTCGCCCTTCCTTCCTGAAGGGCGTCGGGTGTACCTCTTCCCCACTACCTGTAGCGTACCGGGGGAAACCCTAGGACCTGTCCGGGCAACAGCAGCGTCGTCGTTGTTTCCTTCTTGGAGGTGTTGTTTGGTACGCGGCGATTCCGAGTGCTAGGGTTGTGGTGGGACTTTGCCGGAGAGGACGCAGCGGTTGCGAGTCACTTTCGTTTTCGTTGATCCGCCAATGTTGGCTTTGTTTTCTCTTCTTTCTTCTTTGTCTTTTCTTTTGGGCGTTTGTGTGCTGTTTGCCCAGCAGTGGTCTCTTGTTGTATCGGGTGGTTGCTATATTAATATAGCGGGGCGAAAGCCTATTTCTTCATCAAGTCGATTAAGCCAGGTTACAGGGGTTGGTGTGCGTGCAGTATGGAGAGCACGTACGTTACGCGCAAATTCGACCTGTGACCAACTGATACTTTTTTCGCTAATCTAAAAGGAGAAGAAGAGGTAATTCCCTCGGTACGTAGCACAGAGTTTTGGTTTGACCCTCCTAGTTTTCCGAGAAACAAATTAATAAAAAACCTCAAACTGGATCCAGCTTGTTTCCATGCCACGATACACACGGTATTGCTGCCATGTGCGCCGCTCTCGCATGCACCGCTCTCTCGTCTCTCCGGTCGGTGCTGCGACGACCGCGCTACTGGAACTAGCATTATTACCACATGTGGATATGCCCATAAGCTCATCGAGGAGCATATCCCGTCCTGAATTAGTTGACACATAAATATGGATTATCTAAACGTATTATAGTGTGTAGATACGTCCATATCTAGATAAATCTGCATCAAGTAATTAACGAAGAGAGTATGTATGTGCCAATTTGGTAAAGGGCTATTTGGGGTGCCTCCATCTCGCGGTACGACTACTTGGAGTGCATGGACTGGAACTAATATATAAAATGTATGGGAAATGTACAATTGCGATATCACTTACTATAGGTTTCTATTGGATTTCAGAGAGGGAGCCGTTTGGATGGTGCACATGGAACTAACACAAGAAGTTTCCAAAATTGCAGAGCGAGAAAATAGAGAGAGACAACGTGAAAGTGTATGAAAGAAGAAACAAAATTAGCTTTGATCCACTTGAGATTCCATGGCATATGATCCCATAAAAATCCGGTAACCTCCATTCTATTATCCAAAGGCTTCAATTAGAAAATAAATGTGTATCATAATTCTACGAAAATCCTACAATCCACAATGTCCTGAGGTTTGAAACCGCTTAGCCGAAACAGAATGTCCTACAATCCACAATGTCCTACAATCCACAATGTCCTGAGGCACTCGACTGTGGGATTGGTACGTCTCGACCTACGCCTACCCCTACTCCTCCCCCTCCCTCTCCTCCTTCTGGTTCCCGTTTCTCGGTTCTCGACTCTGTTCCTCTAGGCCATCTTGCTCAAGTTGCAGGGGACTGTGACATTATTTTCCGTGGAGAGCGTGGGCCTCGCCTTGACAGATTGCGGCCATCAAGGCTAAGGAGGTCTATGAGGGGGCCCTAGCGGCAGCTCGTGCTCAGCGGAGCATGAGCGGCAGGGGCCCCCGGCTCCCGCTGGACCTGTGCAGGAGGCACAAGGGTCCGGCAGTGGAGCCCCTCCTAGGCCTGATGATACCACGATTGTTGTGCCTCCTTCCCACCGGGAAGAGGCGCGGGAGGCCCCCGAAGTCAGCGTCCCGGCCCTCGACCTCTAGTAGGGCCCAATCGGTCCCCCTTAAGGGGACCAACCCCGACATGTTTCTCAATGAATGTCCTCACATTTATTTGGAACATGAGGGGGTTTGGGCAGGAGGGCCGACGCCGCCAGTTGATCAACTATCTGAGAGACGAAGATGTGGACATTGTGGGTTTGCAGGAGACGATTCGCCAGGATTTCTCGATCTCAGAGCTAGAGAGCCTAAGCCGTCACAAGTTCTCGTGGCATTGGCTCCCGGCGACGGGACACTCAGGGGGCATCCTCCTTGGTGCCAAGGAGGATACCTTTGAGATGAGGATATGGACCGCGGGGAGTTCTTTGTGAGCATGTTGCTCACCCATAGACGATCGAACCTCCGCTGGGAGGTGATTATTGTCTATGGCCCCGCGGATCACCGGAGGTCCGCTGAATTCTTAGCTGAGCTCAAGGCAAAGGTGGAGCGATGCCTACCCCTGTGGTGGTGGCAGGCGATTTTAATCTCATTCGCTCCCCTGATGACAAGAGCTCGGATAATGTGGACCTCCCTAGGATGCGTATGTTCAACGACTGGATTGCTGACTGGCTCTGAGGGAGATCACTCGAGTTGGGGCACGTTATACGTGGTCCAACAACCAGGCCGTCCCGATCCGGAGTGTGCTTGACCGGGTATTAGTGTCGGTGGAATGGGAAGTTGCCTTTCCTCTGTGCTCGCTTCGTGCGGTTACTAGGATTGGCTCAGACCATTCCCCCCTCCTCCTCTCGTCTGGAGGGGGGCCCCGCCGAGGTCGAACCGCTTCCACTTTGAGGAGTTCTGGCTTGGTCAGCCGGGATTTGTGGAAGCGGTTCGCCAAAAGTGGGACTTGGCGGTCGCGACTCCCCCCCGCGCCTATAATGCGGTTGACATTTGGCACCACTGTGCTAAGGTCGTGCGCCAATTTATGCGGGGGTGGGGCGCGAATTTAGGCGCGGAGGTGCGTAAGAATAAGGCGGACATCCTCGCCCAGATTCAGACGCTTGATATGGCGGCTGACTCGACAGGCTTGTCCGCGGATGGATGGTTGGAGCGGTATGCTTTGGAGAACTCCTTGATGGAGATCTACAAAGGCGAGGAGATATTCTGGCGACAGCGTAGTCGCCAGAATTGGATTCTTCGTGGAGATGCTAATACAGCATACTTCCATGCCATTGCTAATGGTCGCCGTCGTAGGTGCTCTATCCCTTGCTTATGGGCGGATGGCCTCCTATTAGAGGAGGCCCAGGACCTTTCCGACCATATATACTCCTTCTATAAGGAGTTATTTACGGAGGGTCCCCGCACGGGAGTGGCTTTGGCCGCGCACTTCTGGCCCTTAGGGGCCTTAGTCTCGGATGACGAGAATAGGGAGCTTACTCTCCCATTCAGTCCCGAGGAGGTGCGCCGGGCCATTATGGGGATGAAAACCAGTTCGGCCCCAGGGCCGGATGGTCTCCCTGTATCCTTCTTCCAGAAGTTCTGGGAGTATATTGAGGCGGTGATTATGCCGATGTTCCAGGAGTTCTATACTGGGACACTGGTTATGTCCCGCCTTAATTTTGGGGTGATTACCCTAATTCCTAAAGTTGTAGGGGCCACGGATGTTCGTCAGTTTAGGCCGATCACGGTGATCAATGTCATCATGCGTCTGCTCGCCAAAGTGTGTGCAACACGCTTGGCGCCAGTTGTGGAGCGCCTGGCTCACCCACATCAGTTCGCCTTTCTCAAGGGACGATTTATCCATGATGGGATTCTGGCTCTTCATGAGGTTGTTCATGAAGTCAAGACGAGACACCTTAAAGGTGTCTTTCTTAAGCTAGATTTCCAGAAGGCATATGATCGTTTGGACTGGGCTTTTCTACGCCAGGTCCTCGAGCGTCGTGGGTTTGACGAGCGCTTCATATCGTGGATTATGCAGATCGTCATGTCCGGGAACACGGCCATAAACATTAATGGAGACATTGGCCCTTACTTTAGGTCTTCGCGTGGGGTGAGGCAAGGGGATCCAATTTCCCCCCTTCTTTTTGACCTCGCTGGTGACGCCCTGGCGGCCATCTTGGACAAAGCCAAGACGGCCGGTCACATCTCTGGTGTGGTAGGGCACCTTATTCCTGGAGGTGGGATCACCCACCTCCAGTATGCGGACGATACCATGATCATGGTGGAGGGTTCGGAGCTTGACATTATTAATCTCAAGTTCCTTCTCCTCTGCTTTGAGGCCATGTCGGGCCTCAAGATTAACTTCGACAAGAGCGAAGTCATGATCATGGGATACTCCCCTGATGAGCGACAGCGGATAGCGGACAAACTAAATTGCAAGTTGTCTACCTTCCCTGTTACTTACCTGGGGACGCCCATTAGTGATTCTAGGATCCTTATTAAGGACCTAGAACCGGTCACCCAGCGTGTCAAAGCCAAGGCGGAGCCTTGGCAAGGGCGGTTCACCTCTAAGGCGAGCAAGACTGTCCTGATTGACGCCTGTCTCTCTAGTCTACCTATGTTCCTGATGGGAGTTTATATACTCCCAGAAGGCACGCACGTCTCATTTGACAGGGATCTCTCACGCTTCTTCTGGCAGGCGGCCAATGGGCGTCAGAAGTACCACATGGTCAAATGGGCGGATGTGTGCACCCCCAAAGACATGGGGGGCATTGGTATCTTTCCTCCCGTAAGATGAACGTTGCGCTCATGCTACGATGGGTATGGCGGATACTTAGAGAGGAGGGGGGACTATGGCTGCAGTAATCAAAGCGAAATATCTGCAGGGTCGCCCCCTCTTTTCTTGTGACCGCCAGGATGGATCCCAATTTTGGCGATCTATCCAATCCATCAAGCATGAGATTAGGAAGGGTGTCCGCTTCTCCATTGGTAATGGAGAGGACACCCTTTTTTGGCTGGACCCGTGGCTCGATGGGAGCCCGCTACAGCATAGGTTCCCTGCTCTTTTGCTATCTGCGCGGACCCGATGCAGCTTGTGGCTTCGGCAATACCCAATGGGACTTGGAACATCTCGTTCCGACGAACATTCGGTATTGCCGAGGCTGCAGCTTGGACGGAGTTACGGAGTTTGCTTCCTGAGTCGCTGCCAGGCGGTCGTGACCTCGTGTCATGGCACCTGACACCGTCTGGGACGTTCTCTGTAAAGTCGGCGTATCGGAGTCTCTTTAGTACCCCAGTTAGAGCTTGGACCTCTCCACTCTGGAAGTCCCCCATACCGTTAAAAATCAAAATCTTCGTGTGGCAGCTTCTTAGGGACCGCCTCCCCTCAGGGGTGGAGGTTCGCAAGCGACAGGGGCCGGGTGATGGGCTCTGCCCCATGTGTGGGATCCCCGAGACGGGAACCCATATCCTTTTCACCTGCCCCGCTGCCAGGTTTCTATGGAACTTCGTCCACGAGGCGCTGGGGCCTGCTTGGCAGGCCTCAGACCTTGGCGAGTTCCTAGAAATCCAGGCGAACCGTACCGGGGAGAGGCGACGCCTCTTCTGGTTGGTGTTTGCCGCGTTGATGTGGACCCTGTGGACGATTCGCAATAAGATGGTGATCGAGCGGATTTTTCTCCGACGTGCTTCTGACTCGATGTTTAAACTTCTGGCTTTCTTGCAGCAGTGGCACCCGTTGTCTAGGCAGCGGGACAGGGGCAGCTGGACGCCATGATCACTAGACTTGTGGAGACCGCTCGGCGCATCTCCTCGTCTTCTTCCAGCTAGCGCCGGAGGGGCTTAGTTTTTTGTGTTCGCTCTCTTCTGTCTTTCTTGATGTATCTCTCACACCCCCCCCCCCCCCCACTTCTTTCTTGCTTTTTTCATGTGGGCTTACTTGTGCTGCGCCCCCAGCAAGCGGCCTTTCCGCTCTTATGTTTGTAACTGTGTATGGACTTGCTTGGCATGTTGCTTTATTTATAAAGCGGGGCGAAAGCCTGTTTCGAGAAACAGAAAAAACTTGAGTACATTGACAAACAAAATTCAAATGCATTTTGTCAGCCATTTGTTTTCAAGCTTTAAGGGATGTGTCAAAGATAACTGAACTGGGTGTGTCGATATTCATTTTCACCAACTAAATTACTAAAATATGTATATTGTCTTAGGACAGTTTTATGTGCCTGATTCCAAAAATCAGCAACTAAAATATGTATGGGTTTAGGTACTTGCCATGGTTTTTTTTCCTTAAGTAGCCAAAACCCGGCAATTGCGTCGATTGATTTGTCACAATTGTCATTAAAATAAAATATCATGAAAAATAGACTCGTGGATTTTTTTTTCGAAATGTAAATGGAATACTTTATATGAAAATGCATATGTTTTTCAAAGGCCATGTTAGAAAATTGAAATATTTTTGCCTAAGATATATGAAATTCTTTTAAATCAAAGCGCCTTTACAGACGAGTTAATTCAGGCAACAAATACTCCTTTAGCGTTAGAGGCCGACGGACTTGTCCCCTGTGGCGACTCGCTCCTCCCCTTGAGAGTCAACTCCTCCCAGATCCGGCGCCCGGCGCGCTCCTTCTTCCTCTCCGGCGGCGTTGCCGGCCGGCGTGGAAGAGGATGCGTTGCCTGGGTTGTAGATACTAGGATTAGAGTAGGCTTTTTCGTGGCGGATGCTCTTCTGCTCTGCTTCTTCTTCCTTCTTCTTGCCTTTGCTCTGGCGACCCGCAGCGACGCCGGAGACGGCCCTCTCCCTCTCTGCAGCTCGGATCCATGGTGGATCTGCAGCAGGGCTGAAGATGGTCCGAGGTCTTCTAATAATTTCGTCTGCCGTACCTGCAGCTTTGCAGTTCTAAAGTGGGGCGTTGCTGTCTTCCTCCGACCGGCCGTGGAGGCGAGGGGAGGAAGATGGACTGCTGCGCTACTTCTAGATCGGTGGAGCGGCTCTGGAGCTGGTGCATCCTTGCAGGATTTCGTCTGCGATGCTTCTCCGGCAGGCTTCCATGGTGGAAGCAGAAGCTGGAGCGGTTCTGTGTTGGCATCCTCTGTTTGCTGGTGGTGGAGGTGGTTTGCTTTGGTGGCTTTGCCCCGGCCGGCCGTGGAGGCGAGGGGGGTGGCTGCCTGGAGCTTCGGAATGCGGCTGGTGGGCCTGGGTCGCGCTGCGTTGGCGGGAAGAAGGGTGGAGCTGAGGAGATGGTGCTTTGGCCGTGTCCTTTCATCGAGTTCAGATTCCGTCGCTGGGCGGCGGATGGATTCTGCGGCTATCTACATTTTGTGGTGGCGCCTCCTCCCCGGCGGCGAGTGGTACGGCGGCGCCGGCGATGTCTAGGTTTCTTGGGTGTGCGGTGAAGGACCTTATCGTGTTTCTTCCAGGATGCTCAGGGTGCTTCGTGCAAATTGCAGGACCCTTCTGTAATTTTCTTTTCTTTCTTGGGCTGGCTTGTAATTTGTACTGAGTATTCTGAATATATGGATCGGTTCCTTGTTCAAAAAAAAAAGACGAGTTAATTCTATCTCAATTTATTTTACCCCCTCTATGCCCGTTTAATTCATCGAAAGGCCCCTGAACGGAAAAGGGCAGCCAACGCCAACAACGATTGACTTCATCACGTTCACGTTCACGTTTACACCCTGTGGACGGGGTTCTTGGCTCTATCCAGTGCCAGCTGCTGCTGTGCTGCTTTCCGTTGCTCGATTCAAGAACATTGAAAAAGGCAGCAGCACGAAGGGGATAAATCCGATCAAATAAATCGTTTTTGGAGGAGCCAAAAAGAAGAGAGCTTTCTCGGTCAGCTAGCGCTTCTTCCCCTCTGCATTTTTCAGGGGAGGGAGAGCGTGGTGACGGGGAGAGCATTGTCGGGGCTGTGGCGTGGGAGATGGTGGGGAGGAGAGGCGGCGGAATGCTGGATGCGGCGTCGCTGCCGCTGCTGCTGCTACTCCTGGGCTCCTGCTGCTTCCTCTGGCCCCAGCAGCAAATCTTGGTCGCCGCAGACACTGACGCCAGTGACGGTGAGCGGGAACCTAGAAATCTTCCTCTCCTGCTTGCTTTGTGGAGCTATGATTGATGATTTTAGTTGGGGAGAAGGCGATGATTTCGCCGCAATGAGACATCTTTCCCCCTGTTTATTCAAGTGCTTCCGCCAGATTGGTTCTCCTACGAATCTTGAACTGGTAGATTCAGTCTCGATCTCTTGGAATGACGGGACGATTGGACTGCTTTGTTGTAGCCAAATCTTGGTTTCTGTCGTACTTTCCCCGCATGTTTCTACTTATGCCTTTTTATGCTCTGGATTTGTGCAAGAATGCCTGGATTTAAATTCCCTCTACACTTCGAACAAGATGGTGTGTGAATTCGTCAGTTTAACTTAGGCATAGTCCACATGTTTTCATTTACAAATTTCCCTCTGTTTCTGATAGTTTTGGTTGTCCAAATAAGTTGTTCTGGCTGATTTTGGTGTCGTACTTGTAATTTTTCCTTCTTCTCCAGAACTGGTGCTAACAAGAGCCAGCACTTCATTTAATGAATTTTATGAGTAATTTGAGCAACCCATTTTTTTTCTTACTCGTTGAATCTTGATATAGTTGTGGCATAAATAGGGATTCCGAGCAAAAGAAATGCATTGGCTAGGGAAAGCTAATCTGTGGGATTTTTTTGTTTAGCATTTTCTCTAAAAAAGGTGCAGTCGTTTTCCTCCCACCAACCTTCTAGATTTGACCCTTCCTTCTCTCTAATTCTTACATATAGCTGCATCATGGAAATTGCCCCAGTAGTGGGTCTGATTGGTTTGCTCATCATCAGTAAATCAGCTTCCTGTTCTTGTTCGTGTTCCTTTTTTACCCCTTTTAGGCAGCCATCATGTTTTGTGAATATAACCCATGCATAGATATGTATCCTGCTATTTCAGATTGCAAATGAAATAGTGACACGGCCTGTCTACTTTTGTAGTAATTCGTTGCTCTCGTACATGTAGTTACCGCCCTCAACACGCTCTTTACTAGCTTGAATTCTCCGGGGAACCTCAAAGGCTGGCAAGCGAATGGCGGTGACCCTTGCGGCCAATCATGGGACGGCATAACTTGCTCAGGATTGTCAGTTACAGCAATGTGAGCATCATGAAGCAAAGTATAGTTGCTATCCGTGCACATTTGTTACTCCCACTTAATCATATTTTCCTTTGTTTGATGATGTAGCAAATTGTCAAACATGGGGCTGTCCGGGAACTTGGGATACAATATGAATACCATGGGTTCATTGGTCGAGATGTGAGTACCCACACTTATCTTATGCTCAACCTTGTTTGCTGTGGGAGTTCAGTTGATAACCATCTTAACAAAAAATTCATGCAGTGACATGAGCCAGAACAACCTTGGTGGTGGACAAGCGATCCAGTACAATCTCCCCACTAATAAGCTTGAGAGGCTGTAAGTTTCTCAGATGAAGTCACACATTTGAATTATTTCAGAAGTATTCTGATGCTCTATCTATTTAATGATTGTTGTTTTGCAGCAATCTTGCAGGAAACCAGTTCGCTGGAAATTTACCCTACTCGATTTTCTCGATGAATAATCTTAAATATTTGTGGGTATCTTTGCAGCCAGAAACAATATTTTTCCTTTTAATTTGTACCATCTAGTAGGCTAAGTGATTTTTTTTTGTGTGTATGCAGAAATCTTAATCATAACCAGTTACAAGGGAAAATGACCGATGTATTTTCGAACCTTGGTAGCTTGACAACAGTGTGAGTACTTTTTATGTGAATTATCAGATGGTTCTTAACTTGTGTTGTAAATCTCTTCTTCTTTTTTCATGTTCCTGATGTTCCGTTCTCTTATTACCTTCGTCTGTAATGTGAATATGTTATGCAGGGATCTCTCCTTTAATTCTCTTACTGGTGACCTACCACAAGGTTTAACTGGATTGTCAAGTCTTAAAACTTTGTAAGAAATGGATTTACACTTTATCTCTTAGACATGTCTTGTTAGAGTGCCATGCATCTAAGTACCAAACCATGTCCTATCTTTCTCAGATATTTGCAGAACAATCAGTTAACTGGTGATATCAATTTCCTAGCTAATCTCCCCCTTTCTGATCTGTAAGTAACCAACATGTCGTTAACCTATCCATTATCAATTTATATACATACGCATTATCATCTCATATTTTGCTTACCTGTAGGAATATTGCAAATAACCGTTTCACTGGTTGGATTCCAAGTCAGCTAAAGAAGATAAACAGTCTACAGTGAGTCTCTTGATTTCTCAACATGCAATTGTTAGAGAGCTAGTATATCCTAAACTAGTATCGTGCTTGTGTGTAGGACTGATGGTAATTCTTGGACTACGGGGCCAGCACCACCACCGCCACCATTTACAGCTCCACCTTCAAACCGCCGGAAAAGCCCAGGTCAAAATGACGATGGTTCATCAAGTTCTGGTGGAAAGTCTGGAATAGGTGGTGGAGGTGTAGCCGGCATTATCATATCATTGCTGGTTGTTGGAGCAGTTGTTGCATTTTTTGTAATAAGAAGAAAGCGCAAACCTAAAATGGCAGAACACTTTGAACAGCACCAGCCATTCACTTCGTTCCCTTCAAATGAAGTTAAAGGTCAGTTAGCTTGACGTTTTTTTTCTTTGAGGAAACAGCAGCTTGACGTTTATCATACTGGAGATGTTTTTTCTATTTAGCTACTCATGTGTATGTTTGCTTCTACAAATGTTGCAGACGTGAAACCTTTTGAAGAGTCTACCACAATAGATGTGGACTCTTTGGCTTCCTCTGCTTCAGTTGGTCTGAAGCCACCCACCAAGATTGAACGCAACAATTCATTTGAGGATGATGATTTTTCAAGCAAGCGTGTTCCAAAGAAAAGCAATGCAAAACAAATAAAGGCGATTGTTTATTCAGTTGCGGATCTACAAATAGCAACAGATAGCTTCAGCATGGACAATCTTGTTGGAGAGGGTACTTTTGGACGTGTCTACAGGTCACAGTTTGATGATGGAAAGGTATGCTACATTATCTTGTGGCTATTCCTATATATTTCTGTAAGAACATGAATTTTCTATCTACTATCTGTAAGGTCATTGAAACTGTAGCAACTATTTGATTGTGGTTCTGGGGTTCAAGTAGTTATGTGCTGCAATAGGTCCTTACTGTATCATTTACGGATCTAGGACGAAATTTATGTGTTCCAGCCTTCCAGGCGTAATGTATTTTAAACTCAGTTTTGTTATGGAGAAATGAAGGAGCATCTAAGCATCCCTCATATATTGGAAGCTTTTTTTATTGGAAGCTTTTTTGCGCTTAATGATAGCTTCCCTTTTCATGTTACTTATTAGATTTCTCTTCTTTACATGTATTTAGATCCTGGAAAACAGAATTTGAGCCATTTAAATATATGATGCTTATCGTTCTTGTTTACTCTATTCAGGTTCTGGCCGTGAAGAAACTAGATTGTACTGTAATACCATTCCAATCTTCTGATGACTTTGTTGAACTAGTCTCAAACATTTCAAAGTTGCACCATCCGAATATTAACGATCTTGTGGGCTATTGCATGGAACATGGACAACACTTGCTCGTGTATGATTTCCACAGGAATGGATCACTTCATGATCTACTCCATCTTTCAGACGAATACAGCAAGCCACTTAGCTGGAACTCTCGTATTAAGATCGCACTAGGCTCTGCCCGTGCACTGGAGTAAGTGACTACTGCTAGCTTCAAAAAATTAATTTGTATTTTTTTTGGTTGATGAACGTCAATTAAGTAATTAACATTCTTTTGTTGGCACATCTGAATCTATCTGAGCTATAGGGCATTCCTTGCATATTATTATGTGTGTGCTTCTTGATACATGCCTTTTCTACATGTATAGTGTTGAATGTTAGACTGTTAGTTATAGATTTCCATGTGGTATTCAATCCACACGTTGCAAAATTAGTTGTAACATTCTGTGTTCCTTTTGAAATAACATCTGAAGATGCCTTAACCATTTTCCACTGAAAAAATAATTTGCAGGTATCTTCATGAAGTATGTTCTCCATCCATCGTCCACAAGAACTTCAAGTCATCCAACATTCTGCTCGACTCAGAATTCAATCCACACGTTTCAGATGCTGCACTTGCAAGCTTTATGCCTGATGCTGAGTTCCAGGTCTGGTCAATATACTACAACAGTACCGTCGAACAAAAAATAGCAATACTACAGCAGTTATTTTATGACGAGTGCTTGCATAGTTGCGTGATTTTTAAAATAACTTAGTAAATAGGTAGCCCGACTTGCCAAGTTAGTACAAAGATTGGAGTTTCCTATAGAAGTTGCTGGGAATGATATACACCTGTCCCCACTGATGAGACACCCAAAGAACAAATATCTTCTGCGTATTATTGATTACTATTTGCATATGCATAAACTAGGCAACTCTAGCTTAACGTTTTACACATGATGGTTCATGATTACCGTCTAACGGCCACCACCATATAAACCTCCACAGGCAGTAGAACAGAGTGCCGGGTGCACTGCCCCGGAGGTGGACATGACTGGTCAGTATACTCTCAAGAGTGATGTCTACAGCTTTGGGGTAGTCATGCTAGAGCTTTTGACGGGACGCAGACCATTTGACAGGTATCATCAGCCGTCACCAGTTTTCCTCTTGTGGATACTTGTAAATTTAGTAATTTGTGATCCTAGATGTGATCTTAAAATGACTGTTTGCATTACAGCTCTAAGCCTAGGTCAGAGCAGTCACTGGTGCGGTGGGCGACTCCCCAGCTGCACGACATCGATGCATTGGACAGCATGGTCGACCCTGCGCTCAAGGGCCTGTACCCTGCCAAGTCCCTGTCCCGGTTCGCCGACGTGCTCGCCTTGTGTGTCCAGGTAGGACTTCGTTCACCACCTGACGCAATGTTTTCATAAAAAAGAAACATTTATACATGTAAATAATACCCGAGCCTCGAAAATGTGTGTGTTTGCAGGCTGAACCAGAATTCAGGCCACCGATGTCGGAGGTGGTGGAGGCGTTGGTCCGGCTTGTTCAGAGGGCCAACATGACCAAGAGGATGCTTGACGGAGACAGCTCCCGGCGAGGCGACGACCAGGACCAGGATTTCATATGACGCGAGCGAGCGATCGGAACTCTTGTATTGCATATGAGATTGTATTTATTTCATATATTTCCTGTAGCGCGTAGTTCGAGAGAAGAGTGGAAGAACAAAGCAGAGATAGTATCCGGTTCCATCAGTACATATTACAGGTTTTGCTTGACATATTACCTAGTACCGGTGTTGTTTATGGGTGTTGCTTGATGAATCGTGTTTATGTAGTTATAGCCGGATTGAAGGACATAAAATGAGAACGTGGCACTAGCCCAATGGCAAAGGGTAGCAGTGGTGCAGCCACCAACCAGAATTCGACTCCTCGATCGAGCGAATTTCTGGTGTTCTCGCTAAGGACGCCTTAAAAAATGTTACCACAGGAGCATTTTTTTGTCCGTCCATTAAAAAATGTCGCGACGTCCTTTTTGGAAGGAAAAAAAAAACCCGCAATTACCTCCTCGCGTCGCGACGTCCTCAATTCCTCCTCCGCCCCCGGTTCCTAGCACTTTGCCACGAGGGCCACGTTTGCTGGCATCGTAGGCTCTGCTCCCCGTCGTCTCCCCGGCCGTAGAGTCTCCGCCGGCGCCTGTCTAGGTTGCCGCTGCTGCGTGCACTGTGGGCATGGCATGCAGTGCAGAGCGCGGCTGCTGGTCCTAGACCCCTGTCAGCGCAAGCAAGGCGACCATAATTTAAACTGTACTGCATTTGCCATTGGTTGGTTGGGCTCACCCTCATCAACATATACTCCCATCCTAAGTTTGTCAAAAAAGTGGATGTATCTATACATAAAAAATGTCTAGATACATCCACTTTTTGGCAAACTTGAGACACTTATTTTTGGACCGAGTGAGTGTTAAACTAACTACTCGTAAGTCGTAACTTGCGTGCTAGTTAGTCAGAACTCAGAACTAGAGCCAGGCAGCTAGAGAATGAACTTGCCGTTTCATCCTGTGTGATTCCTCGCGAGATTCATCTGATACAGCTAGCTATAAGTGATGAAACGGCGAACTGTTTCGGCAGCACTGCACAAGAACTCAGGCTCCGGATGTGGATGGGACGTTCAGCTCAGAGATCAACTCTGGCACCCATCAATTTTTTTGCGTCTTTCGTTTTTTATGTTGCTAGGAGGACAGCGAATACTGTTGCACATGTGTGCTCAGTACGCCTGCGACCATGATACAGATGTAGAGTTGCTAGATGATTGCCCAACTTTTCTTAGTTACAGCCTTCAGGCTCATTGTATGAACTCATCCGAGACTTAATAAAGTGTGTGGTTTTCCCTCAAAAAGTAATTATTGATGCAACCGATGGATTTCACTTATCAATTACTAAGCTATGCTTACTTTTGTAGATCTGCTTGAAAATATAAATGAGTTTGAGCTGTTGTTTTTGTTCTTGTGCATATCAAATGCTTGAGACTAGCTAAATGTTATGCTACTATGTTCCGACAGATTAAGAAATCTACTACTCCTTGTATGTTGTCTGCTACTGCCACTTGAGCCTCCTTGTTTATTAGTTACAGCAGTAGCAACACAACATCCATTGTGTGTGTCCTTCGCAAAGCCACTTGGTGTTGATTGTTCACATGGAAACACAAAGTTGATTCATGGTTTCAACTGTAGCATGATTCCTAGTATATTGGGATGGTGGATTACGCTTTTCTTATACAGTTTCCTGGTCGTATGTGCACTCTGTGTCTATTCCTAAGAAAAAGCACTTTGTCTCATAAGAACTTGGATGGGAAATGGCATGAATTTCAATTGCATTATCATTTACGGAAACTGAAGCACTTGTTATACCACTAAAACATATGTCGGGGAAACAGACGGGATGAGAGTAGCTCCCGACCCACTCGGGGCGACCAGCGCGGCGACCACTCCGGCCGCCGCGGCCACCACCCCTTGCCACTCCACCAGCCATAGATCGCCGCCACCCACGTTTTCCCCATCACCCTGCCCGTTCCTGTGGGCCGAATGCGCGGAAGATGAAGACGTGCAGGTCTCGGTGGTGCCCGTTTCCCAACTGGTGGTGGCAGGCGGCGCCGTGTCAGATTTGCCGGTGTCGCTGGCCTCGGTGTCCGCGGGCGACGGGGAGGCTATGACGCTTGGGCCCCTGCCAGGCGCGCGCCTTCACAAGGCACGCCGCCCCGCTTCCAGCCACGCTTCCGCAGGGCCTTAATGGCGGATCCGGCGGCGCGGGGCGAGTTGCTTCACCCTCCTCCGCCTGGGTCTCCACCTGGGGGGAAGCCTCGGCGCCTCTCCTCGCGGATTGGAGCCGTGGGGGGGGGGGGGGGGGGGGGAGCTTGCTGGCTCCGACGGGGACGGGCGCCGTGCGGCGCACTTGCTCTCCTCGTCCGGCCATGGCGGGGAGCCGGAGACAAGATGGCTCCTTCAAGCCTCTCGCTGGCGGTCGCTCGACGACCTGGTGGCGACGGGACGGCGGCACCAACGCCCGTGCGGTCGATGGACAACACGCGTCCAAGGGAGGTGAGCGGAGGTCGGGGAGGGCCACCGTTTTAAAGCGGATGCGCGGCCGCTGCTTCAGATGTCTGAGCTCCGAGCACCACATCGCCTCCTGTAGAGGCCCCAAGGTCTGCTGGCTCTGCGAGCGCGCTGGGCACCTGGCCAAGGACTGCAACAGGCCGCCAAATCGACCTCGCCCCCTAAGCCCTCCTCGCCACCGGACGATGCTGGTCAGCCCCTTGCGCTCCTTCGCCTCCGTCCTCATGGCGCCGATGAGGGAGCTCGACGTGTGCAACACCAATGCGAAGGAGGTGGTGCTGGCCTGCGAACGGTGCTACAAGTGTCGAGGTATAGGTAACGCGGAACCGTAGTAGGTATTCCCGTAATTCATGGAGGACGTGGAGTAAGGCATGGAGGACTCAAGTGACGGGATTGCACACAAGGTTTTACCCAGCTTCGGATCTCACAACGGCGGCGAGATCCTACGTGCTGCTATAATTCACTAAAGGCGAATATGTGTACAAGTTACAATGAGGTTGTAAAGCGTAGCCCTAATGCTCCTGAAAGGCCGTCTTATAAAGGCGTCGTGCCTTCCCCTACAAAGAAGCCCTAAACCGACCTAGATCCTGAGTCCTAGACTTACATGGCACGAAACCTGACTTGCTCCGTAAGGCGAACGATTCCCTGCCTTCGTCTTAGACTTCACTAAGCCGGCCCGAGGCTTCTCCTTGCGCTTCTGCCCTTTGGGCCGTCCGGCTTTGCCCGTGCTGGGCCACCCTGGTGGGCCAGGTTTCATCCACCGTGGCTGGTATACCCGTTCGGCATATCCTCCACAGTAGTCCCCGGAAAGGTTCAAGTTCTTCGTCTGCCATCTTTGAACAAAGCCGAATCCTCCTTCATCTTGTCTAAGTCTTTTTGGCTGCCTGAAGAGCTTGGAGCATTCCTCGATGATGATCCATTCGTCTTTAAACGATAAGCCGAACAATCTTTCCTAAGACGACATAGACCTTGGCAACGGTCAGAAATATTCTGTCAGTGCCTGGTCTTGTCACGACGTCAGTCTGTTCGCATGACAGTTTGAACAAGTGAAAAAACGCAGAGCGGTTTCATCATTGCGCTTCTCCCGCGCACGAACCACGAAGCGTTGGGGAGAAGATACCCACGATCGCTGCCGTTACGTGACGCGTGGCGAGAATCACGCGATGGATATCTTTCCGCACGAATCGCGGAGTGATACGTCTCAAACGTATCTATAATTTTTGATGTTCCATGTTGATATTATACCAATTGTTACATGTTTTGCATCCACTTCATATCACTTTTATACATTTTTTGGGACTAACCTATTAACAAGATGCCACAGTGCCAGTTCCTGTTTTCTGCTATTTTTGTATTCCAGAAAAGCTATTCTGGAAATATTCTCGGAATTGGACGAAAATCAACGGAGGTCCCTATTTCACCGACACGCACACGGAGTCCAGAGGAGAGACGGAGCCGAGCCACGAGGCCGCCACACGCACCCTAGGCGCGGCCCCACCTTCTGCCGCGCCCTAGGGTTGTGTGGGCCCCTCGGGGGCCCCCAGCCGCCGCCCTTTCGCCTACTTATGCCCCCCGACGCGAAAACCCTAAATACCCGAGTCATATTCCACGAAAAGTTCCAGAGGCGCCGCCGTCGTCAACCCTAGCTCGGGAGGGTCCAGAACCTCTTCCCGACACCCTGCCGGAGAGGGGAATCATCACCGGAGGGTTCTACATTGCCATGCCTGCCTCCGGAGTGATGAGTGAGTAGTTCATCCTTGGACTACAGGTCCATACCAGTAGCTAGATGGTTGTCTCTCCACTTTATGCCATCATGTTTAGATCTTGTGAGCTGCCTAACATGATCAAGATCATCTTATTGTAATGCTACATGTTGTGTTTGCTGTGATCCGATGAATATTGAATACTATGATCAAGTTGATTATTAATCTATGTTACATGTTATTTATGATCTTGCATGCTTTCCGTTACTAGTAGATGTTTTGCCCAAGTACATGCTTGTAACTCCAAGAGGGAGTATTTATGCTAGATAGTGGGTTCAGTCTCCAGTAATCTGGGCGAGTGACTGCAACGCCTAAGGTTGTGGATGTGCTGTTGCCACTAGGGGTAACATAACAATGCTATGTCCACGGTCATATGTACTTGTTTACTTTACGCACATTGATTAATGCGATTATCCGTTGCTTGCAACTTAATACCAACGGGGAACACAGATGTCAACCTGAAGGTGCATTATTAGTCATAGATGTGGTTGGATAACGGTCTATGTATTTTGTCGTAATGCCAATTAAATATCATGGTAGTCATCTTGTCATATATATGCATTGTCATGCGCTCACTATTTTATCAATTGTCCAGCTGTAATTTGTTTACCTAACATGTCATTTATCTTTATGGAGAGACACCACTAGTGAACTGTGGACCCCGGTCCATTCCTTTACACTGATAAAACCACCAACTGCAATCATTGTTCTCTTTTATTTTCTGCAATTAAACACTGTTTTCCACACCATACGTTTAACCATTTGTTTTCAACAAGCCGGGGAGATTGACAACCTTCCTGTTTCGTTGGGGCAAAGTAGTTTAATTGTGTTGTGTGTAGGTTCCACGTCAATAGTCCAGACCGCCCTTCAAGCATACTTTTCTGGCGCCGTTGACAACCTTCTGAAGTGCTACTACTCCTCCTGGATTCGATAACCTTGGTTTCATACTGAGGGAAAACTTGCTGCTGCACTGCTTCATACCTTTCTCTTGGGGTCTCCCAACGAACGTGTGTTTCACGTCATCACGGAGCATCTCCATATAAGGAGGATTTACTGTACAATCGATCTGTTCGATCCATTCCTCCCCGTGCCCTCTTCTTCCTCATCGAACCCACCGCAAATCCATACCCCAACGGCGAGCACCACACCCCCATCCATCCCCACGTATCCATGGAGACTTCTAGAGCGGACGCAACGGTGGCAGCAACGGAGCAAGATCAGCTACTGAAGTGCACGTGCCTCGTAGAGGCGAGCTCCTCTGACGCGGCCGCGGCGGCGAGCGCTGCGGCTGCGGCGACCGAAGGAGAAATTTCTGCCCAGCCCTCCGAGGAAGGCGATGCGGCAGATGCGGAGGAGAAAGGAGAGGAAGCGTCCTCTCGCCATTGGGCCACGTCGACCATCACCGACGGTGACCTCATGGAACTGCAGAAGAAAGGAATCCTTCCTCCCAAAGAAGCATGCCACTGGAGGTCCGCTCACGGCCACGCCATTCCTGCACCAGAAGGCGATGAGCGGGTAATGCTAACCTCCCATCTCCTTCGCGGCTTGTCCTTGCTGCCTTCCCCTTTCTTTCAGTCTGTTCTGGATTACTACGGCCTTCAGCCCCACAACATAGGCCCCAATAGCATATTGTCCTTGTCTGGCTTTCAAGCATTGTTCGAAGGATATCTAGGCATATAGCCCAGTTTAGATTTCTTTAGATACTGCTTTACGTGCAAACGCCAAACCGAGGACAAGGAACTGCTTACTCTGGGCACTGTTAGCCTTAACCTGCGTAAGAATAGGAGCTGGTATCCAAAGGCGCCCAAAATAGACTCTGTTAAAGGCTGGAGTAGCACCTTCTTTTATTGCAAAGACATGCCTCCAACTGGGAAGACAATAGGAATCCCGCGTTTCAGTAACACGGCGGCTGAGTCACGGCCTTCTTGGGATGAGAAGCCGGTGAAGGTTCTCCCTGACCCTCTCCGTCGTATACAAAGGCGGATCGAGTACTTGACGCAGACCGCTGTGCCCAAGCTTACGGGCACAGACACTGTCATCTGCTGGCTGTCAAGGCGAATCCAGCCTTTGAGGCAAAACAAAGGCCTCATGTGCATGTATATGGACAAGAAGACGGATCCACTTCGCATAAGCGAAAATGACCTGACCAACGACGCCTTCTTGTACCGTTTCAAGAGGATTGCCAAGGAGAGGGTCCAGGTTACCGAACAACGCCCCATGTACACGGCCGCCAACCCAGCTCCAACGGTAAGGAATTTACCGTCTTTCATTATGCTTTCCGTTTTGTATGACATATTTCTTAGCTATTCTTTTTGTTCCTTTAGCTCGCCCTCCTTCCTGACAACCTCCTTGCCCCTCTCTTTCGCGTGCCTGAGGCGGCCCCTGAAGGCGCAAGGACTCGCAAACGCAAGCCTGCCGGGACTCCATCAGCTACTACAGCCGCGGAAAAGCGAAAACGGGCTGAAGCCGTCATCCCACCTGGCGCGGTGGTACATGATATTGTAGATGATGAAGAGGCTGCTTTTAGCGCGCCAGTTCAGAGGTAAGCCAGACTTTTAGCCATCATGAAATAGTCATTCTTTCTTCGTAAACACTTGCTCATTTTGTATGTGTGATCCAGAGTGTTAAGCCATCTGCTCCTCTCAAAAGGGAGAAAGTTTCTGGCCATAAGAAGAGAACCCTTCCTTCCCCAGCTGTTGCTCCCCTCACCCCCTCCATTCAGCCAGAAGCCAGCCAGGGCAGTGCTGATCACCCTTCTCTGGAGACAGATTCCTCCGTCTTTCATGAGAAGACGGATGACGAGAAGCTTGCCAGAGCCGCTGCCGCTGGAAAGGCGGCTGTTATCGATGTGGGTGAACCGAACCAGCCCCTGACCCGGGACGTCGTTCGTGGCATGGTGAAGGAGGAGCTTTTCGACAATGAAGGCTATATTTTGCCCAACATTGCCGTCATGCTTGCTGAGGAGAAGGAGAAAAATGAGCCGCCTTCCTATATTAGGCCTGTTGGTCAGACACTGACCATTCTGAACTTGGAAGATAATTGTGACGAATTGTACGTCGCAATGAAGAAAATCTACAAGGCGCTGAAGAACATGATGCAGGTAGATTTCCCGCCTTAATGTCTATATCCTAGTCCCCGGGTATTATGTCGTGCTGAATGCAAAAGCCGGCATAATGGCCTTAAATTCCTTGTAGACATTTCATCAGTGTACCAAGTCCCCAAGCATCTTGTTTCTAGCTTAGCGAAAGCCGAAATTGCGATGTCTTGCTTATAAGTGCTTTTATAACCATTGTATTACTCAGCAGACCAGTGAGCGCCTTACCTGCGACCTTTGGAACTCTCTGAGTAGCCAAAGGCAGGTTTTAAAGAAAGCTATGGCTGAGAACAAGGCGAATCAAGGTAATGCTTTGCAGAAGCATTTTTTTATTAGAAGCATGTATTGCTTACACATGACTTGTGTACTTTTCGCAGAAGTGGTGGCTAAGGCCAAACATATCGTGGAGGAGACTGGTGACATCGAGGTCGTGCGACGTGAAAACACGACCCTGTTCAAACAGCTGAAAGAATCTCGCAAAACTGCAGAGGCCAACCTAAAGGCTGTACAAGAAAGTGCCTCCGCAGAGCAAGGAAAACTGAAGAACGAGCTGCTTACTCTGAAGAAACAAGCCGAGAAAGACACACTTCTTATCCAAAGCCTGCAGAGCCAACTCGAACGCCGAGTCGATGAATCCACCGCCATTGACGAGAAACTGCTTGGTAACTAAATCCGGCTTTACCTATTCTGCGTTTTCTTAACAAATGTCCTTTATTGTCAGCTTATACCTTCATCTCTCCCTACAGTTCTAGCTGGCTTTGGGGAAAGACTGAATCCAGACACCCGTCTAGAACTAATTCTGGAGTAGGGCGAAGTGATGTCCGGGTTGTAAGCTGCGGGACGGGGCGTGGTTGCCAACATTTTCCCAAAGCAGCTACCCCTTGTGACAAACACCTGCAACCTTCTGCCACAACTCCAGAGTTGCATCCCAGAAATCGCAGAGCGTCTTCGTTCAGCAGCCAGAGGCGGAGCCAAGCTTGCTTTGGACCTTGTCTGGGGCCATTACCCGGACGTCAACATGTGGCGGGTGATCAAGTGCTTTCCAACCAAAGGCAGAGACAGAAAGAAAATCATCAAAGAACAAGTCTATGCTTTCGTCTCCGGCTTTGCCTCTGCCGTTGCTGATATGGTGGATCTCTCCATCTTCTTCTCCAGAAGGCATGTACCTGCACACCCCGCCAACGTGTCCGATGATGAAGCCGAACCATCTGAGCAGACCACTGGCAATGGCGACGAGTCTGAAGACAAAGAGGCGGAAGAAGAAGAAGGCGAATCCGAATCTGGCGCAGATGCTGCGAAATTGCTGACGTGAAGCACACGTTCGTTGGGCGACCCCAAGATGAAGGTATGATGTAGTCAGCAGCAAGTTTTCCCTCAGTAAGAAACCAAGGTTTAATCGAACCAGTAGGAGCAGTAGCGCTTCTGAAGGTTGTCAACGGCGAAATATGATGCGGCGCAACACCAGGGAATCCGGCGCTGACGTGGAACCTGCACACAACACAATCAAACTACTTTGCCCCAACGGAACAGTGAGGTTGTCAATCTCACTGGCTTGCTGAAAACAAAGGATTAAACGTATTGTGTGGAAAACAGTATTAAATTGCAGAGAATGAAAAGGAACAATGTTTGCAGTTGGTTGTATTATCAGTGTAAAAGAATGGACTGGGGTCCACAGTTTACTAGAGGTGTCTCTCCATAAAAGATAACTAACATGCTGGGTGAACAAATTACAGCTGGGCAATTGACAAATATTGAGCGCATGACAATGCATATATATGACATGATGATTACTATGATATTCATGTGGGCATTACGACAAAATACATAGACCGTTATCCAACAACGTCTATGACTAATAATCCACCGCCAGGTTGTCATCCGAGTTCCCCGTTGGTATTAAGCTGCAAGCAACGGATAATCGCATTAAGTAAAGTGTGTAATGTAAACAAATACATATGACCGTGGACATAGCATTGTTAGGTTACCCCTAGTAGCAACAACACATCCGCAATCTTAGAAGTTGCTGTCACTCTCCCAGATTACCGGAGGCATGAACCCACTATCTAGCATAAATACTCACTCTTGGAGTTACAAGCATCTACTTGGCCAAAGCATCTACTATTAATGGAAAGCATGCAAGATCATAAATAACATATAAGATAGATTGATAATCAACTTGACATAGTATTCAATATTCATCGGATCCCAACAAACACAACATGTAACATTACAATAAGATGATCTTGATCATGTTAGGCAGCTCACAAGATCTAAACATGATGGCACAAAGTGGAGAGACAACCATCTAGCTACTACTATGGACCCGTAGTCCAAGGATGAACTACTCACGCATCACTCCGGAGGCAGGCATGGTGATGTAGAGCCCTCCGGTGATGATTCCCCTCTTCGGCAGGGTGCCGGGAAGAGGTTCTGGACCCTCCCGAGCTAGGGTTGACGACGGCGGCGTCTCTGGAACTTTTCGTCGATAATGGCTCGGGTGTTTAGGGTTTTCGCATCGGGGGGAATAAGTAGGCGAAAGGGCGGCGGCTGGAGAGCCCCGAGTTGCCCACACCACCCTAGGGCGCGCCAGGGGGGACCCGCGCCCTAGGTGCGTGTGGGGCCCTCCTGGCTCCTCTGCGTTGCTCCTTTGGACTCCATGTGTCTTCTGATAAAATAGGTGCCTCCGTGAATTTTCGTCCAATTCCGAGAATATTTCCAGACTAGCTTTTCTGGAATACAAAAACAGCAGAAAACAGGAACTGGCACTGTGGCATCTTGTTAATAGGTTAGTCCCAAAAAATGTATAAAAGTGACATAAAGTGGATGCAAAACATGTAACAATTGGTATAATATCAGCATAGAACATCAAAAATTATAGATACGTTTGAGACGTATCAAGGGTCTACGTCGTTTCGGATACAAATTTGTCTCCTTTTGGATTCTTCAATACAATGCCTGCCCCCGACCCTTGTAACATTTTGGAGCCGTCGAAGTGCATGACCCAATGTTCTTCACCAGGGAGAGGGATTTTGTCCATTGCTTCTGTCCAGTCTGCGATAAAATCGGCTAACGACTGTGATTTGATGGCTGTTCTTGGATTGTATTGGATGTCGAAAGCTGCAAGCTCAATACCCCACTTGGCTACACGGCCTGTAGCGTCCGTGTTGTTGATGATATCGCCCAACGGTGCCTTACTAACAACCGTGATTGGGTGCTCTTGAAAATAGTGGCGCAATTTTCTGGCTGCGAAGAAGACTCCGTAAGCCAGCTTCTGGTAGTGCGGGTAGCGTTGCTTGGACTCGGAGAAGACTTCACTTATGTAGTATACCGGTCTCTGTTCCGGCAGTTCTTTGCCGTCTTCCATCCGTTCAACAACAACTACAACACTTATTACCAGGTTGGTGGCCGCCATATACAGCAACATTGGTTCCTGCGGCTGAGGCGACGCTAAGATTGGCGCTCTGACCAAGGTGTCTTTTAACTGTGCTAAGGCGGCATCCGCCTCTTCAGTCCAGATGAATTTTTTTATTTTCTTCAACAGCCTGTACAGGGGCAAAGCTTTATCCCCAAGCCGGCTTATGAAACGGCTTACCGCTGCTGCTGATCCCGTGAGCCTTTGTATATCCTTGAGACATGTTGGTTTCTTGATGTCTAGGATGGCTCGGATCTTTTCTGGGTTGACTTCGATTCCTCTTTCGGAAATGATGAATCCAAGAAGTTTTCCTGTTGGGACGCCGAAAAAGCACTTTCCCGGATTTTACTTCATGTTATACTTCCTTAGGTTATCGAAGGTTTCTGCAAGATCGGTGATGAGGTCACCTTTTTTCTTGGACATGATTGCAATATCATCGACGTATGCGTGAACATTGCGGCCTATTTGTTCATGTAGACAACGTTGGATACACCGTTGATACGTTGAGCCGGCATTTTTTAGCCCGAAAGGCATGGTTATGTAGCAAAACGTTCCAAAGGGTATGATGAAGGAAGTCTTAATTTGGTCAGACTCCTTCATCTTGATTTGGTGGTATCCAGAGTAAGCATCCAAAAAGCATAGTAATTCAGCACCTGCTACAGCATCTACGACCTGATCTATTCGCGGCAATGCGAAGGGGTCTTTAGGACAGGCTTTGTTTAAGCCGGTAAGGTCTATGCACATGCGTAAATCCTTCACGTCCTTTTTAGGTACTAGAACAGGGTTTGCTAGCCAATCTTTATGGATTACTTCTCTAATGAATTTTGCGAATATAATAGCCTTCTTCTTCTCTGGACCGAAACGACGTAGACCCTTGATACGTCTCAAACGTATCTATAATTTTTGATGTTCCATGCTGATATTATACCAATTGTTACATGTTTTGCATCCACTTTATGTCACTTTTATACATTTTTTGGGATTAACCTATTAACAAGATGCCACAGTGCCAGTTCCAGTTTTCTGCTGTTTTTGTATTCCAGAAAAGCTAGTCAGGAAATATTATCGGAATTGGACGAAAATTCACGGAGGCACCTATTTTATCAGAAGACACATGGAGTCCAAAGGAGCAACGAAGAGGAGCCAGGAGGGCCCCACACGCACCTAGGGTGCGGGTTCCCCCTGGCGCGCCCTAGGGTAGTGTGGGCCCCTCGGGGCTCGTCAGCCGCCGCCCTTTCGCCTACTTATTCCCCCCGATGCGAAAACCCTAAACACCCGAGCCATTATCCACGAAAAGTTCCAGAGGCGCCGCCGTCGTCAACCCTAGCTCGGGAGGGTCCAGAACCTCTTCCCGTCACCCTGCCGGAGAGGAGAATCATCACCGGAGGGCTCTACATCACCATGCCTGCCTCCGGAGTGATGCGTGAGTAGTTCATCCTTGGACTACGGGTCCATAGCAGTAGCTAGATGGTTGTATCTCCACTTTGTGCCATCATGTTTAGATCTTGTGAGCTGCCTAACATGATCAAGATCATCTTATTGTAATGCTACATGTTGTGTTTGCTGGGATCCGATGAATATTGAATACTATGTCAAGCTGATTATCAATTTATCTTATATGTTATTTATGATCTTGCATGTTTTCCGTTACTAGTAGATGCTTTGGCCAAGTAGATGCTTGTAACTCCAAGAGGGAGTATTTATGCTAGATAGTGGGTTCAGTCTCCAGTAATCTGGGCGAGTGACAGCAACGCCTAAGGTTGTGGATGTGCTGTTGCTACTAGGGGTAACCTAACAATGTTATGTCCACGGTCATATGTATTTGTTTACATTACGCACATTACTTAATGCAATTATCCGTTGCTTGCAACTTAATACCAACGGGGAACTCGGATGACAACCTGGCGGTGGATTATTAGTCATAGACGTTGTTGGATAACGGTCTATGTATTTTGTCGTAATGCCCAATTAAATATCATAGTAATCATCATGTCATATATGCATTGTCATGCGCTCAATATTTTGTCAATTGCCCAGCTGTAATTTGTTCACCCAGCATGTTAGTTATCTTTTATGGAGAGACACCACTAGTGAACTGTGGACCCCAGTCCATTCTTTTACACTGATAATACAACCAACTGCAAACAATGTTCCTTTTCATTTTCTGCAATTAAATAATGTTTTCCACATAATACGTTTAATCCTTTGTTTTCAGCAAGCCGGTGAGATTGACAACCTCACTGTTTCGTTGGGGCAAAGTATTTTGATTGTGCTGTGTGCAGATTCCACGTTGGTGATCGAGTAACGGCGTCGCCAACAACCTTCTGAAGTGCTACTGCTCCTACTGGTTCGATAAACCTTGGTGTCGGGGGAATACTTTCTGGATTAACCCGCGGCCCGGTGCGAGTTATTTTACTCGCACAGACAAAAGCCCACATGGGATCAAGCCCAACATCTAACCGCCACAAGGGGAAGAATCTAGAAGACACGGAGATGAGCCAGTCTCCGGATAGGTCCCAGATAGTATATTCCTTGTGGAGAAAGTTTTCTTTGTAACCTGACGAGCCTCTGTGTATATAAAGAGGACTCGCAGGACTTAGACGGGGTCAAGCTGTCAAGCCCTAAAACCCTAGCTCATACGGCGAGTACCAGATCGGATCGCCTCCGTTGTAACATCTCAATTATCATATCAATATCAATCTAGGGTAGGCAGGAAGTAGGTCTTTTACCTCACATTGAGGGGGCCGAACCTGGGTAAATCTGTGTTGATCTTTGTTCCTGCGATCCCAAGCTCGGAGATGCTTGACTCGCGTAATCCCACACTTACGAAGTCATCTATGACACCTGACGTGACAAACCCACGACAGTTGGCGCCCACCGTGGGGCCTGCGGTCAGAAGCGTCACGTTCCGCGCAGGATCGAAATCAGGCTTCAAGGACATCGCCATCGGCCAAGTTGAAGACATCAATGGAGTCCCCTTCATCGACGACTCAGAGTGGGGACCCGAGGCGGATCACATCGAGTTTGGATACATTGTGCCCATCGGATCAGTGAAAATTTTCGTCGGATCCGTCAGTCGCATGCCTATAGATGCGACTCAAGGAATCGAGTCGGGGAAGAAACTGCGGCCGGTCAGGGTCCGCGTGTTGGAGGAACTGCAGCAAGCTACAGCAAAACTACCCATCCCCGTTCCGACAAGGCCTGTTCGGGGATCTCTACCAAATCAGGAAGGAGACCCTAAGATTGAAGAAATTGAAGCTATCAGGACAGAACTCTATGAAGAGGCGAAAAGACTCGCGGCTGAGCGCGAAAAACTCCAAGAAGAAGATTGGCGACTCCGTCGCTGGCAGCAAAAGCATCAGATCAAGATGGACAGAGGAGAGATGAAACCACAGATCCACGGCGACCCGGAGAGCAACGTGCATGCTGCGATAGGAATATTGTCGAAGATACACCGGTTGGAGACACACGAGCTGATAAGTAAGCTCGCCATGCGATCGATCTACTACAAACCGCTGCCTTGCAACAAGCAAATATGTATGGAGTCACGCCCAATGAGCCGCAACACGAGTATCATGGGAAGAGAAGAGTGCAACGTCGAAGAAGTGGTCAACCAGCTAGCAGGTTTACAGGTATCATTGGAAAAAGAAAAGAAGATAGAAGGCGAGTCACAGACGTCCGGGCGACTCAGCCAGCCCAGATTGAAACTGACTCAGATGAAGATTCAGCGCCAGTAAACTCCTATTCATTATTGAAAGGACCAGCATGTTTTGGAGAGGAAATACGGCTCACTCGTTTCCCCCCGAACTTCGGTGAGTCGCAGCGAGTCACCACCTATCGCAGCGACCAAGACCCTGCCTTATGGATAGAAGATTATGAGGCAAGCATGACAGGGACTGATGTAACTCAGGAAGTGCGCGCGAAATATTTCCACTTGGCAATACAGGGAGAAGCCAGGGATTGGCTGTTAAAGCTGCCATCAAAATCAATAAGCACATGGGAAGACTTGAAGGACAAGTTCATCAACAGATTCCAAACAGAAGACATGAAAAACCTTAGACAATGCGTTCAAAAGGAGGACGAATCAAGCGGTGACTGGATCAGGAGAGTCGCGGAGATCCTTGGTTCCGCCAAGAACTTAACAGTACAGTCTGCAATACAAGCTATGAGGAAGAACTGTAGATTTGAGCCGTGGTGCACAAGTTAAGTCGCGCTGCACAAGATTGATAGTTTCGACCAGCTTTTGGCAACAGCTGACAAGTACGCAAAGACAGATAAGGGGACAGGCGGCTTATCACAGAACCCAACAGAGAAATTGCAAGTCGCGCAAACTGAACATCGTGCACACCAGATGAAGGAGCAAGGAAGTGATAAGGCCTCATTCCCTAATAACTGCAAGGGGATCTTTGACGTTCCCTGCGACTTACATCGCAGGAGAGATGGCAGGCCAGCGAGTCACACAAAGGCGCAATGTCATTATTACCGGAGGTGGAAAGAAGGCGACACGCCAGATGCGGCCCGCAGTGGATCGATGCAGCACAAGAATAAATCTAGCTCTCATCGAGGGCCTGACGTTTTACCTAGAAGAACATAGGACAGTTTCATACAGTGGAAGTACAAACAACGGATGGAAGCCGGAGGAGTGGCAGATTTCAACGCCAGAAAGGTACCATCGTTGGACAGAGCGATCGATTATTTGGAGTCGCGACGATCACCCCCCAGAAGTAAAAGATCCAGGACAGCCAGCTCTTGTGGTCACGCCTGAAGTCGCGGGATACAAGTTAAGTAAGGTCCTAATGGACGGAGGAGGAAGAGTAAACATCCTATATCAAGACACGCTCCGAAGAATGAATATACCCGAGTCGCGGCTGCGACCATCCAGGAAAGAAATTCAAGGCATAATCCCAGGAGCTGTTACGCGACCAATCGGAAAGATAACCTTGAAGTTAGCTTTGGACAGAGCGGAACTTCCGCACAGAGCTCCTAGACTTTGAGGTTGTAGCAGTCAAGAGCTCATATCATGCGATCTTTGGAAGAGAAGCCTATGTCAAATTCACCGCCCGCCCCTGCTACGTCTACCTACAGTTAAAGATACCGGACCAAACGGTGTTATTACAATATATGGAGACAGGCAGAAGCGTTAGAATGCGAGAACGCAGGCTCAGCACTCGCAGAAGAAGCTTGCATCGCCAACTCCTCACACGGATATCAGTCGCAGATCGGTAATCGCAGCTCAAAACGAGTCGCGTTGGAGGTACCGCGGAGCGGCCAACAGGATGCAGCCACCGGATGGTAAATACCCACCGAGAAGTCGCGCATCAGCAAGATAATGCCCCAGAGGTCGCTTTGATACAAAAAGAAGACAAGAAATGGCGCATGTGCATAGACCCAGCCTCGATCAACAACCCCAGCCAAAGAGGTTCAGTTATCGTGAGTCCTTACAAAGCAGACTCAACTCAACATAAGTCGCAGCTCAGCGCGGCTAAGCTCTAACAAACTTGCTCTCTGCTTCAACATGAACACACATCGGAGCTATCATGCTCGACCCGAGTCGCTTTTAGCGACTCAAAATTGAACCAATCAGGTGTTCAACCCACTCCGTTAGGAGTATTAATTCGCAACTAAGTGCGATGAGTATCAAGTATGCATGGCCTGCGGGGAATAGAAAACCGCATTAAAGGGCCTGCATCATCCTGTAACACCCTGTAAAAATCGAGTGATTATGAAATAAAGCCGGCACCCTTGACATTCAAGGGCTTGTCGTTTCGCCTCAACTATCATTGAGTCGCTGAGTCTTTTGAATTTCATATATCACTGACCCTTGAGGGCTCCTTACGAGCATCGCGAGTACCAATCGCACCTCAAATTTTGCCAAACGAGTGGCAATCCTTAAGCTAGAAGCGTCTTGCATTATGCGGCCAAAGTACTGGGGTGTGGCGTCAATCGAGCTTGATTGCCTATCATGGCCGCTCTCGACCCTGAACACACATGTTCCTAGGAAATACTGAGCCGCGCGAGCGTCTACTTAATGGAATTATCATGAAAAGAACCTGCTTATAGGTCACCAAAATACTGTTTATAATACATGAATGTCTTACAGACTAACGGGCATGTCCCACATTATTTATTTTTTTCTTCCGAGCTACAGGAGTGGGAATTGGCGCGGCTTGTCTCGCGGTTGCAGTCGCAGGTGCCCTAATAATCAGGGCGCCGCCAGACGAGGCAGAAGGGCCACCAGATCCTGTTGATGGAGTAGTAGCCCGGATGACTCAGCTCCTGTGGACTTTTCCTTTGGCACCTTGCTCCCATCAAGATTGAATTTTTCGAGATAAGTGCCCAAGTCTAAATTATCAACAAATTTTGTGGCATATCCGCGCATCCCTTTCCAGATATCGAAGTACTCGCTTATTGGCAGTTCAGTATCATCCGCGCTCATCGCCAGGCCGTGGCGAGCAATCTTGCCAACATCTATTTCTGGATAATATGCTCGGAGCAATGTCAAGACATGCGCGGCTCCGGCGCGAGCAGAGGATCGTTTCCAATCAGAGACATAATGCGGAGCCTTGAGCAGTTTATTTATCCAATACTCGCAAGATGTTGGGCCATCAGTCGCAGGAGAGATTACCGTCATAACTTCCTTGGTAACCTTTAAGAAGCGCTGACTGAAGTCTGACAGATATACCAGTTGATCCTTCAAGTTGGAGCGGGACACTGGGGCCTCAGGCCCTATGTCAAGAAAGAAAAGACAAGAAACAAGTCAGCGACTCACGTTGGCTACCCAAAATATATATGATTAAAGGAATAAAAGACGAACCAGCAAGCTGCAGGATGGCTGATTTGACATGGAGCCAAAACCCTCAAAGGCTTTGAACAGCGAGTTATATTTTTCATCTCGCGCGGCGAGTTCCTTTGCGTGGTCTCCTTCAGACGATCAATCAATTCAGATTTAAGAGTCAGCCCTTCTCGCAAAGATCTAATGACTTCGTCTTTCTCCATGAGTCGCTGCTGCATATCTGCTTCAAGTTCTTTAAATTGCTCTTCACAGGAGTCGAGTTGACCTTTGAGAGATTTTATTTCCTGATCCTGGTCCCTAATGACCTCATTATGCTGCTCCAGGGGAGACTGCATCACTTCAGGCTGATCTATGGAAATGCCTTACCCTTTATTGAGCCAGAAGCATCAAGCAAGGACAGTTCAAGCTGAAAATAAACAGAGCAAAATGCATGGGTAAACTATCCAGGAACTTGGGGGCTCGAGATTTGGAGCCAAGAAAAGAATCAACACCCCGTGCAATGACACAAGGTTTTGATCCTTGGGGGCTACGGTATACGTACCTGGCGACTTGAAGAAAATTGCTCAACTAGGCCGCGCAGCAGAGCAGCATGCTTATCTCCAGCAGCAATTATGGCATCCGCAATTGACTTGGAACTATTTCCTGGAGCTGGAATTCTATCTTCAGTAGATACCCTACCAACAGCAGGAGTTGCGGATGGAGCTGCGACTGGAGTGTGCAGGAGCCGCATCAGCAATACCTTCCTCCAGGGATGGCCTTGGATGAGTCGCACCATCACTATTTCCCACGTTTTATCAGTAGCATCATCCTCGCTCATAGCTGGCTGAGAAGAAGCGGTATGAGAATTAGACTTGGTATCCTCTTCAACATGGCCCTGCAAAAATTGATGGGTTAATAAGCCACCCAGCAGAGCCGTAACATTGAAAAGAAGGCGAACCATACCCAGAGGCGACACGGATACTCTTCATCAGGCAACCAGAGGAAGGAGAAGATAAACCTTGCAAATCTGAACCTACAGAGTATGAAAAGAAGTGGTGATCAGCAATTCCTTGCCAAAAATACGCAAGCACAAAAGGAAAAGGAGAAAGTCGCAAACAACTACCCGAGCTCATTGAGAAGCAGTCCTTTGCAACAGCCTCGGAGAAAAAGCGGTCTTGTCAGGATCAGCAAGTTTTAAAGATTTGGCAGTCTTCTTTCTATCAGTAGCGCCAAGGCTTTGCGGCGTTTCTCAGGTTGCGCGGGGTCTTCTGAGCTCTCGCATGAAAACGTTTTGAGGACCTGCGAGGCACCTCAGGAAGTTCCAAGAAAGGTGTATTTGGAGTCGAGGACAGAGAGCGTCGGCCATTTGTTGCTCCTCTTCAGAAGCGCTACCCTCAGGCTCGGAGACAATATCGTGCATAATTGTATCCTTGCCAAGGGCTGCGGCTTGCTTTGACGACTCAGCTGCGGCTTCTTGGTTAAGTCGGCATCCTCTGAGGGAAGAACCCAGAAATAGGGATCGATCTGAAAAGGAGCTCGGGTCAGAAATAATTAATTTTGAGAAGGAATTTTGGAGGAAACAAGTTACAAGTAAACATTACCACAAAAGGCTTGTGCTCAGCCCAGAAGGGAGCAAGCCCGACGTTATCATACGAGTCGATATCTTCCTCGTCACTCGGCGAATGAAATTTATCCACTCCCCTTGTCCCAATCTTCAGGGCAAGTACGGTCGACGTCATTTGCGACAAGTGAAATCCATTATAAGTCGCGAGCGGCGACTCACAGGCTGAATTCGCCATTTAGTCCAGCAAGATATGAGATCTAATCCAGTGAGACCATGGAGTGTCAGCGCCCTCACCTTGTCCAAAAGGGATTCGATAAAGGGCAACGAAGAAGGATCAGATTTAGAAGACAGAGCATCGGTAGCCTCGAAGGGAAGAGGAGACCAAAGAGGAGAGGAATTTCACCCTCAGGAGAAGTGTTTTTGCAATAGAAGAATGTTCTTTGCCAATCCTTAATTTTGTTGGCAAGGGTTAGTTTTGGGAAAATACTACCCCTACGGCGTTGGAAGGAAACGGCGCCGCATTGGAGAAAGGGACCATCTGTGGTTTCCCTTTGGCTATTGCAATTGAAAAGAGCAAGCCAGAAATCTATTGAAGGCGGGATACCCAGATAATCTTCGCAGAGGACGTGGAAGTTGCTCACTTGCAACATCGAATTAGGGCCAATATCATGGAAGCGGAGACCCAACCGCTGCATCAAGGAACGGAAGAAGAGAGAACCTGGGGCTTGAACCCGCGCTCAACATGCTCCGCGAATATCACTACTTCTCCTGGTTGAGGGTCGGGAATTACCTCACCGGCCGCCCGCCATTCGCATTGATCTTTTGGCGGAAGAAGGCCCCGTGCAGTTAAGGATTCCAGAAAATCCTCGTCGATCCACGAACCTTCCCAGTTGCACTTGCGCGAGACATTTTCTCAGATTGATGGAGATCTTCACCAAAGGATTGTGAGTACGAGAAGCGGGATTGGAGGCGGCGGAAAGAAGCAGCGGATGCGCAATACAAGTCTTGATGCAGAACGCTGGGAAAAACGATAAGCCAGGGTAAATAGCCCATACGCGGAAGACGTTTAGATCTGAAAATCAACCGTCAAGGCATGTTAAGTCGCGCTATTGAGCCGCCAAGAAAAGTTATAAGTCGCAGATTGGAAATATGAAAATTGGAGTTCAGCTGGGATAGTTCATGTGCGCGGCTTGGGGCTTGTTAAGACAAAGAAGCCTTCACTCGAAATCCAAGCTAAACTTGGGGCTAATGTCGGGGGAATACTTTCTGGATTAACCCGCGGCCCGTGCGAGTTATTTACTCGCACAGACAAAAGCCCACATGGGATCAAGCCCAACATCTAACCGCCACAAGGGGAAGAATCTAGAAGACACGGAGATGAGCCAGTCTCCGGATAGGTCCCAGATAGTATATTCCTTGTGGAGAAAGTTTCCTTTGTAACCTGACGAGCCTCTGTGTATATAAAGAGGACTCGCAGGACTTAGACGGGGTCAAGCTGTCAAGCCCTAAAACCCTAGCTCATACGGCGAGTACCAGATCGGATCGCCTCCATTGTAACACCTCGATTATCATATCAATACCAATCTAGGGTAGGCAGGAAGTAGGTCTTTTACCTCACATTGAGGGGGCCGAACCTGGGTAAATCTGTGTTGATCTTTGTTCCTGCGATCCCAAGCTCGGAGATGCTTGACTCGCGTAATCCCACACTTACGAAGTCATCTATGACACCTGACGTGACAAACCCACGACACTTGGTTTCATACTGAGGGAAAACTTGCTGCTGGCCTACATCATACCTTCCTCTTGGGGTCTCCCAACGAACGTGTGCTTCACGTCAGCAAGACTTTTTCTGGCGCCGTTGCCGGGGAGACAACAGACTTCTGCAAGGGGAGTTTCATGCTTCCAATCTCTTTACTTTGTTTTTGTCTTGCTTAGTTTATTTTATTTTATCTTGTTTTCTTTTAATTATCAAAAAAACAAAAAAATTAATTACTTGCATCTAGTTTATTTACGAGTTATTTTCTGTCCTGTTTTTAATCTTGCTAAAATGAGTACTCCTGAGAACACTAAGTTGTGTGATTTCACTATCACGAACAACAATGATTTCATATATACACCTATTGCTCCACCTGCTGCTTCAGCAGAGTTTTATGAAATTAAACCTGCACTTTTAAATCTTGTTATGAAAGAGCAATTTTCTGGTGTTAGTACTGATGATGCTGCTCTTCACCTTAATAACTTTGTTGAACTTTGTGAAATGCAAAAGCTTAAGGAAGTAGATGGTGATATTATTAAATTGAAACTTTTTCCTTTCTCCCTGAGAGGACATGCTAAAGAATGGTTGCTATCTTTGCCTAGAAATAGTATTGATTCATGGACTAAATGCAAAGATGCTTTCATTGGAAAATATTATCCTCCTGCTAAGATTATTTCTTTGAGAAGTAGCATAATGAATTTTAAGCAATTTGATAATGAACATGTTGCTCAAGCATGGGAGAGAATGAAATCATTGGTTAAAAATTGACCCACTCACGGACTGACTACTTGGATGATCATCCAAACCTTCTATGCAGGATTAAATTTTTCTTCAAGAAATTTATTGGATTCGGCCGCTGGAGGTACCTTTATGTCCATCACTTTGGGTGCTACAACAAAGCTTCTGGATGATATGATGATAAATTATTCTGAGTGGCACACCGAGAGAGCTCCAACAGGTAAAAAGGTAAATTCTGTTGAAGAAACCTCTTCCTTGAGTGCTAAAATTGATACTATTATGTCTATGCTTGCAAATGGTCAAACGCATGTTGATCCAAATAATGTTCCTTTGGCTTCTTTGGTTGCCCAAGAAGAGCATGTTGATGTGAACTTCATTAAAAATAATAACTTCAACAACAATGCTTATAGGAATAATTTTGGTAATAGCAATTATAGGCCTTATCCCTCTAATAATGCCAACGGTTATGGTAATTCCTATGGTAGTTCCTACAACAATAATAAAAGTGTACCCTCTGATCTTGAAGTCATGCTTAAGGATTTTATTAGTACACAAACTGCTTTCAATAAAACTGTTGAGGAAAAACTAGGGAAAATTGATGTTCTTGCCTCTAAGGTTGATAGTCTTGCTCTTGATGTTGACTTGTTAAAAATAAAGAACATGCCTCATGATGTTAAAGAGAGCAAAACTCTCAATGCTATACAAGTTAAAATTGATAACAATGTGAGGATGTTAGCCGAATTGCATGCTAGATGGGAAAGAGAGGATGAAATTGCTAGAAAGAATAACATTGCTAGAGTTTATACTATTTCTTCTACTGAAAATGCTTCAAACTCAAGTGTTAGCAAACCTCCTACTATTAATGGCAAGATAATTGGCGTCGGTAATGTTTCCACTTCTATTGCAAAACGTTCTAAATTGCCAGATGATATGTCCATTTTGCATCACTATTTTATATCATAATTTAATGTTATTCATTGATATATTTCATATTAAGATGTGTTACTTATGTTATTTTGTCTTATTTTGCATGTTTGATGATTATTGGATAATTAACTGCCGGAGTCAGATTTCAGCTGGAAAAAGCACCGTCAAGACAATATATTTCTAGAGCTCTGAAAATCTTGTCAAGAATACATAAGTTCCTATTTTATCAGAAGATGAAGGCAGCCAAAAGGGGAGGCTGAGATGGGCCAGGAGGGGCCCACACCACCCCTGGGCGTGGGCCCCACCTTGGCCGCGCCCAGGCATGGTGTGGAGCCCCTGGCCCACTTCAGGCGCTCCCCCTTCGCGTACTTCATCCCCTCAACCCTAATCTTCGAGAGGGGCTAGAGAAAATATTCCGCCGCCTCCACGGGGCGAAAACAACAGAGAGAGAAAAAGCTCTCCGTCAGGGAGAAATCTGCCGGGGAAATTCCCTCCCGGAGGGGGGAGATCATCGCCATCCTCATCGTCATCACGCTGGACTTCATTGGGATCATCATCGTCATCATCTCCATCACCATCACCATCATCACCGCTGCTCCATCCCATTCCGCTGTAACATCTAGGGCTATACTTTGTCTAGTTCATAGGGGGAACTCTCCCGGTGTTGATTACTCCTTGTGGTTGATGCTATTGAGTTTTATCGGTGAATTGAAGTATATGTTCAGATTGTTATTCATCATTATATCACCTCTGATCATGATCCGTATGATGTCTTGTGAGTAGTTCGATTAGTTCTTGAGGACATGGGAGAAGTCATGCTGTTAGTAGTGGAATTATGTTGAGTAATATTTAATGGTTTGATATTTAAGTTGTGGTGCTATTCTTCTAGTGGTGTTGTGTGAACGTCGACTACATGACACTTCACCTTTATGGGCCTAGAGGAATGCATTGTGTATTTGGTTGCTAATTGTGGGGTTGCGGGAGTGACAGAAACCTAAACCCCCGTTAGTATACCGGTGCACGAGGGAGCGTAGGATCTCAGAGTTTAAGGCTGTGGTTAGATTTATCTTAATTACTTTCTTGTAACTGCGGATGCTTACAAGAGGTATAATCACAAGTATGTATTAGTCCTAGTAAGGGCGGTGCATTAGCATATGTTCACCCACACAACACTTATCAAAACAATAAAGATTAATCAACTATATGAAGCGAAAGCACTTGACTAGAATCCCGTGTGTCCTCAAGAACATTTTGTCATCATAAGTAATCCAACCGGCTTGTCCTTTGCTCTAAAAAGGATTGGGCCACTTGCTGCAATTATTATTACTATCTTTTACTTACTCGTATTTTATTTACCTATTATATCAAAAACCACTAAAAACTTGTCTGCTAGTGTTTACAGTGAAACCTTTACCGAAACTCCTTGTCAGCACCGTCTGCTCCTCGTTGGGTTCGACACTCTTATTTATCGAAAGTACTACGATACACCCCCTATACTTGTGGGTCATCACCTGATAACTCTGAAACTGTTCTTGATAAAGATGCTGAAATTTCTAGTAATAAGGAAGACAATAGCTCCATCACCTTTGATGATAATGATTTTGATTTTGATGGTTGTAATCTTTCTGAAGTAATTACGTTCTTGCAAAAGCTAGCTAGAAGTCCTAAGGCAAGTGAGATAAACATGGCTTTTACTAAACATATTACTAATGCCCTCATACAAGTGAGGGAAGAAAAATTGAAACGTGAAGTATCCATCCCTAGGAAGTTAGAAGATGGTTGGGAGCCCATCATTAAAATGAAATTGAATGACTTTGATTGCAATGCTTTGTGTGACCTTGGTGCTATTATTTCTGTTATGCCTAAAAGACTTTATGATATGCTTGATTTAGCACCTTTGGAAAATTGTTATTTGGATGTTCACCTTGCCGATGCTACTATTAAGAAACCTTTGGGTAGAATTGATGATGTTCTTATCATGGTTAACAACAATTTTGTCCCTGTTGATTTTATTGTTTTGGATATTGAATGCAATCCATCTTGCCCTATTGTGCTTGAAAGACCTTTTCTTAGAACTGTAGGTGCTATTATTGATATGAAAAAAGGGAATATTAAATATCAATTTCCTCTCAAGAAAGGTATGGAACACTTTCCTAGGAAGAAGATTAAGCCACCTTATGATACTATTGTTCGAACAAATTACAATGTTGATGCTTCTTCACTTGGTGATACTTGATGCATGCTTTGTGCCTAGCTAAAAGGCGTTAAAGAAAAGCGCTTATGGGAGGCAACCCATTATTTTTATTTTCTGCAATTTTTCTTTATTTGAGTCAAGGTGTTGTTTACTTCTGTAGCAACTCCTTTGTATCTTTACTTTTTCGCATTGTTGTGCCAAGAGTAGCCTCTAATGTTAAGATGATGCTAAATTTTGATTGCTGCGCAGAAACCGATTTTTGCTGTTCACTGTACGAAATTCCTAAAATCACCAGATTGTTAATTAAATCTGAATTTTGTTGATGCGTAATCTTTATGCATGTCTGAATCTTTCGTTAGTTCAAAGTTTTTCGATCTGAGCGTCGTAAGTGCCTCGAAACAATTCGTCTTTGCGGACTGTTCTGTTTTAGACAGATTATGCCTTTTATTTTGCATTCTCTCTTTTACTAGTGTTGAGTGAAATTCTTTTTTGGGTGGAAGAGCTTCACATAACATCAGTGGCAGTAGCTAATGTTTAAAGTAACAAGTCATATTGCGTCTTTATAGAACATGTGAGTTTTTGATTATGCACTAACCCTCTAATGAGATTTGCTTTGAGTTTGGTGTGACGGAAGTTTTCAAGGGTCAAGAGAGAAGGATGATATAATAGGATCAAGAAGAGTGAAGATCTTACTCTTGGGGAGGCTCCCATGGATCTCCCCATCATATTTCAAGAAGACTCAAGCGTCTAAGCTTGGGGATGCCCCAGGCATCCCCTTCTTCATCGGCAAAATTATCAGGTCATCTCTTGTGAAACTATATTTTTATTCTTTCACATCATATGTGCTGTTCTTGGAGCGTCTGTGTGCTTTTATTTTCAGTACTTTATTTTCATTTTGTAATCAACTTGATTGGACCCTAGCATTCTTGATTGGGAGAGAGACACACTCCGCTTTTTCATGAGAATACTCCTATTTTTCGCTTATATTTGTTGAGTATTCATATCTAGCGCTGTTCAGCTTTTAGCTCTTGTTTTCATGTATCTCTTGTCAGTGCTATTAGTTTTCTTTTAAAGAAAGTACTCTCTTGCTTCACTTATACTTGTTTGGAGAGTTATTGAAATAAATTGATTGGTGTTTGGTTGGAACAAAAATGTTGCATGTGGTAAATGGTATAAAGGAAAAAAACTTGCATATTCTTGTAGATCACTAATTTGGATAATTTGATACTTGTCAATTGTTTTGAGTTAACAAGTAGATCATGATTAAACTTTTGCATCATGTAAGTTAAGCCCATTAGTGAAGAACTACTGTAAAACTTGTTGAAATTTGGTTTGCATGAGTGGTATCTCTAATGTCTAGATATTTTCTGATAAAAGGGTTTGGTTAACAAGGAAGACGGTGTGAAGTCTTATAATGTTTGCAATATGTTTGTCATATAAAACTTGGTGTACTGGTTGATATTCTTGTTTGCTTACATAACCTTGCTAGCCTAAACTCTGTACTGAGAGGGAATGCTTCTCGTGCATCCAAATCCTTGAGCCAAAATCCACGCCATTTGTGTCCACCATAACTACCTATATGTGGTATTTCCTTGCCACTCCAAGTAAATTTTTCATGTGCTACCTTTAAATTATTCAAAATTGTTATTATTCCCTTTTGTGTCAATGTTTACTAGCTCATGAGGAAGTAGTGGGTTATTCTTTATTCGACTTGTCAAACAGACTTTACACCTGGACTAGTGGCATATACATCCGCTTATCCAATAATTTTGCAAAAAGAGCTGGCAACGGGGTGCCCAGTCCCAATTAATTACAACTTTAACCGCTTAATTTTCTTCACATTTTTGCCCTGATTTATCAGTAAGCAATGACAAACAGTGAAATACCTGCATGTGTAAACAAAAGAGAAAGAGGGATGATCTGCCTTGCTGGTAGAAATAACGTCCTTCATGGGAGCCACTCTTAAAAGTCTGTTTGATAGGGAGAATACTGTTTTCATCCGCTACCATTCATTGACAATTAACAAACACCTCTCAAAACTTAATTTTTACTCTCTATATGATTTCAAAAACTAAAAAGCTCTAGCACATGATTTAATCCCTGCTTCCCTCTGCGAAGGGCCTTTCGTTTACTTTTATGTTTAGTCAGTTTTCATATTCTTTCTATCTTCCACAAGCAAACACTAGTGTCAACTTTGTTACAATATTTGCTATATGCTACATATTGGACTTATTATATTGCTTTGTGTTGACAATATCCATGAGATAAATATGTTGAAAGTTGAAGCAAATGCTGAAACTTAAATCTTCCTTTGTGTTGACTGAATACCTTTTGTTAGAATCTATTGCTTTACGAGTTAACTCTTATGTGAACATGTGGATGTATTGTCTCCAAAGTACTATTCATGAAAAAGTTTAGCTTGTGTGATTCATTGTTTACTCATTATCTATTTGGTAGCAAACTATAGACCATTGACTTGGATCACTTCATTCATTTACATGTGCCTTACAATATTATATGATCAAGATTATGATGGTAGCATGTCACCTCAAAAATTATATTGTTTTATCGTTTACCTACTCGAGGACGAGCAGGAACTAAGCTTGGGGATGCTGATACGTCTCAAACGTATCTATAATTTTTGATGTTCCATGCTGATATTATACCAATTGTTACATGTTTTGCATCCAGTTTATATCACGTTTATACATTTTTTGGGACTAACCTATTAACAAGATGCCACAGTGCCAGTTCCTGTTTTCTGCTGTTTTTGTATTCCAGAAAAGCTAGTCAGGAAATATTCTCGGAATTGGACGAAAATTCACGGAGGCACCTATTTTATCAGAAGACACATGGAGTCCAAAGGAGCAACGAAGAGGAGCCAGGAGGGCCCCACACGCACCTAGGGCGCGGGTCCCCCCGGCGCGCCCTAGGGTGGTGTGGGCCCCTCGGGGCTCGTCAGCCGCCGCCCTTTCGCCTACTTATTCCCCCTGATGCGAAAACCCTAAACACCTGAGCCATTATCCACGAAAAGTTCCAGAGGCGCCGCCGTCGTCAACCCTAACTCGGGAGGGTCCAGAACCTCTTCCCGGCACCTTGTCGGAGAGGGGAATCATCACCGGAGGGCTCTACATCACCATGTCTGCCTCCGGAGTGATGCGTGAGTAGTTAATCCTTGGACTACGGGTCCATAGCAGTAGCTAGATGGTTGTCTCTCCACTTTGTGCCATCATGTTTAGATCTTGTGAGCTACCTAACATGATCAAGATCATCTTATTGTAATGCTACATGTTGTGTTTGCTGGGATCCGATGAATATTGAATACTATGTCAAGTTGATTATCAATTTATCTTATATGTTATTTATGATCTTGCATGGTTTCCGTTACTAGTAGATGCTTTTGCCAAGTAGATGCTTGAAACTCCAAGAGGGAGTATTTATGCTAGATAGTGGGTTCAGTCTCCAGTAATCTGGGCGAGTGACAGCAACGCCTAAGGTTGTGGATGTGCTGTTGCTACTAGGGGTAACCTAACAATGATATGTCCACGGTCATATGTATTTGTTTACATTACGCACATTACTTAATGCAATTATCCGTTGCTTGCAACTTAATACCAACGGGGAACTCGGATGACAACCTGGCGGTGGATTATTAGTCATAGACGCTGTTGGATAACGGTCTATGTATTTTGTCGTAATGCCCAATTAAATATCATAGTAATCATCATGTCATATATATGCATTGTCATGCGCTCAATATTTTGTCAATTGCCCAGCTGTAATTTGTTCACCCAGCATGTTAGTTATCTTTTATGGAGAGACACCACTAGTGAACTGTGGACCCCGGTCCATTCTTTTACACTGATAATACAACCTACTGCAAACATTGTTCATTTTCATTTTTGCAATTAAATACTGTTTTCCACACCATACGTTTAATCCTTTGTTTTCAGCAAGCCGATGAGATTGACAACCTCACTGTTTCGTTGGGGCAAAGTATTTTGATTGTGTTGTGTGCAGATTCCACGTTGGTGATCGAGTAACGGCGCCGCCAACAACCTTCTGAAGTGCTACTGCTCCTACTGGTTCGATAAACCTTGGTTTCATACTGAGTGAAAACTTGCTGCTGGCCTACATCATACCTTCCTATTGGGGTCTCCCAACGAACGTGTGCTTCACGTCAGCAACCCTGCTTGACCGGCTTTGCTCCTTTGAAAACGTTAAGGGAGTGCTCGGCAAGTTCCCGGGGTACCCCTGGCATATCTGAAGGTGACCATGCAAAGATATCCCGATTCTCACGGAGGAACTTGACGAGCGCGCCTTCCTATGCGTCACTTAGGTCTGCACCGATGTTGGTCGTCTTGCTGTCATCGGCGTCATCCAGTCTGGCTTTCTTGGAGTTGGTGTTGGCTTTGAAGGAGACATCATGCGAATAGGGCGGCTTCTTGCCGTCCGGCATCTCATCTGGATTAACCTCCTTTTTGTATTGGTCTAGCTCCTCGGCGCTGATGACTGCTTCGGCAAATATGGCATTGCCAGCTTCACACTCTTTCGCTTTCTTGAAGTCGCCATTGATGACGATGACGCCGTTCGGTCCAGGGATCTTGAGCTTGCTGTAGACATAGCACGGACGTGCCATGAATTTGGCGAAAGCTGGGCGACCAAAGATTGCATGATATGCACTTTTGAATGGTACCACCTCAAAGGCAACTTCTTCAGTCCTGTAATTAGTTTCATCACCAAAGGTGACGTCCAGGATGATCGTGCCCATGGAGTTCGCCTGCCTTCCTGGCACAATGCCATGAAACTTGACTGTACTATGCGTCAGCTGGGTTTCGGAAAGGTGCATCCGCTTTAAGGTTTCAAGATAGAGGATGTTAATGTTGCTTCCTCCATCCATAAGCACCTTTGAAAGCCTACATCGCTGCACTATTGGATTGACAACGAGCGCATAGTTTCCCGGGTTCTGTGGAACCTGTTCAGGATGATCACTACGATCCCATGTGATGGGGTGCTCAGACCAGTTGAGATATTGGGGAACTTCCGGCACGGTAGCATTGAGTTCCCTCCAAGCCGCCTTTTCCTTTTTGGCCGATGGGGTAGCCAGGAATGTGACAAAGCTTTCTTCGACTCTGGGAAATTTGCCACCTTTCTTCTGCTTGGGCTCCGCCTCCTCTGGTTCTGATGCACTCTCCTCGTTGCTCTTTGTTTCTTTCTTGTCTTTGCGGCCCTTGTGCTTGTACTGCTTGGCTTTGTAACCAGCGTCAGGATCTTTCTTGATATCGTCGTTAAGGCGGCACTGTCTGTTGGTGTGGGTGCACTTGCCGAGCTTGCTGTGATGGGCACAAGGTTCGTCTTTGATGTCCTCGTATGTGACCTTGGGTGGCCTTGGTCCTTGAGCATCGTCCGCCTTTCTTTGCCATCTGCTACCATTGCTCTGGCCGCCTTTTCTGTTTGCAAAAGCGACCTCTTTCGACGACCCTGGCTGGTCATTGGCCTGGCTCTTTTTCTGGCTTTGGTGACTCCTTTTTTCTTGGTTCACCGTAATGTCCATGCGCACGTCGCCGTCATCTGCTCGGGCGTCATCCTCTACTGCAGCGTAATTATTAGCGCTGTCCAGTAGTTCTCCGAGCCTCACATGATTTTGGCTGGCTAACATGTATCTCATCATGTTGCCTTTCTTCAGGCTATTCATGAAAGCATGAATTGCCTGAGTCTCAGATACCCCTTCACATGCGTTCTTGGTTTCCGTCCATCTGGAGATGAAAGCCCGGCTTGATTCCCCCTCTACCTGAATGCATTTCAAGAGGTCTGGGTAAGCCTTTGGACGCTTGTATGTGCAGGAGAAATGCTGCGTGAAGTTTCTTTGCATGTCTTGCCAATTGTGAATACTTTTTCCCGGCAAAGTATCTATCCATAACCGGGCCATCCCCTCTAGCATGAGTGGAAGGAAACGGACGGCTGCGTTGTAATCGCCTTCGTTAATACCGACGGCGTGAATGTAATCCGGCAGCCATGTATCCGGGTTATCGGTACCGTTGTACTTGTTCACAATTTTTTTGACATTGCCCAATGAGGATGGAACCTGAACCTTCCGTATTGCTGGACCAAAACATTTGGGCCCGAGATATGACTCTGCCCTAGCCGCCTTAATCTCGTCAAGGCGAGTGCGGGCATCAGAGACAGGAGTTTTTTTCTCGAGCAAACCCATGGTTTGACCTGCTGTGCCTTGGCTCCTCATGACGGCTTTGGCGAGGCGGAGAGCGGGTGCGAGATCGCCTTGGCAGCTGATCTCTGTTGCCCCTGTTCCCGTCGTCCCTTGCTCGTGATGCGGGTGGGGGTGGCATGTTAAGCCAATCACTCTCACGCCTTGCACCTTTCGCCTTTTCTTGTTCTCTATCTCGACGAGGCGGGTCGTCCTTCTTCTGGCGGTCGGCTTCTATATGCTGGCGATCATCCTTTGCTTTGTCATTGTGGCGGTTGGACCCCGTTCTGGACGCACTTCTGTGTTTGTCAGGAAAATCGTCTTTCTTGGGGTCCTTGCCTTTGTTGCCATGACTGCTGGAACCTGCTAGGTCCTCTGGGCCGCCGCCAGCGGCGACAGCCGTCTTGCAAAGGCGTGTGTCGTCCACCAGCTTTGACCCTGACTTTGCCGTTTCTTGCTGTTTCACCGCCTTCTCGATGAGCATGTGGGAGTAGTGGTGGCGCTCCTCTATCGGGACTGATTCATCGGCCATGATTTCCCTGGCAGCTTTCAGGTTCTTTGCCGAAGTGGAGAAGTAGATAACTCCATCTGGGTTGACTTTAAAAGGATACTTTTGCTAAGCCTTAAGAGGCTTTTGGGAAGAAGGCCTTTCGAAGTTTGCCGTCAAATCCCGATGTAGGTGAGGATTACGCTGATTTCGTGCGTTGCGGAATTTTTTGACATCTCGAGCGCGTCGGTATTCTTCCTCATCTCGCGCTTTTTCCGCGAGGATCAATTCTTTTTCCTTGTTGAGGAGGGACAGTTTATACTTGATGTTGACTTCAGTCTCCATTAGGAGTGCTTTTCGTCTTTCCTCAAGCTCTTCCGCCGTCGGGTTTGGTCCCAAAGGTGTTTTGAGCATATAGATCGCGCGGAGTTCGTCCTCCCGTGTTCTTTCAAGGTCTTCTTCTTCTTCGATAGGGACGGTAGGGGACATCCCTTTGCGATTAAGGGTTTCCGCCGCCTTTTCCGCCCCACCATCGACGTTGCGCTGGATGCTGGAGGAAGCTTTGGCTTGATCGTCTTTTGCCTTGGCTGCCGCTTCTCCAGTCTCCTTGGGAGGTTCGACCTGAGCGGTCATGAGGACTTCATTGGCACCGGCTTTGCCGTATTGTGCTACTTTTTCCGCGAATTCGCTCCTAGCGCTATCATCGGAATCTGAACCCTCCCCCATTGGGGTGGTGTTGTCAGATCCGGCTTCTGAATTGGCTCCTGCTTGTAATTAAAGCGTGGAGGATTGACTCAGGTTCAGAGTTGGCCGGCATTGGGCCAGATGCGTAAATGACACCCACAAAGTGAAAGTCGGACCCCCTGAGCCGGTCGGAGGGGCTAGAGTCAGTTTCGCTTGTAGCATCAGATTGTTGTGAATGACTGACTTTTTCAATCCTTTCGACCTTGGTTCCGGAGGAGCAAGTCAGAAAGGTTGAGAAATAGAACCATCTGATTTGATTCGTTCCCAATAGTCATGAGATGATCATCTTAGGGTGATCCTTTTGTCAACGGATGCTCCTATTACACTCGTAGTCTCTGAAGGATGAGAACCCACTATGTAGCATCTACATCGATAATTCAAGCATTCTATACGCTTAGATCGCGATAGGCAAACTCCGGGGAGAAAGCCATATCCGATCCGTCTTTGCTATCGATCGATTGATCGACGGGGTGGTGGGCGGGCCAGAACGCGCTGGATCCACTGGGGAACCCATACGCAGCAGCCGTGAAACCCATGAAGATGTTGATGTTGCCGATGGGGACGACGAAGCCGGAGACAAGATCGTCGTTTGCAGGAATCCACGAACCATCCGCCTCGATGCGCCCCAAGTTGCCAGAGATGCGGGCGCGGCCGACCGCCATGGTTTTGCCGACCTCGCCCATCGCTCCCGCCCGGAACGTGACTCCCGACGCCTTTTGCCCCACGGTGGGCGCCAAATGTCGAGGTATAGGTAACGCGGAACCGTAGTAGGTATCCCCGTAATTCATGGAGGACGTGGAGTAAGGCATGGAGGACTCCGGTGACGGGATTGCACACAAGGTTTTACCCAGCTTCGGATCTCACAACGGCGGCGAGATCCTACGTGCTGCTATAATTCACTAAAGGCGAATATGTGTACAAGTTAAAATGAGGTTGTAAAGCATAGCCCTAAGGCTCCTGGAAGGCCGGCTTATAAAGGCGTCGTGACTTCCCCTACAAGGAAGCCCTAAACCGACCTAGATCCTGAGTCCTAGACTTAGACGGCACGAAACCTGACTTGCTCCGTAAGGCGAATGATTCCCTGCCTTTGTCTTGGACTTCACTAAGCCGGCCCGAGGCTTCTCCTTGCGCTTCTGCCCTTTGGGCCGTCCGGCAAAGCCCTCCGGCTTTTCCCGTGCTAGGCCACCCTGGTGGGCCAGGTTTCATCCACCGTGGCTGGTATACCCATTCGGCATATCCTCCACAACAAGGGTGGCGTGGACGGAGCTCTATCTGAGGAGAACGAGCGCGGCGGCCGGATGCTGCTGCCTCCACAAGATAAAGGCGGTGACCGCGAGGCGATTACGCAGGGGCTGCAGGATCAGCCATCGCCGGCATGGCAGGAGTTTCTCGACGAGTTGTCGGCCCGGGTCTCGGGTCCGGCCTCAGCTTGCTCCCCTCTTCTAGCTGATCGAGGTCCGGGTGAGGGCCTCGCCATGGTGTTGTGCTCGCCAGTCGACACGTTGTGCAAGCAGGTGCTGTTGTCGGACAATGAGGAGATGGGTGCCAAGCTGGGCGAGCATGCCACTGGGATGGAGGACGGGCACCATTCCGAGGGGTCCTTTGTCACGCTGGCCGGCCATGGGCAGCAGGACCTGGAGGTGGGTACACCTAGGTGCCCCTTGTCGAGCTTCATCGCCAGCATATCGACGCCTCTCGAGGCCTCTGTTTTGGGCACGCCGGCCACGGCGTTGGTCCACGAGATGGAGATGGAAGCGCCGGCAGTGCGGAGGAGTGTGAGGTTCGCCAAGCTGCACACGAATGGCACCAACATGGAGCAGCTAGCCAAGGAGGCCGTGGCGCGCCGTCTCGGCTCGCAGCTTGAGGAGGCATGCCCCTCGGAGCGCCTGCGACAGGACTACATGGGCCTGCTTGATGGTCCTCTCACGGACCAGGCGGCGGCTGCCATCGACGACCTCGTCCTCTCTGTGCTGAAGACAAAGAAGAAGAAGAATAAGAAGAAGAAGTCAGGGACTGAGATTGAGCGGCAAATGCCGCCCGTGGTGGCCTAGATGTTGTTTCTGTTGACTGGGCTCTCCTCCTTGCCAAGGTGGCAAGGAGGTCCTTGTTCTGTCTGTGGGCTTTGGCCGTGCCCTTCCGGATCGATGCACCGGGCATTTTCTAAGATTGAGTGCCAGCGTGTCATCGATCGGAGAAGGCTGCTGACTTGGCGGACACTTGCGGGCTTTCCACCCAAATCTCAGAGGACGGCTTGGAGGAAGAGGAACAGAAGAACCTTCCGCAATATGACGAGCTCGCCTACGAAGGTGGCGGCTTTGGTATGGGAAGAGGTGGCGCAGCGGGCTTCCGCCCACACGCACGATCCGGGAGACTCTTAGTTTTGTTTGTCTTCATAGGGATGATTTTCCCTAGTCCTAAACTCTGTAAATAACATTCTATTCTATCTAATCGGATGGTGGATACGACCGTCTTAAAACTCAAAAAAAAAGTCACTAGGTACAGTTCAAGTTTGAAGTACAAAACATCAATTTTTTATGAGTATTTCACATGGTAAAAATAAACTTCGATGTGTTTCACACTTCTACATCTAGTTGTTTGCTCTGTAGTATTTTTCCTGCTTATACTGTCTTATTTTCTTGTTTTATTTGTGCTAACTAAAATGCCTACCTTCTCTGCTAAGGTGCAGCTTCCCGGAGGTACAAAACAAGTGATGAAACAAGCTTGATAAAGTGATGGAACAAGCTTCCAGGAACATGTGTCACTTTTTTTAGAACACTGACTGTAGGGCAAAGCCCCACAGTATTTTATTGAAATTTAAATGTCAGAGTATTTACAAGTAATTACAGGGGTTAAGTGCGGGAGGAAGAATGTACAAAGAAACTAGATCAGATTGTCAATCCATGATGACAACTCATGAACATGTTTAGCCTTCACCCTATGCGTATGCAGGGTGATTTCATTCACAAACCCTCTCTTCCAAGACCTTAAAGAGGGAATCACTTGCTGGAAAATCGCCTCATTCCTTTGCTTCCATATATGCCAACATGCTAATATAACCACCTCAGCAAAGAAAGGTTTATTGAATTGCTGCTTCGCATTCCGAAAAACCTGCTCAAAAGAGTCGTCATCCTCCCATTGTATCTGTAGGTAGCACCAAATTTGAACACTGAAATTGCAGTGAAAGAATAGATGCAACCAATCTTCTGTGATGTGTGTAGGGCACAAAACACAATGGAAAACATTAGTGACATTCCAGTGTCTTCTCCTAAGCATATCCCTCGTATTGACTCTGTCACTAACCATCAGCCAGGCAAAAACTTTCAGCTTAAGCATCACCTTACTCCCCCAAATCCAATCGTACACCTTGCTAGCTCTCTGATCTCTGAAGCAGTAGTGATAGTATCGACTGGACGTGTACACCCCATCCTTCCAAATGGTTCTCCATTCATCCGTTGCATCAGGGAGCAAAGTAGGAACATGTGTCACTTTGGTTAGACAATTAAACAGAAACTTGTACTAGTTCATACAATGGATCAAAACCATTTTTGTGATGAAGTGCCGGGACGTTTTTTTGTTTCTGTAATGTTGCGTGAAATGTTCGAGCTTGTTTCTGATCAAAATCATCTTTGTACTAAACTGATGATTTGTTCTTGCTTCTGTAATGTTGCATTTAAACTTCTGTTGAAACTATGTGCTCAAGTGGGTGAAAAGATCACGTCTTTATTGATCATATACTTTGAATTTAAAGTACAGCAGAACTCTGTGCTCAAGTGTTATGAAAAAGTTCAGATTTTCAAAGTGTACTGCTGAAACTCTGCTCAAGTGGCTGTAGAATTATCCCTGCCTTCCAAACCGTTAAAACAATGGAGGGTATTATTGACGAAGGAGATTGTGGTGTAACGAAGAGTTATGGGTGACAAGAGTGTTTATACCCAATCGACTTGGGAAAATACACTCAAATACTCGCTGGTATACCTCTACCAAAGGAGGCCTAAGGATTAATGGAAAGGGTCTAGCCCGGGGTTGGAAAAAAGGGAAGTGTAATTCCAGTATTTTGGTATTAGGTAACACCAAAACAAATACTATATTAAGAAATTGTCAAATACAAGTGCAAGGTGAAGAAGGTTTAACTCGACCGCCGCGGCGGCTTCGTCCGCACGGGCACCTCCGGTCCGGGGGTGCGCCCGTGCTTCAGCATCCCAACAGTCGCCCCGATCGGGCGTATCTCTACCGTCGGTGGCCACGAGCTTCCGGCACTCCGATCGGGCCAGATTTCCCAGCATCACTAACCTCTTGATCGCGATGTATCCCTGTAATGTTCAGTCTATCTTTTGCGTTGCTCACCTCAACTCTGGGAACTGCCGTTGAAATGTTCAGTCTATCGTTTGCGTTGATCACCTCAACTCTGGGAACTGCCGCTGTTATGTTCAGTCCTATCTTTTGCGTTGATCACCTCAACTCCGGGAACTGCCGCTGTTATGTTCAGGCCATCTTTTGCGTTGATCACCTCAACTCCGGGAACTGCCAATGTGTCTCGGCCGGGTTAACAAGCGGGACGAGGCAAACGACGCACATATATATGAATATATTCATGCATATCGAAGAGGAGCTTACCATGCCTAGCAGAGGCACCGGTGGGGAGGTGAAGCTTCAGCACCGAGGAGAAGATCATTGCAACCACGAGAAGGCTAATGGCACTAACCATTTTGCAGCTTGTGTGTAGGATCCAAGCACTCGCGGGTTGTGGAAGAGATGGTTAGCCGGTTGGCTTTTTATAGGGCTACCTAGCCGAGCTGGAGAAGTTTTAGCATCCACAGTAGCAAACACGAGTCCTTGCTCGACAAGGCAAGGCTGGCCATTTCTTCAGATCCAATCGCACCATTTTTTTTTCTAGCTAGCCTACCCCGGCCGTACTCTTGTTGTTTATGGTCAACTCGGTATTATTTAAGGCAGCTGCTTCTTCTCCGTTCCTTATCCGTTCTTTTTACTGTTTGAGAGAGGCGACTCGTGCGACCCCATTCCTCGCCGGCGAAACCGCCGCTCCCCTCTGCCTCCGGCTGCTGGTTGGGCGCTGTGAGGTGGAGGGGAGCTCCGGGCTTTCGTTGTGCGTGTATATAGTAGGTAGTTTTAGGTTAGGTTTTGGTATCCGGGCGACGGCATCGAAGACGGGGATGGTGGCGCCGTTGTTTCGGATTTTGTCCTCCCCCTTCTTTCCCCGTTCCGGCGGCGACGTCGGGGAGGTTGTGGAGGTGGTGTGGTGGGGTCCGGCGTCTCCGGCCGGCCGTGGTGGCGTGGGGAGATGCGGTCCTTTTTTGGAGCTTCGGCTTCAGATCTGGAGGCGTGCTGCTGATTTCGGCCTCTGGCCAGCCGTGGAGGCGAGGAGGGCGTGGGCGGCTGCTCTGTGCTCTGGATTTGGAGGAAGCTCGGTGGATCGTACGGGGTTCTTGTCGCCAGGGCTTACGAGCTGCTCCTGGTGCACGGCTGCGAAGAAGAGGTGGCCCGTCAAGCTCCTGTGGGTGGAGGTGATGGATGCTCTCGTGTCTTCGGCGACCTCGGCGATCTCCTTGGTAATAAAGCTCGTCTTTTTTCTGCTTCTTGTGCTCCTCTCTGGCTACCGTGGTGGAAGAAGGAGGAGGACGGAGGAGTGGTTGGGCCTGTGGCGGCAGCTACTGCTGATTTTGCTGTCCCCGGAGCTGTTCTACTGCGGGTTTGCTTGCTGGGATTGGCCGGCGACCCGACGGTCGGCATGGTTCGGAGCGTTGCTCCCGCCGATGCTTCTTCTCGCCGTCTGCAAGATCCAGGCGTCAGCGCTTGGTGGAAATTGCGGCGATCCTAACGAGGTTGAGTCCTCTATAGTTCCATGCCGGCGACTTAGCTGCTGCGGTTCTTCTTCATCTCCGGTGATGTGCTCGTGGAGTTGCAGGCAGCAGCGGTTTGCTCTGTTCAATGTAGTTCTAGAGGACCTTGTTCTGTTATTGTTCTTAGTTTCGGTCCTTGTAATTTGGGGACAGTTTGCCCCGTATCTGGATGTACATGTTTTGTATTGTGATCTTTGAGTAATATATCCAGGTATGTGCCCTTCAAAAAAAAAAAAAAAAAAACTCGGTATTATTTAGGAAAGGAAAACGATTGGAATCATCCGACCGATTGGCGCGCTCGCATCGGTCAGGTCGAGGCTGCGCATGAGACGCCTGCCGGCTTCCGTTGTTAACTTACGCGAGCCTCACTATACTAGTACTACGTTTTGAATTTTGACAGCATGTGCATGGCACACCGCGTAGGAAAGCACAAATGCAAAACCAGTAGCTACATTGCTCTTGAGTTGCTGGTTTTGTGAACATGGCTAGGTTGCTTGCTCGTAACTAACTAAATGCGTGACCATGTAGGTATACACAGCCAGTTTTGTTTTCGCTCGCCGTGATTTTCGCTCGTGTCAGTATGCCCATGACCGTCCCGAGCAAAATAGGTATCTATAGCCCACGATCTTCGTGATTTTCGTGGTTCGAATCCACGTTTTTGAAATGCGTGTTCGGTTTTAGACTCGGATCGACACCCCCGTGCTCGTATAACGATCGATCGACACCCCCTCGCGTTCATATAACGAATCGATCGACACACCTCACGCTCGATCATATCAAAATCGAGGCTGCCTGTTTTTTCGGTTGTTCCGTCACTCAATGGCTGCGTGTGATGCTGTTCTACCCGGTGGGTCCACCATGTCAGTTATTCATTATCATGTTGATCGATTCTTACCCACTTTTTTATTTCGTTGCTCCATTGCGTGTGATGTAGTTGTAGCCGCGGGCTCCACCATGTCAGTCACTCAGAATACTGTTGATCGATTCTTACCCACTTTTTTATTCCGTTACTACATGGCGTGCGATGCTGTTGTAGCCGCTGGCTCCACCATTTCAGTGACTCAAGATGCTATTATCGATTTTTGCCCACTTTTTTTTGCTCCGTTTGTGTGTTTGTTGTAGTCGCTGGCTCCACCATGTCAGTGACTCATAATACTCCTGATTGATCATTGCCCACTTTTTTCTGTTGCTCCATTGCGTTCGATGTTGTTGTAGTCGCTGGCTCCAACATGTCAGTGACTCATAATACTCCTGATTGATCCTTGCCCACTTTTTTCCTGTTGCTCCATTGCGTTCGATGCTGTTGTAGCCATTGGCTCCACCATGTCACTGACGCGAAATACTCCTGATCAATTTTTGCCCACTTTTTTTATTCTGTTGCTCCATTGCGCGTGATTATGTTGTAGTCGCTGGCTCCACCATGTCAGTGACACGGGATACTGTTGATCGATTATTGACCAATTTTTATTCCGTTGCTCCATTGCGTGCGATGATAGCCGATTTTTTTTCGGTTGCTCCCGTTACTTGAAGGTTGTGCGTTGGTCTAGCTGGTGGACCCTGACTGTCAGCCTATATCTCGTGACGTTGTGTTCGACGAGAATGTGTTTCCTTTTGCCTCTCTTCATCCAAATATCGGAGCTCGTTTGCGTCTCGAAATTCTCCTTCTTCCTCCACATTTGTCTCCTTCCACATCACATCATGAGGACGTAAATATTGTTGATCATGTGCCTATCATACCTATACCTGCTATTGATAGTGTACCTATTGTTGAGCTTACTATGATGCAGAAAAACAGAAGAAAACGTCATTGAAAAAAGTGAAAATGAGCAATAAATTGAACAAGAGCCTCATGCAGAAAACGACATGCGTATACCTGATCTCGAGGACGATTCTTCCTCCGATCCGAGCAGGATTTGCCATCTTCCTCGGATCGCATGCCCCTGCGCAGCAAATCTCCTGCGCCCAAGCGCCGCAGCCTATCAAGCCCTGCGCGTACGCACGCGCATGATGGCGACGTGGGCGGCCATGTCTGGGGAATAATTAACCCGCAACTTATTCAAAGTCAAAACAAGCGACTTCATCCTTATGATTACGCTACTATTGGGCCACATAAAGATGGGCTGACCTAGATCGCGGCCTACCGGAGGAAGGCTCCAGAAGGTCGACTTAACTTGCCTTGGAAGACAAGAAGACAATCGGCTTCGTGTAGAACTTTTGTAACCTGACGAGTCTCTGTGTATATAAAGAGAACTCGCAGGACTTAGACGGGGCCAAGCCCTAAAATCCTAGTTCATACGGCGAGTCCAAGATCGGATCGCCTCCATTGTAACACCTCATATATCATATCAATACCAATCTAGATTAGGCAGGAAGTAGGTCTTTTACCTCACATTGAGGGGCCGAACCTGGGTAAATCTGTGTTGATCTTTGTTCCCGCGATCCCAAGCTCGGAGATGCTTGACTCGCGTAATCCCACACCTACGAAGTCATCCATGACACCTGACGTGACAAACCCACGACGGTTGGCGCCCACCGTGGGGCCTGCGGTCAAGAGCGTCACGTTTCGCGCATGATCGATGAAAGGAGCTGAAGATCTTGCCGTTGGCCGTATCATCACGGTCAACGACACAGCTCTCATTGACGATTCAAGCTCGGGGCCGGAAGCTGATTACCTAGAGACCGGCCACGTCACCCCGTTTGGATCTATCGACGTCTTCGTCGGTTTCATTGGTGGCAGATCTGTTAGTTCAGTCCAAGAGGGCGACTCAGCAGAAGAAGTCGCCGATGACAAAGAGGAGTCCGTGGAGAGCATGGACTCGCAAGAACTCGGGTCCATTATACCCGCCCTTGAAGAAAGCTACTGGGGCTACGCGCCAGGAATCACCGTAGTGCCAGATCAGGAGGCGGCACAAGTTGGGGTTTATATGGCCGGAGGGGCAAGTACGTCAGGAACCGCAGGAGAAGCCGAGAGGTCGACACCCCCCGGCAACCCGCTGCTTATCCCGGTGTCAGCCGCAAACGCCGCCGTCCGTGCAACAGAAATTGATGCCGCGAGGGCCGAGCTCCTGTACGAGGTTCGGAGGATGGAAGAAGTGCGCCACAAACTCGACCAGATAAACCAAGGAATCCAACAGGAACGACAAAGAATAGCCGCGCTTGCCGCGACTCAAAGACAAGTTGACTCGCAGGCACAGGCACGGGCGACTCAACCAATGGTAGAATTCACACCCACTCCAGCTGCTGGAGCGGGAGTCCAACCAATCGCAAGAAGTTTGGGACCAACAACTGACCAAGAAGCCCAGCAACAGCCATCGCAACAACCGAGGAGGTTTCATACTCCGCAAGGCCACTACCAAAGCCCCGTCGATAATATGTATGCTGCGGCTAATATCTTGACACAGATGGTACCAACAGGCGACGACCCGGTCAACACTGAAGCACGGCGCGATACAGATGTTGAGCACTGCTGTCTTACAACAGGCCAACAGAGCAGAGGCCGAAGGGCAGCTGCCCACCGTACCGGCCAACCACAGGATTGCAGCAGAAAGAAGCGTCCAAAGCAGGCCACCAGAAATATATCAAGAGTCGCACAAAGGCAGCAGGAACAAGCCGCAGAAGCACATGCTATCATGCCAACGATGCAGACGCGGCCCGCGGAAGTTAACAACCCCATGGGCACATCCACAACCCTGTCCTCGCGACTCAAGGGCCCGGCGTGTTTCACTGAAAAGATCAGATCGGAACCTTTCCCTGAAGATTTCAAAGGACCACGCAAGGTGGCAAACTACAACGCCAGCATGGATCCTACCACCTGGCTAAACAATTACGAGATGGGGATGAGTATTTTAAACGCCTCAGAAGAGATATGCGCAAGGTACCTCAACATGATGTTGGAGGGGCGGCTCACATATGGCTACAAAATCTGCCCCCCAATCTATAAATACCTGGGAAGAGCTGAAAGATGCTTTCGTCAAAAACTTCCAAGGAACCTGCAAGCGACTCTGCAATATAGAAGATCTCGAGCGTTGCGTTCAGAGGGAAGGCGAGTCAAGCCGCCACTGGATGAAGGGTGGCAGAAATAATACACTCCTCAGATAATATACCACCAAGCTCAGCCGTCCTGGTCATGGAGAAAAACTGCAAGTTCGAGCCGCTGATCCATAAACTGGGCCGCATGAAGGATAAAGTCAAGAGCCTCAGCGAGGTAATGGCTGCGGCTAACAAATACGCCGGCTCGGACAAAACCAGAGATGCGTCAGATGGAGAAGAGAGGAATTGCTGTCAAGGGAAAGAAAAATATCAGCAAGCCTCAACAGCAACAAACCAGCCACAACAACGCGAGTCAAAACAAGCGCAAGAGTGAAGAAGGAAACTCTGGGCTCGTCGCCAACACGCGTGGAGGATTCAGGGCCAACGAGGAAGGGGCCGAGGAAGCGGCTCTCGTCCAATTAATATGGAAGAAGTTTTCAGTCGGCCGTGCGATCTTCACACAGGAGGGACGGGCGGCCAGCAGACCATACCAAGGCGCAATGCAACTATTACAAGAAGTGGAAAGAGGAAAGCCAACACAACAGGGGAAACCACCATGAAGGAAACCCTGGTGCGGCTCATGGTTCAGGCGCCGGGCAGCACAATGCGAGTAATCCCAAGCAAGGGGCAGTACCACACAATAGTTATCAACACCTCCAAGAGGGAGGAGAAATTAAGCCGCAGAAGCCAGCAAGTGAACGCTGTAATACCAGCAACCCCCAATTGGCTAAAGTGGTCAGAGCATGCAGTAACGGGAGTCGCGACGATCACCCGCCGCAAGTGCGAGAACCAGGGAAGCTGGCGCTAGTTGTGGCACCCTACGTAGCAGGATACAAGCTAACCAAAGTGCTTATGGACGGAGGAAGCAGCATAAACATCATGTACTACGACACGTTCAAGCGCTTGGGGCTCATGGATTCCAGCCTGCAACACACGACGACCGTGTTTCACGGCATCGTCCCAGGGAAATCTGCACAGCCAGTGGGAAAGATAACCCTGGGAGTAACCTTCGGGACAGAAGAAAACTTCAGAAGCGAGTTCATATGCTTCGAAGTGGTGAAATTCCAAAGCCCGTATCACGCTCTGTTCGGACGAACAGCCTTCGCCAAGTTTATGGCCAGGCCCTGCTACGTGTACCTACAGTTGAAAATACCAGGACCAAGTGGGGTCATCACGGTGCACGGCGATAGAGAAAAAGCAATAGAGTGCGAGGAAGGAGATGCAGCCTTCGCAGAATCAGCCTGTGCCGCTGAAGAGCTAAAAGCTATAAGTCACAGGTGGACCCTAACGACATGAGCGTAGTCACCACGCCATCCCCGAACCACCAATGAAATTCAAAGCGTCCCAGACACCAAGCAGATAGATCTTGTTCCTGGCGACTCATCTAAGCAAACAAGCATCGGAGCACATATGGAAAAAGAACAGGAACGGGCCCTCATCGCTTTCCTTCAGGAAAATAAGGACATCTTCGCATGGAAACCATCAGATATGCCAGGGGTACCAAGAGAATTGGCAGAGCATAGCCTCAACGTGAACCCTGTGGCCAAGCCGGTAAAGCAGCCATTGCGGCGTTTCCATGACGACAGGAGAAAGGCGATAGGGGAAGAAATAGCTCGCCTGTTGGCCGCAGGATTCATCACAGAAGTATATCACCCGGAGTGGGTGGCAAACCCAGTCCTGGTTATGAAAAAGAATGGCACATGGCGAATGTGCATTGATTACACCAGTCTCAACAAGGCCTGCCCGAAGGATCCATTTGCCTTGCCACGGATTGACCAAGTGATTGACTCAACAGCCGGATGCGAGTTGTTATGCTTTCTAGATGCCTATTCAGGCTACCATCAAATCAAGATGAAAAAGGAAGATCAGAGAAGACATCCTTCATTACACCCTTTGGGGCCTTTTGCTACGTAAGCATGCCCTTTGGATTGAAGAACGCATGCACGACTTACCAAAGGTGCATTCAAAATTGCTTGCATGAGCAGATAGGTCGCAACGTTCACGCCTACGTGGACGATATTGTGATTAAATCGCAAGTGTCCAGGATCTTATCAGCGACCTGGCGGAGACATTCACAAATCTCAGAAAATACAACATGAAGCTCAACCCGACGAAGTGCGTCTTTGGAGTACCAGCGGGAAGCTGTTGGGGTTTATAGTGTCAGAAAGAGGCATTGAGGCCAACCCTGACAAGATAAAGGCTGTAATGGACCTCCAAAAACCAGAAAAGATCAAGGATGTACAGCGACTTACCGGTTGTGTCGCGGCATTGAGTCGCTTTATATCAAGACTAGGAGAAAAAGCACTGCCTTTGTACAGATTGCTGAAAAAGTCAGATACCTTCGTTTGGGATGCAGAAGCCGACGAAGCTTTAACAGCCCTGAAAAATCAGTTGACAAATGCTCCAGTTCTGGCGGCTCCAAAGGATAAAGACCCATGCTGTTGTATATAGCTGCAAACTCTCGTGCTGTAAGCGCCGTGATGGTCGTAGAAAGACAAGAGCCAGGAAAGGAGTACCCAGTCCAAAGGCCAGTATATTACGTAAGTGAAGTACTCACGGCCTCAAAGCAGCGTTACCCCCAATGGCAGAAGCTAGTATTTGGATTGTTCATGGCGAGTCGCAAGCTGAAGCACTACTTTCAGGAACACCCAATAACTGTGGTCAGCTCAGCACCACTGGCAGACATCATCCGCAATCGAGAGGCCACTGGAAGAGTAGCCAAGTGGGCGATGAGTTGGGACCACATCATATAAGATAAGCCGCGCACATCAATTAAGTCGCAAGCCCTTGCAGATTTCATCAACGATTGGACAGAAATCCAGGTCGCTCCTAGCATGGCGGAAACAAAATACTGGACCATGCACTTCGATGGGTCAAGACAGCTACAAGGCTCGGGGGCTGGAGTTGTACTAACATCCCCCAAGGGAGACAAGCTAAGATACGTGCTTCAAATACACTTCAACTGCACAAACAATGTGGCGGAGTATGAGGCATTGCTTCATGGACTCCGTATAGCAAAGGAGATGATTAGTCGCATACGCTGTTTTGGAGACTCAGATTTGGTAGCTCAACAGGTTTCTGGAACGTGGGACAGTAAGGACGCAAATATGGCTGCATACAGAAGAGAGGTGGACAAAATTGCTGGACACTTCACTGGATACCAAGTCGAGCATATTGATCGTAGACAAAATGAAGCAGCAGATGCCTTGTCTCGGCTTGGATCCAATAGACAGTCAGTCCCGCCCAATGTTTTCTTGGATGAGTTGCACAACCCATCAGTTAAACCTCCAGCAGAGATTGACATCGCAGAGCCAGAAGATGATTCAACTTTAGTCGCAGCCCTGCATGAACAGCCAGGATGGACAGAGCCATACATGGCATATTTAAGTCGCGGAGTGCTACCAGATGACGAGGTAGAGGCGCGCAAAATAACACGGCGATCCAAGGCCTACACAATAATCAACAATGAGCTATACAAACGCAGCGTTTCAGGGACATTCCAAAGATGTGTATCACCAGAAGAAGGACGAAAAATCTTGCACGAAATTCATGCAGGCGATTGTGGCCATCATGCTTCGTCAAGATCTTTGGTGGCAAAGGCGTTCAGACATGGTTTCTTCTGGTTAACGGCGCTAGCAGACGCCGAGCAGATTGTCAGAGTGTGCGATGGATGCCAAAGATATGCCAGGCAAGATCATATGCCAGCTCAAGCACTTCGCACAATACCCATCACATGGCCTTTTGCCGTATGGGGTTTTGACATGGTAGGGCCCTTCAGACGGTCCCCAACGGGAAAAACTCACCTCCTGGTCGTGGTGGACAAATTCACAAAGTGGATAGAAGCAGAACCCGTGGGAGATTGCGAAGCTGAAACAGCAGTCAAGTTCTTGAAGAAGGTCATATTCCGCTTTGGGTATCCCCATAGTATCATCACAGATAACGGGAGCAACACCTCTGAAGGAGCTACACAAATATTTTGCGCAAACAATGGGATAAGGCTGGACCTCACGTCAGTATCACATCCACAGAGCAATGGACAAGCTGAGCGAGCTAACCAGGAAATCCTCCATGGAATTAAGCCGCGCCTTATTGAAAAGGTTGAAGCATCTCCAGGATGTTGGGTGGAGGAATTGCCAGCCGTGCTATGGAGCTTAAGAACAACCCCTAACAGATCCACAGGATTTACACCATATTTCATGGTCTACGGGGCAGAAGCGGTTATGCCCAGCGATATCATACATGATTCACCAAGAGTTGCGGCCTATGTCGAAGCAGATAATGAAGCAGCTCGGCAAAATTCGGTGGACACACTAGAAGAGGTCAGAGACTTTGCAGCATCAAGGTCAGCGGTATATCAGCAAGACTTGCGACGCTATCATGCCAGACGCATCAAAACCCGCACCTTTCAAGAAGGAGACCTAGTGCTGCGACTCAAGCAAGACCACAAGGGAATGCACAAGCTATCCTCTCCATGGGAAGGACCCTATATCATCAGCAAGAACCTAAACAATGGATCATACTATCTGCTGGATGTGAGGGAAGAAAGCAGCAATCGCCATGATTTCGAGGATCGTCTAGAGGCGCCTCGCCCTTGGAACGTCGCGCAACTGCGACCGTACTACACATAAGAAAAAGCTAATCAGAGCTAAGTATCATCTTTTCCAGCTGCCTATAGCTGAGTATCATCACAGCCACTAAGGGCTCGCTTCAAAATTGGTCGCCACTAGGCGCGACCAACCCTGTATCAAAATCGGCCGCCACCTAGGCGCGGCCGTACCTTATGTATCAAAAATCGGCCGCCACCTAGGCGCGGCCGTATGTCTCAAAAAGGGATCGCCACCTAGGCGCGATCCAACCCTATGTATAACACTCGGTCGCCACCAAGGCGCGACCTTATGTGTCATCATAATCAAAGCTGCTTATAGCTATATATCATTATATCATTATTGTTTCTTGGGGGCTTTGTTACCCTGAAACAGCCAACTTACTGCAATTATCAAACTTACCTTAAGTCGGATTGCAACTTGCATTATGTGACCAAAGTACTGGGGTGTGGCGTCAATCGAGCTTGATTGCCTATCATGGCCGCTCTCGACCCTGAACACACATGTTCCTAGGAAATACTGAGTCGCGCAAGTGCCCACTTAAAGGATTCAGACAGACCTAACGAGAGGTCAACCAATGTACTGCTTATAGTACGGCAACACCAATTGCAATTGCTTATATCTTAACAATTGTTTTATCTATGATATCAAGTTACAGGTGACGATCTTCAAAACCTTCTGAGAAGAATTGAGATGATTATCAAGTCACATCAGCTCAATCCTTGGGGGCTACAACATATTATCATCAAAAAATTGAAGATTGATCATCATCAAGTGCTGAAGTTATCAAGCTACTTTGACAAAGTAAAAAGCTCACGAAGTCAGATGCATCTTCCAGGTTGCCTTAAAAGTGCGAGTAAAAGCCAATCCAACGTGATCATGAGTCGCAAAGTAAGGGAGTGCAAGCCAGAAAGAGAAAAGTGCAGCCTAAACGTTCGAGGAACCCTTCAAGATCGAGAAAATACATCAAGATATCCCGTGATCGAAGTTCAGGCTACACTTGGGGGCTAATGTCGGGGGAATAATTAACCCGTAACTTTTTCAAAGTCAAAACAAGCGACTTCATCCTTATGATTACGCTACTATTGGGCCACATAAAGATGGGCTGACCTAGATCGCGGCCTACCGGAGGAAGGCTCCAGAAGGTCGGCTTAACTTGCCTTGGAAGACAAGAAGACAATCGGCTTCGTGTAGAACTCGTGTAACCTGACGAGTCTCTGTGTACATAAACAGAACTCGCAGGACTTAGACGGGGCCAAGCCCTAAAATCCTAGTTCATACGGCGAGTCCCAAGATCGGATTGCCTCCATTGTAACACCTCATATATCATATCAATACCAATCTAGGGTAGGCAGGAAGTAGGTCTTTTACCTCACATTGAGGGGCCGAACCTGGGTAAATCTGTGTTGATCTTTGTTCCCGCGATCCCAAGCTCGGAGATGCTTGACTCGCGTAATCCCACACCTACGAAGTCATCCATGACACCTGACGTGACAAACCCACGACAGGTCTGCGCCTGCCACGCCACCCGACAACCATGCCACGGCACACGCTAGCGTCGCAGCGACGTTCCCGACAGCGACGCCTCTGGGTCTTTTGCATCACCTAAGAGCATCTCCACCGGGGCCCTCCAAATTCATGTTCGGCACCCCCAATTGAGGTCCAATTGGGGGGTGCCGGACATGTGTCCGCCCGAAATTTGGATGCTGTCCACAGCGGCACCCTCCAAACATCACCCTCTATCTTTTCGGTTGTTAACACAAACACCTTGTAGGCGTGAGCTGCCGCTGTCAGAGACGAGCGACGCCATCTAATCTCCCGTTTCCTAGTGTCGTTGTGCTCCTCCACGGTTCAGCAGCGCCCGGCCACACTGTGTCGAGACAGCGCCCGGCCTCTTCGCCTCTCCACCGCATCCACCCAGACCGAGCCGAGGCGACATACAGAGCCATCGAGCACCGGCACGCACGGACGACGGCCGCGGGTCTCGTGGCCGTCGCGTGCATCGGGCTGGAGCTGCAGCGCCGAAGGATGACCTCTGCCTCGCCACCTCCCAACGTGCGGCGACGGAGCCATGAGCAGGCACGGACCAGCGCGGAGCGCATCGCCGGCGCTGCGGCTCATACAGAGAGCAGCAAGGAGAGCAGCACCAGCAGCGCACAAGGAGAGCAGCACCAAGGAGAGTAGCAAGGACAGCGCTGCGGCTCATACAGAGAGCAGCAAGGAGAGCAGCACCAGCAGCGCACACAGGCAGAGAGGACGCGTGCCGTAGCTCGTCGTCGCAGCACCAAGATGGTACTCACACGATGCACACATTTATCTAGATAGTAATCACACGAAGCCCACTAAAAGGAAGCAGCAGAAAGCAAGCATGGTAGGAACTGAACAACAGCAGCCGAGGCCGCTCCGCGAAGCTGACATGCCGCTATGTCCGCTCGGCCGCTGCCTCCTCTCATTCGTTCCAGCTCGAATCCTTCTGGTTCTAGAAATTGTCGACGACGGTGAACCTACAGGACATGACGGATTGACTTGGATAAGCGTGGGCTAACGGGGACGACGACACCGCGCGTCTGGCCATAGAAGGAAGACAACCTTGTCGAGGATGATTCCTTGCGTTCTAGCTCGAATCATTCCGGTTCCCTACATATTCAACGACGCAGCACCTCCCAGACATGACGATTTTGCTTGGAGATGCGCGGACGACAACACCGCGCGTCCGGCCGTAGGTTGAAGACGAGGTCGTCGCGGCGGCTTTCGTACTCCTCCAGTGCTGTGCTTGCAGGTGACGAAGGAGGTCAATGTTGTGGTGCCCCTGGCACGAAGGGCGAGAGGGAGATGGCCGGAGTTGGTGTGCCGCTCGGTGGCTTGCCGCTCCGTGCAGCACGCGACATATCAAAGAAAGAAAGAGAGGAAGATGAGAAGAGAGGCTGCCAGGTGGGGCTGCATTCATGCAGCTGTGAGCGGACATGTCCGGCACCCCCAAGAGGCCCTCCAAACTTGGAGGCCTCTTGGGGGGTGCCGGACATGTTTTTGCTCGGGGTGACCCTTTGGGGGTGCCGCCGGTGGCGTTTTTAGGCGTCCGGACCCCCAATGGGACTTTGGGGGGGTCATTTGGAGGCCCCCGGTGGAGATGCTCTAATGCTGCTGATTCTCCTACACCACCAATTTCACCACCGAATCAGCCGCCTCCGTGTGTGATTGAACCATGAACAAGGCTACAAAAAGGTACATGACATCCTAAAGTGTATATCGATGGTACTGTACGCCATGGTATGCTTGTTGTTTCAGGTGAACCAAATACACTATCAGATGCTCTTGCCTCTTGGTGATGAAAATTGGCGCAAAGCAATGGAGGAAGAGTACACTGCATTGATGAAAAATAAAACATGGCACACCAAATTCTACTAGAAATCTCATTGATTGTAAGTGGGTATACCATATCAAGAAACATGTTGATGAAACAATTGACAGGTATAAGGCACGTCTAGTAGCAAAAGGTTTTAAACAACTATATAGTATAGACTATGGAGATACCTTCAGTCCAGTTGTGAAGGCTGCTACCATCAGAATTGTTTAGCAGTTGCAGTCACATGTGGCTGGAGTTAGTGGCAGCTTGATGTCAAGAACGTGTTTCTTCATGGCGTTCTAGAAGAGGAAGTTTATATGAAACAACCTCCTAGTTTGAAGATTCTTCCGCTCCACATTATATATGCAAACTTGATAAAGCTCTCCATGGTCTCATATGAGCTCCTAGAGCATGGTATTCACGTCTTTACTCAAAATTATGTGAGCTTGGTTTTATTCCATCTAAGGCTGATACTTCATTGTTTCTCTAGAACAAGTCAGATATCATGGTTTTTGTTTTCATTCATATGGATGACATCATTGTTACAAGTTCATCAGACCAAGCTATTTCTACCCTTCTTCATGATCTCAATAAGAATTTTGCTATCAAGGATTTAGGAGACTTGTATTTTTTTGGGGGTATTCAAGTTCAAAAAACCTCCAACGGCTTGCTCCTCGCTCTAGAAAAATATGATGCAGATATGCTTGCTAGAACTGGTATGAGTAAGTGTACGACATGACCCACACCTTTGTCTGCTAGTGAAAAAATTTCTCTAGCTGAAGGTACACCTCTTGGACCGGAGGACAGTACAAAGTATAGGAGTATAGTTGGAGCCTTACAATACCTTACATTAACACGACCAGATAATTCTTTTTCGGTTAATAAGGTATGTCAGTATTGGCATGCTCCTACAACAGCTCATTGGACGACGGGTACCATGAAAGTTGGTCTCACATTTACAAGATCAGTGCTTTTTCAGATCCAAATTGTGCAGTATGCCTTGTTTCTTGGCTCAAATCTAGTCTCATGGAGTGCTAGAAAACAAGACACTGTCTCAAGGTCAAGTACTGAAGCAGAATATAAATCTCTTGCAAATGGCACAACTGAAATAATATGGATAGAAGCTTTGCTTGGTGAGCTTGAAGTCACACTGAAGGAAAAAACATGTTTATGGTGTGATAATTTGGGTGCTATATACTTGTCAGTAAATCCTATTCATGCTAGGACTAAGCATATAGAGATTAACTATCATTTTGTTAGAGAAAGAGTTGCCAACAAAATGTTAGATATTCGGTTCATAAGTGGATGATGATTTTACTAAGTCTCTCCCTGTCAAGAGTTTAGATGAGTTTAAGCGTAATCTAAATCTCTCGGAAGGTTTTGATCAAGGGAGGGTGTTAGAAATAATATATGTACCGTATGTACAAGCATAGAGTAGTACTCTACCATGTACATACTTTTCCCTCTTGTACTCGTATTGTACACACCATGCGTGGGATTTTTCCACTGCCTATATAATACGTAACCGAGCACAGGGAGAGGGTATCGTTCCAGTCTAAAGTTTTAAAGATGGTAGCTGTCCTTCCCTTATTCTCTGATGGAGTAGAAGTTACCTTTGTAGCAGATCCACAATGGTCTGCAGCTTCTTGTGAGACCGGAGTGAAGCATTATAACCTTTAGGTAGTGTAGCAGCATCTCTGCCTTTGGAATTGGGATGCCAATTGAGACCTTCGGATATTGTTTGCTGTTTGCTCACGTGCATGATAATCAGATTGTGAAAAAGTTCATGTGTCCTTTCCTATACAACTTGTTCTTTCTTTCTTTCTCCTCCTCCCCTCCACTCAATTACCCTGCTTCTATAAGGGCCCTGGTTGTGAAAGTAACTTCTATTGTCCAAAGCTTTACGTTTGTACCAACATGGTCCATAGACAGTTTTTTTTTTGCGCATCCATAGAAAGTGCATTAAAAGAAAGCCGCGGTAGTTATGTATAAAGATAAATGGATAAAAAGTTAAGTGGAAAACTCCAGTGTGCAATAGTGAAACACAAAATCCTGAAACTGGAAAAATATTTAGCCTAGTATTCTAAAATCTGGTACCATATTGGATTGCATGTTAGTTGATTTGGAAAACTATTCAGTCTAGAACTCTGGTACAAAAAATATATATCCTTGAATTCATGACAAGGTTGTTGATTTGGCAATATTTGGGAAGTAAATCTTGGAGGTGGAGATAGCAGATGAGAGCCAGCTCAACGACAGTCCTGCGGCCTATTGAGGTATTCCTTCCACATGCATGAACGCTACATAGTATGTTCAGTCTTCTGATGTACCAACTAACTACTTCAGTCTTTCCAATGTAAGTTCTAGTGTGTTTAGCAACTACTTAAAGAGGCATTCCCACCTGACCTCTGGCTGAATAAAGAGCTCTTTCTCTAAGAAAAATATTTCAGTCATACACTCCATTTAGGATGTAGAAAACTCCCTAGCCATCTTGTACAAAGTGAGTGGTATTCCTATGCCATGAAACCTTGTTTGTAAACATATATTGCCTTCATAATTGGCTCTTTCTGTTGCGCGAATTTCATTTGTATCATACATTGTACTTTCAAGTACAAGTGAGCGGAACCCTTGTCTTGCATCTTGTAGCGCGCAATGCGATAGAAGAGTTGAAGAACAAACCAAAGATAGTGTCCGGTTATTGATCGGCGCCTATAACCTGAAACCAAAAGCAAGAGATTCTTCCATAGCATGGACCAGAAGTTCAAACAACCTCCATCCACGCAACAAGAACTTGATCGGAAATCACTAGAAAAAGGGTTCCCTTTGCAAAGGGAACCAGCGGACCATTTCGTGGTGACAAGTGTCGCCTTCTCCTTCGCGCTATCCTAACCGTTTTATGCATGTCCGCCAAGTGTCGCAACAGATTAAAAGTGGGGAGCAGGAGAAAGAAAGGGACACGGGAGGTGGAAGAGGGGTTTTTGCCTTTTATTTTTCAAAACCGAAACTTCAAAACGAAATATCTTGAGAACCGTTTATTCAAATTACGAACCGTTTTCACTTTTGAGCTCCTCGCGTCAAGATCTTCAAAACTAGATCCCATGTTGATAGGTTTTGACAAACTTTTTTCTCTTAATTTGTACTTCCGGTTATGTATAGTTTGTACATCCAGTAACAGTGTAGGTGTACATCCAGTAGCAGTGCGTGGGTGTACATTTGGTAGGATCATGTACATCCCGTAGCAGCGTGAGTATATATACAGTAGCATCGTGTACATCCAGTAGCAGCGTGGGTGTACATCCAGCTTCGTGTACATCCAGTAGCAGCGTGGGTGTACATCTAGTGGCATCGTGTACATCTAGTATCAGCGTGGGTGTACATCCAGTAATATTGTGTACATCCAGTAGCAACGTGGTTGTACATCCAGTAGCAATATGGTTGTACATCCAGCAGTAATAGCGTGTACATACAGTAACATCATAGATGTACATCCAATTTTTTTACAATTGTACTACTACCTCCGATCCAAAATAAGTGTCGCAGTTTTGAATTTTGGATCGGAGAGAGTACCAATAGTTTATACTTTGTACTTCCTTATTTTATGTGCATGCACAACTACCGGTTCTTTAGCTAAAAAAATTATGCATAGCTTTTTTAACTTCCGTTTTTAGTCCATGTGCAGGGCGCGTACCAGCGGACGTACAACTGAGCGAGACCAGAGGGCGCGTAGCTTCGTCCAAGAAGACACATGTACATCAAGGTATCACGCGCGCAAGCTCGGGGGCCGGGAGTTACGTCGCGTTACCATGCTGCATGCGTATGGTGCAAGACGTACGATGCATGCGATTGCGAAGGGACCTGCCATGTTCAAGTTTGTTTCGGCGGAGCTTGACCGAGCGTAGAGCCTGGGTAGTGACCGAAGGCACCAAGCTAGCTTAGTGCAAGCCCATTAATTTATTAAAGTAACCTCCGAATTCTGCCCAAATTCCAATGGATCTTCCCTGGCTGAGCCCGGGCAGCTGCCCAGGGTCGCCGGGAGCTGGCTCCGCCACTCTGCATCGTACGCGCCTGTACATCCGCGGGGCAGCGGAACGCGCCAGGGTGTGGACGCGGGCCTTCGCGCGTCGTGCCGTCTCGATGTTTGCTTCGTCTGTGCGATCAGCACGTGGCTCGTTCCTGTCGTCCGAGTTCCCTTCACGAAGGGTTCCCTCTCCCTAGTTGTACCCCAACTTGATCAAATCATCCAAAACCAAAACCAAAAGATTTCAAGGACTGAACTTCCTACATATGGGCCGGGCTAGCGGTAGCAGTACATGGACGCACGTCTCAAAAAGCTGTTATGTGGCCGAATCGAAAGGGAGGACTCAAATAGTAAACTAATTCAAAATATTACAGTTGGATTGAATTACGTTAATGAGAACCGTGCACTAGCCCGATGTTAATTGTTGTTGCCGCGCCAGCCAACAACCAGAGTTCGACTCCAGTGTGGAGCGAATTTCTGCTATTCTCGCTTAGGAGGACGTTCAAAATGTTGTCGTAGGATATTTTTGTCTGTCCCGACGTCAAAGCTCTGCCGTACCGTTGTCTAACGGCCACCACCATATAAACCTCTAGAGGCAGTCAGGCAGTATAACAGAGTGCCGAGTGCACTGCCTCGGAGGTGGATATGACTGCTGAGTACCTCTCAAGAGTGATATCTACAGCTTTAGGGCCTGTTTGGTTGCTCGCACCGATTTTGGGCACTTTGCATCCGTGGCCCTGCTGGGTTTGGCCCTGGAGAAACGCGAGCTGGGCCATGTTGTGCATGTAGTTTGGTTGCCAACAATGTGCCAGTCAGGCCCGTTCGGCTGGATGCAAATTTTCCAAGTGCTCGTGTTTGGATGCCTAGATTGATGTTTACACACACAAACTAGTGTGTTTGGTTGCCCAGATTGTTGTTGTTCCACTTACCTTTCATACCCTAGTGGTGAGCTTACCAGCCCACTGAGGTTTAGGAGGTTCAGGGTTTAAGGATCATACACACTTAGGATTGCCACAAATAGACAATGACGACGATCAGGACGAGGATGATGAAGTCTTTGATGCCGCCACATGCAATCAGTCTTCCACCTTTGCCCCTAGTAGCTTTGCTTCCTCCAGCTTTGCTTGATCCAGCTTTGCTTGATCCAGCAAGGCTTGATCGAGCTATGCTTGATCCAGCAAGGCTTGATCCATCAAGACTTGATCCAGCTACGCTTCCATAGTCGACAGGGAGCTCTTCTGCCTGGGACATGTAGAAGGCATCCTGGGCCTCCCTTAGAGTCTCAAACCTTTCGCTCCTGGAGTCTTGCCTCTGAAAACCACATACCACACTACAGCAAAGAACATGAACATTAGGAAAGCATGATCAGTGAAGCAAGAAGTTGCAAAGGTAGCCACACATGATGAAGTAAAGCAACATAAGTAAGCATGCATTGATCAGCACTACAAGCAGCACAAGTGTTTACTGCCTAGCTAGTATGGTGTTAACCTACCACCACATCAAAAGAGGGTGTCGTACTACCACCGCAAGTTCATCGTGTGAGGGGTTAGCATATGTACCACCTCAAGCACCCAAAATATACAGGCCATAAGAAGTTTTGTTGTCCCTAGCTACCCAAAATATACATCATGATCATGATCATGATCATCAGACTTCATCTAGCATGCTTGCACCACCGCCACCTCCAACTTCCTGAACAAGCACTACTGGTAGTAGTGCTTGTTCAGAAAGTTCTGGAGTCAGAGCAGACGGTGGTCCTCGGCCATCAGAACGAAGCCAAAGCCTTGAGCCTTGTTGTCCAGGAGGTGGCCAAGAGCAGCAATCTTGGCAGTGTCACTAAATGTTCCCTTGGCGCTCATCACAGCCTCGTAGAGGCCGGGGTGCACGTCCACAGGCACGCTGTCCCTGATGGGGAATGCCAGCTCCCTGGCGGCCTCCGTCATGCTGGTGAAGACGAGCACCTCCTCATCGACCAATGCACCCCTCTTCCTCTTCTTCTCCCCTCTGCCAGGTAGCTTGGGTGTATGATCATCAGCCCTGGCGGCTCGGGGCACATAAGTATCAACGTTGATGGTGTCCGACTCCTGCGTCTCAGGATCATCAGCAGGCGTACCAAGAGGCTCAGATGATCCCATGGCATGCCTGCCAGTGGCCAGACCGAAGGAGTAGATGGTCTGCATCTGAGTGTAGTTCTGAATAGGCTTGTTAAGGAACTCAGCGTCCTTGGGGTGATCCTACGGACGAAAAACAGTTTGACAGTTAGCAATTTTTTCACACATGAGGTAGTTAAACAGTTAGGGCACAAGGCTAACCATGATGTGGCCCTTCAAGTGCTCAGCCTCCAACATGATGCTGTGAGTGTCCTCATCCCAAAGTGCACCACTGATACGTCCATTTTGCATCACTATTTTATATCATAATTTACTGTTATTCATTGATATATTTCATATTAAGATGTGTTACTTATGTTATTTTGTCTTATTTTGCATGTTTGATGATTATTAGATAATTAACTGCCGGAGTCAGATTTCAGCTGGAAAAAGCACTGTCAAGACACTATATTTCTGGAGCTCTAAAAATCTTGTCAAATATACAGAAGTTCCTATTTTATCAGAAGATGGAGGCAGCCAAAAGGGGAGGCTGAGATGGGCCAGAGGGGCCCACACCACCCCTAGGCACGGGCCCCACCTGGCCGCGCCGAGGCATGGTGTGGAGGCCCTGGCCCACCTCAGGCACTCCCCCTTCGCGTACTTCATCCCCCAACCCTAATATTGGGGGCGGAGCCAGAGGAAATATTCCGCCCTCCACGGGACAGAAACAACATAGAGAGAAAAAGCTCTCCGGCAGGGAGAAATCTGCCGGGGAAATTCCCTCCCGGAGGGGGGGTCATCGCCATCCTCATCGTCATCACGCTGGACTTCATCGGGATCATCATCATCATCTCCACCGCCATCACCATCATCACCGCTGCACCATCCATTCCGCTGTAACATCTAGGGCTATACTTTGTCTAGTTCATAGGGGAACTCTCCCGGTGTTAATTACTCCTTGTGGTTGATGCTATTGAGTTTTATCGGTGAATTAAAGTATATGTTCAGATTGTTATTCATCATTATATCACCTCTGATCATGATCCATATGATGTCTTGTGAGTAGTTCATTTAGTTCTTGAGGACATGGGAAAGTCACGCTAGTAGTGGAATTATGTTGAGTAATATTTAATGGTTTGATATTTAAGTTGTGGTGCTATTCTTCTAGTGGTGTCTGTGAACGTCGACTACATGACACTTCACCTTTATGGGCCTAGAGGAATGCATTGTGTATTTGGTTGCTAATTGTGGGGTTGCCGGAGTGACAGAAACCTAAACCCCCGTTAGTATACCGGTGCACAAGGGAGCGTAGGATCTCAGAGTTTAAGGCTGTGGTTAGATTTATCTTAATTACTTTCTTGTAACTGCGGATGCTTGCAAGAGGTATAATCACAAGTATGTATTAGTCCAAGTAAGGGCGGTGCATTAGCATAGGTTCACCCACACAACACTTATCAAAACAATAAAGATTAATCAACTATGTGAAGCGAAAGCACTTGACTAGAATCCCGTGTGTCCTCAAGAACATTTTGTCATCATAAGTAAACCAACCGGCTTGTCCTTTGCTCTAAAAAGGATTGGGCCACTTGCTGCAATTATTATTACTGTCTTTTACTTACTCGCATTTTATTTACCTGCTATATCAAAAACCCCTAAAAACTTGTCTGCTAGTTTACAGTGAAACCTTTACCGAAACTCCTTGTCAGCACCTTCTGCTCCTCGTTGGGTTCGACACTCTTATTTATCGAAAGTACTACGATACACCCCCTATACTTGTGGGTCATCAAGACTATTTTCTGGCGCCGTTGCCGGGGAGTGAAGCGCTATTGGTAAGTGGAATTGGTAAGGGAAACTTTTACTGTAGTGCTTTTTTATTTCTGCTTGCTACTTTATTTTATCATGGAGAGATCTCCATTTGAATCCCTGTTTGGAAATACTACTACCACTGCTACGGTAGTAGAAGAGGAACCACCTGATCAAGTAATTCCATTTAAAATACCTATGAAAATTGTTGAACGAGTTACGAATAACCGCTATGCAGGAGATGGAACTGTCCCTCCTGGGATCATTTGCTATTTATTCATGAATTATGCGAGTTGTTCAAGTGTGCAGGTATTTCAATGGAAGAGGTCAAGAAGAAATTGTTCTCTATATCGTGACTGGTAAAGCTGCAAAATGGTATAGGATGCTGAAGAATGGCGTTCTATTGGCTGGGAGGAGATTGTGCCTCTCTTTTATTCTAAATTTTATCCTCCTAGTGAAATTCATCAAGATCGGAATCATATATATAATTTTTGGCCTCATGATGGAGAAAGTATTGCCCAAGCGTGGGGGAGATTGAAATCATTAATGCTCAAATGCCCCATTCATGAGCTTCCTGGTAATGTCGTTATTGATAACTTCTATGCAAGGCTTTCTCTTCAAGATAAAACTCTATTGGATACCTCTTGTGCTGGATCATTTACACGTAATAAAGAGAAGTTAAATGGGACCTTCTTGATCGGATTGAGGAAAATACTGAAGGATGGGAGAACGACAAAGGTAGAGAATCAGGTATAAAGTATGATTACGAATGCATTAAAGCTTTTATGAATACTGATAATTTTCGTAATCTCTATGATATGTATGGTCTTGATTCTCAAGTTATTGCAAACTGTTACAAGGCTTTTGCCTCTTATCTTGATGTTCCTGAAAGTTGCAATAAGTATCAGCCTTACAAAGATAATACTAATTCTGCCAATATTAAAAACATTGAAGTTCATACTGTTGATCGTATCTTGCCAGAACCTTATATTGAGAAACCACCTTTTCCTGTTAAAATTAAGGAACATTCTATCATAGCTAGTGTGGTTAATAAAAGTGCAAAGAAAGCTTTAGAACCTGCTGAACAAATAGCGGTTGAACCCAATAGCAATAGTAAAGGATTTGGTAACTGAAAATGTAGAAGGAGGACATATTATCTTTTGTGAAGATGCCTCTAATATTGTTTCACATCCCAGTAGAGCTAGGAAAACAAGTGTTCCTGTGCTTTCAGTCAAAATAGGAGAACATTGCTATTATGGTTTATGTGATATTGGTGCAAGTTCTAGTGCTATTCCTTTTGATCTTTATAAAGAAATTATGCATGAAATTGGTCCTTGCGAACTTGAGGAGATTGATGTGGTTATTCAGCTTGCTAATAGAGAAACTATCTCTCCAATTGGTATTGTGAGAGACGTTGAAGTTTTATGTGGTAAGACTAAATACCCTGCTGATTTTCTAGTACTTGGTTCTGTTGCTAGTAAAACTGTCCCATTATTTTTGGTAGGCCTTTCTTAATACATGTGGTGCATTATAGATTGTAAGAAAGAGAAAATTATACTAAATTTAATGGAGAATCTTATGAGTTTAATTTTCTAAGTTTGGTAAAAACTTTATGAAACTGAATTACCTAATGAGAATTTAGAAGTTGAACAACTTGCTTCTATTTGTTGCTCCTAACAATGCCTTGCAGCAATTCATGGAGGAACACGAAAGTGAAGTATTTATGGAAGAGGAATGAGATTGACAATCTTTCTTCGTCAACCACCAATACTTAAGCATAATTTGCCTGTGGAAGATTTGGGTACCTCAGCGCCTCCTAAGGAAGATCCTGTTTCGATTTAAAACCTTTACCTGATAATCTTAAATATGTTTATCTTGATGAAAGAAATATATCCTGTTATTATTAGTTCTAAACTTTCAGGTAATGAAGAAGCAAGGCTATTAGAAGTACTAAAGAAACATCGAGGAGCTATGGGATACACTTTGGATGATTTAAAGGGGATTTCTCCTACTATATGTCAACATGCCATCAACATTGAACCCGATGCAAAACCTGTTGTTGAGCATCAGCGTCGTTGATCCCTAAGATGAAAGAAGTGGTAAGAAATGAGGTATTAAAACTTCTTGATGCTGGTATAATTTATCCTATTGCTGATAGTAGATGGGTAAGTCCTGTGCATTGTGTCCCTAAGAAAGGAGGAGTTACTGTTGTACCAAATGAAAATGATGAACTTATTCCTCAAAGAGTAGTAGTTGGGTATAGGATGTGCATTGATTTTAGAAAGGTCAATAAAGTAACTAAGAAAGATCATTATCCTTTGCCTTTTATTGATCAAATGTTAGAAAGGTTGTCTAAGAAAACTCATTTTTGTTTCCTTGATGGTTATTCTGGATTTCACAAATTGCTGTTAAAGCACAAGATCAAGAGAAAACTACTTTTACTTGTCCTTATGGAACTTATGCTTATAGACGTATGCCTTTTGGTTTGTGTAATGCTCCTGCTACGTTCCAAAGATGCATGTCTGCTATTTTTCATGGTTTTTGTGAAGAAATTGTGGAAGTATTCATGGACGATTTTTCCGTCTACGGAACTTCCTTTGATAATTGCTTGCACAATCTTGATAAAGTTTTGCAGAGATGTGAGGAGACTAATCTTGTTCTTAATTGGGAGAAATGTCATTTCATGGTTAATGAAGGAATTGTCCTAGGGCACAAAATTTCTGAAAGAGGTATTGAAGTGGACAGAGCTAAAGTTGAAGCAATCGAGAAAATGCCCTGTCCAAGGGATGTGAAAGGTATCCGTAGTATTCTTGGTCATGCCGGTTTTATAGGAGGTTTATTAAAGATTTCTCTAAAATTTCAAAACCCCTCACTAATCTTCTTCAAAAAGATGTACCTTTTGTTTTTGATGATGATTGCAAGGAAGCTTTTGAAACTCTAAAAAAGGCTTTAATCACAGCTCCTGTTGTTCAACCTCCTGATTGGACTTTACCTTTTGAAATAATGTGTGATGCTAGTGATTTTGCTGTAGGAGCTGTTCTTGGACAGCGGGTAGACAAGAAGTTAAATGTTATTCATTATGCTAGTAAAACACTTGATGCCGCTCAAAAGAATTATGCTACTACTGAAAAGGAATTTTTAGCAGTTGTTTTTGCTTGTGATAAATTTAGACCTTATATTGTTGATTCAAAAGTTACTATTCACACTGATCATGCTGCTATTAGATACCTTATGGAAAAGAAAGATGCTAAGCCTAGGCTCATAAGATGGGTACTTTACTGCAAGAATTTGATTTACATATTGTAGATAGGAAAGGTGCTGAAAATCCTGTTGCTGATAATTTGTCTAGATTAGAAAATATTTCAGATGATCCTATACCTGTTAATGATAGTTTTCCAAATGAACAATTGGCTGCGATAAAGGTAAGCTCACGCGAAAGTCCTTGGTATGCTGATTATGCTAACTTTATTGTTGCCAAGTATTTGCCTCCGACCTTTACAGCTCAGCAAAGAAGAAAGTTCTTTATGATTTGAGGCATTATTTTTGGGATGACCCACATTTGTATAAAGAAGGAGTAGATGGCATTATGCGAAGATGTGTTCCTGAGTATGAACAGAAAGAAATATTGAGCAAATGCCATGGTAGTGCTTATGGAGGACATCACGCTGGAGATAGAACTGCACAAAAGGTTCTACAATCAGGTTTTTATTGGCCAACTCTTTTCAAAGATGCAAGAAAATTTGTTTTATCATGTGATGAATGTCAAAGGGTAGGTAACATAAGCAGACGTAATGAAATGCCTATGAACTATTGAAAGTGCATGTGTTGCCCCATGCGTGGTTTTGGTAATTAATGACAATCCTTATGGACTAATGTTTGCATTGGGATATACTTGTAGATCTTGTCCATAAGAAAAGATTGGAGTTCATGTGTTGGACTCTAGAAGATTACATGATGACCAAGGTTCCATCCAAGGGTTTATATGAAGAATGGTCATGTGAAGAGTTGTGCTTATTGCGAGCATGGCTTGGAAAAGAAGATTGAGAGAACTTCATGTTTATCTCCAAGCCATCATCTATATCAAGAGAAGAATATGAAGCGCAAGTGGATACATGAAGACAGAGCTTAGCGAGGCTCTCTCATAATGGAGTATGGGGGAGCATTTGGAGAAGTCTTCATCAAGCATGTGCTAGCAAGCACAATCAAGAAAGGTGTTCCAACTTGAGCGAGTCAAGATCGTCATCATCTAGCTCAAGTGGAATGCGCAAGGCAAAGGTATGATCTTGATAGGGTTTCTATTTTACTGGTCTCATGGTGTTAGTGGGAGACCGGGTTATAGGATAGACGGCGTACTATCAAGAGGGGCTCTCAAGTGAGTAATTTGATCGCATCTTTGTGGAGAGCTCAAACCTTTGCATATTTGGCATCATCATCTTTCTTGGTTCTTATTTGGCTTTTATCCATGTGAGAATTTAGAGCTTGTGTTCATCTCCATACCAAGCTCTAGTTCATCAAAAACAGATTTCATTTGAATATCTTGTGTCGCTTTTGATGTTGGAGGTTTTATCGGTTTGTCCTTTCTAAGAGAAGTCAAACTCTCTTCTTGTGGTTTCCTCCTCACATGATAGACTATGATGTGTATATGCATGATCTTGTAAAGCTTGTAATTATCTTCGAAACAAGCCCAAGATCATAGAAAACGGAGTCCGGATGAAAAACTTGTTGGGTTCTTGATGTTGGAGGATTTACCGGTTGTTCTTTTATAGAGATGTTTTAACTTTCCTCATTTGGTTTTATCCTACCTTGTTTAACTATGATGTTTCTCTGCATGATCTTGTAAAGCTCGTTGTGGTGATTCCAACGAGCTCAAGAACATCGAAAACGGAGTTCGTATGCGAAAGTTGTGCCCGTTTTGTTAATGGAGTTTCTGCTGTTTTTACAAAGTGCGGTAGTACCGCATGAGGCCCGGTACTACCGCATAAAACGTGTTTTTGGTACTGGATTCGACTGGTTTTGACCGGTAGTGGCCCGGTAGTGATCCGGTAGTACCGGGTCAAGCCCGGTAGTACCGCCCCGGGGCCGAAAAACAGCCCAACGAGCAGATTTTCGGGCTCCTTTTTAAGGGTCCTTCTACCCCAATGTTTCCTAAGAACTTGAGCACGTTTTTCCTCTCTCCTCCATTGTTGAAAGCTCATTTCTTTGATTACTCCTAATCCCTCCACCCAAACTCGTTGATCTTTGGAGGATTGAAGGAGGAGACCTAGATCTACATTTCCACCAAGTCGTTTCTCCTCTAAGTGAGGGGAACCCTTTCGATCTAGTTCTTGAAGTTCCATTTGTTGTGTTCTTCGTTGTTCTTCCTCTCTTCTCCCCCCATAAGCATTAGTTGCTTGTGGTGGGATTCGAGGGTGAAGGATTTGAGCATTGTGCTCTTGCCATTGCTTTGTGCATCGGTTTGTGCTCTCCACGAGGATTCGTGGAAGTTGAAAGCTTGTGAACTTGTTACTCTTGGGTCTTTGGACCCTAGACGCCCGTGTGGTGGTTGAGACCCTTGTGTGGTCACTTGTAGCTGTTCGGGAGCCCCCAATCCCGTTGTGGGTTGTGCCCCGGATCGTTGTTGAAAGGCTCCGGATTTCCGCCTCGAAGGATTCCGATAGTGGAAGGTAAACCAATCCTTTGTGGTGCGGTTCATCGGAGAATAGGGTGAGCCTTTGTGGCGTTGAGATCGACCTTTGTGGTGCCTCACACCTCTCCAACGAGACGTACTCCCCTAAAAAGGAGGAACTCGGGAATACATCCTCGTCTCCGCGTGCCTCGGTTATTTCTATACCCGAGCTTTTTACTTATGCACTTTACATTGTGATAGCCCTCGTGCTTGAAGTATTCTTGTTGCTATCACCTTGTTGCTTGTCTTGCTTAGCATAAGTTGTTGGTGCACATAGGTGAGCCTAGTATATTTAGCTTGTTGGCTTGTTAATTTAAACACCTAGTTTTATTCCGCAATTAGCAAGACTAAACCGGAAAAGTTTTAATCGTCTATTCACCCCCCTCTAGGTGACATCATTGTCCTTTCAACTATTCTCTTGTTATTGAACCTTTTGACTGTTGGGGATTTGACTTTATGGGCCCTTTTCCTCCCTCAAATGGTTATACTCATATACTTGTTGTTGTTGATTATGTTACTAAATGGGTAGAAGCTATACCAACATCTAGTGCTGATGGTGAGACATCATTAAAAATGTTTAAAGATATTATTTTTCCAAGGTTTGGTGTGCCTAGATATCTCATGACTGATGGTGGTTCTCATTTTATCCTTGGTGCTTTTAGAAAAACTCTAGCTAAGTATGATGTTAATCATAGAATTGCTTCACCATATCATCCCCAAACAAGTGGTCAAGTAGAATTATCAAATAGAGAGATTAAATCTATTTTGCAAAAGACCGTTAATAAATCTAGAAAAAATTGGGCTAGAAAGCTTAACGATGCTCTGTGGGCTTATAGAACTGCTTATAAAAATCCTATGGGAATGTCTCCTTACAAAATGGTTTATGGAAAAGCTTGTCGTCTGCCTCTAGAATTAGAACATAAAGCCTATTGGGAGGTAAAAGAACTTAATAGAGATTTTAAACTTGCCGGTAAAAGGAGATTACTTAATTTGAACTCTTTAGATGAATGGAGAAGTGCAGCTTATGAAAATGCTAGGCTCTTTAAAGAGAAAGTTAAGCAATGGCATGATAGGAGAATTCTTAAGAGAGAATTTAATGTAGGTGAAAAAAATTTATTGTATAGGTCTCGTCTCAGACTTTTTGCAGGAAAATTACTTTCAAAATGGAAAGGACCTTATGTTATTGAGGAGGTCTATCGCTCAGGTGCGATTAAAATCAATTCACTAGATGGGGACAGACCACAAGTGGTTAATAGGCAAAGACTCAAACATTACATTTCTGGAGATTCTTATAACGAAGATGTTGATTTTATCCAAGTGGTAACTCCAGAAGATTTTATAAAAAGCCAAATTCAGACAACTGCAGAAGCTGATTTGGAATAGGTAACAGTTTCGGTAAGAAAAAGTTCGCGTTTTACTTTCCAACCTAAATATTTGTTGTTTTTACATAATATGGAAAATTTTGAGTCAGAAAAGGGTAGGAAACGGTGCCCGAGGGCACCACACCACCCCTGGGCGCGTGGCCCACCTTGGCCGCGCCGAGGGTGCGTGTGGGCTCCTCGGAGCCCGTCTCCGACCCCGTTTCGTCCTGTACCTTCCTTTTGTTGTTAAACTTTTTGCTATATATTCACCCGGATCTCCCGAGGTCCGTATATCGTGTTTTCGTCGTGTCTTGTTTCGAGCTGTTTTAGCAGGAATTTCAAGTCCTTACATGGCGTCGCGAGGAGCATACGGCGAGAAGTATGCAGCAAGGCGCCGACTTGAACTCGAAAGCGATGTGGAAGAGGGAACCTTCGTCGGTTGGGCGACGGAAGAGGAGATTGCCGCTAGGAGAGCTGACATGGATCGAAGCGTCAGAGAAGAAGTGCAAACTGGCCCGTCTCGCCAACAAGGAGAACCAAGGCCGAGCAACTCCACCTTCGTGGGCTCAATTAATTCTCAACGTGCTTTTTCTCATAATGTGCAGGGAGTCACCCCACCAATTCCAGATTTGCGACTTTTCCCTGCAGCTGCCGAAGCTCTCCGAACCACGAACGAGTTTTGTGATCAATATCGTATCCTGAGAGCTGAGGTGGAAATACTCCAAGATGAGAATGATAGGCTCCGCCGGATGCTCGAACGTTTCTTAACCCCGATTGCTGTGGTACCACCTTCACCACCAAGAGATCAAGCTTAAATCGTCAAGGGGTAATGGCACTCCCTTGGCTTGTTCCAAGCTTGGGGGAGTGCCCAGTATCATCTTTATCTTTTAATTTTTTACAATTTCGTGGTCATATCATGAGTAGAGAGGTTATCTTATAAGATGGTTTGCAATGTGGAGTGTCACTCTTTTAGTTACCCATGTATCCGTTGGTGTGAGTGTGTCTTTGTTTAGAATATTAATGAGAAGTTTCACCTTTACTTTCGGTACATTTTATTTTAGCCTGCAATCCTCTTCATGTGCTGATTTTGTCATTGGTATTACATCAAGTAAATTAGATTAGTTGTGGCAAACTTAGTATTGGTCAGTTGCAACAATACCATGAAAACTTAAGTAGAAGGAGGGAATTACATGCAAAAATATTATCCCTTTATCTTTCTTTCTTGTTAGCCAATAAGATTAGTATTCTTGAGTTAAAACATTTGTGCTTACAAGGAAGATTGCATGATTGCTTTTATTACATGTATATTTGTGTGTATCCCTCAACTTCTATGCTTGCCACATGACCTTGCTAGCCTTAACCACTGTACTGAGAGGGAATGCTTCTCGTGCATCCTAATCCTTGAGCCAAAACCCATGCCATTTGTGTCCACCATAACTACCTATATGTGGTATTTTCTTGCCACTCCAAGTAAATTTTTCATGTGCTACGTTTAAATTATTCAAAACTGTTACTATTCCTTTTTGTGTCAATGTTTACTAGCTCATGAGGAAGTAGTGGGTTATTCTTTATTCAACTTGTCAAACAGACTTTACCATCAGACTAGCGGCATATACATCCGCTTATCTATTAATTTTGCAAAAAGAGCTGGCAACGGGATGCCCAGTCCCAATTAATTACAACTTTAACCATTTAATTCTTTTCACATTTTTGCCCTGATTTTTCAGTAAGCAATGACAAACAGTGAAATATCTGCATGTGTAAACAAAAGAGAAAGAGGGATGATCTGCCTTGCTGGTAGAAATAACGTCCTTCATGGGAGCCGCTCTTAAAAGTCTGTTTGATAGGGGGAATACTGTTTTCATCCATTACCATTCGTTGACAATTAACAAACACCTCTCAAAACTTAATTTTTACTCTCTATATGATTTCAAAACCTTAAAACCTCTAGCACATGATTTAATCCCTGCTTCCCTCTGCGAAGGGCCCTTCTTTTACTTTTCATGTTGAGTCAGTACACCTATTTCCTTCCTCCTTGAGCAAGCATTTGAGTTGTTGTGATTCAACCTTATATATCATTAATATTTTCGATCATGTCTTTTATCCTTCCTTGTCTTGGTACAAAGACTTTTGCCTCTAAGAATATAACTTTGCAAGTTATCAATGACTGAAGGAGGATGTGATAATTGAGTATGTAAGTTCTGCAATATAAGCTCTAATATAAAGACTCCTTTCGAAAGATAAGTTTGAATTGCTTATTTTTCTATGACTAAGAATGAAGTGTGCCATTACTAATCTATAATTTCCTTCGTGCACTTTTATTGTGGTTGTTTCATTACTCATGTTCAAGTTAAGTTATATAAAGAGTAGTTGCTATTTGAAATGATTTGTGTTGTCAAGTAAATACTGATGCTTCTTGTCCGTATTCTTTATTATCGACGCTTCACTCCATAAACCTGTGGTCAAGTTTACTAAGCTCAGCTTTCGCTTGGGGACAAGCAAGGTCTAAGCTTGGGGGGGTTGATACGTCCATTTTGCATCACTATTTTATATCATAATTTACTGTTATTCATTGATATATTTCATATTAAGATGTGTTACTTATGTTATTTTGTCTTATTTTGCATGTTTGATGATTATTGGATAATTAACTGCCGGAGTCAGATTTCAGCTGGAAAAAGCACCGTCAAGACACTATATTTCTGGAGCTCTAAAAATCTTGTCAAATATACAGAAGTTCCTATTTTATCAGAAGATGGAGGCAGCCAAAAGGGGAGCCTGAGATGGGCCCGAGGCATGGTGTGGAGGCCCTGGCCCACCTCAGGCACTCCCCCTCCGCGTACTTCATCCCCGCAACCCTAATATTGGAGGGGGGAGCCAGAGGAAATATTCCGCCGCCTCCACGGGACGGAAACAACAGAGAGAGAAAAAGCTCTCCCACAGGGAGAAATCTGCCGGGGAAATTCCCTCCCGGAGGGGGGATCATCGCCAACCTCATCGTCATCACGCTGGACTTCATCGGGATCATCATCATCATCTCCACTGCCATCACCATCATCGCCGCTGCTCCATCCCATTCCGTTGTAACATCTAGAGCTATACTTTGTCTAGTTCATAGGGGGAACTCTCCCGGTGTTAATTACTCCTTGTGGTTGATGCTATTGAGTTTTATCGGTGAATTAAAGTTTATGTCCAGATTGTTATTCATCATTATATCACCTCTGATCATACTCCAAATGATGTCTTGTGAGTAGTTCATTTAGTTCTTGAGGACATGGGAAAGTCTTGTCGCTAGTAGTGAATTATGTTGAGTAATATTTAATGGTTTGATATTTAAGTTGTGGTGCTATTCTTCTAGTGGTGTCATGTGAACGTCGACTACATGACACTTCACCTTTATGGGCCTAGGGGAATGCATTGTGTACCTGGTTGCTAATTATGGGGTTGCCGGAGTGACAGAAACCTAAACCCCCGTTAGTAAACCGATGCACGAGGGAGCGTAGGATCTCAGAGTTTAAGGCTGTGGTTAGATTTATCTTAATTACTTTCTTGTAATTGCGGATGCTTACAAGAGGTATAATCACAAGTATGTATTAGTCCAAGTAAGGGCGGTGCGTTAGCATAGGTTCACCCACACAACACTTATCAAAACAATAAAGATTAATCAACTATATGAAGCGAAAGCACTTGACTAAATTCCCGTGTGTCCTCAAGAACATTTTGCCATCATAAGTAAACCAACCGGCTTGTTCTTTGCTCTAAAAAGGATTGGGCCACTTGTTGCAATTATTATTACTGTCTTTTACTTACTCGTATTTTATTTACCTGCTATATCAAAAAACCCTAAAAACTTGTCTGCTAGTGTTTACAGTGAAACCTTTACCGAAACTCCTTGTCAGCACCTTCTGCTCCTCGTTGGGTTCGACACTCTTATTTATCGAAAGTACTACGATACACCCCCTATACTTGTGGGTCATCAACCACTGAGGTCCTTCAGCTTTGACACCTTGATCCACCTCACTCTCCACTTCCTCAGGTGGTTGTAGATCTGAGTAGGGGTGACCTCCTGGCCTGAGAACTCGAAAACCAGCTTGGCAACTGTGTTCAGATGCACCTCCTTAAACCCCTTGTCAGTCCTCACCCCACTGGCGATGAGGTCGCACATCTTGTGGAGCACGAACGTGGACAGAAATGGAGGCCACTTCATGGTAGTGCCCATCTTGCTCTTCTTGGTCTTGCCCTCCGGAACAAGAGAAGGTGTGACCAGCTGTGAAGGCATCATGGGCACCTCAAACCTCTCCATTGGTTTGTACTCCTCTTCCGGCTGCGAGTCCGGGACAAGAGAAAGAGCAAGTTGGCTATCCGATTCGAGCAGGGCCTGGTCAAACTCATCGATGGACATGTCCTACAACGGTGGCGAAGCAAGATATGGTTGCATCAAGATCCTAAACATGCTAACAGCAGATCAAGATCCTAAACATGCTCGAACAACATCCAAAACATGCTCGAAGCAAGATATGGTTGCATCAAGATCCTAAACATGCTAATAGCACATCAAGATCTAAAGTACAACGGTGTCAAGATGAAGATCCTAAACATGCTAACAACTGATATGGTGCATCAAGATCAAGATCAAGATCCTACGACATGATAACAGCAGATCAAGATCCTAAACATGCTCAAACAACCTCATAGCCAAAAAATCTACTCCATAAGGTCAGATCTAAAGTACAAGTCCTAGGGTTCGATTGTGCTTATCAGCATCGTAGCGTGAGCGGTGGCGAGGTGGAGGAAGAAGCGCTCCGCCGGCGGCCGTGGACCAACGTTCACCAGAGTGGAAGGAGGCGCCGCTTACCTGGTCGTCGTCGGTGAATCTCCTCTCGGCCGGAGAGCTCGAAATGGGGGGGGGGGGGGATTGGTGGCGGGAGCTTCGGCGGTGAGAGGAGGGGGTGAAATAGGGGAGGCAAAACTCAGGGCGGTGAGCGAAATTTCTCCCGCCACCATTTTCGCGTGCGCACGCGAGCGCCCGCGGCCGCGCGCCTTCTCCCTGGCATGCACGAACTCGGCTTCGCGTTCCCCAAATTGCACTAGGCGAGGGTGAATCTGGAGAATTGGTGGAATTGAGCGTTCTCGGGCCTGGCCCAGGATGCTTTAAGGTTCGTGTAGGTGCAGACTTCAGGAACAGGGCAGGCAACTAAACGGGCCGAAAAAGGGGTGAAACGCCACGTTCCGGAGGCCCGTGGGCAACCAAACACGCCCTTAAGGGTCATCCATCACCAGTTCCCGTCTTTTGCATGCTTGTCGGGATCAGCCCGTGCAGTTACACAGACAAGCTTTCTTGCTCGTCCGCTGGAATTCCAGGAGCATCGAGATTCAGAGCCCACGCTGGTGGCGTGCCCAACCGTTCTTTGGTGAATATGCTTACCCTATGATCACCTGCTACCGTGGTAACTTTGGCATGGCAATTTGAATTTGGGTAATGGTTGACAAGCTTCAGCTTGTCACCTATCCTGAAAGGCATCAAGAACAAAAATTCCCCCAAAGAGTAGGCGTCCGGGTCAAACATAAATGATTTAGCCTAGAGCGAGGTCACCCAAACAACATCCCATTCCCATCATACCTTAAAAGGAAAAAAACTTGACTCTCATGTCTCATCAATCGTTGATGAGTTAGAAGAAAAGGCAGAAGAAAGTCCCTTGACAGCGCAAGAGATTGATCTTAAAAGCCAATAAATGCGCACATTGCACGGCTTTTGTTTGTGTGAGGGTTTAAATGGTACCACGCTGGAGGGGAAAGCACTGCAGGATGTGGAATGTGAAGACAATGTAAGAGATCCTGCGTTTAGCTGGGTTTTTTCTGACAGAGCTAAGAACATTTGCCGATGTTGAAGGCGAACACTCTGCAGACTTGACCAACACTATCACCAAAAATGAACCACCTTGGTCCCTCCTTAACAGCCGCACCTGATCGCAGCTCCAGAATTGCCCCAGAATCGTTTTCCAATCTGTTGGTGCTGCGTTTACATCACCTTGCCTTTGCCAACGCCTATGAAGAGAAGACGCTGCACTTTACATAGCGTAAAATTTTAAGAGGGCAGCACAGAGATTGTTCAAACGGCGGCAATCCTGCTCAACAACGTGGAGAAAAATTAGAGATAACCGAAAGAAAAATTAGAGATGACATATTAAAGATAACGAGATTCTACAAACAAGAGTAGAATAGCCAGTACTCACTGTTATCATGCGTGCAATTGTATGTACAGCACCCCACGTGAAGGGGAGGCTTACAACAGAAAGCATACAATCTCTATTCAAAACTGTGAATAGTTCATTGCAGGTCAAAGTTACGAGTTACAGAGATCCCTCTATTCAAAACTGCCAAGAGTTCACTGCAGGTCTCGATGTGCTAAAGGACAGGGCGGAGGGCGTGCTACAGCACGGTGTCTTACGAGAAAGTGTCCTCCCTGTCCCCCTCGGCCACCTCACCCTCCTCGATGTTACTGAACTCCAGGAAGTGCGTCGGCCTGTGGTCCTCATGGTAGAAGTCTCGAGGCGTCCCCAGCTTCATGCTGTACTTCATCTGTGGGTCGTGCTTCACTCCCATGAAGTTGTAGTTCCAGGGAGCATTGTCCGGAACCTGGTGGAGACATAAGTTAAGTTAGTAATATTTCAAAGGTTCTGAAGAACAATTGCAAAGTACTCGTAGGCACGGGTGATCATGAGTCCTTACCATGTAGAATCCAAGGAAGCGGTCACTGAGAAGCATCTGGACCTTCTCGTAGTGAGTCGGGAGGTAACCATGAGGGTTGCTACCGTTGTCCTTGTTGCTACGGCCCCACTCATAGCCGCTTGGTGTCAATTTGTATGCGGTCAGCGAGCAAGATCCTGGGGTGAAGCTGCATGTCAAAATGATGCACTTCTCGCCGTCCCACTGCTTGTTGTTCTCCAGAATCTTAGCATGCGACGTCAAATCCTGAAGGACAAAACAGAATGAACAGTTCAGTACTTTTAAGATTCCAGATCAAGGATTTTCAGCAGCACATTGCCACAGTAGCTCTAATCTGGACCACCATTATTTGCTATGTGATCTGTTCCACTGCAGGCCATAGCAATTCAGGTGATCTGTTTCAAAACTTGTGTAACTTTTTTGAAAACAATAAAGGAAATCAGGTGATGTCGCTCCGAGCCAAGTACACATGCAAAGCCAACCAACCTACTGACCCTACTGCACTTGTTAATATACAAGGACATATGCTCATCTAAACTACCTAAATCTCTAGAACCGCTCCATGGTCTAGATAGCAGCTCAACTAGTTGCTATTTCTCCATTCCTTCTGGATCACACCCAAAAGGTAGAATGTGCAAGAAAGAACAGAACACAATTCCGTAGAGACTGGGTCACATGCAGAAAGGCACTCTGCCACATAACGTACCAAACAGAACCAATAATTCAGCACTGAAACTGTCCACAAGCACCACTACTATAATTGTGCAAGAAATAAAACAACCAACAGCAATATATTTTTACATACTGTGCAGAGCGAGTTGGATAGATTAAATTTTGCATTGTATTTTGTATAATATGTATAAGTATAAAATACACATGCTTTGCATGAATAGTGCCATCTCATTAAGAAATCAAATGTCTCCCGAGAAACAATTAGCTTATGGAAAGACAGAAATTTGCTTGATTCATAGATTTGCTGATGTTTAAGCCACTTTATTCTGGATAAGGATTACATGGTTGGATATCAAGGTAGAAATGGTAGGAGACAAACCTGAGGTGATAGCTGAGGAGCTTCATTTGGCTGGGTATGCATCCATCCCAATGGCTCCAAGTCAGCAAGGAACTCATGCTCCGGAAGATTCGATGGAAGAGTCACCATCTGGTGAGTTCCATGCTGTGGGGGAATCGATATGCATCTGATCTCCTTGACTTGGGGATTATCCTGTGGACTCAGCCCATACAGGAAACCCGCAACCTGTGTCCGTAGATCTGCTATGCATATGAACTTCTTCAATATATTCTTTGGCATGATGTAAGTATAGCCAGTCTCCTGTGCAGAATACACGCAGTGAGTAACCATTCAGCAGTAGTTATTTGGTGAAGAGTAAAAGGAATTGCGGTGATGACCTTTATATCATCTGAGTTAACATAAATGTGGTTGACACGGAGATATAAGTTTGTAGCAGAGATGGCTCTGACACGCCAATCTGTCTTTGACGCAAATGCTGCTTGCTCATATGGACTAGTTGTCGTGATGATGAGCTCGTCTCCATGCACATTAGTTGTCCTCGTTGTAACTGCAGTTAACTGTGTTGTCTCTCGGGACTGCAAATTGAAGTAAATGCAAGTGAGAAAATTTCACAAGATTTAGCTATGCATAGAAACACGAAAGCTATTATTACAGTCTTACCTGTTTCTCAATCTCAGCTATTTGTTGCCTCTGCTGTGATGGTGGAGCTATTTCAGCACCAAGTATTATATCACGAATCTCAGATTGCGTAAGTGCAGAAGTATTAACATTGTTTTTCTTTGCATAATCGGAAAGAATGAGATCCCTGAGTGCACATTCAACCTTCAGCCACTGCTCATCAGTCAAAGTTGGCCAGATATGATGTGCTTCCGTAACAATTGTCTTGTCAGGCTTCAGCAACATCTTAGCCTTCTCATTATTGACGTGTAGTGCTCGTAGTATAAGCACAAGGCGAGAGAATGCAGTGTAGGATGAGATACTTTTCAACCAATCATCATATATGTTATAAAGAACCATCTGCGGTTCCGTAGCCTTGAGAATAAGATCACCAAACTTCTCAATCTTCAAGCAAGCTTGGAATGGGAGCTGCAATTCACTTCCCTTGATAACAATGTTAGGAAAGTCAAGCAGATGGACTTCCAATGGATCCAACATACCCTTCCTTGTCACAATAATTTGCTTTGGCTGTTCTTCTACAGGAAGAGAACGAACTAATGCGGCAACCTCCTCCGCTGTTTTCCACTTGGCCAGCTGCCCGAGACGCTTTTGTCCTGCCCATACACTCGTGTGGATGACCTGCAGATTTAGATGCATTTTCATTGAAGTATTTCCAGTTGTGATACTGCAGTTGTGAATTACAAGAAAACTAGAGATACAAGAGACAGAAGAAAGAACAAACCTTAAGAAATAGTTGACCAGTTCTTGGATTGAAAATAAAGATAGCACCATTGATTGGTTTGGTGGTCAGGTTACCCTCAAAGGTTTTGTGAATGGTAACTCTATAGACATTTGTGTCATCCACAAACCATATGATTTGATTGCTGAATATCTCTCCATAGTTCTGTGAAGACAAATATGGCTCAGTGGGTTCAGATGAATACAACTGGAGACCCTTCCTTATTCTCTCCCTCAGCACGTACAGGGCAGGATTTGACTGTCAAAAAACAACTCAAGAGTGTTATTTAAACTAGACAAATTCAATAGCACTATTTAAACAGGACACCTACTACTACATAAGAGATATATCAACTCGAGCCAGATTTGTTACAATCAACATGATTATTACCTTCATGATTTGTTCATTGCCTGCTGGAGGAGGGCTTCGACCCAGGGAACCAGTTACCAAAAGCAGCGTGCAAATTATATGCTAGATCAAGTCCAATCATCACCCCTGCAATAAATATTAATCAACATTAACTATAGACGATTCATACAAGGCAATAATTTGGAAGTTCATGGAAACTCAAAATCATACCAGTTGGAGAAGGGTAGATGGACATATTATCTGTTGTGTAGTCCATAAACTTGGCCCTTGTGTAACGTTCTATGTCATGTGAATCATAGTCTCCCCATCGTAGTTGCACATCAATCCAATACTTGTTACTTGCTTTCTGATCGAAACATCCTTTGACTCGGAAACTAAGCTTGGTTTGGACATCTGCCACCTATGTGCAGCAAAAAGGAGGACATCGGCGCAGGAACTGTTCATCTTGTAACTCTTCCTGGGATGTATTGTCTCTTTCTGCACCGTCTCAATCTCCAACGCATCCAACTCCTGATCCAGAACTTGGCAAAGATCCATAACAACACTTTCATGGATCTTCTGCCAAAGATGTGCACGGAAAATCTGAATCAGAGAGATCTTCAGGTCGGAATTTTACCATGCATGAATATCCCTGTCAGATCTAGCTGGACCTGGAAACCAACATATACGTTTGCACGATTAATGGTTGGCGACCACCAAAGGGTAAATCTTCTATTGGGGATTTGATTAAGCCCAGAACGCTGTGCATTTGTCAACTTTTTGTACTTCATTGATTCTTCAAAACCTGACGCCTTCTCCCAAAACAGACCCTCCCAAGTAGGGAAATATGTTCCTTTGAATAAGGTATGTTCCAGGATACCCTCTACACCTCCAAGTGCTTGGATGACATCAGTTCTGTAGTTGTTTAAGTTCCATAGCTTCCCATCATGTCGCTGATGTGTCCACCAAAATGGATTCTGTTTCAGCACTTGATACTGCTTAAAGTCTGTTCTCACCCTCCATCCTTTGTCATAGCCAAAGTGTGGCGGTCCTTTTGGAATAGAGTATTGATACGAGGTATACCTCTATCCCAAGAATCTTCCAGATCCTCAAGTGTTAAGCGTCTGTTCTGCGATTGTGCTTCCTGCCTCTTCAAAGCATACTCAGCCCAAACACGCTGTGAATCAATGAACTCACTCTCCCATGGTTGAATGTAGCGATACAAGTTAGGGATAAGTTGGTCCTCTTCATGGCTCATACCACTTCGAAAATGTGTCACACCAACATCTGTCTGTTTGCTATACCTGAGATCACTCTGTGGTATCAAAATGTGACCCATCGACAACATACCCAGACCTCCAATTTCCTTGGGTGTATAAAAGATAACTGGTGGAAACCTGCTAGGCATCTTTGAGTTCAGGCCAATCTTTATGCGAGTCTGGATCTTGTTTTCACATTTTACAAGCAGATCCAATAGTTCCTGAGTATGAACAGTTGCTTCACGGAAATACGTCATGAGGCCAATGAGAGCAGTGTTCCACTTGTTGACTATCTTGGTAAATGTTGTTGACCCTGATGACATAAGGATTTGCCTGACACGGTTCTCGAACACTTTCATGTGTTCATCATCAACCCTCAAAAATGCAATAGCTGTCCTTTCTTTTGTCTGCTCATTCTGCAGATTCCATACTCCATCTTTTGTGTTGCTGAATGCCTCCTGAGTCATACGTATCTTGGGCAGTATGCGGACCTCAAACCCGGACATGCTAAAAAGCAGATTTGGGTTATCCTTGCTGTACACAGAGACAAAGCTATTCTCCCACTCTAGTGTCGTAATGCTCCTTGGCAGGCGGTTCTTCATATCCCAAAATACACTTCTTCCCAGATTTACATCATGCTTCATGAGCCTCATTCTTGCATCTCTAGGCCAACATTTCTTGTTATTGTAACCGACCATGTTCTCATTATTAGGATCAGGATGCTCTGTCAAGTATCGCTGAATCAAATCCCTAGCTTCTTCATGAGTGAACCGGAACATTATATGCACCTTGTCAATATATCGAGAATACAGCCTGATGGGATGCCTTGTCTCAACTTTAGTGTCAGTATATGTAAGGAACTCATTTGGCATCTGAGGCGGACCAGCAATCTCACTAGCTCGTGTTAAACCAAGAAGCAGGAGATCCAGCACCAGCCCATAGTATTGCACAACAAAAGATGCAAACTGAAGACCTCGAATAAGACCATAAGAATTTGTGTGACTCATATCCTTGTAAGATAACACAATATTATTCTTCGCAGTGACATAATCAGCAATGTTATGGTCCAAGACCAACCGTAGAAGCCTATTCAACAGAGTCAGATCAATTTTTTCAAAAAACTTCTCAAATTTTGTCTGCAGCATCACAACACACTGCCCATCGCTCGTGTCCCATATATCCTGCAAATTGTTCATACCTTGGCACCATTTGTAAACAAGTAGAGGAGGTGGTTCTGAATCAGCAGGTTTCACCCAATTTGGGAAGAGGTGACGCTTGTCCCCTTCATACCACAGGTACTGGTCAAGGTATGCATCAGTAATTTTCTCAAGAGGCTCAATTTCATATACAGGGATCAAGTAGCTATAGAGATCCATAAATTCAATGCCAACTTCTTTAAAAGCACGCTGAGTAAGAAGATGCCGTTTTATCCTTGACAAAGCTTCATGTGGATTATCATATGCTTGTTCTATCAAACCCAGTTCCTCCCGTTGGAGTTGATTTAACCTTACTGCCACACTATAAGACTCCTTGAGCCTCTCCAGTGCCAGTATAAGAAGTTTCGTATCATGCTTGTACGAGAGTGGAGGAAAAGGAATCGGTGAGAACTTCCTTGATTCCAGCCAATGAACTGTGGTTGTATAAATAGCAACTGCTTCTTCAGGTGTCACATATGGTCCGTCTTTCAAATAGTTGTGTTGTCTCTCTTGTTCTGCCTTAAGCCACAAACGAGTTAATCTTCCAAGATTTTTGCGGCAGACAGTCTTGTCAACTGTAGCACCACGCCGGATACGCTCACGATTGTAGTGAGCGACATTTGTCCACCAATCAGCCTTGGACTTAACATAACGGAGTATCATGTTCTCAATAGGAACCGGCAGGCCAGGAACCTTCCAGGGGATATTTGCCTTCCAGCAGCGCCATGCCTCACTAAGATGCTGCAGTATAGTCCGGGCCTTGTTTTGCTTGATGCCCTCTGGCATGGCATCAAGGACATCATGCATAACTGCAGCTCGAAGTTCCAGATCAAAGTGTGACTCAACGCGTTGCTTGGTTACTGTTTTAGCAACTCCTTTTGAATGGCGACCTTCAAACTGCCTGGCCAGCAAATTACCTAGCCACCTTTCAAGCAAGGGCACAATACCACGAAGGAAAAACAGCCACACTCTCCACATTGGAGCCCAAAATCCACAACCAGGTCCTTTTCCAACAGGACCAGTGTTGAACCGATAATATATCAAGTGTTTCAGATCTTTGCACATCCTAATTTGGCGCATCAGTCGATACTTGTACCTGTACATACCGGTCAACTGACCAACATGCGAGAATATGTATTGCAAACCATCGGCCAACTGAAAGGCGTCAACATTCCCCAAGCGAAATTGGATGTTTGCATCAACAACCAGCTTAGTAAGTCGCAGAATCTCACGGCACAAGTGGAATGCATTTCCAAAACGAGATTTCTTCCTCTCTTTGTTGTGAGAGTCTTCACAGGCTTCAAATTGAAATTGTAGTCTAAGTGAAGATAGTTAAGATTCTTCTGTGAATCAACAAGTTTAGCATGTTGTAGCCCTGCTTGCAAACTTGCAACCCAGCTTCTGCCCAATCAAGCTCTGTAGTTTGAAAGAACTTTGTTGCTTGCAGTGAACGGAAGAGATGTTTCTTCTTCTGTGCTTTAGGAGGCCTATGATGTAGCTCATTGAGCACATAGCACTTCAACAGCTTCTGGTAGCTCACCCGTACTTTAACTGGATAGGCTGGTGGGCTGCAAAACAGATATGGATGCAATCATGAAGCAAAAGTATACTACAGAGGAAACTATGGAAAGGCATTGTTAACTCGTTGCAGTACTCACCAGTGCTCTTTGAACCACTCGGATACAAGAGGGATATCCTCAGCACGGCGTGTCCTACCAGACCTCATGTTAAATGGCCTTGGAGCAAAAAGTAATGAAATGCCGCAGCTGTCGTGTCAGTGTAGAGTGGGGTTTCTTTCAAAAGAGGCTCCACATGCTCAGGGAGACTAAAGTCGTCTTCGTCTTCCTCTTCACTTGCTTTCTTCTCCCGACGATCAACCTTGCTGGTTGAAGTGATTGGATTATCAGAGGATCATAATAAAATGCAGGTAAATCTGGATCCTCTGTCTTGATATACATTATCATAGGAGTATGATATATGCAAAGCTTCACTTTCCTTGGCCTGTTATTGTACAGGTGTGGGAACGCAATTCTGTATTCAGTCCGAAGTGGTTGACGGATGATGAGTTTATTGATGTCATTAAATTCATTCCAGTCCTCATCCCCCTTCTCCATATCACGGTATAATGGCTCAAACTTTGGACCTCCTGATCGAAAGTTTTAACATCAGTGCATGGTAAGAAAATATATGCTGTAGAAGAAAGAAATGTAACAATGTGTAATTTCCGTCTTTTGATAAAGCATAGGAAAATACACAGGAAAATAAAGTTCTGGTTGTTTATGTTTTCACAAAACCTTGCTAACAGTCAGATACCAGGTGGGAGAAATTTTGATTTAACCATCAAATCAAAAGCTCGACTGTTATGCGAATCAACTTGTTGAAACAGTATTTTTGAACCTGCTACATCAAACATGGCTTATAAAAGAGAAGGCAAATAATACCTGGGATGCACATGTTCAGTGCTTTGGCAGTAAAGAAAGACTCCATATCGAACAAATAAAAGTAATTTCTGTCAATCAGGTCTGACAAAAGTTGCCAGCAAGGCGATAAAGTGTTGCCATGATAGGAAGAGATAGATGCCACTTTTTGTAGCTGGGACCATTTATAAGCTTGGTCTTCACAAGAGGGTTGTGATCATAAAACCATTGATACACAGCACCATCTTCCTCTGGGTCCAATTCCAATTGTATAGCTTCCAGCGGTTCAACATCCAACAAATTATCAGCATAATCCAGTGGAGGTTCCTCGTCATCAAATGGGGGAAAGCGCATTCTTTTGAAATGCCGCCTATCTCTCTTCTCCCTTCGCATCATGATCCACATTGAGCCCCACTGTGGAAAGCGCGTGACAAAAGATACGTTTTAAGCATAAAAAGAATAGGGAGCAGCAGGATAAAAGAAGAAAAATAACAGAATTTTTATCACGAAAGAAGAATAGTCTCATCATCACCTGCGCCAAGTAAATGGGCTCGACTACCCATGGAATCTCATTTACAAAGGTTATCGCCCCAGTGATATGGTACAATATCTTCACATTGCGAACCTGAAAACAAGAGCCTATTATTCTATGGACATGGAACAGGTAATCTTGGCAACGATAAAATTATCAATGTGATCTGAAGGATTGGAATATCACCAAAGAACTAGCCATGGATAGGGCTGCATGGAAGTTAGCTATCCATGTGCCAGAACCATGACCTGGTTTCGAGATCTTATGGGTTTCAACTCTAGCCTACCCCAACTTGTTTGGGAAAAAAGGCTTTGTTGTTGTTGTTGTTGTTGTATATCTAATAAAGTGACAAGTAACGGATGTACCTGTTCCCAGGGCATCGGCATGTTCTCGAGTAGTTTGTAAACAGCGTGAGGCACGAATTTGAGTGCTCCAAGATAAACACGCTTATCATGCCTGTATTCTTTGAAGACATGTCCCCATGATCCCTGCTCAACAAAAAAAAAAAGCATAAATTTACTGGAATGTAAGCAATTTCTAATTTATAATAAGGGGAGGTTATAATTTTCCTTGTGTTGTAATCCGTAGATAACATGTATCTCTACTATATAATATTGCTTGAGGAGGTGTTGGTGCGTTTTTCACTTTTCCGGTTTTACCCCTGGGTTTTGGGAGAATTTACGGCCGCTGCCACCGCCAAGTGAAATCCCCAATTGACCGTACGGTAGTTGTTCACAATCCCCCCGCGACGTCGCCGCTCACCAACGGGAGCCGCCGCTGCTGCGCACCGCCCCCATCTGGTCCTCGCCGTCGGTCCGGCGCCTCCAGTACAGCGCTTCCGTCAGGCCAGCCAACGGGCCTCCGTCGGCCAGAGCGTGGAGTGCCAGTGCAAGCACGTCACCGAGAACACGCTGCTCCGGGCATGCGACCTCATTCCCGCGGTCTTGCCCGTGCGCCGGCCTGATTTGTCGGTCAAGACGGCGGGTGTCAGCGCCTCGCTCGAGCAGCCTTTGGGCAATCTTCCTGTGCTCGATTGCGTACTCGGCCGGCACCGAGGCGCAGCAGAAGCTGGGCGGGGCGCGGGCGGGCGGGGCGGGGCTCCATGGCAAGACGGAGCTCCATGGCGGCGCGTAGGGCCGCTCTGCGACGTCTGCAAGGTGTGTTCTTGCTTGCCTGCACTGTGTTGTCTGCATGGCCGTCCGACGCTACCAGACACTGATCTGAGCTGACTCTGCTTCTGGTGCGTGTCTGATTGCAGGAGCGGAGGGGAATCGGGCCGCGACGAGCAGGTGCAATTCCTGGACGCCGACCTGTTCGACGTAGTCGCCGGCGGGCGGCCGGGGAAGCGCGGTGGCGCGTGGGCACAGCAGGTGCCGCAGATGCCTACGCCGTCGGGCCCTCCTCTGCTCACTACGACGCCCGCTCGACTTCGGAATCCTGAAGAACTCTGCTCCGACCTGGACTGTGCTCGCAATTTGATCAATCCCAATTGTCCTAAAAAAATCCTATAAAAGTATAAAAAAATTATAGGTTGTTTTTTTTAAAAAAAATCTATAGTTTGTTGGTAATCGTACTGTATTTCATGTCCTAAAAACATAGCGATCATTACCAGTTTAACATGATGCTAGACAATCTGCCTATTCATTCACTTTGTCGACCCCCGCAGTTTTAAATCTAAAAATATGCCCGTTGCAACGCACGGGCACGTTTGCTAGTGTGTTTAGAATACAATGAACAACTTGGTGAGTATTACTTATTGACGGGCATGAAGCCATGTATATGATGAGAAGGAATGGTCATGTGAAAGAAATGACCTGGGAGGGGGTTAACTACATAACAGTACCTGACAGTCTGACACAATCAGGGACATCTAGTAATATCCACGAAACTTATGAACGCATAATAAAACCCAACCAGACCCAACTACAAAGCTTCACAAATCAGGAACTACAGCAACTAGCAGACAAAGGAAATAACCAAAATTACTTCATCAACATATCTAGAATCCTTGCTCCTGGCTCCTGCACAATTTGGAGTTGAAGCAACTAGAAAATTAACATGTTCAGCAGCTAGAGGATGAAAATACTAAAACAATATCATGAACCCTAATTCAGTATCTGGAGTCAGACCACAAACTAACGCGCAATTCCAGTGACCACATATCATAAAGCAGGACACAGCAACAAAAATGATTCCGAGCAGAAAATAGCACAAGTAGAGGTAGATGTAGATCCAGACCCAAACACTGCTGAAACACAGTTAAAACCCTAAATCCCACAAGTAACACCAGACTCTATGCTCGCGCCACCACTAACTTCAGTCGAGACTCCTATCGCAGCCATGCCGCTGGTTCAGAGCTACACACAGCTACGGGGTGGCCTAAGACCATAGGCATCACAGCCCTACATGAGCACCAGAGGGCCAAAACCTAGTCACAGGAACTATACATAGCACGAAACACCGTGGGGCAGCGCGGATTCGGAGGTTTTATACCTGATGATTTTCCGGACGTGCTCGGGAGGCATGTCCTCCTTCTGCGCCTCGACGAAGCCGAACTTGCGCTTGTCGCCGTAGCGCTTGGAGTTGAGCTGGTGCCACTTGCGGGCCTTCTCCACGAGCTGCGCCTCGAGATCCGCCGGCCCGAGCGGCTGGGCGGCCTGCGGCGGCGGGGGCAGGGGCGGGGCCGCGCCTACCATGCCGGGGGGAGGCGGCACGGCCGCCATCGGCGGCGGCGGCGGCGCTCCGTTCCACATCGCAGCGATGGACTCTGGAGTGAGTCGGGTGGGGTTCGAATTCCAGAGGGGTCGGGATTAGAGGCCCAGTTCTTTTTGCTTCTCCGACGGGTAAGGCTAGGCCTGGTCCGGGCGATACGGGCCGCGAGCCCGCGCCGGCCCGTCCGATCTAACTTGTGCGTTTCCTTTCGGGTTTGGTTCAAATCACGTGCGTTTTGCTGGAGAAATCGAATATCGTTTTTCTGGTCGATCTATGATGCATGTGTTACAGTAGTACTAGGTAACTGAGCGCGGCAAATGCCGCGCGTGTGTTTTTGAATTTGAATTTGAAAATGGCAACGTTGTAAAGTTGTCTAAGTTTGGAAATCGTTCAAGTTGGAAAATGCTTTCGTTTTAAAATTGGTTGGATTTTGGAGATTGCTTAAATTTGGAAATTATTGTAATTCAATTTCAAATGTGTTTGCTTTTTTTTACGTGAAAATACTCTGAAATAGTTAGTAATTTTTTTTTTTTTTGAGTCTCTTCAAACATTTTAGTGTTCCGTTAAATGTTTAGCAAGTTGGAATGGTTCTATATGTTTGTATTTTGTCGAAATATTTGTTTGAGTTTCATAATTGGAGGATGTACAGTACATGAGTATTTGTTGAAGTCAATCCATAATTAGAGGAAATTCATTTGGATGTTGTACTAATATTCTTCAAATTAGAGTAGTGAAATGGCATAAATATTTATTTGAACTCCATAATTAGGGAGAATGCAATATGTGAGATAATATGTGAGATATATATTTTAGAGTTTTTTTTTTTAGTAAATTGAATTTTTCAAATGTGTTGCATGTTTTTTTTTGTGAGAATTATGATATATTTTATCGTAGAAGAAGCAATTTGTTATATTTAGTATTTTCAGATATTTAGAAAATTGGAATGTTTGGATTTATTTGAAGAATACCATAAACATTTGTTTCAACTCCATAATTAGGGAGAATGCAATATGTAAGATAATATGTGAGATATATTTTTTTTTAGAGTATTTCTATTTTTTTTGTTTAGCAAATTGAATTTTTCAAATGTGTTGCATGTTTTTTTTTGTGAGAATTATGATATATTTTATCGTAGAAGAAGCAATTTGTTATATTTAGTATTTTCAGATATTTAGAAAAATGGAATGTTTGGATATATTTGAAGTATACCATAAACATTTGTTTCAACTCCATAATTAGGGAGAATACAATTTGTGAGATATATTTTGAGAGTGTCTCCATTTTTCTAGCAATTTGAAATGTTCAAATGTGTTGCATTTTTTTGTTGTTTAGCAAATTGAATTTTTCAAATGGGTTGCATGTATTTTTTTTGTGAGAATTATGATCTATTTGAAGAAGCAATTTGTCATATCGAGTATTTTCAGATATAGTTTAGAAAATTGGAATGTTTGGATATATTTGAACTATACCATAAACATTTGTGTCTCCGTTTTTCTAACAATTTGAAATGTTCAAATGTGTTGCATTTTTTTGAACATTTATTTCAAATGTGTTAGCTTTTTTACAGGAAAATACTCTGAAATAGTTACTTTTTTTTTTGAGTGCCTTCATATATTATAGAATATCGTTAAATGTTTAGCAAATTGAAATGGTTCTATATGTTTGTATTTTATCGAAATATTGTTTGAGTTTCATAATTGGAGGATGTACAGTACATGAGTATTTGTTAAAGTCAATCTATAATTAGAGAAAATTCATTTGGATTTTGTACTAATATTCTTCAAATTAGAGAATTGTCTAAGCTTGGAAATCGGTGAAATTGAAAGAAAAAAAATTCGTTTTAAAAATAGTCGGATTTTGGAGATCGCTCAAATTTGAAAATGGTTTTAATTCAAAAAGAGTTTTCGTTTTAAAAACGTTTAGATTTAATCAAATTTAAATTTGGTATTGTGCACATTTAAAAATTGTGTAAGTGTGGAAGTTAGTTAAATTGAAAGAAGTTTGTGTTTAAGAATTGTTTAGATTTCAAAAATTGCTCAAGTTGGGGTGTTTTTCCAGATTCGTTTTGTTTTTACGTTTGTACAATGAGTAGGTTCCGAAGATATCTAAAATTTTGTAATATGTAAATTTGAAATTTTATCATATGGCACAAATAGTCTTCATTTTTTGTGAGGGTATATTTAGAAATACTTTCATTTTCTCCGTAAGGGTCAATTAAGTTAATCAAGTTTGTCAAAAGTTTGTTAAAAAACTTATATTTTTAAAATTTCATAGTTGGAAAATCGTCCTTTCTCTCTTTCTTGAAGTATGTAGGCACAAATTCTTAATAACTTCAGATGCAATATTATTATTACTTTAATGCAATATATTAGTTGTTCACATCATATTTTGTTGGGAAATAAAATTCCTTAGGTAAAAACATGAGCGTAAGTAATTATTTATTTTTCTGAGCATCTTGAAATATTTTGTCATATTTGCAAATATTTAGCAAATTGAAAAATGAAAATGCCGATATATTTTGGAGTTTTTCAAGAAAAATTGAAAGCAATTTGGAATGTTAAAATTTGTTACACTTGTTTTGTGGGCATTTTGATGTGTTTCACTGTTTTTCAAAATATACTTCTTTAGCAAGGTGAGTTGTTCAAATGATTTTGTATTTAAAGAATATATGCAATTTTTTACCAAATTGAATGTTCAAGTGTGTTTTTTGTTTCTTTTTTTGTATTTTGAATATTTTGTCGCAGTTACGAATACTTAGCAAATTGAAATTTGAGTATGTAGTTATATTTTTATGAGATTTTGGGGGGAAAAAATTTGAGCAAATTGGGAAGTTCACATTTGGTACCCTTTTTTCCCGAGCATTTCGATGTATTTCAGCGTTTTTCGAAATATCTAGCAATTTGAATTGTTTAAATGAGTTTGCATTTAAAACTTTTGTATGTGAAACATTTATTACTTTTGTCTGTAAAACATTTATTATTTTCTGGATTTTTTTTTGGAAAATTTGGTCACACATGTTAGGAGTTTAATGTTTTCTGAAAATATTGCTAAAAAGAGGGAAAAAAAGGAAAATCTGACAGGCGGGCCAATTGTGACGTCATGGCGACGTCAGCAATGGCTGCCGCGGCGAGGTACTCGAAAGTGGCGGCGGTGCTGCGTTTGGCTCGCCGGAGCTGCGCCGGCAGCCACCGAACGCGGCGGATGCGGCAAACCGAAAGCGGCGGTTATTCCGGCGCGATTCGTGCGAATCAGAAGCTGATCTGCGGCGAGGAGGGAGAAGGCACGACGGCGGATCCCGTGGTATGCTTGGATTCGAGGGGGCAGAACCGGAGCGGCGGCATCGACCGCGGCGGCCGGCGGTGAACACGGCGCCGCGCGGGGAGAGAGAAGGAGAGAGGGGTTTGTGCGCGTGGTTTTTTTTCAGCGAGATCCCTGAGTTTTTTTGTAATTACGTTTAGGTCCCTCTCTTCAGAAAATTGGGGGTTTGCGGGGCAATTTCTGGACTTGCGTGTCGTTTCTTGCAAAATGTCGCGGCCACCGGCTGGAACTGGCACGACCGGCCGGTGACCGGCGACGTGGCGGCCTCTCATTGGTAGAAATTCACGAGTACTGTAGCTAAGAACAGTGCAGCGCGCTGGGAGTGACGTGGACACATCCTGGCCGTCGGTTGGCGCGGATCGGACGGCTCAAAATTGAGGGCGACGTGGCCCAGCGGATGGGGGGGTGATTCTTTCCCCCCTTTATATATAGTATCTATGATGGGATTTATGAAAATGTTGTGGATATTTTATTTGCAGGAAACACTTTCAATATATCATGATATCATCAATTGTCAAGTCAGTACAAAGAACACCAGAAGTAAAAGAAATCACATCTGGACTAGTAGAACACCTAGCAACGACTATAAACACTAGAGCAAGCGGATGACGCGCCGCTGTCATCGCATCTCCCTCATTGAAGCCATGCTAATCTTGATGTAGTAGACGGTTAGTAAATCATCGTGCTAAGATGATAAGACCCCACAGGGTCAGCGCACCAGAACAGCAACCGTCGATGAAGAGAAGTCTAGATATGATCCAACATGTAGACACACGGACACACACCAAGCGAATTCAAGTGGTGGATATGGTTGTTTAAAGACTACGAAATGTGTGTAATTCTGCCTCCCAGCAGATTTACTTGAGCGTATGATTCATCCAAAAGTGAAATATCATGTCCAATTTAGAGTTATTCAATTTTTAATGGACGATTTGTTGATGGTTTTGTGGGGATTATCTAATATATGTGTTTATAGGCTATTTTTAAGTGACTATGTTGCTCTATTATATACAAGTGCTTGCAAAATGTGGCCAATTGTTAGCTCTTAGTGTTGGGGTGTATTTCTAAGTAGTTGAGGGCAGTGTGTTGTAATTGGATTATATGTGGTTTTTCATTCGTTTGACTGTGATCTTCTCCTCGGCCGAGGAATGAAACAACATGGATCATATGCCTGAACATCCTAGACCCACAGAGTACACTGAGACCCTTCGACACGTCCCACCATCACCCAGACACGTTCCACATTGGTGGTGGGCAATATTGCAAGTATTTAAACCACACCCGCAATAACGCGACATTAGGATTGACCACCCTCTCTTGGTCGGACGAGAGAATGTAGGAGCTGCGCTTGAGAGCCCGGAGGATATTCTCCATGGAGCTGAAGAAAGGCAGGCAATACAACAGCTTGGACACGAGGGGTTTATACCGGAACTTTTTGCCAGCGAGTGAGGCGAGGCACGCGATCTCAGAATGTTGTAGACCAAGCCCGGTGAGCTCGAGGACGATGGGGCCCAGGGTCCTATCTACGTCGGCGCAGAGGATCTTGGGATCCCTAGCAACGACGGCGACAACGAGTCGGTGGTGGAGAGGTTGAGGCCAGCGAGCGCGGTGACGGAGAGGAGGCGGTGGAGATGTGAGATGGTGGAGGTGGCGGAGAAGAGAGGAGGCGTGTGAGGATGCACGTCCGGAGGTGGAGCATGGCGGCGCGGTGGTGCCGGCGGCGGGGCAAGAACGACCCCGATTGTTGCTCACTGAGCCAAAAGAAGCAATGAGTGGAGCAGAGACGACACGATGGCTTCCACTCACGATTCCTACTCACTGGCGGCGAGCAAAATAGAGGCGATCTTATTTGGATGGAGCATGACAAAATTGAGATTCGGGGTTTAGGGTTGAGGGTGGGCACTGGCCGTCCCCTCGTTTTGAGCATAATCAATAAAGCATAAGAAGTTGCATTGGTATATTCTGAAACATGCCCCTCTCTGTGTGTAAATAGCACCATGATTTGAACTTGCTGACATGGTAACATACAACGACTATAGCATCATCATCCCTTCGGCCAATAGACGTACGACCCAATTTTGAACCATAATAAAGTCTGCACATACTAGAATGCTAGTTTGAACACGGGTACATACGAACTCTTTTTTAAAACCTGAAGAAGTTCACATGCCTCTTCACATCGGGTAGAAAGTCACCCGTACATTTTGTAAAACAGTATTAGCCTTTGTGAAATTTAATTGATTTTTCTTTGAACAAGGTGTTTTTATTAATAAAACGAAGAAAATGAAGAAAGAGACAGACCGAATGGCCGGTTCTTTAACTTTGATCATGTACGGGAGCTCCAAATAAAAATAGTCATGGCAAATGGCATCAAAACTCCTGGTGCAGATCATCAAACGGACGGAGCTGACCGAATGGCGACACGCTGCGGCGTCCTGATGCTGAGGAGATGATCAGGGAGCGTCCACCTCGCCTCTTGCCGTTGTTGTCGCACTTGAAACAAAAAGCAAGTCTTTGGTTGGTCTCACCTAAATAAGTTAGCTCGCACGCGTGCACGAGACAGTCAAGAAGTCACTGCCCCTCGCGGATGCGGTCAGCTTAAATAGCAGCGACGACACTGAACTGGCCAAGCATCCAAATAAGCAGAGAGCGACGATGGCTCCGGCGGCACCGGCGGCGGCAGCGATAAGGCGGCGGTGCGTGTGCTGGGCGGGCGGATGAGCCCGTTCACGATGCGGGCGCGCATCGCGCTGGAGCTGCGCGGCGTCGCGTACGAGCTCGTGGAGGAGCGCTTCGAGCCCCGCAAGAGCGACCGCCTCCTCGCCGGCAACCCCGTGTACCAGAAGATCCCCGTTCTCCTCCTCCCCGACGGCCGCGCCATCTGCGAGTCCGCCGTCATCGTTCACTACGTCCACGAGGCCGCCACCGGCGCCTCCCCCTCCCTGCTGCTGCCAGAGGACCCCTACGAGCGCGCCATGCACCGGTTCTGGACCGCCTACGTCGACGGCACGTTCTGGCCGGCCCTCGACGCCGCCTCGCTGGCGCCGACCCCGGAGGCCCGGGCGAAGTCGGCCGCGGAGGCCCGCGCCGGGCTGCGGCTCCTAGAGGAGGCCTTCGCGGCGCGCAGCCACGGCGCGGCCTTCTTCTCCGGCGGCGCGGCGCCGGGGCTCCTCGACATCGCGCTCGGCTGCTTCCTGCCGGCGCTCAGGGCGTGCGAGCGCCTCAGCGGCGCCTCGCTGCTGGACGAGGCCACCACGCCACTCCTCAACAAGTGGAGCGACAGGTTCGTCGCGGTCGACGCGGTCAAGGCGGTCCTGCCGGACACAGACGAGGTCGTCCAGTTCACCAGGTTCCTGCAGGCCAAGTTCGGCGTCGTGCTCCCAAATTAAGACCTGCCCCGCCAACTATCTCTGCACTCATCTTGTGTCATGACCATTGCGAAATCACTCATCTTGGTATTGGGTACAGAAAGTTACCTTTATATTTTGTAAAACAACATTACCATTTGTGAAATTTTACGTGATTTTTTTCAAAACTTATAAAAACAAGAAAGAGATAGACCGAATGGCCGGTTCCTCATCTAAGATCATCTACGGGAGCTCCAAATAAACATAGCCGTGGCATCAAAACTCCTGATTATTAAGATCGAATTAGTCGGTTACTGCTGTTCGTATCAGCTTAAAAAGGTAAAAGGAATCAGATCATCGGCTGTGACCATTGCGTAGAATGGTTTCAGGATAAGCAGCAGCTGCCTTTTCCTCTGTTGATCTGTTCCTGGAGCAGATCATCAAACGGACGGAGCTGACCGTGTGTTTCTCCCAACCTGCTACTATAAAGGAACAAAAGGTTACTGCACATTTTAACAGTGTCCAATGAAGATTACCTACTACCTTCCCAGCGTTGAGATACCTGGCGATTTTCGCGCACCTATTTGCTAGCTCTCCGGCGGCGGCGGCCTGCTGCTGAGGAGATGGCGCCCTCCGCTGCACGCCGGCGCCGCCTCTCTGCGACAGATTTTTGGTCTCCTCCTTGTAAATGCATTCTGAAGAATCAACAGATTTTTGGTTGTAGATAGGTGTGTTAATGTTTTAGTAGGAGTGTAAAAAACGTGGTATGCTAGGCAAACGGCAATTTTACACCCACTTTGTGTATCGGATTCGCCATTTTAAGCAGAGAACAGGTAACATCTGAACAGTGTGTTGCCATCCCTATGAATCTTCGTTTTGCCATTTTCTCACAATTGTTTCGATTTGCCTAGCATGATCAATTGAGAATTTTTAGATCTCCTAGGTTTGCTTTTCAAGTGGTATTTTAATTTCATCTCACTTTGACGGCACCACATCAACGAATCCATGACCACTCCTCAGTCTTTTTCGCTGTCCTCCTCCTATCTACCACCAGCACCGCAAGGCTCCTGGCTCCTGTATGACCACGCCGATGCTTCGTCTATTCTCTGACCCCTCACCATGCCTGCATCCAGCAAGCACCGGACCTCACTTTCGCCTCTGATGGGTCAAAGGTATTTGCACATGTTTCCGCCTTTGTTTCTAGATCATGAGATCAGGGTCTAAAGATGTTAAGGTTCAGGCTTTTTACTAACAATGAAATTAGTAGGTCTTGATGCCAGAATCAGTGTCGTCTTGAATATCCATCATGCACAGCCAGCATGCATCTGTTAATTCCTATTTCCGTTTGAATAAAGCATAGCATGTAAACTTAAGACCTGAGATCAAGTTAGACAGATTGGGTACCATTTGCTGGGTTTATATCATGATATAACAACATAGCTTCTTTCCCATCTGTTACCTTGCTGGGCACAAATAAATAGACATGCAACCCCTTGATTGGTGCAAACCAGCGGAGGCTTGGTCTTTACCATCGATAATATTTGGAGGAGATAGGTCCAATACAGATACTGTACTACTGCATTTTTCAGTTTTGGGATCAGCTGTGCTTAGAACTCAGACCATCAGTCAGTAGTTCATTCAGTAATTGAGTAATACAGGTGAAAATAAAGGAAACAACTGATACAACTAGTAAATCATGAATTATTTTCACAACAGTTAATCTGTTCAGACAAAGATACTGCAGAAGAACGAAGAACGAAGATTTTGATCTCACAACAACTAGAGCAAACAGCCACCAATTAGATCAAAATGCCATCCTCGGCAGTGATCAACATGTTGTGGCCATCAACTAATCCTAAATTATTCCCCACAAAAAAGGTCCAGAATTATCATTCAAAGTCCCTGCTGCTTCCATATCTGTATTCCATGAAGATATTAGGAGTGCAGATGCACTACTCAGTACTCACTGATATTTCAGTGCATCTACAGAATGGCCCGGTCTCACACTATTTCAGTATGTGTGTCAACATGACATAAGGATGAACAAGTTCATAACCATCCATGCTTTCTTCTCTACTAAATGATGACATGGACATGCTAGGAGCCATGATTCTAATTACTAGCTTCATCAAGCATTAGCAAGGACCAAACCAACATGCGACATACATCGTACTAGACAAACAACATTTGGTTAGGCAAGAACACTCAAACAAAGCTTGCCAGCTTACTGGAAGGAGACAGATCTTTGGAGTTAATACCTCGTTCTTGGTTCACGCAAATATGAATCTAGTGGGCACTTGCCCTCTGCAAGCGTCAGCATAGTCTTCAGCGAGGTGTGGTGCAGTTTCCTTGTAAGGGTGTATGAACTTCTTCAAGAATACCTTATCAGCCGTCATGACTGCAGCATAGTAGTCCGGGTAGTGATCTAGCAATCCATTTTCCTTAAGAAACTTCAAAACATAGTAGCGTGGTCTGAGCCGGCCCTCCAGGCTATAATTGATCATTACAGGACGATGGGCAATGTATGCCGGTTCCACCCCCACCTCGGAGCTGAGGAAATCGTACGTGCGCTGCAGCAATTCGTCTGACTTCCTCAGCAGCATCGGAGCCTTAGACACAACAATGCTCACCTCGGTATCCGACCACCTGAAAGTCTTCTTCAAGTACCCTACTTTTACGGTGATCATCTCCTCGCTGAGGAATGCAACAGCATGGAGCGTGTGCCTGAACATCCCAAACTCACGGGGTACACCGAGACCTTCGGCACATGTCACCGCCGCCCGGACATGCCCTGCTCTGGCGGCGACCAGCCTACTATTGATGCTTAGCTTGCCAATATCGCAAGTACTTAAACCACACTCCCGCAATACCTCGACATTGGGCTTGACCACTCTCTCGATGTCGCACGAGAGAAGGAAGTTGTTGTTCGTGAGAGCCCGGAGGATATTCTCCATGGAGCCGAAGAGAGGCAGGTAGTACAGCAGCTTGGACACGAGGGATTCATACCGGAAGTTTTTGCCGGCGAGCAAGGCGAGGCGCGCGATCTCAGAACGCTGTAGACCGAGGGCGGTGAGCTCGAGGACGATGGGGGCCAGGGTTCTGTCTACGTCGGCGCAGAGGAGCTTGGGATCTCTAGCGACGACGGCGGCGACGTCAGCGGTGGAGAGGCCGAGGCCGGCGAGGAAGGAGAGGACAGCGGCGGAATTGGAGGGGGATTTGAGGTTGGAGAGCTTTGCGGCGGCTTTGAGGGCCTGGGGTCGGGTGAGGCCGCACGTGTCGACGAGGTACTCCTCCGTCGCGAAACCTAGGCTCGGGAAATGGCGGGCGCGGCGACGGAGAGGAGGCGGCGCAGAGGGTAGATAGTGGAGGTGGAGGTGGCGGTAGAAGAGAGGTGACGCGCGAGGACGCACACCCGGAGGTGGAGCATGGCGTCGCAGGCGGCGCGGTGGTGCCGGCGGCGAGGGAAAAGGGGAACGACCCCCCACTGTCGGTCTGAGTGTGGTCTGGTCTGTCTCGCTGGTCGCTGCTATAGATAGACTCGATACAGTGGCCTGAGTTCTAGTGGGAATTTTTTTAAGGATACACTAGGTGCATCAATTACATACAAGAAGAGGCCAAGACATCCGGTACGACGGTACAAATGGACACCACGCCAGACGATATACAACACACACTCTACAACGATCAGACGAAGGGAGCTCGCCTTGCCCAAGCTCCTATCAAAGGTGAGGAGATGGGGTACTAAACAACTGAATCGCGTCACAATCAAAGCGAGACACCGCCACCGCATGACCCTGACTCCAAGACTGCCCGGATCAAAGCACCACTCCTTATACGCCTAGAGGGGGGATCGGCGAGAAGTTGGCACGATCCAACCGGACTTGAGGAAGATGTCGACGAAGAGGCGCCCATCATGATGTACATTGCGCCCACGAGGCTCATGTCTAGAGCAGCGACCAACACTGGCAGCACCACACCCCCCCCACCACATCTCCGGTCACATCAGCCTCACTCCAGGCCTTGACGACGTCTTCAAGAAGATCATGACGCCGTGGCGCCGCCGTCGCCTGGTCCGGTGGACCGAACCTAGGGTTTCCCCCGGGACCAGAGGAGAGGAAGGCACGTTCCAGGGCCTAAACCATGCCCCCAAGGAGGTAACGGTGCCCGCATGCGTCGTCGTGGCCAGCATCGGCCGCCGCCGAGCTGGGCTTTCACCCGGCCATAGTTCGTGCCCCCGAAACCGATCAAATGGAGTTGGGCGAACGAGGAAAGGCACCGGCTTGGGACGTCACATCGGGAAGGAGAGAGCACCGTTGTTCTCACCGTCGTGGAAGAGAGGCGTTTAACCACCGGCTCCATGGCCAAAAACCACCATGGGCTCGGAGGAGGAGGCCCCCCATGGCAGCCAGCCAATTTATTTTTTGGCTCCGAAGCTATCCATTTATTTTTGCAAAATTGAAGAAATCTTATTTAGAAGTTTCTAAAAGAACTGAAAAATATCTAGATGTTCTCTGATGATGTGTGATAGCACGTTCGCTGGGAACCCCAAAAGGAAGGCAAGATGTAGCGTAGCAGCAATTTTTCCTTGATTACAAAACCAAGGTTTATCGATCCAGTAGGGTTTGGAGAAGACTTCGGAAAGGTGTCAGCGGCGCCGTTTACGATAACTGACGTGGACATGCGCACACACAAACAAACTATTTTGTCGCAACGAAACAGAGAGGGTGTCAATCTCTCCGGCCTGCTGAACACAAAGGATTAAACGTATGGTGGAAAATATTATGAGAGAAAAATGACCAGCGAGCAAATGACTAGGAAAAGCTATTTAAAACGGTTGTAAACAATATAGGAAAAATAGGACCGGGGTCCACAGTTCACTAGTGGTGTCTCTCCAAAAGATAAACATGTTGGGTGAACAAATTACAGCGGGGCAATTGAGAAACATGGTCACAACACAATACTATCATGACACAAAGTTCGCAGTTATATTTAATATGGGTATTATGTCAAAATATATAAACCTTTATCCAACTGCATCTATGACTAAAAATCCACCCCGGGATCGCTATCCAACAAGTCTCCCGAAAGTATTAAGTTGCAAGCAACAGATAATTGCAATAAGCATGGTGCGTAATGTAAGCAATGAATACAACATAAATCAATAAACACCGTTGTTTTATCCCTAGTAAACACCGTTGTTTTATCCCTAGTAGCAGCAGCACATCTCAAATCCTAATCGTTTCTGTCAACTCGAGCTCGGAAAAGAGAGGCATGAACCCACTATCTAACATAAATACTCCCTCTACTGACACAAGTAATTACTTCGGCCAAATCATACACAAGCATAGGAGAGCATGCAAGATCATAAATAAAACAAATCATAGATAAACTGAACAATAATGTCATGACTCCATAATTCATCGGATCCCCGCAAACACAACACATAGCATTACATAAATATGATCTTAATCATGTAGCAGCTCATAAGATATAAACAATGGAGCACAAGGGAGAAGAGACAACCATCTAGCTACTTTCATGGACCCGTAGTCCCGTGGTGGACTACTCACGCATCACTCCGGAGGCAGGCATGGTGGTGTAGATGCCTCCGGTGATGATCTCCCCTCCGGCAGGGTGCCGGGAAGAGCTTCAAAACCCTCCCGATCTAGGGTGGGCGACGGCGGCAGCCTCGGATGTTTTCTGGAAAATATGATCGGGTCTCGAGGGTTTCCGTGAAGAAGGCAATTTATAGGCAAAAGACCAACTCGAGGGGTCTCGGAGCCGCCCAGGTGGGCCCCAGCCGTGACCCAGGCTTGGCCGCGGCCAGGTGGCGTAGTTCCATAAAATGTGCCAAAATGATATAAAAACATTATAAAAGCATGTGGCAATGTGATATGTCTCAAACGTATCTATAATTTTTGATGTTCCATGCTTGTTTTATACATATTGCTATATGTTTTATGTACACTTCATAGCATTTTTATGCATTTTTGGGACTAACCTATTAACAAGATGTCACAGTGCCAGTTCCTGTTTTCTGCAGTTTTTCTGTTTCAGAAAAGCTAGTCAGGAAATATTCTCGGAATTGGACGAAAATCAACGGAGCCCAGTTTTTCACCGACACGAAGACGAAGTCCGAAGGGCGCATGAAGAAGGACCCAGGGGAGCCAACACCACTAGGGCACGGCCCCCTGCCTGGCGCGCCGTGGTGGTGTGTGGGGCCCTCGGCTGGCCCCACGCGCCGCCCTTTCGCCTATATATTGCCTCCTCCCGAAAACCCTAAATACCCGAGCATTATTCCACGAAAAGTTCGTCGCCGCCGTCGTCAACCCTAGTTCGGGAGGGTTCTGAAGCTCTTCCCGGCACCCTGCCGGAGAGGGAGATCATCACCGGAGGGCTCTACATCACCATGCCCGCCTCCGGAGTGATGTGTGAGTAGTTCATCCTTGGACTACGGGTCCATAGCAGTAGCTAGATGGTTGTCTCTCCACTTTGTGCTATCATGTTTAGATCTTGTGAGCTGCCTAACATGATCAAGATCATCTTATTGTAATGCTACATGTTGTGTTTGCTGGGATCCGATGAATAGTGATGTTATGATCAAGTTGTTTATCAATATATCTACTGTTTTATTTATGTTCTTGCATGCTCTCCGTTGCTAGTAATGCTTTGACTCCAAGAGGGAGTATTTATGCTCGATAGTGGGTTCATGCCTCCAGTAATCTGGGTGAGTGACAAGAACATCTAAGGTTGTGGATGTGCTGTTGCCACTAGGGATAAAATAACTAATGCTTAGCTTAAGGGTACTGCTGTTAAGTCTAATGCGTTTGTTTACATTACACACTTTGCTTAATGCAATAATCTGTTGTTTGCAACTTAATACTAACGGAGACACGGATGCTATCCCGGAAGTGGATTATTTAGGCATGGATGCAGCTGGTAAGCGGTCCATGTATTATGTTGTAATGCCCAATAAATACTACAATAAACTATCTTGTCATATATTGCATTGTCATGCGCTTGCTATTTGTCAATTGCCCAGCTGTAATTTGTTTACCCAACATGCATGTTATCTTTTATGGAGAGACACCACTAGTGAACTGTGGACCCCGGTCCATTCTTTTACACTGATAAAAACACCAACTGCAATCATCTGTTCTCTGTTACTTTCTGCATTTATTTCTCCACACCATACGTTTAATCCTTTGTATTCAGCAAGCCGGGAAGATTGACAACCTTCCTGTTTCGTTGGGGCAAAGTAGTTTTATTGTGTTGTGTGCAGGTCCACGTCAACCACCAAATCATCTGACATTGCGCCGTGCCATATTTTCTGGTGCCGTTGACAACCTTCTGAAGCACTTTTGACTCCTACTGGATTGATAACCTTGGTAGATATCAAGGGAAAATTGCTGCTGCACTACATCATACCTTCCTCTTGGGGTCTCCCAACGAACGTGTGTTTTCACGTCATCAAGCACATTTTGGCGCCGTTGCCGGGGAGTCAAGAGGCTACAGCAAGGGGAGTCTCACACTTCCAATCTCATTACTTTGTTTTTTCTTGCTTAGTTTATTTTATTTTATCTTGTTTGCTTTTAAAAATCAAAAAACACAAAAAAATCCTGCATTTAGTTAATTTCGGTTTGTTATTTTGTTTTGTTTTTAATTTTGTTAAAATGAGTAATCTTGAGAACACTAAGTTGTGTGACTTCACTAGCACAAAAACAATGATTTTATATGCACACCTATTGCTCCACCTGCTTCAAAAGCAGAGTTTTATGAAATAAAACCTGCACTGTTAAATCTTGTTATGAAGGAGCAATTTTCTGGTGTTAGTACTGATGATGCTGCTGCTCACCTTAATAATTTTGTTGAACTATGTGACATGCAAAAGTATAAAGAGGTAGAAGGTGACATTATAAAACTGAAACTTTTTCCTTTCTCCTTGAGAGGACGTGCTAAAGAGTGGTTGCTATCTTTGCCTAGAAATAGTATTGATTCATGGACTAAGTGCAAAGATTCTTTTATTGGAAAATATTACCCTCCTGCTAAGATTATATCATTGAGAAGTGGCATTATGAATTTTAAGCAATATGATAATGAACATGTCGCTCAAGCTTGGGAAAGAATGAAAGCAATGGTAAAGAATTGTCCCACTCATGGACTGACTATTTGGATGATCATCCAAACCTTTTATGCAGGATTAAATTTTTCTTCAAGGAATTTGCTGGATTCGGCCGCCGGAGGTACCTTTATGTCCATCACTTTAGGTGCAGCAACAAAGCTCTTAGATGATATGATGGTAAATTATTCTGAATGGCACACCGAAAGAGCTCCAACAGGTAAGAAGGTAAATTCTGTTGAAGAAATCTCTTCCTTGAGTGATAAAGTTGATACTATTATGTCTATGCTTGCAAATAATCAAGTTCATGCTGATCCTAATAATGTTCCTTTAGCTTCTTTGGTTGCTCAAGAAGAGCATGTTGATGTGAACTTCATTAAAAATAATAATTTCAACAACAATGCTTATAGGAACAACTTTGGTAATAGTAATTATAAGCCCTATCCTTCTAATAGTGGCAATGCTTATGTAATGCTTATGGTAATTCCTACAACAATAATAAGAGTGTGCCCTCTGATCTTGAAGTTATGCTTAAGGATTTTATTGGTACACAAACTGCTTTTAATAAAACTGTTGAGGAAAAACTAGGGAAACTTGATGGTCTTGCTTCTAAAGTTGATAATCTTGTGCTTGATGTTGAGTTTTTGAAAATAAAGAGTATGCCTCATGATGTTAAAGAGAGCAAAACTCTCAATGCTATACAAATTAAAATTGATAACAATGTTAGGATGCTAGCCGAGTTGCATGCTAGGTGGGAAAGAGAGGAAAAAGAAGCTGAAATTGCTGAAAAAGGTAGGATTGCTAGAGTTTGCACTATTTCTACTACTGAAAATGTTAAAACCGTGTGCACTAGTGAATTACCTACAGGTCCTAATCATGCTAGTAATAAGAAAATTAAAATTGGGGAGATCTCTACCTTGGTTGAAAATAGTTCTAAATTGCCTGATAGCACTAAAACTGTTACAGATAAAAGTGCTGAAATTTTTCGAGGTATAGGAGATAATGGTCCCATTACTTTTGATGATAATAATTTTGATTTTGATGGTTGTAATCTCACTGAAGTTATTAAGTTCTTGCAAAAGTTAGCTGAGAATCCTAATGCTAGTAAAATAAACATGGCTTTTACTAAGCATATTACTAATGCTCTTATTCATGCTAGGGAAGAGAAACTTAAACGTGAAGCTTCTATTCCTAGAAAGTTAGAAGATGGGTGGGAACCCACCATTAAAATGAGAGTGAATGATTTTGATTGCAATGCCTTGTGTGATCTTGGTGCTAGTATTTCTGTTATGCCTAAGAAACTTTATGATATGCTTGATCTAGCACCATTAGAAAATTGTTATTTGAATGTTCATTTTGCTGATTCTACTATGAAGAAACCTGTGGGTAGGATTGATGATGTTCTTATTATGGTTAACAATAATTATGTTCCTGTTGATTTTGTTGTTTTGGATATTGAATGCAAATCCTCTTGTCCTATTGTTTTGGGAAGACCTTTTCTTAGAACTGTTGGTGCTATTATTGATATGAGAGAAGGTAATATTAAATTTCAATTCCCACTCAAGAAAGGTATGGAACACTTTCCTAGGAAGAGGATGAAACAACCTTTTGATTCTATTGTTCGAACAAGCTATGATTTTGATGTTTCCACTCTTGATAATACTTGATTCATGCTTTGTGCCTAGCTAAAAGGCGTTAAAGAAAAGCGCTTATGGGAGGCAACCCATTTTATTTTCTGTTATTTTATTTTGTTGAGTCAAGGAATTAGCTTACTTCTGTAACAATTCCTTTGTATCTTTTATTTTTCGTTTTGTTGTGCCAAGAAGAGCCTCTAATAGCAAGATAGCACTAAAAGTTTAGTTTGCTGTCCAGAAACAGATTTCTGTGCCTCACGGTAAAAATTCGTGAAAAATCACGGAACAGTATTTTAATCTGCAAATTTTTGTGCAGAAGCCTGAGCTTTTTACCTATCTTTCGTTAGTTCAGCGTTTTCTGATTTGAGCGACGTAAGTGCCTCGAAAAAATTCGTCTTCACGGACTGTTCTGGTTTTGACAGATTCTGTCTAGTTTTGCATTCTCTCTTTTACAAGTGTTAAGTGAAATTCTTTAAAGGTGGAAGAGCTTCACATAAGGCTAGTAAACAGTAGCTAATGTTTATAATGTGTCTTTACAGAACCAAGTGAGATTATGATTTGATGCACTAACCCTCTAATGAAGTTTACTCTGAGTTTGGTGTGAAGGAAGTTTTCAAGTATTAAGAGAGAAGGTGATAAAATAAGATCAAGAAGAGTGAAGAGCTTTGGGGAGGCTCCCCTGGACCTCCCCAACATATTTCAAGAAGACTCAAGCGTCTAAGCTTGGGGATGGCATCCCCTTCTTCATCGACAAATTATCAGGTCATCTCTAGTGAGACTATATTTTTATTTCTTCACATTTTAAGTGCGTTCTTGGAGCGTCTGTGTGTTTTATTTTCAGTTTGTTTATGCACTCTTGTTTGGGAGAGAGACACACTCCGCTTTTTCATTAGAATACCCCTATTCTTCACTTATACTTGTTGAGTATTCTTGTCTAGCGCTGCTATGCTTCTAGCTCTTGTTTTTCATGTATCTCTTGTTCAGAGCTATTAGTTCTTTTGAAGAAAGTACTCTCTTGCTTCACTTATATTTGTTTGGAGAGTTGTTAAAAAATTGATTGGTGTTTGGTTGGAACAGAAAATGCTATGCATGTGGTAATGGTATAAAGAAAATGCTTACATAGTCTTGTAGATCATTTGTTTTGAGTAACTTGATACTTTTCAATTGTTTTGAGTTATCAAGTAAGTAATGTTTAAACTTGTGTATCATGTAAGTAAAGGCTCATTAGTGAAGAACTACCGTTAAAGCTTGAAGTTATTTGATTTGTCATAATTGGTAGTTCCAAAGTCTAGATATTTTCTGTTAAAAGGATGATTTGGTTAACAAGGAAGACATGTGGAGTCTTATAGTTTTTCTTATATGTTCATCATATGGTTCTTTTTATACCGGTTGACGTTATGTGTTTGCTTAAAATAACCTTGCTAGCCTAAACTCTGTACTGAGAGGGAATGCTTCTCGTGCATCCAAAACCCTGAGCCAAAATCCATGCCATCTGTGTCCACCATACCTACCTATATGTGGTATTTTCTTGCCACTCCAAGTAAATTTGTCTTGTGCTACTTTAAATTATTCAAAACTGTTACTACTTCTTACTTCTTATTTGTGTCTCTGTTTACCAGCTCATGAGGAAGTAGTAGATCATCTTTATTACACTTGTCAATCAGACTTTACTCCAGACTAGCAGCTTACATCTGCTTATCTATAATTTTGCAAAAAGAGCTGGCAGCGGGGTGCCTAGCCCCCTTAATTTACAACTTTCATCATAAACTCTCCTCACATTTTGTTCCTGAGCATTCAGTCAAACATCTGCATGTGTAAACAAAGGAGAAAAGAGGAATGATCTGCTTGCTGCAGAAATAACGTTCCTCAATGGGAACCGCTCTTAAAAAGTCTGGTTGGCAGGGGTAATACTGTATTGTTTGCTACCATTCGTTGACCATTAACATGCACCTCTCAAATATATTTTTACTCTCTATATGATTTCAAAAACTAAAAAGCTCTAGCACATGACTTAATCCCTGCTTCCCTTGCAAGGGTCTTTTTTTACTTTTATGTTGAGTCAGTTTTCCTACTCCTGTCTATTCTCCACAAGCAAACACTAGTGTCAACTTTGGTACAAGAATTGTTATATGTTAGCATATTAGACTAATTATGCTACTTTGTGTTGACAATATCCATGAGATAAATATGTTGAAAGTTGAAGCAAATGCTGAAACTTAAATCTTCCTTTGTGTTGGTCAAACACTTTTAATTCGAAAATGTTGCTTGGTGAACTAACTTTTATGCAAATTCTCATAGCTCATGTCTCCAAAGTACTATCCATGAAAAGTTTTTTACTTGTATGATATATTATGTTTACTCCTTGTTTACTTTTTAGCAACTATATACAATTGTCTTGGATCACTTCATTCAGTTCATGTGCCTTACACTACTATTTGATCAAGATTATGTTGGTAGCATGTCACTCCAAAAATTATATTATTATCGTTTACCTACTTGAGGACGAGTAGGAACTAATCTTGGGGATGCTGATACGTCTCAAACGTATCTATAATTTTTGATGTTTCATCCTTGTTTTATACATATTGCTACATGTTTTATATACACTTCATGACATTTTTATGCATTTTCTGGGACTAACCTATTAACAAGATGCCACAGTGCCAGTTCCTGTTTTCTGTTATTTTAACGTTTCAGAAAAACTAGTCAGGAAATATTCTCGGAATTGGACGAAAATCAACGGAGCCCAGTTTTCACCGACACGAAGACGAAGTCCGAAGGGCGCATGAAGAAGCGACCCAGGGGAGCCAGACACCACTAGGGCGCGCCCGCTGCCTGGCGCGCCGTGGTGGTGTGTGGGGCCCTCGGCTGGCCCCACGCGCCGCCCTTTCGCCTATATATTGCCTCCATCCCGAAAACCCTAAACACCCCGAGCATTATTCCACGAAAAAGTTCTGTCGCCGCCGTCGTCAACCCTAGTTCGGGAGGGTTCTGAAACTCTTCCCGGCACCCTGCCGGAGAGGGAGATCATCACCGGAGGGCTCTACATCACCATGCCCGCTTCCGGAGTGATGCGTGAGTAGTTCATCTTTGGACTACGGGTCTATAGCAGTAGCTAGATGGTTGTCTCTCCACTTTGTGCTATCATGTTTAGATCTTGTGAGCTTCCTAACGTGATCAAGATCATCTTATTGTAATGCTACATGTTGTGTTTGCTGGGATCCGATGAATAGTGATGTTATGATCAAGTTGTTTATCAATATATCTACTGTTTTATTTATGTTCTTGCATGCTCTCCGTTGCTAGTAGATGCTTTTGACTCCAAGAGGGAGTATTTATACTCGATAGTGGGTTCATGCCTCCAGTAATCTGGGTGAGTGACAAGAACATCTAAGGTTGTGGATGTGCTGTTGCCACTAGGGATAAAATAACTAATGCTTAGCTTAAGGGTACTGCTGTTAAGTCTAATGCGTTTGTTTACATTACACACTTTGCTTAATGCAATAATCTGTTGTTTGCAACTTAATACTAACGGGAGACACATATGCTATCTCGGAAGTGGATTATTTAGGCATGGATGCAGCTGGTAAGCGGTCCATGTATTATGTTGTAATGCCCATAAATACTACAATAAACTATCTTGTCATATATTGCATTGTCATGCGCTTGCTATTTGTCAATTGCCCAGCTATAATTTGTTTACCCAACATACATGTTATCTTTTATTAAGATACAATCATCTGTTCTCTGTTACTTTCTCCATTTATTCTCCACACCATATGTTTAATCCTTTGTATTCAGCAAGCCGGGAAGATTGACAACCTTCCTGTTTCGTTGGAGCAAAATAGTTTTATTGTGTTGTGTGCAGGTCCACGTCAACCAGCAAATCATCTGACATTGCGCCGTGCCACATTTTCTGGTGTCGTTGACAACCTTCTGAAACACTTTTGACTCCTACTGGATTGATAACCTTGGTAGATATTAAGGGAAAATTGCTGCTGCACTACATCATACCTTCCTCTTGGGGTCTCCCAACGAACGTGTGTTTTCACGTCATCGCAATGATATATAATAAGCATGGAACATACAAAAATTATAGATACGTTTGAGACGTATCATTCTCAATGATGTATCATATAAATGTGCAAAATTTTAATTTGAAATACTCAGTACTTTGATCTACATAGAAATGACAATTGTACAAATCTTAGTATAGCGAACAATGCACATTTTTAAATCTCCAAAATTTATAAGATTTTTCATTTAGTATAGCTCATAATACAAAGAATTATGCGTTATGATTTTGCATGCTTATACGATACATCTTTGGCTACGTTTAGAAATTTTTGGAACTTTTCTAAAACTTATAAATATTTTTTAATTTATTTTTAAACAAAAGGGTCACTGGAAGTGGGGAGTCAAAGTGACTTTTCGCCTGAGTTCACGATATGTTGTGTCATAGTAAATTGACCGAGACTTTATTTAGACCTTGGTTGACCTTGTAACCGTTTGATTTTTCTTCTATATAGTTTACGACATGATTATTGGCTTCCCGTCACAATTCCTTCTCACCGCCGGCGAGCATAATGGAGTCGATGTGATGACTAAGGAACATGAGAAAATTGAGATTCGGGGTTTAGCGTTGAGGGTGGGCGCATACAAACTCATTTTTTGAAACCTAAGGAAGTTCACATTTTCCTATCTGAAAATTTTACGCACAAAAATCCCCTGCATCTTGGTATTGGGTAGAAACTTACATGATTTTTGTAAAACAATATTACCCCTTATGAAATCTTACGTGATTTTCTTTTAAACTTTTAGAAATATAAGAAAGAGATAGACCCAATGGCAGGTTCTTTAACTTAGATCATCTACGGGAGCTCCAAATAAACATAGCCATGGCATCAAAACTCCTGATTGCTGATACGTAAGATCCTGAGTTGGTACGGTTGCTGCTATCCGTGTCAGCTTAAAAGGTACGGAGTAGTAAAATGAACCAGATCAGGTGTGATCATTGCGTAGCAGCTTCTTTTTCCTCTGGACATACATAGCACCTGGAGGCTCCTGGAGCAGATCATCAAACGGAGTAAGCTGACCGAAAGGCGTGCGAACCCGCACGCTTCAGCTTCATCACAGACTCGACGTGCGCCCTCAACGCGTGTGTTTCTCCCAGCCTGCCGCCAAAGAAACAAAATGTCACAACTTGTAATTCTGCAGCGTTGAGAACAATGCCGTTGTACCTGGCGATTTCGGCGCGCCGCTTTGCTTGCTCTGCGGCGAGAGAATGCCGATACGGCGGCGTCCCGCTGCTGAGCAGATGATCGGAGAGCGCCCTCCGCTGCGACGCGCCGCCTCTCTGCGGCAGCGCCCACCGCTCCTCCTTGCCGTAGTCTCTCTTCGTTGTACTGAATGCAGTCTGAAGAATAAACAGATATACGCATGAACAGAGTCTGGGAGTAGGGAAGGAGCTGTAAACCACAGGTGGTGTAGTACCTTTCTGTCGAAGAGCAGGTTCCATGCCTCGCCGCTGAGGGCGTAGCGGACGGCGATCTTGATGAGATCGAGCGGGACGTAGAACACGAGGCTGTAGAGCCATATGACGCCCGCCCAGCGCCACCCGATGCCGCTGATCGACGCGAAGCTGACGGTCGCGTACACTGCCACCAGGGTTGCCACCTTGCAGATGCAGAGCAAGAATTTCAGTCACATTGTCAGTTACAGATCGCTTCCTCTTGTGCTGACAACAAATTCAGAAACATACCAACTGCGCGACGACGAAGGCGCAGACGAGCAGAGCCCCTGGCCTGTCGAGGAAGGAGAGGCCCCGGCTGCGGGTGACGAATATCAGGGCCTGGCTGATGACGCTCACCTGCAGGTACATCGCCGACGAGACCTTCTCGGCGTCTAGCTTCAGAGATCGCACCTTGAAGTGAGACTGCGATTCGGAGAACATGGAATTCCATGATTGACCGGAGAGAAAGTTCAGTCTTGGATGTTTGACTGTTGCAAATGAATGTTCCTTACCTCGAAGAACGTGGTTCTCGTGACCGCCCAGTAGAACAGCACCGTGACCAGCGCGAGGTACGTCCCGATGACGACTCCGGTGGCGAAGATCTCGTTCAGCCTCCAGCTATCTGGCCTCCGCGACGGCTTCACCCGGTCCTTGGATATCGCCATGATAGTCCCTGACCAGAGCACACGCCAACACATCGATGACATTTGGTTTAAAATTCTACTCCATGATAATTCAGAGATAACGAGATGGTACATTACCATCGTTCAGTATGGCTATGATCAGAACCATGAATGGAGGGAAGTCATACTCCCATATTGACGCCAGAAGAACAAACCCAAGCTGCAATTCATCAAGACACACAGATCAATGCAATGCCACCTAGGCACCTATCACCAGATTATCATCTTACTATATCATATACTTGCTTTCCTGCACTCTTACCACTATCCTTATGGTGATGGACACGGCATAAATCTGCATCGATGATGTAGAAACCATTAGAAGCAAATTCCAAATAACCGGAGTAAATTTTTTTTACAGTATACTGAACTAAATTGCAGTGTTGGTCTCAGGCAAGGGCTCAAACCGTATAGTTCTTCATGCGCTGGAAAATGGCGCGGCTGGTGAGGACGGCGCAGACGATGACGCTGAGGCCGGGTTCCGTGAGCACGATGTCGGCGGCGGCCCTGGCGGCGTCCGTCGCGTCCGACACCGCGATGCCGATGTCGGCCTTCTTCAGCGCCGGGGCGTCGTTCACGCCGTCGCCCGTCATCCCGCACACGTGGCCCTGCGCCTGCAGGATCCGCACGATCTCGTGCTTGTGCTCCGGGAACACGCCCGCGAACCCGTCCGCGCTCTCCACCAGCTCCTCCACCGGAACCGCCGTGTCTTCGCCATCACGGCGGCCGAACAGCGCCGCCGACGGGTGCATGTTGGTACCCATCCCGAGGCGCCGGCCGGTCTCCTTGGCGATCGCCAGGTGGTCGCCGGTGATCATCTTCACGCACACGCCGAGATCCAGGGCCCTGCGGATGGTGTCGGCGCTGTCGTGCCGCGGCGGGTCGAACAGTGGCAGCACGCCGCACAAGAGCCACGGCCCACCATGGCCGTGCCGTGATCTCTCCGGGATCTCCTGATCTCAGGCATCAAAATGGAAGCGGTTCAGAATTCAGACGGCAGTGTTTCCCCAGCAACAGAATTAGTCGGAAGTTTGCTGCTATCTTACTACCTGGTAAGCAACTGCTAGTGATCGGAGGCCCCTCTCGGCGAATCTGTCCACAACTCGCTGCACCTTCTCGGCGATGTCATCCTTGTTGTAGCACAGGTTGAGGATCTGTAAGATGATCAAAATCAGATCACATGTCATGAATTATAATGACCATACACTGGGCAGTTAGCACTTGGCAGCACTGAGAATACAGTGGTGAATTTCTTCAGCAGGAGAGAGAGAGAGCACCTGCTCAGGAGCACCTTTGCTGACCCGGAACCAATTGCCACCAGAATCAATGTATGTTATCGCCGTCCTCTTGTCGACGGGGTTGAAGGGGAGAAAATGAACTTCGGTGATGTTTGCGCGTGCCTGACGATGAACACGTAAAATGTGTGATCCAACTATTAATGTGCATGCTCAAATCAGGTGAAGAGATTCAGAACCTCTTTGGGGTCAGAAAGCATGTTTATGATGGCCATGTCAATTGCATCTTGATTATCCACTCTTGATGCCCTTGCAGCCAGCAAGATAATCATGTCCCTGTCCATTCCTCCGCTGAAAACCTGAGCTTACCCAAAGGATGAGATTAGCTTGCAGTCCAACCGTTAAACTGCTGGTAAGTTTGAAATTTATCAGGTCACTACATTGTTTTTGAATGGCAAAAAGATGTACCTCGACTAGGTTTTTGTCAACAGTAAGATGGTTGAGAGTGAGTGTGCCGGTTTTGTCACAGCAGAGAACATCCATTCCTGCCATCTCCTCAATGGCTGTCATTCTTTTGGTGATGGCACCCTGCAAAGTTCAGAACAAATTCAGAGATATATAACACGTCGTCTGTTTACTGAAGAAAGGTGATAGCTAGCAGTATCCAGATACACCTGTTGAGATAGGCGATGTGAACCTATTGCAAGTGTAACCGACAGAACAGTCGGCATCGCGATGGGTATCCCTCCAATCAGAAGAACAAGCACATTGTTGATTCCTTCCCGATACGACCGGTGCTGGACTGCGAACATGACGATAACCTCAACAATCACCCCCACCGCAATGGAGCAGATGCAGAAGTTGCCTATGCAGGCGAGGACCTGAAATTTACAGTAGGAAAACTCAGCTCACACTGTAGACATCTCCCTGCTACTAATACTTAAGACATCTAAGCACATTCTGTAGTGTGATGACTCACCTTCTGGAAATGTCCAACAACCACTGTGGAGTTCACCAAATGAGCTGCCTTCCCGAAGAAAGAGCGGATACCGGTTGCGATGACGACAGATTTGATCTCACCATGCTTGCACGTTGAACCAGTGAAGACTAGGTCCCCTGTCCTTTTGGTCACAGGAAGTGATTCTCCAGTGAGAGCTGACTGCAAGATGGTAAACAAACAGGAAGTGATTCACAGGAAGAATCAGGCCGGCATGCGCTGACCCATATCTCGTGCACGATCTGTACAAGGTAAACGTAATTGCCTGATCAATTTTGAGAGGATCACCCTCGAGTAGCCGCGCATCTGCAGGGACAATGTCGCCAAGCCTGATGCTTATAATGTCACCAGGTACCAATACAGAGGCATCCAGCTCTTGCCATTGCCCATCTCTAAGAACCTGCAGGCACATCAAGGCATGAACACAGCTGGATCAGGCTAAATCAGTGCATCATCACCTGCATGTTGCTCCTACAAACCTTTGTTTTAAGCGCCAAGCGGGCCATGAGCGAAGCCACCGCGTTGCCGGCATTGTTCTCCTCGACGAAGCTGATCGTCGAGTTGATGATCAGAAGGCAGACGATTCCCACGAAGTCCTCCCAGTCCGGACCCTGACTCTGAAATAAAGAAAAAGCGAACACCAAATAATACCATCATTTTTGTCTGTAAAAAAATTGATAGAACATATAGTAACATTGCAGTAGTTCACTTACGCCCCCATTTGCTAAGACCAATGCCATGAACGCTGCAGCCTCCATCACCCAGGACAGAGGGTTCCACATGAAGCTGATGAACTTGAGAACCTTGTTCTCCTGCCAGAAACAAAAGTTGAAATTCAGGACAGGTAGAGATCTTCAAGACAAACAGGAAGTAAGTAGTAGAAGAAACGGTTGAATTTACGCGCTTCTCCTCCAGTCGGTTTGGGCCGAACAGCTCCAACCGCTCCGTGGCATCTGCCGAAGAGAGCCCACCGCGGGACGTGCTCAGCTGCTCAAAGACATCTTCCAGCGGCAGGTTCCCCTGCACAGACACCATTGGCAAGCATGGACCTGAGAATTTCAGCACCGAGGACATTGATCTGGTCCATTGCCATGAACCGAATTAAACTGATCTAACTGACTTACCAGATCAACGTCTTCTGTGCTGAAATTCTCAGGTCCAAGCAAAGACTTCCCCAGCCCGTCATCATCCATGCTTGCAGCTTCAAGATAATATCGGAGCAGAATTAGATCACTCGTGAACAGAGCTGCCCATTTCTTGGGGAGATGTAGTGGAGTTGCTGGCGTTGGCAAAGTATTTTGGTGGCTCTTGTCGTCGATGAGGAGTGAAGAGAAGAGGTGGGAATGGAGGTGGGCTGCTACCGTTTCTCCCGTTATTTGGGAGCATGGCCCCTTCTAAGCCCAACCACCATTCAAACTTCCACGGCAGTCAGCAGACGGTCGCTTCAAACCAACCGGTCCAGTAGAACAGTACTATTACCTCAAGGAAAAAAAAAGTAGAACAGTACTGTAGCGGCTTCAGAGCTGCTAAATACCTCTGCCATCGTGCGTGCATCTCAGAACGTTTTTTCATCTCGCGGGTCAAGTGATCCAGCAACATCTTCTTCTGAATAGCAGAAGAACTAAGGGGCCCTTTGCCATCAAAGTATCTTTGAAGTATTCTAATAATACCATGGTTCTAAAAAAACTGAAACTAAATACTTGTAGGTGTTTGGATGCAATAAATAATGTGGTTATTCCCCAAAACAGATTTTTTTTTGTCATATTCGAAACTTTGGTAATGACCTATTTTTTGCTAAATCAAGAAAATATTTTGTTTTTTGGAATCCGGTGGTTTTAAGAAAACGGGACTCCCAAACGAAGCCTAAATCACTGCAAATGTGGGAAATTAAAGTTTATTAACACCTAGAAAAATGGTTCACGTTTGTTTAGCACTTAGCAATAGCACATTGCACACCGAAAGGGAAGAAAATACTCTTGGTCTCAGTACCACACTCCAATTCTTCTTAACGCTAGTATCACAAATCTTCACGGTCGCAAACCACAATTCAAATTTTAATTAGGTCGTGTGCACTAGTGACAATTTACTGACATGGTTTAAAAGGTATGGAACAAGTCAGTGGCTAAACAAACCCCCATCGAAAGGTGGAACAATAAAACCCGTGCACTGCGAAAACACCCGAGGGGATGAGGGTTTCACACTAGTGGTATCTACAAAAAAGAAAAGAAGATCATCGATAATCTTGAGCACCTTGCAGAGTCAGGTCTACTCACTGATCATAGATTGACTTGAACAACGATTGCACGTTTTCTGCTAGAAGAGGAGCTCAAGTGGTATCAAAGATCCAAAAGCCAATTCATATTGGAAGGAGACAATAATACAATGTACTTTCACATGGCGGCAAACAACTGTCATAGGACAAGGTACATTCATAGTCCCTGCAAAGACATGACACCGTAGAAGATCAACAACAACTAAAAACATACATGACAAAATATCATAAACTCCATTCTGGTTGATAGAGAAAGGAAACTTCTCTCTTATAAATAACTTGGAACTGTTTAAATTGAACTTTGGGGAGATTATTTGTTGCCAAAAACTTAACTTTGTAATTTGACTTTTAGCTTGTTTTACTCTCTCTTACTGTTTGTGTGCATCCTATTTGTATAGATGCCGGATGTGAATGCTTATATCGTTTTGATGTGAACCTTTGAGTCTAATTGAAGCGCCAATATCACATTGCACAACACAATTTACATTAGCAACAATACATAGGTAATATGATTTCACATTCCATCCAGGTGTGGCATGTTTTCCTTTTGTGCCACAGTAAACAAGATTCGGCGAGCATAATTTAAATTTGAACGAGATATACACATCCATAAGTCAGATTTATATAATAACGACACGTGGACAACTGACCCACCATGTTATTTCTATGTGGGTATATTTCTCGAGACTAAGTGGTTTCGTTTAATGTAGATTTTTTTATAGCAATTTCGGAGTATTTTAAAGTTTTTTACTCCCTCCGTTTATAAATATAAGATGTTTTAGTTTTCGTCCAGATTCCCATGTGTCAACATGTATGTAGACATATTTTAATGTGTATATACACTTATTTGGGTGTGCACCTAGCCAACATGTGAGACAACTAAAACATCTTATATTAAAAAACAGAGTGAGTAGTTCTTTATATAATAACTGCTTTAACCCTAGAAACTTAAGTTTTTTTGACACTTGAAAAGGGAATGCCGAGCTAAAAGGTTTTTTAACATAAAAGATTAAAAAAAATGTACGGAGTTTGTGGGTAGAATGCGAGGTGAGGTGGCTCGGTGGTACAGTATATTCCACGGGAAACGTAGAGCGCACCAGGCGCCAAACGGCATCCTCCGCCACCACATCTTCCTCGCCTCAGTCATCCCCTCCGCTTTGTCCCTTTCGCACCGCCCCAAAACCTCCAGCCGGCGACGAGCCTTATCCCGCACCATAAATATACCTCCCGAGCCCCTCGCGCTCGGACTCTCTCTCCGCCCCCGCCTCCACTCCCGCCCGTCCCCCCAGCCTCGCTGCGCCGTCCCTCTCCGGTAAGTCCCCTCCTCCAGCACAAGGCAGCTGTTCCGGTTCCCCCGTTTTGCGGATTGGTTGCGCTACTAGAGAGAATCCGCGCGAGAAGCGGTGGGGCGGGGTGTGAATTAGCTCTGGGATTGAGGATTCCATCAGGGTTTATACTTTACAGACCTTGGAAATTCCGGTCGACTAGGAAAAATTAGCGTAGACTAAGATTGATGCTGCATGCTTGATTACTCCAGTTCATTTGCTTACTATGCAGCCTGATCCCTTCGGCCATTTCATGTTTTTGGACAGCAAATTTTTGGGGGGATTAGGGAGTTAATAATGAACATGTATTTTTGCTGCAGAATAACTGTATTCCTTAAACCTGTCATCATATATATAGTTGAACTTGAAACTATACAACTTGCTCTGCTCCTATCCTTCATATTTTTTATACCGCATTTCCTCGAATTGAAAGACCACACCAGTTTGAGTGGATCAAATTCTGCGTCATTTAGCTTTTCAGCAAATTGTGACTTCTGTTTACCAAGTTATGGCAGTCTTGTTCAGTTGACCTGTGGCACAGTTGGCTGATATTCATAAGAATGGGCCTCATGGGCTATGAGTTCAATTTCTCTTCTTGATCATGCAGTTTTTCTCCTGCGCTTATTGTTGGTTAAATCAGGCTTGACAAGAATTTATCAGCAGTTGATTCATTATGGATACCGGCTGTTTATCATCTATGAACATAACTGGAGCTAAGCAAGTAAGATCTTTTGTGGGACAACTTCATACACAGAGCCGCTTCACAAGTAGCAGTGTCCAAGCACTGAAAAGTAGTTCTCGTACGAGCTTAAGTTCAATGTCTCTTGGCTCAAGGAATAAAGGAAAAAGATTACGCCGTGGGCTTGGTGCTTTGCAGGTTAAGATTGTCTCTGTTTCTCTTTTCGCAAAATAAAGTGTTTTCTCTATTTTATCTCCCTGTGGCATTTCCTGTGAATTAATTGTTTGCATTTTTCGCAGGTTGTTTCCCAAGATTTACCAAGGCCTCCACTGGAAAACACAATTAACTATTTGGAAGCCGGACAACTTTCTTCATCTTTCAGAAGCAGTGAACGCCCCAGTAAACCATTACAGGTCGTGATTGCTGGTGCAGGTCTGATGTAACTCCTGGACTAGAACATATCTAATTCTTACAAACCATACCCCTTGAGTGAATCATAATTGCCTCATAGGCTCGTAGCGTCACTAGTCGTCTCTGGTGTGAATTATGCAGGATTGGCTGGACTATCAACTGCAAAATATCTAGCAGATGCTGGCCATAAACCCATAGTGCTTGAGGCAAGAGATGTTTTGGGCGGAAAGGTCTGGTAGTTTCTTGCATCCTTGCTTACCTCATCTCTAAAACTGTGCTGATTATTTAATCTGAGTATTCATTTTTTTATCATCATTGTGAACAGTTCACCTTCACTGTGTTGAACCGTTATTGGGCCTGGCCCATGTATGTGAGAGCTGAGCACTTAGAAGAGTAGGGGTACGCATCCTCCCAGACCTAATACGAACCAGAGCAACACCCAGCCGTCGGCCACCATGGAGACCACCAGGTGAGCTCCTCTCTGTTCAACATGGTATCAGAGCTGGCGACTTCGACTGGCGGCGCTGCAGGCCGGCGCGGGCGCGAGGCGGAGGAGCAGGGAGCCACGTGCGCCATGGCTGCGGCGAGAAGGGCTGCGAGGGGCAGCAAGGGGCCGAGCGCACTGCGGTGCGGGGCCAAGGCGGAGATGGTGCAGGAGACTGAGCGGGAGGTCGTGGACCTCGTGCTGCTGGTTGAGGACGTCCAAGACGCGGCGCAGTTGATGGACCTGATTGGAGCGCGTGCTGAGGGTGCAGAGGCAGTGAAGGCAGCAAGGATGGCTGAGGGCCTGGAGGAGAAAGAGTGCGCCGTGGAGAAGGGCGCGATGCACGGTGTGTGGAGCTGGGTGCGAGATGCGGCACAGCAGGCGTGGAGTGCGGTGGCGCAAGTAGCTGAGATGGAGCTGGTGCCCTTGTTGGAGGGACTGGTTCCCGTAAAGAGGGAGCAGCTGATGGCAGAGGAGATCTCATGGGAAGAGATTGAGGTGTCGGTTGGGCATTTGGAAGGAAAAGCCGGCGCTGGGGAGGTCATTGATGCGAACAAGGAGAAGGTTGAGGACGTTGTGATGAAAAAAGCTCAAGGTATGACCGAGAAGAACAAGAAGAAAGAGGTTGGTGCGATGCTACCAGAGGGGTTGTTGAGTGCGGCAGGGTGCTGCTGTTCAGCAAGGGGGAGAATGTGTGTGATGTTGTTGCAATGCTGAAGAATGAAGAAAGGGCGAACTTTGTGTATACTGCTGAGAAGGCTGAAAACGTCTTGTTCATGGCTCATAGAACAAGTCCGGAATGGATTCTGGACTCAGGGGCATCCAAACATGTCACAGGAAATTCGAAGGAGTTTGAACTCTACAACTCGTATCCTCCCACACACAAGGAAACTGTTCAGATTGCTGATGGCACAAGGCAGCCCATAGTTGGAGTAGGGTCAGTGCAGTGTACTCCAACGATCAAACTGTACTCGGCTTTACATGTTCCTGCATTCCCAGTGAACCTGGTGTCGTTGAGTGCTCTCGTTGATCAGCAGGACTGCAGAATTATTCTTGACAGAGAAGGTTGTTTAATACAGGATCGACAGACAAGAAGACAGATTGGTACAGGAACTAGGCGTAGAGGATTGTGGCACATGGATCGTGAGGGAATCGGTCACACGAGTGGCTCTGTGTTTGCAGCAGTGGTTGGAGAAAGGGAGACCAAGGCAATGATTCACCATTGCAGAATGGGACATATTTCTTTTGACAAGATGTATAAGGTGTTTCCCGATATGATGAAAGGAGTGGATAAAGAAAAATTGAGATGTGATGCATGTGAATTTGCAAAGCACACCCGAACTGTCTATGTGAGTAGGGGACTGAGGAGTATAACCCCTTTCATGCTGGTGCACACTGATGTTTGGACATGTCCTGTTACCTCTATTAGTGGAATGAAATACTTTGTGACATTCATCGATTGCCACACACGCATGACTTGGGTTTACCTCATGAAACATAAAGATGAAGTGTTCACCTGCTTTCGAGACTTTTATGCCTATGTCCAAACGCAGTTTAAGGTGCAAGTTCAAGTGCTTAGATCTGATAATGGGACAGAGTATATCAATAAGAAGTTTGGGGGCTTTCTTTCCGATCATGGAATTCTACATCAGACCTCTTGTCCAGATACCCCACCGCAGAATGGCGTGGCTGAGAGGAAAAATCGTCATATATTGGAGGTGGCTAGGTCCTTGATGTACACTATGAATGTTCCAAAGTTCCTTTGGAGTGAAGCTGTGATGACGGCTACCTTTCTCATAAATCGAACACCTTCCAGAATCTTGCAAATGAAGTCTCCATGTGAGTTGTTGCTGGGTGAAAACAAGTTTGCAGTTCCTCCTAGGGTGTTTGGCTGCACTTGCTTTGTTAGGGATCACAGGCCCTCTGTGACAAAACTTGATCCAAAGGCAATCAAGTGTATCTTCATTGGCTATCCCTCCGGCCAGCGAGGGTACAAATGCTGGAGTCCCTCCGACAGGCGCACATTTGTAAGTGCTGATGTTACTTTTTGGGAATCTAACCCGTTTTATGGTGAACCAACAGATTTGAGCATATTGTTCGAGACGCTTGACCAGCGGGAATCTGCAACTGGTCAAGAGGGGGAGAGTGCTGGTCCTTCTAGCAGTCCTGCTGCTATTTCTTCAAATGGACAGCAGCAACAACCTATTGTTGGTTCTATTCCTCTAATTGTTGGGTCTATTCCTGTCCCTGTAACGACGGAAGCGCATAATGACATGAGGTGGCCAAAGGTTAACGAAGAGCAGAACCTCCGTGTCTACTCTCGAAGACACAGGGCTGATGAGCAACAGCAGCAGGGGGAGATGCAGAATGTAAGTTCACAAGGTGAAGATGAGTCATCTGAAGGCAGCTCGTCAGAAAGTGAGTCAGGAGATACATCAGGTGTATCCCCCTCAAGCTTGCCAATTGCGTTAAGAAAGGGAACAAGAGCAGCTGCAACAAAACCGATTGAGAAATATGGTTTTGAGCACGATATCAGCAACTATGTATCATATGATGCTCTGTCTCCGTCTTATAGAGCATTTGTTACCTTACTTCAGACTGTTTTGATTCCATCAGATTGGAAAGTTGCAAAGCAGGATCCTAAGTGGTGCGCAGCCATGAGAGAGGAATTGGAGGCATTGAGGAAGATTGAAACATGGGTACTAACTGATCTCCCAAAAGGAAAAAAGGCTGTTGGTTGCAAATGGGTCTATACGGTGAAGCAAAATCCCGAGGGAAAGATAGAGAGGTACAAGGCAAGACTGGTTGCAAGAGGCTATACTCAGACATATGGGATTGACTATGATGAAACCTTTGCTCCCGTGGCGAAGATGAACACTGTGAGGACTCTTGTATCATGTGCAGCAAACTTTGGGTGGCCTCTTCATCAGCTAGATGTGAAGAATGCTTTTCTGCATGGCGATCTTCAAGAGGAGGTATACATGGAGGTACCACCTGGAATGGCTGCGGCCGGCAATGGTGAGGGGAAGGTTTGCAGGCTGAAGAAAGCACTTTATGGACTGAAACAATCTCCAAGAGCTTGGTTTGATAGGTTCAAGCGTGCTGTTTGTGGAATGGGGTATGGACAGTGTAATGGTGATCACACTGTGTTTTATAAGCATTCAAACCGGAAGATAACCATTCTAGCCGTATATGTGGATGATATTATAATAACTGGAGATGATGAGGCTGAGATAGGTAGATTGAAGCAATGTCTTAGCAACACATTTGAAGTAAAGGATCTCGGCCAATTGAGGTACTTCTTGGGCATAGAGGTTGCAAGGTCAAGTAAGGGAATAGTCTTGTCACAACGGAAGTATACTCTGGATCTACTCAATGATGTGGGCATGATTGGGTGTCGAGCAGCTGCTACACCTATTGATCAGAATCACAAGATAACAGTGGATTCAGGTGAACCTGTAGACAGAGATAGATACCAGAGACTTGTGGGGAGACTACTCTACTTATGTCACACTAGGCCAGATATAGCCTTTGCCGTGAGTGTCGTAAGTAGGTATATGCATGATCCAAGGAGTGAACACCTTGAGGCTGTTAACCGCATCTTGAGATATCTAAAGGGTACCCCCGGAAAGGGTTTGTTGTTTGAAAGTAATGGACACCTAGTTGTGGATGGGTACAGTGATGCAGACTGGGGAAGTTGCTTGGATGACCGACGATCAACTTCAGGGTATTGTGTGTTTGTCGGAGGAAACTTAGTGTCATGGAGAAGTAAGAAGCAACCTGTGGTGTCAAAATCAACTGCCGAAGCAGAATACAGAGCCATGTCCCAGGGGTTGAGTGAGATGCTATGGGTGAGAAATCTTCTAAGTGAGCTGAAGTTACTAAGAGAAGGGCCCCTGCATGTCTGGTGTGACAATCGGTCAGCTATATGCATAGCAAACAATCCCGTTCAACATGATAGAACTAAACATATTGAGATTGACAGGTTTTTCATCAAAGAGAAGTTAGATGCGGGGATAATCAAAATAGATCATGTGAGTTCAGGGCAGCAGATTGCAGATTGCTTGACCAAGGGACTTGGAGCTAGAGAATGCAGTCTGGCATGTGACAAGATGGGGATGATAGATATCTATCACCCATCTTGAGGGGGAGTGTTGAACCGTTATTGGGCCTGGCCCATGTATGTGAGAGCTGAGCACTTAGAAGAGTAGGGGTACGCATCCTCCCAGACCTAATACGAACCAGAGCAACACCCAGCCGTCGGCCACCATGGAGACCACCAGGTGAGCTCCTCTCTGTTCAACACACTGTTACCATTATTGTTGCTTTATTGCCTCTATCGTTGTATGCCTTAAACAGTTAGCTGCTTGGAAGGATGAAGATGGTGATTGGTATGAAACTGGTCTTCATATTTTTTGTAAGTTATAACACTTCCTTTGTGCTCTGCGTATTGGTTATTTCCGGCAGTGTATAGATAAGTATTTGATGCTTGGACAAATATCGACATAATAATAAGATAAAACATGTTGAGTGAAGTACAAAGTGATCTTTGCGGAGCCACATTGAGGTTCTGAAATTGCAAATGAAAAATGTTTCATACTGTCAAAATTTTAGGTTGCTTGAATTTGTATTAATAGGCCTATTTCAATTAATAATATTATTAGTGGATTATTGGCATGACCATTGACCATATGGAATCATGTAAGGAATTCTCGGGGAAGTAAGGATCATTCCCAAATTCTTTAAGCCTGGAAATATGTAGACTAATAGCATATAAAGTAGCTTAGATTTTAATGTTACAGCATTGTTGGCCTGGTTGAATATTTCTTTTTGTCTATAAATTCTGTCACCAGCCTTCCTTCCCTTCCTGTAGCTTGTGTTCGGTGCTTTCATTCTGTGCATGTATGTAACCATATTTTTTTTGGTTTTAAGTTGGAGCTTATCCAAACGTACAGAATTTGTTTGGTGAGCTCGGTATTAATGATCGCTTGCAATGGAAGGAACACTCAATGATATTTGCCATGCCAAACAAGCCAGGAGAATATAGCCGTTTTGATTTCCCAGAGGTTTTGCCAGCGCCCTTAAACGGTAAGATCATACATAGCCCTGGCGTTGCTTCATAGAAGAAAGAATGCCAAGAAAACTCAGAAATGCATCCTAGTGCTAGTTCTTTCATTTTGCTAATATATAAATGCAACTAGAGGATATATTAGTAATAGCAAACAACATTGAAAAATCTAATTATGGCCATTTTGCTGTACTCTGCCCATCGATGACAGTTTATCAGACTATGCAATATGCATGCATTTAACAGGAATATGGGCCATACTGAAGAACAATGAAATGCTTACTTGGCCGGAGAAGGTGAAGTTTGCTATTGGACTTCTACCAGCAATGCTTGGTGGCCAAGCTTATGTTGAAGCTCAAGATGGCTTAACTGTTTCAGAGTGGATGGAAAAGCAGGTATGAGCTCACTGCGTCAGTTAGAATTGTCCCCTATGTACTGAACACATTAATTCACACTTGATGTATGAGGATGTGTTATGTTGAGACGAGATAAATTGGTGCCTTTTATTGCCATATTCTTGTGAAAAAGCGTGGTTAGGTCCATAAATGAAATTTTATGCTCAAGTTTCCATCCTTTTTTCCCACCCTGCCCTTCTGTATGCAAATTGCCTCAAGCAATGCTTATAGTTCTATTAATCTTGTAAGTAAATCCCAAGTGAACAATAAAAGCTGAAAATGAACAGAATGCAGAAGGCTACTGAGGCTCTTCTTTGTTAATAAATATACACCGACGTCCTTAATTTATTTCATTTTCTTAGTTGTAATACATATGCTTCTTTCTTTTGTTGTTCTTCATAATGGAGTCATACGGTGTCTGATACAGTTATTTAATCAGCACAGGGTGTTCCTGCTCGAGTCAACGATGAGGTTTTTATTGCAATGTCCAAGGCACTCAATTTCATAAACCCTGACGAGTTATCCATGCAGTGCATTCTTATTGCTCTAAACCGATTTCTCCAGGTACAACTCCAATTCTTCTATTCAGCCTGGAGACATAGTGAGAAATTTGCATTATTTCTAGTCTTCCTTATTTCGGTTCTTTGTTACCTCTAGAAAATGTAAATGTGCGCTCACACCATAACAACATGGGGTTATCATTTAATAAGAGAACTGTGTAAATTTGTAGGAGAAGCATGGCTCGAAAATGGCATTCTTGGATGGCAATCCACCTGAACGGCTATGTATGCCTATTGTTAACCACATTCAGTCTTTAGGTGGTGAGGTCCGCCTGAATTCTCGTATTAAAAAAATCGAACTAAACCCCGACGGGACTGTGAAGCACTTTGAATTGACCGATGGGACTCAAATAACTGCAGATGCTTATGTTTGTGCAGCACCAGGTGTGATTTATTTTCAAGAATCATACGTATTTCCGTTGCACCTATTCAGTTTAATTGACTAGCCTGTTATTCAGTTGACATCTTTAAGCTTCTTGTACCGGAAGCGTGGAAAGAGATATCTTATTTCAAGAAGCTGGATAAGTTAGTTGGAGTTCCTGTCATCAATGTTCATATATGGTGAGTTGATTTAAACATCTGGTTCTCAGTTAAGACATCTTTGTGTTTCTTGGTTCTACTCATATGATCCTACCTCATGTGTTTTTGAAATACCTCTTAGTGTTCCTATTGGTTTCAATATTTCAGGTTTGACAGAAAACTGAAAAATACATATGACCACCTTCTTTTCAGCAGGTATTCTTTTCGTCGTACTTCTCTTCCTGTTGACACATAGTGCATTTGTTGTCTTATTAGTATTTAAATTGGGTGGGTTTTATCCTACTCCTACATGCTTTGAATATGTTTTTGTTTGATACAAATGCCATATGTCCCTTATATTGATCCTGTTCACTTCTGTTTTCAGGAGTCCACTCTTAAGTGTCTATGCAGACATGTCAGTAGCGTGCAAGGTACTAACTCAAGGGGACATTAATATTGCATAGATACTAAATGTATGAGGCATGTAAACCTGTATTTCTTCTTCGAGTCCAACATATTAAGTATTGATTCTTGATTGCGGGTTAACCTGAATTTTACTTTGAGCACTATTATACTTGAAATTATATATATCTTTGACATTGCAAATCGTAGTATCAAGTTGAAGCATACCATCTTTTATTGCTAACATGTCAGTAGTCCTTTTTTTGGAATAATCATGGTAGCTTTAATTAAAAGAACCAAGGGCATGAATGAGTACTCATAATTATAGTTTTCCCTTGTTCTCTAACTCCATACAGGAGTACTATGATCCAGACCGTTCAATGCTGGAGTTAGTCTTTGCTCCAGCAGAGGAATGGATTGGACGAACTGACACCGAAATCATAGAAGCAACCATGCAAGAGCTAGCCAAGTTATTTCCTGATGAAATTGCTGCTGATCAGAGCAAAGCAAAGATTCTCAAGTATCATGTTGTGAAAACACCGAGGTGACAACATTTTGCTAACACCCTTCCTGAAATTTCTACACTGTTATTATATTTTTCTGTTTCTCTGTTGCAGATCTGTTTACAAGACCATCCCAGACTGCGAACCTTGCAGACCTCTGCAACGATCACCAATTGAAGGGTTCTATCTGGCAGGTGATTACACGAAGCAGAAATACTTGGCCTCCATGGAGGGTGCAGTTTTATCTGGGAAGCTCTGTGCCCAGTCCATAGTACAGGTAAAAATACTCTCCATGGTTCTTGTTGTACATAGACGCGTCAAACTTCTATTGTTGTCTTGGTGTACTATGGCCCAGAATTATTGTGGTCTAATGATATCACGTCGCTGCTCGCAGGATTCTAAGCTGTTGTCTCGCAGGAGCCAGGAAAGCCTGAAGTCCGAAGTTCCTGTCGCCTCCTAGTTGTAGTTAGTTAGCACTATTCATTGTTAGCACTTCTTAATGGTATTTTCACATTGTTGTAGATTTGAACAGTGATTGAGCCTGATAACCATATTGGGAAAAAGGAAACTTGTAAAATGAGAAGCTGCATAAGCAGTTCTTACTCTTAGACCTTTGCAAAAGGCAAAAGTGATGAAAAGAAATCTTAGATATTTTCTCTGCAATTTGGGAACAGGATCAGTAACCGTTACTTTTTCCTGTTCCCTTTACTTACATTATAGCCTAAGGTTTGTGTCAGCAAAGGAGAAGGAAGCATGGACAATATATCCTAATAATATCTGAGATCTTGTCTGCGTGGATATATATAGATGGCCTTATTATATTGATCAGTTTCAACGCCAAGTTGCAAGTTTCAAAAGGGGGACACAGGCTGGTGGCTGGATGCCTGGATAGATTAGGCCAGATATTTTCCGAGGGGGCTCAGTCATTGTCCTTGTGAGATATTTCCTGCTGTCTCAGCTGGAGATAGTAGTACGTTTTTTTTAACAGGATAGTAGTACGCTTTGAAGGCCGTGTCTGAGATGGTACTAGGTCAAAGATGTTTGTTACTCCCTCCGTATCAAAATATAAGACTTTGTACCTACTTTTCAAACACATGTATCTAGATATATTTTAGTGCAACCTTGCACTAGGTTCATGTAGGCAGTACCAGCCAAGCCAGGGAGTACTACTAGGTTCATGTAGGCAGTACCAGCCAAGCCAGAGCGCAAAAATCTGATTTACGTGCATTCAATGGACAAATACTCCCTCCATTCACTATTATAAGACAAATTTAAGCTTTTTTTTAAAAAAATGCCTGAATCTAGACGCTGTGCTCACTCATTTTGATAATAGTGAACAAAGGGAGTACTTGTTTTAAAAAGACATAAAGTACCTTGTTGACATGCATATATGATCATGTTCTCTTACCACATTGTGGACCGCTTTAGCGCACATGCTGGACATATTATCTTTGAATGCTTTTCTGCACCATGTGTGTGCTACTCCCTCTATTCCAAATTATAGAAGATGTTTTAGATATTTCAATATATCCTATACACGGACTGAAATCGAGTTAGCAGTACCAAATTTCACTGACATATCTTCTCAGTTGTGATGTACACGTAAAAACATTAATGTGTGGAGCAAAAATCGAGTTATGTCTTTTATGTGTACCTCAAACTATAATGTATAACATGATAGCCCCCAAAAAGAACCGGGCCTAGTGTGAGGACCCCGGATTAGTTATCCGAGATACTCGTTATGTTTCCTGCAACAATCCCGTGATCAGTCTGTTGTTGCACATAACTTGAATTGGTATCACAGAACACCCATAGATACCGAATAAGCATACTTACTTGATTGAAGTCCTTAGCTTCAACCGGTACTGGCAGCGGAATCACCAAACAACGTGGAGCCCAAGTCATTAGCCTTAACCCTACAGGCAGCTGACTGGGAAGCGCCCTAGTTTGCAAAGACGCCAGTGAACTCCTCTTCGTCGAACTGCTCCTCTTTAAAATCTGGCTAAGACAATAGCCAGGGACGAAACCAATATGAGTACATTTGATTGTACTCGCAAACTACCCCAACTTGAGCATGCACTAAGTTTTGATAATCTTTCATAAAATCTTTATTTTTAAACAAAAACATCTATATGCCTTTATTGAAAAGGGAAGAGTAGATTTTTAATCTTGTTGAAGACAAAACATTTTGGAAAGTAGTTTCTCACTATACTGGTTGGAAACAACCTTTTTGGAAAGTAGTTTTCTCACTATCTTTGTTGAAAAAGGTAAGAAGTCTTTTAAAAGTCTTTTTCGCGGAAATATACCTTTTATTTATAAAGGTAAGAAATCTCTTTTAAAACTTTTTCCTCGAAAATCACCGTCTTGTCCATTTCTCCCAAAACTCCCCCTTTTCCTGATCCTAGCCCCTTCATGGTCACTTATTTCCCAGCAACCTCGTACCACCCTGACGGTATAGTTGCATAAAACATCTCCATTTTCTTTTCAAGTCTCAAACTTTGTAAATCTTGCACATGGTCTTAGCAGTTCTTCCCAACTGTCCATATCCGAGGACTCGGCTATTCGAATAGTTTTTACCCTCTGCAGAGGTAGCACGCTTTTCCCACACTCATCCGGTCACTCATCGTGTCAGCCACGTCCCGCCATACCAGGGGTATGCGAAGTTGAGTTTCCGGCCGTAGCGTGTCCTTTGCTCATGCTAGTATAGGACCCTGCCTCTACGACACTTTCCATCGACACTTAAATCCTCAGAAACTAAGTGTGAGGACTCGTAGTTCTGTCCGGCGGACCCAAGGGAGCCCTTCAATCCTCTTTCCCCAATACACTCATACCGGCTTCCGGTAGACGTCACTTAAGAGGACCCAGGTCAGGGGGTAGGTCCTCAGACCATCCCCTCATGGAACGAGGTTATCCTCGTTATTGAGGCATCCAGTACTAACACGAGCAAATTATATGACTACGCCCTTGCCCATATGTGGGTAAATGTGGTCGCACAGATTTTCGGCTGGGGGCGTAAGTACAAGGACACAATGTGCATTTTTCATAAACATCCCCATTCTCCATTTCTCCACTTCAATACCGACCTTTCGGCATTTCATCTCCATTCCAGTACTTTCAAAGGAGTTTTGAACAAACATTGTTTTTCCATCCTATAGTTTTAAATAACTACCCTATACTTCTACATAGGGTGGCAAAAATAGTTTTCATATATTTGTAAAAAGGGTTTTTCCAAAATTATTGATACTTCTGAATAACTCATGTGATCAAAGTAGATGTATATAAATGCAAGCTCAGTGAAGTAGCTTGCCTTGCTCAACAAAGTTGTACTGGTCCTGATCTTCGGGTTCAACGAAACCTCCTTCCTCGATGAATCCGTCGGCGGTATCGTCTAAACGTTAAACAAGCAAAGCAAACAATCACTACACTAACTCAAGCATCAACATAACCACACCATCACAAAGGCTATAAATAGCCACTGCATACCTCAAGCAACACAGTGTGGTTTCAATTTAATTGAATTAACTTTTATTTAACTATTTTCAAACTAAGGCAGAAACTAGTTGTACACCATTTAATTCACCATTTAATCTAAGTTGGTCACAAAAATTTAAACTAAAATTCTATGGGTAGCTACTGATGTGTAGAAGACAACCCAATTGGATTGAGGTCATTTGGAGTTATCAAACTCCCTACACATTTGTTTTAGTTCAGAAGGTTTTTAATCAAGTTTTAGCTACCAAACAACTTAGGTTGCTCCAAAATTTAAATACTTTTAGGGATAACTAACCTTGGTTGAATGTGACCTAACAAAATTGGTTTTAGATTAATTGGACCTACTATTAATTCACACTAATTGGTTTAGTGCAGAAGGGTTTACTAAGGTTCAACCACATGCTAAAGATTTTACACTGCTCCATTAATTCTACCAAAATTTGGGGAGCTAAAGGATCCTAATACAAAGCTACCAAAATTGGTTTCAAGTTAATTGGACTAATATAACTCCAGAAACAAATGGTTTGGTGTTTTAAACCTTCTGGAGCATTTTTATTAATACACTTTTATTATTTATTTAAATGAGATGAGACCACTTTGGTGAGTTGAATAATTTCATAAGCTTTCCAGAACATATTTAATTGATTTATTTGGATTCCGAAATCTCGAGATATTGAATTTCTAAACTAGGTCCAGTACTGGAATTTCCAGAGAGAAATAGATTTGAAAATCAATCTCCTCTGGATAATGTTGAAGAACATGACAGGTGGGTCCTACGCGTCAGTGACTCAGGTTTAATTTGCGCGCTACGGATAATGTTTAAAAGTCTGACGAGCGGGGCCCGCTCGTCAGTCTCTTACTTAACCAAACGGTAAGCTACCGTTGGATCTAAATCCAACGACGCAGGATCTATTCTTCCTCGACCACCGGAGTACGACGGAGCCGTGGCTCCGGCGACGGCGAGGGTGGCCAGTGGGGGTACCTGGGAGCCTGGGGACGGTGGAGAGGGTGGCGTTCGACGGCGGAGGTCGTGGGGAAGCTCGGGAGGTGAATGGAGCTTGATGGGGAAGCTCCTGGCGTTGGCGGCGACCTCCTCCGTTGCCTCGGCCGTGCGCCAACTCCGGCGGGTTCTCAGCGATGCGTCTGTGCATGAAACAGAGGAAGAAAGGGTGCATGAGGGTGCGGTGGTAATGGAGAGCAAGATGCAGGCCAGAGAGGAGAGAGGGGAAGCGAGTCACGGCCTGGCCGTGTTCGTCCTCAACCTCGGCTCCGGCGGAAACTCGAGGAAGCTCGGGGGCGGCTGGGGCTTCGAGAGAGCGTCACCGCCCTCCTAGCGGTGTACTGAGGGGTGGAGAGTGAGTGGGGGGGGTGCTGGGGAGAGTAATGGCGGGGTGTGGAGGCACGGGTGCGGGGTGGCTTTTTATTGCCGATCGCCGGCGTGCCGTGGACAGGGTGTAGGAGGGGTTTGGAGAGTGGGAGAGCACGGCATTGGCGGTGGTACTGGGCGGTTACGGAGTGGGGTTGCTCTGCTGGGACTCAGAGGGAGAGAGGGGTCGCGTGTGGCTCGGGGGTGAGCTCAGGACGCACGGCGTCCATGGCGGGTCAGCGGAGTGCGATGGATCGATGGCGTCGCTGCAGGGCTCCAGAGGTGGTGTGGGCGTGTCCGCGAAGTTGAGGGGTGACATGAGCGCGTCGGTGATGGGTCACACGAGCTGGGGTGCCGTGGGGGTGAAGTTTGGCGTCGGCGTCCACGCGCGGCCAGAGCACGGTGAGCGGCGCACGGCTGCAGGGGGGGGGGGTACGGCGAGGCTGGGCGTCAGGGTGCGGTCCTCTCCATTCTGTCGGGTGTGGAGAGAGGTGAGGTGACGGAAGACGCAGAGAGGGGCCAGTGCGGCTGCTCTCCTCGACACGCCACCATCGGCTGGCATGGGCAGTGCGGTGGCGTGCGCACGGGCATGGCCACGGGTCCCTCGACCAAATTGCTCGCTCTCCCCTTGCTCTGGTGGCTCAGTGAGGTGAGAGGGGAGTGTGGCAGTGAGGAATCGACGAAGGAAACATCCAATCGATCGATTTGATTTCGGTTTCAAGGATTTGAGGAAGAACACGGGCAGTGCCCACCATGTGTTCGATGAAAAGCATGAACCAAATTTAAATTCAAATTTCTCTGATTTATTTCCATACTTTGATTTATATGTATAAACATGGATTTTTGGTATGGTGGTAGAATTTATTTGATATGTGCAACATAGCACATTTTGTGGTTTTGAGAATAATAAAGAAAGATATAGAATTTTAATCTTGGATTTTAAGAAATATTCTTGGAGAGAGAAAAGATGTAATAGCAAAGTGGGGGTGATCCTTATGTCACTCCACTGAAGTTTTGTTTGAAAAGAAATAATTTCTTTGAAATATTTTTGTGTCGTATTCCTAATAACCCTTAAAGATTAAAGAAGGGATCTTGGAATTTGACACATTGAAAAATATTTTTGTAATTAGATATTTTGAGGAAAGGGTAATATGATAATGAGATGGTTATTATTGCATCTCATTCCAGGATTTTATAAAATAAAATAATGGTTATAGCAAAATAGGGATGTAGATAGGGTGGAAAATTTAAGTGAGACCTTTTTCTTTTAGTTAGTGTTTTTATTGGGAGTGTGTGAATAAACAAGTCCCCTCCCAAATTGTTGTCAGGGGTGCTCTAAAGTTTTCAAGCACATTTGAAAAAAAAAACCACACAAGCAATCAAGTTGGCAGGAAATAACAACCAGCACTAGACAATCATTTATAAATTTCTCAACCAAGTTTTTAATCACTCCGACAAGTGGTGGGGTGGTGATCCAGTGTCATCCTGACAGGAGTAAGGGGGAAAAACTCAATTTCATAATTTGATATTTTTCAAAAGGGTTGCTAAAATATATGGGCAACACACTTCCCACCTTTATTGTTTTCAAAAAGTATGAGTTTAAAATAGGGCTACCAATACAAGGGGAATAACAAGGTTGGAGGTAGTATGTATATCTCCATATTTTTGGAAACATATAATTTTGGATAATACTTTTATTCCTTCAAGGATTGGGTATTTTGGTTGTTGCTAAACAAAGCATCATTTGAGGATAAGTTGGTCCAAAAGGAGTGGAGGAGATATATGGAATATTTTGTTCTTGTCATGACATGATCACCAAGTTTAGCATATTTTTATATTGGTTGGGTCTTGGATTTTCTAGTCAAACAACTCAATCAACAAGTCACACCAGTTCAAACATAGCAATAGGAAGGAAAACACAATCGTCAGCAAGACATTTCAAAAAGTTTTTGTTGGTTTTGAATTTTGGGGTCTGGTAAAACTAAGTTTTTTCTTGGTTTATAAATTTGGGATGTTACACCTAGTCGATCAGCAAAAGCAACGGTAGGAAAATAAGGAAATCGCTGCACTCTGGCGTGGGCTCAAGCAAACAGTTAAACCGTGCTGGCCGGTGCTTGTGAAGTTGTAATTTACAACTTGTAAAGTACAGCGCACGCTGATTCTTCCACTCTGGTCGTCTTCTCGCTACACCAAGAAGGGCAGAAGGCGGACAGGCTGGATTAGGCTCTCAGATACTTTCGTGAGATATTTGATGGGGTCTCAATAATTGTACTTGAGATATTTCGCCTCAACAGGAGATAGCAGTATTAGTACGTTTTGTAGGCCATGCTTGAGATGCTAGTAGGTCATACCAGCTTTCAGAAAAAAAAGAGGCTGGTCCAACCTCCCGACCTGTTCTGCAGAGCAAATTACAGAAAATACCTACTATTGAAGTTATTGTTTCGCAAACTAATGTCACATATTTTTTCATAAACCACCAACTATCCGTGTAATCGTTGCACATAGGTCTAAACCGTAGATTAATCCAATTAACAACCATTCAAATAAGTATAGACCATAAACTAGTGATAAAGGGGCAACTGTCCATGTTAGTTACGTAGTTAGTGTATATTGTTCCGGCTATCCTTTATTCTAAACCAATCCGGAATCGAATTGCTAGAAAATGTATCATCCTACTTCTTAGTTTTGTTCCATCAGTCTAAGGCAAAGGTTAAATGGTTTGCCTACCTTACCGACTCGATGAAAGGGAACGGACTTTCGATTTTTTATTTAAAATTGACCAAAAATTGACTGAATCTCAATTACAGTGGCCAAAATATTTAATTATTGGTCTAAAATGTAAAAAAATATCACAGAATAGAGTCAATTGTTACACAATTACAGGAATATTTCACTTTTTAAAGAAAATCACCAACTCATGGGTCCCATTGATCGAATTTCAGATTAGTTGAATTCATCTATAATTTGGACCTATGTGTAACATATTACATGAAAAGTTGGTGGTTTATGCAAAAAAACATGTAAATTGAGTAGTTTGCGTAACATGAACAACAATAGTAGCTGGTTTCTACAGTTTTCTCCTCGCGTCATTCATGATGGATGTGTGTCTGGATGTTCCATCTCGGCTCAAGGTGAAAGCTTCTTGTGGATAACTGAACAAAGCATCCAAACAACAAAAAACCCCGCAATTTTTAACCGCAACAAGGTACAATCATTAGTGTATTAACTCAGTGAAGCATCATAGGGAATGTTCTTCAGTGCATTTGTGAGGGTTTATGTAATTTACGGATTCCCAGGAAAGCTTGCCAGAATGCATTCTACAAACACTTGTATCACAAAAAATAATCCTACTTTACATATAATATCATATTTTTGTAAACCATACTGTGCACCCTTTTAGCACACACTAGTACCGTGAATTATCTTTGAATATGTTTTTTGATTGCACATGCGTACCGTGCCATCTTTGACGTAGATTTTCATGTTCGATAATTCAGCAGAATAAAATAATTGTAGAGCTAACAACATGTTTTGTAATATTATCTAAGAAATGTTGCTCTTTACATAACGTGTATGCATTTGTGCAATTCAAACGACATTATGTGTGGAAACCACAAATGCAGGCCGAGCTTCAGCGAGCCCTTTATTTTGCAAAGTTCGAAAATAATATGTTGACATTTCAAAATGAATCTGAAAAAATCCCGGTCATATAGAATATTGTATTCGACCAACGTGCACAATATCAAATAAAAATAATTCATATTTTGACTACACAAAAATAACAAAATGTGATTAATTTATAGAGTAGAACTTTTGTACGGTTCACTAATTTCAAACGTCAGATTTTGTCATTGTTGTGCAGCACAAAATTTAGGACATTTCTAGCTGAGAGTTTACACTTTGGTAGAATATACCATTTCTACGGTTTTTTATAGTTTTTTTTAACTTCAGGATATGATTTTCAAAAGAAAGTGCTCCCTATAGCCAGAGCTCCATTTGTCAACTCTCGGTTACGTGTATTGAATTGATGCACTAGTCAATTAACCCAAAAGTCCGAACTGATCGGAAAAACTATGCTTTATATTTTAACACTCTTCCTCACGTTTAGGCTGGACAAACGGGAGGATCTTAGACGTGGGATAAACGGGAGGCTGCAAATATTTTTATATTAAATAGCGCGTTAGCCGGGGCTTAAACTTGAGACCACCTAGCTCTGATACCATAGTGAATTGATGCACTAGCCAATTAACCCAAAAATCCGAAATGATGGGAAAAACTATGCTTTATATTTTAACAACGTGTGTCCTATTCTATTCTTCCCGTTGCATAGTATGCCGGTAAAGCAGAGCGAAGCGCACATAGAGTTTTGTCCTCAATCAAGGCACTGCACGTAAAAAAAAACACTGCCATCTTCGTCGACGTCGTCACCGGCTCACATGCATACACGTCCCCTCATATATGGCGATCACGACAGCTCCAAGGGTAAAGCCGTGCTCGCAGTTTTTTGCCACTTGCCTGCCGGGCGGTGCCGGCAAAGCAAAGCGCACGCAGATTCTCCCACTCTGGTCTTCTTCTTCCTACGAGCGCGTCCGCCGGTGGGTCCCCCGCCCCCGCGCAGATCTTTCTGGCCGAACAAAATATCTGGCCTCCAGCACGACCCCGGCGAGATATTTTCCGTCGCCGCGCCACTTGTCAGCCCCGCCACGTCGAAAAGCGTCCACACGTAGGAGGCGTAAAGGAGCAGCGGCCGCTTTGCCTTGATATTTTGCGTCCAGCACGGCTTCGGCACCGCCGTTGCTTGCTTCGTCGGCAGGGCTTGGTCATCCCCTGCTACTATTTTCTTCGAGCGCTCGCCTGATAAATCCTCCGAAATTCGCCGGGGTCTCATTCTTGTCTTGCGGTTGTTGGAGGTCCAAAAATATCTTCTCCGCGCTCGCGTGCTCCTCCGGATTCATTCATCCGGCCTCGAGGAGGGATCTGTTCCTTCCTTGAATCTCCTGCCTCTTAAGAAATATCTGCGGCGAGATCTTTGTGTAGTTTCGGGGACGCAGAGAGCGGATCCTTGGGAGTTTCTGCCCCCTAGCTTCTTCGTTCCTTCTTTGGTTTCCTTGGAAGAACCAGATGGGTGACGTGTCTCTGGATCGTCCGATTAAAGCGGAGCCAGCGGCCAGCGGCATTGCGCAGGTAACAATCCGGCCACCAACTGCTTCTTCTTAGCCGTCATATCGTGTTTATTTATTCTCAATCTTGTTATGCTACTCATCGGTTTCATGTTTCGGTTTCACATGATATAGTACCTGTGTTATGCATGCTTGCTCGATTTTTGTAGAAACTAGTATTCCATAAATTCGTGGTCTATTGATTGTTTACTTTAATTCCTTTTTTTTCAAGTTTAAATTGTGTTCATAATAGGGAAAAAGATATCTCAAGCCATGAGTATAGTGCTTTTTCGATAAAGATGAATATAGTGCTTGTCTTGCAATTTTTTTTTGGAAAGTAGTTCTAGTCTGCCTTGGAACATAAAATTTGGATCCCTGCTTTACTTCATGTTGGTAGCAAATTCCTACACCCTGGAAATAACCTGACCAGTGTCTTGTTCTTTTCACAGGATAATCGTACCGCAAACTTGACGTCAGCAGGCTGGACAGATGAGAGGCACACGCTTTATATAAGCTCCATGGAATCTTCTTTCCTCGATCAACTCCGCAAACGCGGCCACAACGCGAACCAGAAAGATTCAAGTGCCCACGGGTTCAAGGTTCTCCGGGGTGGAGTGTGGGAGAAACTCAAATTCGAGACAACCAATGCCTGTGCTCCAGTCAGTGCCAAGTGCTGCCTGCCAGCAAGCCCGTGGATCCGGCGTTTTAGACCGCGTGACTGCAGCAGCAGTGCAAATGGTGATGGGGCAGAAACTTCTGTAGGTGACCAAGAATCGGGTATCCAAACTGTCTCTGGGAGGACTCCGCTGTCTCATGAAACAGAATTGGGAGCGTGCAAGCGAGAAAACCTTCTCGATGAAAATGCAGGTAGTTAGCTCAATTACCTCATTCAACGTTTAGTGCATTGTCATATACACATGTTTTTTTAACACTAGCTGATATTATGGAAGATTATGTACAATAGAATAACCTATTGTGATTAACCTCCAACATACTGTGTGGTTCTTTCTGTCTGAATGTATCCATGTTAACCGTTAGATATGGACGCTGCTGAATTGTGCTAACCATGTTCTGAAGCAGCATCCTGCGATGAACTGAATTTATGATGCCATTTTTTCTTTCTGCAGAGGTCTCTGATCAGAACTTTGCCGACGACGAGGCGGAAGTTGACGTAGAATCAAGTGAATCATGCAAGAGAAGGAGATTGAGCCAGATTGAGCGGTACTTCTCCTTACTGCGCCCCAATGATCAAGTGAATTCACACGATCTATTGTAGGGAGTCTGTTACGACTGTTAAGATGAAAAGCAACGCACTGATTGACTCAAAGAGGCTGTTTGCTAGCTCAAAATCCGTGGGAACTTGGAAGCAAGGATGCTCTGTAGTAAAGCATGGAAGACTAATTCTCGGTTAATGTGCAACCACTGAGCATTGGAGGAGTTAGTGTTGGCGATTTTAACATACTATAGATTTTTCTGGTTCTGTATCTGGCTATTTGCAGTTTCCGTCGGCTGTGTAGTCCGTGCTAGTGTCTCAGTATCCAGCCTGCAGAACAATAGGCTCACTCACTAGTAACTACTGAGCAGTAGCAGTAGTAGCTAATATATTGTTTTATTTTATGGATGAAATGCTTTCTGTTGTTCCTGTGTTCTGGCCACTGGCTTACTGCTGCTTGCAATGTGAATGAAATGTTCTGTTTGCATTAAGGTGGGAATGTCCTGAATTGTTCCTCTTTTGCCAGTCTCATGGATGTTACACGCATGCTGCTTCTTCTGATCATGGTTTAGGCAGGTCTTTATCTAAAAATGGTTTAGGCAGGTGTAAGGGCCAACGTTTCCAGCAGTTTGTATGGCCTAAATTTTGCAGAATGGCCACGGGTCACAGAAAGTTCAAATGGAGCCCGAGTTCCATGTAGCTTGTTTCTTTCAAAATTCAAAATCGGCACTTTTTAGTTTCCAAAAATTGCGACAAAAATCCTCGAGGTAGATAGTGTCGAGATCTACAAGTGTGCAAACTACAACTCAAAAATCATTGTATTCTGGACTACACAAAAAAGATAAATCGGGTAAAGTTACAATTTTTTAAAACTGTGTAGCATTCACAACCCAGATCCACCCATTTATCAATTTTGCCCAGTCCACAATAGAAAAAAGTTCGAGTTAAAATTTTGCACACTTGTAGATCTTATCAATATCTATATCTGGGATTTTTTATTGATTTTTTGAAATGATAAAATGCAAATTTGAAATTTTCGAAAAATGAGCTACATGCAGTTCGAGCTTCAAAACGCCTCTCTCGGCCACCTTATATAAATAAAGACCCTGCAAGGTTAAAGAATGACCATTTATAATTTTGGTATTGACAAATTTGCTCTAATTTTGGTCTAGACGAGAAATATATTTCAAAATTTCTATGTATAAAGTCTAAACACGAGACTAGTGAGTACTCCGTACTTGACAGTTAACCCCCTCACGGCCTCACAACCCCCAGGCAGACGGCAACCGAACTGAGGAATACCATATGCGCCTCCTTCGCATGAACCCGCGCTGCAAAACCCTCCCCAAATCCTTCAAATTCCCCAACCCCTCTCCAAATCCAGGCAAGCCCTCACCAAATCCTTCACCTCCTCCTCCTTCTCCCCAACCCCACCACAAAGCTCACTCCCGCACCCCGACGACCTCGCGGAGCTCCTGCGCGCCACCCGTTCGCCGAAATGCCTCGGCAAGCTCCACGCCCTACTGGCCGTCACGGGCGCCATCTCCCGGGACACCTCCGCCGTCACAGCCCTCGTCGACGCCTACCTCTCCATCGGCAGCCCGGGCTCCGCGGCGTCGGTGTTCGCCGGAGCCCACCGCCGCCGGCCCACCGTGTACTCGCTGAACCTCGCCGTCCGGTGCTTCTCGGCCCACGGGTTCCACCGGGAGCTGCTCGACCTGTACCGGGACATGTGCGCCTTCAGCGGCTCAGACAACTTCACGTTCCCGCCGGTCATCAAGGCATGCACAGCCGTCGGGTGCCTTCAGCTTGGGAGGGAGGTGCACGGCTGTGTCCTGCGGGCTGGCCACGAGGGCAATGTCGGCGTGCAGACTGCCCTCCTTGACATGTATGCCAAAGCTGGCTGGATTGGTGCGTCGAGGACGGTGTTCGACTGCATGGCGTGGAGAGACTTGGTTTCCTGGAACGCCATGATCTCGGGGTATTCTCTGAACGGGTGCTTCCGAGAAGCCGTCGAGGCTATCCGGGAGATGCAGCAGGAGGATGGCATGAGGGCGAACGCTAGCACTTTGGTGGCTCTTGTCGGTGTTTGCGGTGCCGTTGGAGATTTGGGTGCGGGGGATTCGCTGCACGCGTTTGCAATGAAATGTGGGGTGATTGGTGATGAATCCCTTGCACCTGCGTTCATCTCGATGTACACCGCGTTTGATGATCTTTCCTCGTCGAGGTTGCTGTTTGATCTGCATCCTTGGAAGGATTTGGTATCTTACAATTCCATGATCTCAGCGTACATGCAGCATGACAAATGGGAGGAATCGTTTGAGGTCTTTAGGCTGATGCGGCGCGCAGGGCTTGGGCCTAATTTGGTTACAGTGGTATCTGTCCTTCCAACTTGCAGTGATTTTTTCGGTGTAAACCTCGGTGATTCTGTGCATGGTATGGTCATCAAGTTTGGCCTTGCAGAGCAAGTTTCTGTTGTTAGTGCTCTTGTTTCAATGTATTCTAAAGTTGGGGAATTGGATTCAGCTGTGCACCTTTTCTGTGGTTGTACCGTAAAGAGCGGTCTCTTGTGGAACTCCATGATTTCTGGGTACCTTGTGAACGGCAAATGGGACATGGCTCTTGATACATTCCGCAAGATGCAAACTGAAGGTGTTGCACCTGATGCAACAACTGTCGTTAAGGTGATCTCCGGATGCAGGCACATAAAAGATTTACATATGGCAAAGTCTATCCATGCATATGCTGTTAGAAACAGATTTGAATGGAACCAGAGCCTGATGAATGCACTCCTTGCTATGTACGCTGACTGTGGAGACCTCTCAAATTCCTACAAGTTATTTCAAAAAATGGAAGTACGCATGTTAATTTCTTGGAACACGATGATATCTGGTTATGCTGAAATTGGAGAGACTGATGCTTCTGTAAGACTGTTCTGTCAGATGCGCCAAGCGGGTTTGCAGTTTGATGTAGTAACCCTGATTGGCCTAACCAGCAGTATTTCTGTGGCTGAGGACGCCACAATTGGAGAATCACTTCATTCGTTGGCAGTTAAAAGCGGATGCAATGCGGACGTTTCTCTTGCAAATACCCTTATTACCATGTACAGCAACTGTGGTTCTGTCGAGGCATGTCAGCAACTCTTTGACAGCTTGTGTTCTAAGAACACAGTCTCTTACAATGTTCTGATGAATGGATACCGTAAAAACAACCTATCTGAAGAGATAGTGCCTTTGTTTCACCAAATGGTCAAGATTGAACAGGAGCCAAATCATATTACATTACTGAATTTATTGCCTGTTTGTCAGAGCCAGTTGCAAGGAAAGTCTGTTCACTGTTATGCAATTCGGAATTTCTTTGGGCTAGAAGCATCTATCATCACGTCAGCCATTTGTATGTATAGTAGGTTCAAAAATGTAGATTACAGCTGCAAACTTTTTCATTCGGTTGGTGAAAAGAGCATCATAGTATGGAATTGCATCTTATCGGCCTTTGTTCAGTGCAGGCTGGCTGATAAGGCATTTGATTTCTTCAGGCAAATGTGCTTCCTTAATGTGAAACCTGATGCAGTAACCATGTTGGCACTCCTCTCAGCATGTTCGCAGATTGGAAATGCAGATTTGGCAGAATGTGTTACAGCTCTCATACTACAGAAGGGCTTTGGTGGAACCCTTTCAGTCGTTAATGCTCTCATTGACATGCATTCAAGGTGTGGAAGTATATCATTTGCAAGAGAGATCTTTGATAGCTCAGTGGCAAAAGACTCCGTCACTTGGAGCGCAATGATCAACTCATACAGTTTACATGGGGATGGCAAGTCTGCCCTTGACCTTTTATCGATGATGATAGGCTCAGGAGTAGATCCAGATGACATAACTTTTGTTAGTATCTTGTCAGCTTGCAGTCATAGTGGCCTTGTAGAGCAAGCAAGAGCACTGTTCAAATCACTACAGATAGACTACGGCATCACACCAAGGATGGAACATTATGCATGCATGGTGGATCTGCTGGGTCGGACTGGCCACTTGGATGAAGCCTATGACATTGTTAAGTCAATACCGTTTAGTCCATCAGAAAGTTTGCTTGAGTCCTTACTTGGAGCCTGTAGATTCCATGGAAATTCTAGAATTGGTGAGGCTGTGGGGAAATTGATCATGGATTCTTACCACAGTAATTCACGATCTTATGTCATGCTTTCTAACATCTATGCTTCAGTTGGTAAATGGAATGACTATGAGTGGCTACGGTTAGATATGGAAGCAAAAGGATTGAGGAAAGATGTTGGAATCAGCTCAATTGAGTAGCCCTGATATTTGGTTAAACAGTAGGCATTACAATTTTGGGGAATGTGTTAAAACCCTGCTCAAGTCTAAGTTGAATTTTGTTTACTGGGAAGGATCATTAACATAAGAAAACATTCAAATTCATTCTTCCATGGATCAATCTTGCGGAGTAGCTAGTTATTGCAATGCTAGAAATATTTCCGTCTTGGTGCAACCAGGACTGTTACTTTTAAAATGCTAAATGCATTATATTCTTGAAGGAAGATTGTGTTCATTGAAATGGTAAGCGCTCACAGCTGTTGCATTGTTGTTATGCTGATACCTTAAAAGAATTGTTTGGTCTGATTTGGAGAAGATTATGGACTTTGCTAGGTCAACAGAATCTCAATGAAATCTGTATTCCATCAAATTCGAGTATCATGTGAACACAACAAAATCTCCTGAGAATTGAGCAATCAGTTACAGATTTTATACAGCGGACGCCTCTTAATGGTGGTATAAGGGTATGTGTCTTTGCTACTTTCTTGTTACTCCTACAGTTATATGTTGACTTAGCAGTTATTTTTGTGGTGCAGATGCCCATGTGAAGACTTCACTTTACCAAACAGGGAACACACTTCTTTATTCCTGCAAAGGTGTCCCACTTTTAATATGATGAAAGAAGCCATGCACTAAATATTTTTGTTGCACTGATCTATTAAGAAGGGGAAGGGGAGCCTTGGCGCAGCGGTAAAAGCTGCTGCCTTGTGACCATGAGGTCACGGGTTCAAGTCCTGGAAACAGCCTCTTGCAGAAATGCAGGGAAAGGCTGCGTACTAAAGACCCAAAGTGGTCGGACCCTTCCCCGGACCCTGTGCAAGCGGGAGCTACTGCACCGGGGCTGCCCCTTTTTTTTGATCTATTAAGAAGGGGCTAATGTTCCTTGAGTCAGTTATAGTATCTGTTTTTTTTTTTGCTTCCCAAAAGAAAGAACTGAAAGGTTTGGGATAATCACAAGAACGTCCAGATTTGACATTTTTTTACCGCGTTACATTTTTTTTACCGCGCAGAGTTGACTTCTAGACAGTCCACAGCATTTATCCGCAGTAAAGATTGTTCTCTAATAGCCAGTCCCAGCAATGCTTGAATTACTACTTGTGCATATGGTAACTTCCATGTTGTCATTGACTAGGTACACATGCAGTAAATTGTTACAATAGAAATCAAGACACAGTGATTGACATCGTCTGTTCCCACTGGAAATATAGGAGTGTAGGTAATTGTTTCTGTATTTGCTTCCTGCTTGACTTACTCTAAAGAAGGAAAACAGATCCAACCAGTTTCGTAAGAAATGGTGGCTTACAAAAAAGATGGCAATATTGCTTTCTTTTGCTTTTTTTTTACTTTTGCCAAATCTGCGCACTGAATGACATTCGAAGTATGATTCAACCAATAAAATGCCAACCAAACTACAGTAGGAGGAATTCGACTATTCGAGGTTGAGGCGCAAAGCTACTACCGTTTCCACTTTCCAACTACCACAAGGTTCTAAACGAATATTTCCAATACAGGTGTTCCTACTTCATGCTGGCACACAATTTCCTTAACCATCCAGCTTGTGCCAGTAGCTTCGACATAAAGAAGTAAAATAATGTACAAAAACTACAGAAACAAATCAAAACAAATATTGCATCATGGAATAGGTCCAAGTCTTCCCCATATATGATTATTAATAAATTTTCCTGTTCTCTGCTTCCAGGTGGCTCTGCACAGCTTCAGTTCTTTGAATCCTTCCTCCACTCTCTTCTCTCCATACCTGCAAAAACTGCCAAACCTCTTTCCCCTAGCTCCAGTCTTCTCCCTTTGTTTTGAAGATCCTTCAATAACAAAACATACAGGCACGGGTGTCCCATTTCTTCAGTAAGCTTCAGCTCTTGCTTTTTTGTCTTTAGAGTTTTATTTTATTTACTTCTGATCATGGACATGGCTTTCCGAGACTGTCCTATGTGTCATTCTGTTATAATCATGTTTCCTTTCAGATTAATATCTTTTGTTTTCGTTTCATGAGTTCCTGAGTTTTTCTTGGGTCTTGCTTAGCTTGAAGCTGGCTTGTGTTTAACTAGGGAATCCGCTTACATATCAAGACCTCACTTCTTGACATTAGATAAAACATCATTGCTTTTATGTGGATCAAAAAGTAAACCAAAATCTAGAAGGTCTTGCAACTTGTTTGCTTTTTCAGGCCGCAGATTTTATTATGTCCAAGATCTAGCCAAAATAGTTAGAAGTAGCTTTGGGGTGACAAACAGTCAGGTAAATGTTTTGTGGCTCATCAGATAAAATGATTGAAAAACATATTTGTTTTGCTTTTATTACCATTGGTTTACCATGGATAAAATCTTATCAAGTTCTAACCATCCCTGAATGTTCTTGGATGAGATCATATATGAAGGCACCTTCTTCGGTGAAACAGTTCTGGTTTAATCAACAATCTCACATTTCAGTACTTCCCTTGCTGATGCTGAGTTTACTTTAGGTTTGTGTATTGCATGCAATATTTTATTTGGCAAGTAGACCACCGTTAATCAAACTTTGGTATTTGCTGTTCCAGTCTAATTCTCATCTTCAAATGTTTTTTTTTCTCATCTTCAATGTTTTCTTTCACAGTTAATAAAATTAAATTGTGACCGGAAGAATGGTAGAGAAGAATCTTGAAGTGGGTGACTCGTCTCAAGTTGCATCTTTGTCTTCACCACAATCTGTGGAAAATTCTGTACTGACTAAGACGACTGAAGGCACAGATGAAGATGACAACAGTATTGTTGAGAAAACAGTATGTGCCAATTCTGAGACACCAATGCACCAAGAACTTCCTGCAAGCTTGACATTGATAGACAACAAGTGCAATCTGCAAGAAACTGCGGTTGAACAAAAAGCTCCCATTGGTGGTTCCGTAACTGGTTCATCAGAAGTAGATAATAGTGGGTTGCCATTAATCAAAGAAGTTTTTCATAGTTTTCCATCTGCCTCTAATGGAGTTGATGAATCAAAGGAAGCCATCAATGACGACAAGAGCAATCTGCAAGAAATTTTGGTTGAACAAAATCCTCACATTGGTGGTTCCCTAACTGGTTCATCGGAAGTAGGTAACAGTGGGTTGGCACCAATAAAAGAAGATTCTCATAGTTCTCCATCTTCCTCTAATGAAGTTGATGAAGCAAAGGGAGCCATCAATGGCAACAACAGCAACCTGCAAGAAATTTTGGTTGAACAAAAAGCTCTCATTGGTGGTTCCGTAACTGGTTCATCAGAAGAAGATAACAGCGGGCTGCCATTAATCAAAGAAATTTTTCATAACTTTCCATCTGCCTCTAATGAAGTTGATGAATCAAAGGAAGCCATCAATGACAACAAGAGCAATCTGCAAGAAATTTTGGTTGAACAAAAAGCTCCCATTGGTGGTTCCATAACTGGTTCATCGGAAGTGGATAAAAGTGGATTGCCATCACTAAAAGAAGATTCTCATAGTTTTCCATCTGCCTCTAATGAAGTTGATGAATCAAAGGAAGCCATCAATGCCAACAAGAGAAATCTGCAAATTTCAGTAGAACAAAAAGCTCCCTTAGGTGGTTCCATCACTGGTTCATCAGAAGTAGATAACAGTGGGTTGCCATCAATAGAAGAAGATTCTCATAGTTTTCCATCTGCCTGTAATGAAGTTGATGAGTCAAAGAAAGCCATCAATGAATTGATGGCAATGCAATCTTCAGTAGAAAACACACAGACAACGTCACAGACTTCAGTTAGCTCAAGAGAAGACGTCCAGCGTGCACCCTTGCATAACGTTCAAGATGGTGCTCCCCGTTCTGATTCTGAGAAGACTGCTTGTGAGGAGGCACCAGCTGTCTTAGCAAAGGTGAAAGAAGACAAACCACGGGTCATGAATAAATGGTCTGAGCGCCAAATGAGCCTACGAGACACTCGACAGAAAGTGCCTGCACCTGTGAGGAGATTAAACAGCATGAGTTACTCAAGGACGGAAGCCTCTGTCGATACAACGAACCCCATCGAGTCGGTGAAAATGGCTGCCTCAAAGTTTGGTGGTAGCATCAACTGGAAAACACGTAGAACACAGCCAGTGCAGGTAACTCACAGCATACCTTCTCTTGCTTGTTACATTAATTCTCTGTAAATTAGCTTTCATTTGCACCAATAACATTCTACTTTTTGTAGATTTTTGTCGAGCCTTCCTTTACCACTTAGTCACTTACACTTGCAGACATAAGATAAACTTCATTTCCCTATGTGCGATTAACAATCTTGCTATATCCAGGTGAATGACCATGTCAAACCCGAGGTGGGTATGCTGAAGAATAAAATTTCCGAGTGCAAACAGCAAGCAGAAGCTGCAGAGGCTGCAAAGCTCTCTGTATTCAATGAGATTGAGAGAACAAATAAGCTTATTGAAGACCTGAAACGTGACCTGGAGAGGGCACAACATGAAGAGGCACATGCTAAGGAGGATTTGGATTTCTTTCAGTTTATTTTACCAGAGATGGAGGAAGGAGGAGTTAGCAGTGATGATAGTGTTGCAGGCAAGGAGATTTTGAAAAATATCCAAGAACGGCACAAAGTACTGGTATCCAAACTGAGTTTGGTCAATGCTGAGTTAAAAAGGGTTCAGGAGGACTATGATTCTTTACTGATCGAACATGACATTTCCATTGGAAAATCTCGGGAAGCCATCATAGTGTCCAAAGAGACCGAGAGGCAAGTAGAGGAGCTCAGTGTAGAGCTCAGCAAACTGAAGGAAGTGTTGGATTTGGCTCGTGCTACGAGTCATGATGCTGAAGAACAGAAGGTGTGTGCATCCTTTGCTCGAGATGAGGACCGTCTTAAATGGGAGATGGATTTGAGACAAGCAGAAGAGGAGCTGAGTCAACTCGACAAGAAGCTTTCTTCTGTTGAAGACCTGAAATCTAAGCTCGAGGCATCATCCAACATGCTGGTCCAGTGCAATGAAGAGCTAGCTGCATATGTGGAGGCAAAGCTAATTGAAGCACAGGAACAAGTAAACAAAACTCATGAGACCATGCAAGAAGAAATTATTTTATCAAGAAATGAGATCGGTGAGCACATGAAGAGCATTGATAAGGTGAGGTGTGAATCTGCGCCCTGAAAGTTACTGCTGCATCGCTTCAGTCAGAGTTAAGCAAAGAGAAAGAAGCACTTGCCACCATGAGGAAGCTGGAAGCAATGTCATCAACCACCATTAGTTCTCTCAAGGTGGATATTAAGCTGGCACAACAGGAACTAGAAGCAGTTCAGGCCAAGGAGAAGAAATCCCGCGATAGAATGGGCGAGTTGCCCGGGTTCTGCAAGCTGCAGCCCAGGAAGCTGATGAAGCAAAGTCTGTTGCTACGAAGGCACGGGAGATGCTAAGAACGAACGAGGAGGAAATGGAGCAAGCGAAGGCTGGTCTGAGTACCATGGAATTCAGGCTCCAAGCAGCTCTGAAGGAGACGGAAGCAGCGAAAGAGTCCGAGAGGTTGTCGCTTGATGCTCTCAGAGCGTTGGAGGAGAGCGAGCTTGCAGCGAGCATCGCAGAAGAAGACTCTTCTCGAATGATCACACTCGACTGTCATGAGCATACATCTCTCGTTGAGAGGTCCCATCAGGCAGAAGAGCTTGTGCAAGAGAAGACATCTTGGGCAACTGAACAGGTTAAGCTGGCCAAGGAGTCAGAGTCTCTCATCTTATCAAGACTCACCGAAGTTAACGAAGTTCTGGAAGAGCGGAAGCAAGCGCTTCTTGCTGCCCAAAAGCAGGCTGATAGTGCCACCCAAGGCAAGGTGGCCATGGAACAAGAACTGAGGACATGGAGGGAGGAGCACGGGCAGCGCCGTAAGGCTGACGAAGCTCTGAAATCTGAAGCTACACCTTCGAACACGCTGGCGATCGTCGTTCAGTGCAAGGAGAACACCAAGGGCACAAGCAAAGAAGACAGCTATGCCTTGGTTCATCCTCTATCTGATATGTCAACCAGGAGCAGCCCTGCCGACTCTGCTTTGCACGGGAAGGCGAACAAAACGAATAAGCCGCCGTTCCTCCGCCGCATGATGATGTTCCTGGCCAGGAAGAGGCTCAAAGCAGCGGAGTAACATGCTGCGTTTTCTTCTTGGCCATGTGTTAGAAGAACTGTGAGGATTGTGTGCATTTTGCAGTTACGGTTAGTTCCCGTGTTTACTCAACTGCCGTGTTGCAGAGCTTTCCCGTCATGCGCCGTGGAGTTTCGATGTAAATTCCTAATGTATTCAGTACTGTGTTTTATGCTTGTAAGCAAATGCTATCTACTTTGATGAATTGGATGTGATACGGTCGATGAGTTCCATGTGCTAGATAAGATGGGTGGGTAATGCATCTGGTTCTTGTTCTCGGATCTGAAATTGTAACACTGTGAAGCCAGTCTTCTGTATATGTTCTTTCTCCTGTACTACTAGTTGCTAACCTGTACATGTGAATTCAGAGGATTTTTCAGTGGTCTTTGTATGGTACACTTTCTCATGAAGAGACCTAGGGGCTTAACGAAATTCTGTAATTATTATCCTGCACATCTGAATGAAAAAGTTCCATTGGTCTTTGCATGTTGCCTTTTTTTAAAAGATCTGAGTGGTAGAAGATTCAGTTTATCAGGTAGTACCTGGAGAAAGCACATGGAAATCATCGTGGGGCACCTAGGCCCAGCGCTCAACACCTTGTTCAAGATCAGCTCCCTCGCCGTCGGCCGGCATATATCCCAGGCAGAAAGTAAAAACACGGCAGGGGAGCACGACAGGAGCCGGCCGGTGACGAGATTGATCGTCGGCGGCGTCAACCGTGACCGTGGGGCGCACGACGCCTGCATATTACGCGGTGGCAGCTGCCATCGTCGGCGGTCCATAACATCTGGCGAAAATATTGTATGTTGATCGACGAACCCGAGTACCCGACCGTGTATGTTCGTGCAGGCCACGTCCCGGAACCGGAACAGCTGCGCGAAGCTGTCGTGCACACGACGCCGGGCATGTTTTGTTGAAGAGATTTAATTTTTTCTGTAGTGCTACAAAATCCGTTGCAATGAGGATAACCCCTGCTAATTATTCTGCCGAGTTAATATCTTGCTCTTGATTCTTAGCTTTACTGCAGGTCGAAGCGATCATAGCCTCTTCCTCCGTGCGTCCAGTTGTTACAAGATGTCCTAAAAATTGCACAAATTTGTACTAAATTAGTGACAACTAATATTGAACGGAAGAAAATTATATAATATTGCGACCGTAGCATGCGTGCGTGTGTGTTGTGTTCGAGACTGTAACGTTCCTAGCTAATGGCAACACACCAGATAGTTCGGAAGTGTCGAGTTCATAGCAGATACATGTTGATGTACATGAATCTGAGAGTTCTGGGAGGAGGAAGAAGCAACAGAGGGGAGAGAAGGTTACACACGCTCTGCGTGATTGATCATCGATATCCTACCTACCCTCTCACACGCCTCTTACAACGACGAGACACAGGACGATGTAGGTGGGCCACTTCTCGGTGGGCTCTTCATGGGTCACGACCCAGTAGTGGTCGTGACATTCCCCTCCTCTTGAGTTCCTGCTTGACCCCAAGCAGGCGCATCCGGGTAATCAAGCTTCAGCCGCTTCTTGTTTTCCCAGGTGCACCACGATGAAGGCAACCCAGTCCATTGTACCTGCACCAACAACACCTCATGTCTTCCCGACGAAACCAGGCGTTGATCCACAATCGATAGTGGTGCAATCAGCTGTGTGTCAGACATGCATAAGGATGGCATATCAGGTTGCGCCACTGTGTTTGCTGGCAATGCCTTCTTCAGCAGTGAAACATGAACCACAGGATGAATGTGACTGCCAGGTGGAAGCTGGAGTTTGTAAGCCACTGCACCCACTCGTTGCAGAACTTCATATGGCCCGAAGTACTTGTAACTCAGCTTCTGATTAGTTCTGCGAGCAACCGACATTTGGACATAAGGTTGTAATTTGAGATACACTTGATCTCCCACTTGAAATGGCCTTTCCACTCTGTGTTTATCAGCTTGAGATTTCATTCTTTGCTGAGCTCTCAGTAAGTTCTGCTGGATAACCCTTTGCATATCGTCTCTCTCTTGTAACCAAGTTGCTAAATCTGGTACCGTGTCCGGTTTAGGGTCATACAAGCCGAAATGCTTAGGTTTGTATCCATACAAGACTTCAAAAGGTGATCGGCCCAATGCTGAGTGATAAGTTGTGTTATACCAGAACTCAGCTAGAGCAAGCCACTTAGACCACTTACTTTGACAGGACTGAGTCATACACCTCAGATAGGTCTCCATGCACTGGTTCAGCCGCTCTGTTTGACCATCTGTTTGGGGGTGATAACTGGAACTCATGTTAAGAGTAGTATCAGTGAGATTGAACAGTTGTTGCCAAAGTGCACTAGTAAACACTCGGTCACGGTCAGAGATGATGACTGAAGGTAAGCCATGTAACTTGTACACATGATCAACAATTAACTGTGCTACTGTCATAGCTGTAAACGGATGGACCAAAGGAATAAAGTGGCCATACTTGGTGTACTTGTCAATGATAACCAGAATAGTATCATAGCGGGAGGACTTCGGCAACCTTTCCACAAAATCCAAACTGACAATTTCCCAGGCCCGAGTTGGAATTGGTAATGGTTGCAGCAAACCAGGTTTACCTTGATGCTCTGGTTTTGCCCGTTGACAGACAGTACAATGAGCCACATACTTCTTGACATCTTGTTTCATGTTAGGCCAAGCAAAGAGGGATTTAATTTTGTGGTATGTTGCTGTGAACCCACTATGTCCTCCTATTCCACTGTCATGCAAAGCCAAAAGAATTGCCCCTTTTGCTTCAGCATGGTTGCCCAACCACACTCTATCCTTGTACTTGATAACACCATCATGTAAGGAATACCCCTGAGCATCCGGGCTAGATACACTCAATTGAGTAAGTAATTCTTTAGCTTTAGGATCAGCAGAATAGCTTTCCACAACAATTTCCAACCATTTAGGTTTGCCAGCAGACAGAGCATGAACTTCCTGGTGTGAAGGACACCTGGATAAGGCGTCTGCTGCTGTATTGGCAGACCCTTGGTGATACTTTACTTGGTATTGCAATCCCAATAATTTGCAGAAAGCTTTGTGTTGCATCGAATTGGTCAATTGTTGTGCTTCCAAATGGATCAAACTCTTGTGATCAGTGTAAATTGTAAACAGCCTATGCTGAAGATATGGCTTCCACTTCTCAACAACCATGATGAGTGCCAAACATTCCTTCTCATAGGTGGATAAAGCTTGATTGCGGGGAGAGAGAGCTTTGCTTAAATAAGCCACCGGATGACCCTCCTGTGACAACACAGCTCCCACACCTAGACCAGACGCATCGGTATATATGTCAAACGGCAACTGAAAGTTAGGTAGGGCCAAAACAGGGGCATTCATAAGTGCTTGCTTCAAGGCTTGGAAGGCTTGCTCTTGAGTGGACGTCCACATAAACTGAACATGTTTCTTCAACAATTCAGTTAGAGGCTTGCTTATGAGTCCATATAGAGCAATGAACTTTCTGTAGTAACCAGCCAGCCCTAAAAAGGCTCTTAATTCTTTTAAACTCATAGGTACAGGCCAATCTTGTATAGCCTGGATCTTGGATGGTTCAGTAGCCACTCCTTCTACACTGATGATATGACCCAGATATTCCAGCGCTGTTTGAGCAAAAGAACATTTGGAGAACTTCACATAAAATTTCTGTTCCTCCAAAATATCGAACACCTTCTGCAATAACTCCTTATGCTCTTCTAATGTTTTGGAGTATAACAGTATGTCATCCATAAAGATCAACACTCCTTTTCGCAAGAGAGAAGCAAAAATCACATTCATCGCCATCTGGAATGTAGCTGGCGCATTTGTAAGACCAAAGGGCATCACCTTGAATTCCCAATGACCATGGTGAGTTTTAAAAGCTGTTTTAAACTCTTCGCCAGCAGCCAACCGAATCTGATGGTAACCACTACGCAGATCAAGTTTTGTGAAAAATTGAGAACCATGTAATTCATCAAGCAGCTCATCAATGACAGGCAAGGGGTATTTGTTTTTAACAGTCAGTGTATTGAGATACCTATAATCCACACACATTCTCCAGCTGCCATCTTTTTTTCTTTACCAGAATCACAGGTGAAGCATATGGGCTGTGGCTGGGTTGAATGACTCCACTCTTTATCATCTCAGCAATTTGTTGCTCAAGTTCATCCTTCTGTGTTGGAGCATAACGATAAGGCTTCTTTTGCACTGGAATAGCTCCTGGAATCAAGGGAATTTGATGGTCAAATGATCTGCTTGGTGGAAGTCCTTCAGGTTCCTTAAACAACTTCTCATTCTGATCAATCACTTGCTGAATGAGAGCTGGCACTGTGGCCGACTCAGTTTATAACTGGGCAGACTGCAATGTGATGATCTGTGCAACTGCATCTTCTTGAATCATCTGATGAACGACAGATTCTGGAACTGTTGGGCAGAAACTTGTGTTAGCTGATAACCCTCGCAGAGTTATTCTTTTACCCTCATGCAAGAACCGCATCTTCTTTCGTTTCCAATCGACATACATCTTTCCCCCATTGCAAGTTTCCAACCATTCCATGCCCAAAATGATGTCATAGCATTTAATGGGTAGGACTCTAACATCTGTTTGAAATTTAGTGTCCTGAACCCCCCATTGCAATCCAGAGATACCTGCCTCACTATGCATTTTACTGCCATCAGCAATGGTGACTTGCACTCTTGGTAATTGTTGAACTGAAATTTGCAATTTATCAACCAAAGCACTGTTGATAAAGTTGCCTGAGCTGCCAGAATCAATAAGGATCAACACTTGGGTCTTGCCAATGTACCCTAAAAGCCTCATTGTCTTCTTGCTGACAGTTCCTTCAGCTGCTGCCACTGAAATGCAGTTGGCTTGGTAAGTCTCAGACTCACTGCTATCAGAACTGAGGTCAGTAACAACCTCACTTGCATTGCTTTCCTTGTCAATCTCCAATGCCTCACAAATTTCATTGATCACAGATAGCTGGACGTGTTGAGGACACTTGTGAGTCGGTCCATACTTGCCTCCACATGTGAAGCACTCACCCCGAGCACGCCTCTGAGCCTTTAGTGCTGCCAGTTTGCTAGCCATGACTGGGGCATTTGGCTTTGCAACTCAACAACTTGCTCAGCTGGGAAGGGACCCAATTTCCCTGGACCAGCTTGATTATGCCATTTTCTGTATTCATACTTTGGCATAGGGAATGCTTGTAATTGAGATTCCTGCAAGAGAGCCAAGGATATCGCAGCATCAACTGTTCTTGGCTTATGTAACACAATAGCAGCTCTAATTTCCTTTTTCAATCCCTTTACAAACTTTGCAACAAAAAAGGTATCATCTAAAGCACTGTTGTGTGCCAGTAACTGATGCATAAGATGCTCAAATTCAGTATGATAACTAGCTACATCTCCAGTTTGTCTAATGTCTAAAGCCTTACTCATATCACTATAATAAAGATCTTTTGCAAACTTTTGACAAACAGCGACAACTAGCTGTTCCCAGCATTCAATGGAATGTTGAGCTTCATAAGTCTGCAACCACAAGGCTGCCGACCCATGGAAATGCAAAGTAGCATAAGCGACCTTACACTCATCAGGAACATGGAACATACTAAAGTATTTGTCAGCTTTTTCTTTCCACATTTTAGGGTGATTACCATCAAACTTGGGAAAATTTGTTTTAGGCATGCGAAAGTCTCTATGCTGAGTATCCCTATTGTATCTATCATTCCTATGAACTAAATTATGAGAGATGCCAGATTCGAACTGATTACGAGGTGTATAGGACGCACCATTGTCCAGGGCACGAGGTGTGGTCATGCCCTGGTTCAGAATGTCTTCGCGGTGCCCATTTTGGCCGGGATTTTGCTGCATCCCCTTGGATATGATCTTCTCCAGCGAATGAACTCGAGTGATAAGTCCTTCAACATTGGTTTCGATCGTCAACACCCTGTTGATAACCAACTCATGATTCTTGAGCAAACGCTCTGTAGTGACAGACAGCGAATGACAGGAACTTGAGTTCTTCTCCGCCGTTTCCGCCGCCTTGGACAAGCCGAGCAACACCTGACTCAATTGCTTGTCAATGTCCGTCACCGCCGCCGTGGTGGCTGCAATCGTTTGCTCCGCCACCCCCATCCTCACCGTCAGAGTAGGCGGACGAGCCGTCGTGACTTCCGCCCAGTACCACCTCCACCGGGATCAACAAGTACTGGAGCTCACCTTCCTCACGGAGAGTACTACGGAGCTCGTTCCTTTGCAATTGATCCAGTCGCCTCCAAAGCCACACGGAAACGGCAAATCGGCAGGGATTTTAGCACTGGCTTAGGGATAGCACAGCAACCTCCAATTTCCACCGGATCTGTGGCCGAAGTGAACCCCAACACCTTAAATTTCGCCACCGCACTGCCTGAGAAAGAGCAGCTGCACACCACTCCGCGAGAACCAACTCCGTCCAGGGATTTTACAGGAGATCCCAACCCAGACTTCGCCGAACTCGATTCGCCTCCAGATCTTACAGATCAACCTCAACCTCGCCTCAAAATTTTTTTTGTGGATTTTTGTGGATTTTCCCCCGGATCGAAAGGCTCATGATACCAATTGTAACGTTCCTAGCTAATGGCAACACACCAGATAGTTCGGAAGTGTCGAGTTCATAGCAGATACATGTTGATGTACATGAATCTGAGAGTTCTGGGAGGAGGAAGAAGCAACAGAGGGGAGAGAAGGTTACACACGCTCTGCGTGATTGATCATCGATATCCTACCTACCCTCTCACACGCCTCTTACAACGACGAGACACAGGACGATGTAGGTGGGCCACTTCTCGGTGGGCTCTTCATGGGTCACGGCCCAGTAGTGGTCGTGACAGAGACTCATCTCCTCTTCCCCGAGTGTTGGGTGATGTCCCCCCTTCCCCCTCTGTAATCTGCTGCTTGGGCCGTTTCACCCTATCTTTTGATGAATGAAATAAAATTCAGGTGGGAGCCTTTGTGCTCCTCACGGTGACCACTCGATAATAATAATTATATAATAGGAATTTGTTTTTTTTATCTTCTAGCAGTTCATAATAGATAATTTGTTTTGTGAATAGTTCATAATAGATAATTGACCGAAAATGTTTGTGATACAAAAGCATGTTTGTTGTAAAACTTGCTTTTCATGAAACGATGTTGCTCTTTCCAAACGTGCCAGTTCGTGCTCTCTGAATTGCGAAAAACGTTTTTAAGTACCATTTTAATACTATGAAAAACAACATATACTAGGACTTGCTTTTTAATCAAACAATTCACAAACATACCAATAAAAAAATATGTTTTTTACCACAAACTTGTTTTACCGTGATAACAAGTTGTTTAAATAAACTATCGCGTCCCTTATAATCACCAAAGCTAGTCCTCCTTTTGCACTTTTCCACACAGGAAGATTTTGCACAAAATTGGTGATCTGACATATGGGCCCCTTTTGATCGAACTGGAAAATGCGAAATGGACCTCGACTGAAAAACAGTCAGGTTGACCCGACCTGACCCTGTCCTTCCGACGGACGCCCTCCGCCTCTCTCGGTCGACTCGCCGCCGCCCTCTCCGCCCCTCCACTCGCCGCCCACTCTAGCTCCGACGCCCCTCCGACGAGAGGGATCCAGCCGTCGGCGAAGGTAAATCCCTTCACTCTCTTCTCCTTCTCCCGTTTGTAAGCCCTAGTTTTTTTATTGGCCAGTTTGTTGGAACCCTAGGTTTTGTGGAATGGACCCAATCAGCCAATCTGCAAGAGGTCATCTCGAATTTCACTCTGGGAGATGGATTCCGATTATAATCGATGTGATTTCCGTGCATGCCTTTTCTATTTCAAGTAGGGTCGATGTGGATACGCATGAATGTACCCGATCTAGTGCGACAAACGCAGGCGGCATAACGCTGCCTTCAGTCAAAACAGTTTTACAACTGCTAACTGAGAAACTGTTGATTGATTGTGTGTTTTTCCCACTACACATCTGATTACTGAATGTGGATTTACCTACATGCGTATGCACGATATCGTGACAAATTTATGGCCCTGTATTTGGACATTGACCCGCTATGTTTGTTGCAGATTTGGACCTTACGAGCTCACTTTCAGATATATGTGGAGGACCCGTGGTTTTAAATGTTGGAAATGAGATCAACTCCGTTTATAAATACACATCTATGGTAGGGAATCCTTTGTTGGCTGAGAAAGAACTGGCGCTTGCAAGTAGATGTGGTTCATTGTCGTCAAGCATGCAAAAGCCTCATACGTCATCCTGTCCTACCATCACATATGAAGAAGCTCTTAAAAGGGAACTAGAATATCGGAAAAGGCTGGAAAGTACTCATCCACATTTGTTGATTGGTCTTAATGGAGCCCCTGTACTGCCCAAGGTAAGCTTCTTGTGTGATAACTTCTCAGTAAGTTCCACCCACAGCGAACGAGAACGTATCTAGCGATACTAACCTTTAAATGATAACATGATACCAAGTAGTGCAAATAATCATGAAAAATCCTAGAATAAATTATATAGATAAAGTAAGGTACCCATGATGAACTGCCCCGCAAAGTTTGTACCAAAACTGAGTTGTCATTCAAGAGAAAAAAAAACCCTCTGAATGGTTTCTCTTCTTATTCATTTGATTTTGGAGTTTATTTTCAGCAGAACAATGTAAATTGAATTTCAGTGTGAAATTATGACATCGTAGATTAATTTTGGATTTAAAACGGTGAAAAAATCTGATTTAAAAAAAAAATCATATGCACTGTATTTTTTTAAAGTTACTGTCATGGTATCATCTAAAGGCTTGTATCACTGTATATATTCTCCATAGCGAACGTATGTGATGACATAGTTGAGAACTTAGGTGCCGGGAAGTATGGAACAAGTCTGAGCAACCAATCATTAGCAGAAATTTACCATTTCATTTAAGGGCATTCTCTTCAGTCAACACAATTAAGTCCAGAATTTTCAATCCAAAAAAGAGGTTTTCTCGATTTAAATCCAATTTGGTAATTTTTGCTAGCGGCTGCACTGTAGAAGGCTATATAACTTGCCTTTTGTTTAATAGTTTTCCTGTGGAAAATATTGAATCGAACGATAACTTGATGTGCTGAAAGCTCAGGAAATGCCATGTTCATGCTTTCTTCAGTGCTCAGTTATGAAGTTCTAAGCTCTAGCAAAAATACATAAAGCTGCACACGATGATACTGGCCATACACATGAGGTTATATTGCTTCGTGACGAAATACCTAAGGTTGAGCCAAACACCCATGTGAGAACTGAAAAGTTGCACCAAAGGAGATTGTTTTAATGCCACTCCAAACTACCACAAGCCCCTTTTCCACGTTCTTACTATGTTCTGTGCAGGGTAAAAAAATCAGCTCAGAGAGTTGTATTAGTTATTTGATTATTATTTAAGTGGAAAGTTTGTTGAAGTAACATTTTTCAAAGTAACCATGTCCGTATTAGGCTAGCTGAATTGCTGTATCATTTCATTTTAAAAAATGGCTATTGATTCTTCTTTGACATACATTTTGTTGTCAATTCATTGAGTCATTATACCCGTCTATACTAACTTCTGATGTTAAAACATTCCGTGTTCTCGTTTTCTGCCTAGTAAGTTGGATTTAATGTTAACATATCCCTAACAGCCGATCAAAATACTAGTTAGATGCTGAAGATGTTGTCTGGAAGCATGATAAGGCTAGGCTATGCACTATTTATTACTCCTAGATTTTTTCTTGTTCAGATACCTAGAAATGTTTTGTCAGATAAATGCTCTTTACTAATTTGTTATTGGATAAAAAAACACTTTCAGGAGATCTTTACAGATTCAACACCTGATTTGTTGAAGAGAAAGTCATTTCATGAGAGCAATATGCTTCCACAACAGTCAAGTTACCATTTCACCACTGCACGAAGCCAGCCAGAGAATCGGTACCCCTCAAAGAAGAAAGTAATAGTTCGACAGCCTTCATCACAGGCCGTTCAAATATCCAGAACAAATTCAGTACCTTCCTTTTGGTGCAAAATATGCAAGGTGGATTGTGTTACCGAATTCAATTTCGGCTCCCATATTAGAGGGAAAAAGCACCAAGCCAAGAAGCTGCAGATTCTTGGCAATAGGAACACTGGGAGACCTGGCAGTCAGTTTGCAGGTAACATGAATCGTCGACCAAGTGAGAATGTAGTTTCTGAAAGCAGAAACGATGAACCAAATGTGGCTAGTAGCAGTATTGCTGGACCAAGTGAGAATGCAGTTTCTGAAAGCAGAAACGATGAACCAAATGTGGCTAGTAGCAGTATTGCTGGACCAAGCAGCGTCATGTCTTCTGGAAGCAGACCTGGTGAAGCAGACCCAGTGAAGCAGACCCTGTTTTTTTGAAGCAGACCTTGAAGTATGAAAATCAACTCTGTTTAAGTATTATGGAATTTAGGGTCCAAGCAGTTCTGAAGGAGATGGAAGCCGCGAAAGAGTAGAGAGTCTGTCGTTTGATTCTCTTGGATCCTTGGAGGCGAGAGAGGCTGTCATCACATTTAACTTTGATTGACAAGTCCCATCAGGTAGAGGAGTTTGTGCACGAGAAGACATCCTGTGCAAATGCACGGGTTGAAGGCGAGATGGCAATGGATCGGTGCCGGAGCTCTAGTTTCTCTGGGAGGGCATCTTTCTTCGTGGTTACCGTGTTCTATGCTTGTAACTGTTACTAACTCAAATGATTGATGAATTGTATTTTGAGTTTGATATCGGCTATGAATTTCCATGACCTAGAAAAGATGTCTGTTGTTCTCAAATCTCAAGTGTTAACATTATAAAGCTGATCTTCTGTTATCCAATTTTTAGTGCGTACTTGTTATCCTGTACGTATTCCATGGTCCACTCCAGCAGAGAATGCAACTACGTTATGCTCAGGATCATGTACATTTTATAGTACAGCTGGACTAAACAGCACAACTTTGATCGCCAAAACAAACAAATGGCAAAGATAAAATTGAGATTCAAGGGTCAGAGTATGAACAAATACAACGGTTCCATTAGCGCAAAACATTGTAATCCTGAGGCTGGAAGGTTGGAACTATCTCCTTTACAAAAACAGCAGAGCTGTGGTTTCTATCCATCATGACGTGAAGTCTGAAGAATTACAAGAGAATAGTAGTAGGGGATTTACCGCAGCGTTGAATGCAGGTTCTGTCACAGTACTAGGCACTGCACAGTTATTAAAGGCTAATCTTGCATTATTTATTCTACAGGAATCAGCCACATACAGCTACGTACGTCTAATTTTTTTTGTTATGTGGCTACTGACAATATTATAGTCGGATTGAAGGACAGAAATCGAGACTGGGCAGTAGCCCAATGGTTATGGTCACAGTGGCCCACTCAGCCAACAGAGTTTGACTCCTGTGTGGAGCCAATTTCTGGTATTCTCGTCAAGGAGCGGAGTCGGCCATGGCTTGATCCTTCGAAGCTTTTGCGTCCCCCGTTTCCTTCCTCGCCCGCCATCCCCGTCCCGCACTCTCTTGGAAAAGGTCGATTTTTTTTTTGGTTGATGGGAGGAGTAATTCCGGCTTGATCCGGTGGTGGCGATGCCGGATCCGCGGCGACGCATGCCGTGGACTCCCTCTCGGCCTCTCCGGCTGCTAGCCGCTCCTGGAGGAACAACGCGGGGGCTCCTGCAATGCAAGGTCTCGTTTCACCGTGTGTTGAATATGAAAATTCCTGAATTTTTTGTCATATGTGCATAGCACATCTCAAAAGATATGAAATATTCTCAAATGGAGTATTCGGGATGAGCTAGAGCGCTAGCGCGGCAGGTGCGCCGTCGGCCGGCGAGATGGGCTCGCTGCACCCATATCTATCCGTCGCCTTAATCATGAGATCGCGCCGGCCCCTCCCGGAGATGCCAAAGCGACCGCCGAACGCGGCAGCAAGATCGATCGGCCTGGCGCCGTCGCCGTCACCGATCCATCATTTGGGCCCCGATGGAGAACGGAATGGATCCAGCGATCTGCATCTCTGCGTTTCGGCACAAATATGTTTGCACATTGCAACACACATTATGGATGGCTCTGCGTTCCGGAACGGATCCATCTGCATTTTCAGTCAACTAAGCGCTGGCTACTTCCTGAACTATAATTCCAAAAAAAAAAAAACTGTATCTTGAACACCATGGATGGTTTGAGTTAAGTGGCGTGGAGCATGCGCATCAATTCTTCCCTGAACTGCGTGCGACCAATGTGGAACATGAGCTGCATACAACTAGATCTCCACTAACAAAGAAAGCTTTCAGATCCCTCCCTGCCACAGTAGCTAGCTAGCCAGTAGGTCAGGCGGTCCATCAACCACCATTGGAACGTTGGAAGAAGCCAGCGGCGAGCTTTTCATCCGAACTTTCTTAACTGAAAGACAAAGGAATCCATCGGGGATTTGGTGGCGAAAGCAGGAAAGACCTGATCTCCAAGTGACCGATCATCCGTGGAAGGGGATTGATGCCGCTGATCGAACCCGAGGTAGGTCGAGTTTGGGGGGCATGGAGTTGGCTTCAAGGCTCTGTAACCATGGTGCTGCTGCTGCTGCTCTCCTAGGTATCTCACCCTCAACTTTTTATCCAACCTTTTGTCGTTGTTGTTAAAACCTCTAGACGGACCTGGACTGGCCAACCCACCATGCCACGAAGCAGCTCTGTAACTCCAGCTCTGTTATAACAAAACACCCTGGCCTGATAATTCCAAATGCTGGTACCATCTTCAAGAACACATGATTAAAAGAAGGCCTTTTTTCTCTTTGGCCAGGTACTAATCATTAATAAAGCTAGTGAAGTAGACATGCTAGACTTGATCAAGCGCTAGTCTGAACTTCACCTGGTGGCTAATGAGCTAGAGGCTTCTTTGGCTTGGCGCTTTTCCAAAAGATATTGTCGGCCATGTACCAAGCTTGCTTCCCAGGACCAGGAACAGTACGTGCCACAGAACCGATATAGAAACATTACAGAAGAATCAAACGGCACCATATGCAGAGTAGGACAACAACATGAGGTGCAGTAGGAGAAGAACCTGAAGTGCAGGGCAAGAGAAACTAATTTTGACCCGATGCTAGTACTGCTAGGAGTATTTCCTTGGGTGAAAAGACATGTAGTAATTGGTGTGTAGGAGATTTTTACAAGACCATAGCTAGTAGATGGCACTCCAGACTCTATGCTCCAGATCACCACTTAAGCCTCCCTTTTTAGGTGAGGTGTAACATCACTAATTCCACTTGTTCCTGAATATCAGATAAGTATGCATATATGTTCATATGTCTCAGGAATCTTTGTTACACATTACATTGAATCAGTAAAGTTTTCTGAAAGTGCTGCCGGATACCGAAAGGAAAGGAGAAAACGAAGCTAAAGTGAAAAAAAGAAAAGAAACCTGAAGAACACGCTGGCTGAAGCATTCGTCGTCCCAACTAATAAAATAGCTCTGCTTTCTGCCCATCTGCTTGCTTACTAAATATGGGTCTGGACTAATCCCCGCCAGCGTTGCGCGCCGTCATGAATCCACGTGTGAAAACCACGCGGAATGGAATTGACGATTCAGCACTGAAAGATGGTTCAACTAACGCCTGCTCGGATGGGAGCAGCTGATCTGATGACAATATTTATGGAGAGAGACCAGATCAAACGGCATTTGGGTTCCACAAAATTTCAAAATTTCAGAAGCTTTTGTGTTGAGCACACTTGCATGATGATGCGTTTATTCTCCAGGTCAATAGTGATCATACATTGATCATTGAGTGCGACCGAGAGGGAAGGAGTGGAAGAACAAGATCGAGGCTAATAAACGACATGATGGATATATATAAAATTTCTGAAGCTTTTTGCTGTGAATACTGTAGGAAAATTAGGGTTGGAGCTAATTCGGCCTACCCTTTATTCCTCCGTCATATCAATGGTGCCGCTCACAATGCATATTGAGCCTAAGGGTGAGACCTATTATAGGCTCCAAATTTCAGATAACTCAATCTGTTTCCAGATAGGACTCGTGACATGTTAGACCAAACACAATACCTAACAGTCAGTTATCGAGCTATTACTGTTAAACAATTAGGTCCCAGCACGCATGTGTGAGTCATGCGCCGAGTTCGAATACAAAATCAAACTCACAGGTTTTAACAATGCATAGAGCCAATCCTATGGACAACCTGGCATTCCGCTCTATACTGTTACCGGGTATAATTCCAGCATATTCATATACACCGTGTTCCAGTACCGTACCGGCTTCCTTAAGTACAATTTCACATCCATAATTCCCTATTATTTCGATGATACTTCCACATTGAAGTTTAATTCCGTACGATGTAGTTGATACATAAAATGTTGCAAGACACAATTTCCTACAAATACTAGAGGATCAATCTGTCTGTGTTTTAAATTGTGCACGCTTATGTGTGCTTCTAGTAGCATGTCAAATCAGGTTGGTAGTTAGTATGTGAGATGAGACGTTCCATTTCCGTATCGATCATAGCTTGCTGGCTGGCTGGACGGGTGGATAGTACTCGCATTATCAGGCAAAATATGCGCATTAATGGGGATGGATTAATGCTTAATTCTTGATCGCTACAGATGGCCGTCCATATGGATGGATTATGTTGAATTCTGTTGCCGTCTCGTTTTAAATTTTCATTCTGTCGCGCCACATACATGCATGTCAAGGACAATTAGCAGGTTAAAATCAAGTACGCCCCCACCACTAAATTGAGAGGCTAACTGTTAACAGTGTCGGTCGGTCCTCTTCTCCTTCAGAATGAGAAGTACATTCCGGTTGACCATGCATCGTCTCCATTGATTTCGATCTTATTCAGGCTCTGTACTTCCAATACGGCCGGGAAATCTCTCTGCAAACACGAGCTTCATCTTGTGAAGTTCAGCACCGAACTCTAGCCGGGACAGAGAGGGTTCTTGTGTCCTAGGCAGGGCCAGTGCTCCTGATCGAGCTGGGCAACCAAACCGTACCGTGCTGTACATATCCCACATCAGCAATCATATCTCAACCTGAAGATTCCACGTCAAAGGACAGTAGCAAGGATTAGCGATCAGATCAGGTCGTGCATCATATAGAATGTTAGAAGAGGCATGCCCATCGAGGCCGGCTGGCTAGCCGTGGTGGCTCGCTTCTGGAGGACGGCCGCAACAAACTCAACAAACGGACAGATCGTCTCTATCTGGGTCACTGTGCTTCAGTACTTGATTACTAGTAGCACAAACAGTATTTTGTATATTAATAGTAGCAGTAGTATTTGTGAAGCGTGGCAAGAAATAGCCACGGCTCCACCACGAGGTACGAAGGGTGTGTCATACTTGAAGCTACATTTTTCAATCGACTTTAAGTTGATTACTAATTCACTCCTTGGTCATTCGCTAATGTTTTTATTGTTTTTTATTGGTAATAGTAAGTTATGTGAGTTATCGATGCTTCGACTAACCCTTTAATATTGTTGTTTACACAATGTGGTTAGTATCAGGTCGATATTAATTATTGAATTTTATTTAAAAAATCTAAATTAAGTACCCATAAAAGCAACCAATCTTTTGTAGTACCTTGATGTAGAGAATATATTATCTGGGATGCTCATCAAAAAAATACTTCTAGTACATTTCTTTTATTTATGAAAACTCTTACTATCATATCAAGAGGAAAAAACCGAAAAAAGTTCAATCCTTGTCGTCTGTCTACGAAGAAGCACATATCCCAAACACACAGAGTTCCAAGCAGGTGTGCCACGGAATGTCCAAAACAATGAGGAATAAATTTACATGACGAGTTTGTAAAACAAGTATTTACCGTCTCCTTTTGTGACAAAAAGGATACGGCCCTCTGGTATCTTTAAGCAACTTAAGAAGAATCACCTATGCACAAATACAAAAGAAGGCTTTTAACTTTCAGTATGACTTATATGTGTAGTGCTAATGTTTTTATGAATGGTATAATTATTTTTTACTAAATCGACGAATGAATTACTTATTTCTCTTCGATCTTTCTAATTGTTGATTCTTAACTAAAACTAATGTGGTAGGTGCACACTTAAAATATAAAGGAATTCCACTTTTTACAACTTAGTTGTGCGTTTGTGACACATTTTACCCCCTTTTATGAAAAAATACCCCTTTTAGAAAAAACCTCTTAGAAATCCAGCTATTTTTTTAAACTCTCGTTTTACCCATTTGAATATTTTGCGTCTTGTTAAATTTCAAGGCATGTTAGTCGATGTGGCGCGACAACTATGTGTGAAGCTCGAATGAGTGACATTGTAGTTTTGTAGGAGTGACATTGTGTTTGATAAAAAGATATCTCATCCGTGCACGCTGGCCTCGTACGTATTGCCATTTGCAGGGACCAGAGTACAATGAGCTCATCATGATGGAATGTATACAGGTGGAGAAGCGCGGCCAAGAAGGTTTTTACCCTACTCGGGTTGCGGCGAAATCTATGTGTTGGCCCTGTGTTGCTTTAGTGTGCGTTTTCCCCTTTTTGTCACATATTTAAGAGCTTGCGTCCACATATTTTATTTCTCGTTTATGGGTTGTATGCATATAGTTATGCAGAGATCAGTGTAACTTTGTCTCTATTGCCTTGATGCGGTTTTTTTAGTTCATAAAAACACAATTTATCGAGCAAAGAGATGACAAAGGGAACGAAGTCATAGGAGACAAAAGGGAGGCTCAATTGTTTTGAGGGCTTCTCCTCGAAGCTGCCCTTTCCCAGCTTTCCGGATAGGTCACCCCCAAATTTTTGTTAGACTTCCAAATTAGTTTAGCCTAACTATTTTTGAAGTCTAGCCAAATTTGATGGCTGGCTTCTCGAGTAAGCTAGGGAGCAGTTTCTCAGAAAACCCGTACGTCCAGGAAGGAAAAAAAATTGTTGTGACGATTGTAGGAGGACAGGATCAAAGGAGTGGGCGTGCAAGTGAGGACCAAATTATCGATTGATCGTGGAATCATTTAGCACAAATTATTGGCGCAATCTGGCAAAAGAATCTGAAAATGATTTGAAGAAAGAAAATCTGCAGATGATATGTCTTCACTCCCCAAAGCGCGGCCGTGCAGCCATTGGCTCATTGCGAAAATATTACTACACACTGCCTGAGCTCCCTTCGATTGGCAGGGGTCCAACTGCTCAAGCGCCGCGGAATGGAACTGGACGCGTGGCCCGGCCTGAATTCGTTGCACCCGTCCTTTCATGCGTCACTCTCTCTACTACCTTGCTCACCGTCCCCAACCACCGCCTATTGGCCGCCGCAGCAGCGCACACTGCAGCCTCCCTCCCTCGCAATCTTGCCGATCACTCACACCTCCGGTCGAGCACCACGCCGCGTCCACCCACCCGCCGAGTGGGCGCGCGCCACCACGCCCGGCCCTATATATCCCGCGCATGCAACGCCGTCTCCGCTTAGGCCGCAGCTCCTCCATCGCCCAAGCTCCTCGCCGCCGCCCTCCCGCGCGCGCGCAGAGACAGACGGACACCGTACGTACGGTACACCTGAGTACGCCATAGTGTGCGCCGTTGCCAAAATCACCATGAAGACAGGCGAGGCAGTCAAGTCGCCGGTGTTCGGGCTGCGGGCGGCGGCCATCGTCAAGCTCAACGCCGCCTTCCTCGCCTTCTTCTTCCTCGTCTACATGGCCCTCCTCCTCCACCCCAACTACTCACGCTTCCTCGACCGCGGCGCCGCATCCCTCGTCCGCTGCACCTTCCGCGACGCATGCCCCACCTCCACCCAGCACCTCACACGGAAGGTAAGGTACGTCAGTCCTGTCCACCGACGCCATCGGTGGTATCCGGCATTAATTCTAGCCGGCTGCGTCACCGACCGTAACTGCGCCCTGGATTGACGTCGACATATGTTCGTGGTGCAGCCAGGAGGAAGACGAGTGGAGGCAGCGAACAAGGTGGCGATGACGTCAACGGAGAGGATCGTGAACGCGGATCGCGCGCCGATCATGTTCGACGAGCTCCGCGGGCGGCTGCGGATGGGCCTGGTGAACATCGGCCGCGACGAGCTGCTCCCTCTGGGCGTGGAGGGCGAGGCGGTTTCCCTGGACTTCGACCGCGTCTCCGACACGTTCCAGTGGTCGGACCTATTCCCGGAGTGGATCGACGAGGAGGAGGAGGACAGGGTCCCGTCCTGCCCGGAGGTCCCCATGCCGGACTTCTCCCGCTACGACGGCAAAGTGGACGTGGTGGTGGCGGCCGTGCCGTGCAACCGGACGGCCAAGGCGTGGAACCGCGACGTGTCGAGGCTGCAGGTGCACCTGGTGGCGGCGCAGACGGTGGCGCGGAAGGGCCGGCGCGACGGCCACGGCAGGGTGCGTGTGGTGCTGCGGAGCGAGTGCGAGCCGATGATGGACCTGTTCCGGTGCGAGGAGAACGTGGGGAGGGAGGGCGACTGGTGGATGTACAACGTCGACGTGCCGCGGCTGGAGGAGAAGCTTCGGCTGCCCGTCGGCTCCTGCAACCTCGCCATGCCGCTCTGGGGTCCAACAGGTAAGTAGCGGTTCGATCTTGGGTTCTTTCTTGGATAACGTGCGCGTAATTTGCTTTGTCGATCATGTCGGTCTTGTTGCAGTTGCACCGCATACATATGCATGCAATGTAAGTCAAGCGTATTGTTGCACCCATGCTAACCAACAGCCAGTGGTAGTATCCACCAAAGATAGATTTGGTGAGGGCTTGCGGGTTGACATATGGTACTTCTAGAAATCACAAGAAAACTGAGAAAAGAGACATACATATTCAAAAAAAAACCTCAGAAAAGGTTTGCTGATTTTAAGTCGTCGGAAAGTTTTTAAATTGAAGTTGTAATTCTCTGAATTGATTAAGACTCAAAAATATTGAGCCGACTCAAAATTTCATAGTTCCATAATTTCACGGTAGTGTTTTGCTGCACTTCTGCTAATTCTCATTTCACGAATTTGTTGTAAATCTGAAGCACCTAAAATTCTAAATTCAAAGTGGAGTATAGAGAGAGAGAGAGAGAGAGAGAGAGAGAGAGAGAGATATGAAAATGGTTAGGTGTTGATCGAACGTCTTAAAAAGGTGGCTGAGATATAAAATTTTCTAGGCAATTTACGATTAAACAATCCCATTTTGTACCTCAATGTCTGAAACAATACTATAGAGCAGTACTCCCCGGAGAAAAAAAGAGAGAAAATATTAGAACATCAGCATCTGATTCCTGACCTGTACTACTGTTTCGGGCGTCTGATCAGCTGTGCTATAAAGTCATAACACGCCACCTAATGGAAATGAGGCGACAAATACAGCGCATAATCATTTCCACGCACCCTCTTTTTCGCCCTTCGAAAATGTGGTATGTGATCACTAGGGACCATTTAATTGACGGGGCATATGTGTAGGACAAGCCTAGGTATTCGGTCGGGGAATTGCTGCCAAAGGCCACGAGTTAATCATGCATCGATTCTCATCATCACTCAGCTTTGCTGTAGGGCTGGCTAAACAATGCTCGGTAGCCCCCATTCTCAACAAACTTAAGAATCTGATCCAGGGGAGGGACCATTAGTTCACCGAGGTTAAGCTAGGAAGAAATATTTGATCACTTTTGTCTGTGTCTGAAACTCTGAATAATCAGAGAGTGTATCAACCAACAGTACTCTGTTTTGGCAACCACATGGCGTACATATGTTTGCAACTGTCTGCAAGTGCCATACGATTCCATGTTAGCCCTACATTGTACTCCTATATGCTAACAAAAAGCCGGAGTAGCATTCCCATCAGAATGGAAACTTCTGTTGGTGATCATGGACCTATCAGTGTCAGTGTCACCACGTACTGAGATCCAAATTCTGTCCTCGATCGCAACAAGCAGGCAGATAGATAGATCTAGGTAGGTGTGTGGGCTCGTCCGTTTCCAAGTTCTTCCCAGCTGATCACCTGATCAGAGTTCCCCGTTCCTGTCGCAAGACAAGATCGAACCAAGAAGGATCGATGAACTCCGGCCGCATCAATTTACTTACTGCAGTTTCCTGAGTGAACCTGCTAACTTGAACTTAAGATTGAAATGAAGCTTGAATAATGACCTGAAATTAAGAGGCCGGCTAGCTGGGGCCTCTAGACCTAACGTTATGGTTGCGAGTCTCTCCATCCATCTCATCCGGCAGCGAGTCGAGCATACTGTGATGACACAGCTGTGTAGATACATTGATCGATCGAGACGATGGATTGAACTCTGATTCGATTCGGTTGGTGTGACCGGGTAGCTTAAACTAACCAGCTAGCTAGCTTGTGCATGCACCAAAATAATACTTGCATTGCATGCTAACTACATTCTAGCTAGCCGACTGGATGGCCAGGGGTCAATCCGCACCAGCCGTACGCAACGTAGCGAAATGCAAGTAGCAATGTATGGATCAATGTAGTTTTTTGGCTTTTGTTAATTCGATCACTTTTTGTCGTTGTTGGTTTTGACTTCTCACAGCACTTGTAGTTTGTTTCAGCTAGGTTTTGGTTGACAGATGCATGAGTATGATGAGTTGTAGAATTGCATATGTGAGTGCCCATGGCCGGACTCCGGAGTAGGGGAGAGTGGTCCACAAGATGGTTATAACAAAGAAAGGGCAAACATTGCAAACTGTCTTTTCCTCCCGGGCATCGGTGCTCCTGCCACTTAAATTCGAAAATCATATATATGAGTTTCAAAAAATTCTGGAAATAAATACGGATGTAGCCAATGATATATCCCACGAACGTGTAAATTTTCAATTTGAGATACCTTATATTTTAGGCTACACAAAAATAACAAATCTGATAGAATTTAGAGATTCGAAAATATGCATACTTAGATCCACACTTTTGTGATTTTTGTGTAGCTCAAAATACAACGTATTTAAAGTTGATATGTTGCACGTTCACGGGATATATCATTGACCCTCTCCACCATTATTTTCAGATTTTTTTGAAACTTATAAATATGATTTTCGAATTTTTTATATAGGAGGGAGCACTGGAGCCCAGGAGTAAAAAATCTTCATTCGTGACAAAGTTTTGATATGACTCCTTAACTCTAACATAAGAGTTCCTCCAAAAAAAAATTAGTCTCACAAGTCACAAGTATGAAGTACCAAAACTCCAGATTTCTTCCTTTGCAACACTGAGAATGGCTTTAAGAATGATGCAGCGACAATTTCTAGCCAGCGGAAGCCTAGGCGGTGTGAAATTTACCCAAAATAAGAGAATTGGGGAAATATATTTATAAACTTTAAAAGTAGAAGGAATAGATTGGGATTATTTTTTTGAAGTATAAGAACTTCTTGTATTTAAAGAAAACACGGTTTGCTAACTGGAAATTTACAATAAAAGTGGTGAAGGAAAAGCAAAATATTATAGGAATAAAAGAAAATTTGATAAAATCATGAAAATTTATTAAATACTATGGAATTTTAGTCCTCTTAAAAATATGCAATTCATGCTTTCCATGGATTTTACTAGTTTCATATTACTTTTGTTACAAACTCTAGTTGGTATAGTTTTGTAGTATTCTTACAATCTTAGAAACTTTATTGGTATGTTTATATTTAACCTTATTTGTAGTTTCCTGATTTAGTTTGGATTTTGCTACAACTCTTGATGTTTTTCATTTCTTTTGTGCTAATTGAGTGGCCACGTATGCCAAACCGTCACTATATCACCATCAAACCCTCTTTTTAGAGCTAGACGGGACTTAATCTGCGAACTCTGGACGATTTTGACACCCGGAGTGTCCAATAATTTTTGAAATTAGAATTTAGGGACCAAACATAACTTTGATAGCAGTTGATTTGGTTTTGTTCCATTTAGAGTACATTGCATTAAAAAATGAAGATAATAAATTTGAGGCATATGTTCCATTTGGTTTTGTTCTGTCTCGTTGCGGAAATTAATTAACCACGCATTTCCTGTCAAAAAGAAAAACTAACCACGCATTTTGTGCAGGGATACACGAGGTGCTCAACGCGTCGGACCTGACCGCGGTGGACGCCGGCAGCAGCAACCCGCGGCGCGAGGCGTACGCGACGGTGCTGCACTCGTCGGACAAGTACCTGTGCGGCGCCATCGTGCTGGCGCAGAGCATCCGTCGCTCGGGCTCCACCCGGACATGGTCCTCCTCCACGACCACACCGTCTCCAGGCCGGCCCTCCGCGCCCTGGGCGCCGCCGGCTGGATCCCGCGCAGGATCCGGCGCATCCGCAACCCTCGCGCAGAGCGGGGATCCTACAACGAGTACAACTACAGCAAGTTCCGGCTGTGGCAGCTGACGGAGTACGCGCGCGTGGTGTTCGTGGACGCCGACATCCTCGTCCTCCGCTCCCTGGACGCGCTCTTCCGGTTCCCGCAGCTCTCCGCCGTGGGCAACGACGGGTCCCTCTTCAACTCCGGGATCATGGTGATCGAGCCGTCGCGGTGCACGTTCGACGCGCTGGTCCGCGGGCGGCGCACCATCCGCTCCTACAACGGCGGCGACCAGGGGTTCCTCAACGAGGTGTTCGTCTGGTGGCACCGGCTGCCGCGGCGGGTCAACTACCTCAAGAACTTCTGGGCCAACACCACCGGGAGCGCGCGCTCAAGGAGCGGCTCTTCGCCGCGCAGCCCGCCGAGGTGTGGTCCATCCACTACCTGGGACTCAAGCCCTGGAGGTGCTACCGCGACTACGACTGCAACTGGAACATCGGGGACCAGCGGGTGTACGCCAGCGACGAGGCGCACCGGCGGTGGTGGCAGGTGTACGACCAGATGGGGGAGGCCATGCGGGGGCCGTGCGCGCTCACGGAGCGGAGGAAGGTCGAGGTCGCATGGGAGAGGCACGTCGCCGAGGAGATCGGCTACGCCGACCAGCACTGGAAGATCAACATCACCGATCCCAGGAAGTGGGAGTAGAACAGCTAGCACGCAAGCGATCGACCATTGATGGATGGATACGAGGCCTAGTTTAATTGGCCGCGCCGCCGGAGCGGCAGCAGCTGAGCGAGCTCGCCGCATTTTGGTTCTCGGTTTCTCTTTTTTTTTTGTCCATATATACGTATATACATAAGCATGGGGCCGTTGCACAAACATAATTGGGTTGAATTAATAATGAGTAGCCTAGTTGGAATGTCTGGGCATTGCTCTTCTCAATGTCATAGGAGATCTCTCCTAAGTTTGTAGTTGTAGGTTGCTGCTTCGGATAGGCAGCTTCAACAACCTCAAGCGTGAAGCCCGTCAGGATGCTTCTCATTGTTCGACAAAAGGCGTCCAGTAATTCCCCTCTCAGTAGCTCCCACCTCTCTCCCCCAACCTCGGCGGCCTCCTCGGCCGCCGCCGCGCCTGTTCCTGCCACCATGACACCGGCCACCCCCCTGCGGGTAGCCATCCCACCTCCCACCAGTCCTCCAACTCCTCGCGGTCGGACTCTGCCCCGAACCGTGTGTGCCTCTCTGGCAGCTCCGGCTCCGCCGATGGATCTCGCTCCTTCGCGGGTGCGGTGGGTACCCCACCAGCCTCCGCTCGCTCGGTCACATCTCGGGCCGGAGTTCCCGACGGATGCCAGCCGCAGGCCGCCGTGTCCCATCCCGGAGATGCTGGCGGTCCAAGATGGGAGGTGGTCCGCTCCCGCAAGCAAAAGCAGATGGACAGACGCAGAGCCGCCGAGATTCCCGACACTTACCATGCTCCGCGCCGGCCTAGCTACGGGCCCCGGCCTCCTCGCTGCACCCCAACCACCGCCTTCAATGCCCCCTTCGTTGCCCCAGCCATTAAATTGGACCTCTCGGGCAGATGTTTCCGTTGCCTCTCCCCATTCCATTTCCGCAGACAGTGCAATCAACCCATCTGCTGCCACCACTGCTACATCGCCGCCATATCTCTAAGGAGTGTCGCGCCAACGAGCTGCCACAGAAATCTTTCCTCCCACCTGCCAACACCCGCCGACCACCGCCAAGCCTGAGATCACCAATCCTAAAGCAGAAACCCCCGGCCTCGGCTAGGCTCTCTGCCCACGCTCGCATCACTCTCCCGCTCACCTTCACCGCTGCTCGCGCTAGCCACGCCACCACCACCACCGCCACCACCAACAACACCACCGCCACAACCTCAATCAGCGCGCCTCCTCATGCCGCCCCTTCGATCCAACGTCGGCTCTTGTTCCCGATCTCTGACGCCCGTCCCTCGCCGCCTCCGCTCCCGCCCCAGCCTGCTCCCACACCGCCTCTGCTCGCCATGGACGCGGAGCCGCTGCGCTTGGACATCTCTGTGCTGCCCGTTGCCCACCCGTACGCCCCGGGCGCCGCCATGAGGCGCATCGAGCGCACCCAGGTCTTCATCAACAACCCCGCTGAGATGGTGGCCGATGAGAGGCTGCTGATGGCCCATGCTGCCATTGTGATCGTGCCGGGCTCCGACCCCATCACCTGGCCGGCAAAGATCGTCAGGGCCATCGAGGACGCTGCCACTCGCTGCTTCCGCAACTCTGGTGAAAGCGTCTTCAGTAGGCTGGGCGCGGTGGCCGCAGCCGTGGCCCCCAGAGGAGGCGGTGCTCCTCCTTGCCGCCGGTAAGCCGCCTGCCGTGCCTCGACCCTGAGGACGATGAGATGTTGGGTGCCCTAACGGCACCCGTGACGGCGAAGATGCCGCCGTCAGGCCCTGCACCAACCCCGCCTCAGGATGCCCTAGTTGACGGCGCAGTGGATGGAGATGGAACGGGGCAGGCGGCCCCGCTCTCTCTGACGCCTGCGGATGACAGCTGCGACCTCAACCTCTCACCTACCATGGAGACGCCTGCGATAACTCGCATCGAGTCCGATGTTTTCCCTTGTGGGGAACTGGCTGACTTGCTGCTTCAAGATGGGTAGGCTGACTTGCCCCCATGCAAGACACGCTCCCGCCTGCACCTACTCCTGTTCATGGTTTGGCTGCTTCTGGAGTTGGGCCCGAGGCGCTGACCATGGACGCGCCCGTGATGGAGAGCCACGACCTCTTCTTCACCCCCGCGGCGGCAGCTACTGCGGCAGCTACATCGACAGCTGTTGGGCCAGCCCAGGAGATGCTGGGTATCGATGCAATGCCCTCTTCGCCTCGTGCAGCGCCTAATGTCGGGCCGGCCCAAGATCAGGATCAGGACCAGCTGGGCCCCCTGGGGCTGGCTAACTTCCTCAACAATGTGAGCTCCGGCATCGTTCCTGGCCTGCTGCGCACACAACCGCCGCCTCCTAGGGCTGCTGGACGACCCAAGGCAAGCAAGAAAGATGCTACCACTGTAGCCCGCCGCAGCGTTCGCCTCGCCCTGAAGCCTGCAGTGGGTTCAGTGATGACCATGGCACAGAGGAACGTGTGCCATAAGCTGGGGGAGGAGTTCGACGAGCCAGAACCAGATGCTGCCGCCCTTCTTGCTCGCTACACCGCCTACTTCACCGCCCCCCTCACTGAGGCGCAGATCAAGGCCCTCACTGACCTTGTTCTGAATATCACTGCTCGCCAGGCTGGAGTCGTGATGATCTGAGTAGCTGTTGTGTCCAAGTTTAGTTCCCGTCGTACTAGTTTCAATGGATGCTTGCTCTTTCTTCATTTGGAATCCCAGGGGGCTTAACTCCCTGGCGCGTAGAACTGTTGTCAGTAACCTTGTTCGTGATGTTGCCGCGTCTGTAGTCTGTCTTCAAGAATCAAAGATCCAACTGTTCACCCCTCAGCTTGTGTTGGAAACATGTGGATCACCTTGCTCTGAATTTGTTTTCTCCCCTTCGGTTGGGGCCAGTGGTGGCCTCTTGCTCGCGTGGAACCCCGACCTGATTGCTGTCTCAAGCACTAACTGCACTAGATCTTTCATCACTGCTGTCTGCACCAACAAGTGTACAGGTCAGAGCTGGACCATGGTCAATGTGTATGGGCCGCAGGGAACACCAGAAAAGATTCAATTCTTGGCTGATCTAAAGCTTGTTGTTGACAGCGCCCCTGGTCCGATCGCCCTGATGGGGGACTTCAACCTGATCAGCCAAGCAGCGGACAAAAGTAACTCTAACATTCATCGAGGGCTAATGAACGCCTTCCGTAGATTCCTCAACTCTGCTAAACTGAAAGACATGTACCTCCATGGAAGAAGATACACGTGGTGCAATGAGCAGCAGAACAGTGTCCTTGTCCGTCTCGACAGGGTGCTATACAATGAACAATGGAACAGCCAATTCCCCAACTCCATGCTGCAAGGAATCACCAGCTCTGCTTCTGATCACTGCCCGCGTGTTCTAACTGTTGATCATAAGTTTATGCACTCCCGACAGTTCAAATTTGAGAATTACTGGCCTAAGCAAGATGGCTACCATGAGGTTGTCGCAGACGCCTGGGCAACCGACACTGCAACCGCTAATCCTTTCCTACGATTTCACCTTAAACTATCAGCTACTGCTAAATCTCTAAAGACTTGGAGTGCAAGAAAATCCAATGACCTCAAGCTGCGCTCTGACATTGTTAACGAGTTGATCTATCAGCTTGATAGTGCTCTTGACAATAGACAGTTGTCCCCGATCGAGCACACCTTCCGCAAGTTCCTCAAAGTTCAATGCCTGGGCCTCGCGGCAATTGAGAGGTGTAGATGGCGCCAGAGATCTCGATGGCTATGGCTAAAGGCTGGAGACTGTAACTCTCGCTTCTTCCATGTCAAAGCAACGACAAGGAGGAGAAAAATTTCATCCCACCTCTGCTGCTTGATGATGGATCTGTCGCTGTGGATCAGGAACAGAAGATGGAAGCATTATGGACTCACTTCAATAATCTCCTTGGTGCAGCTGGACACCGAGAAAGAGACCTGAACTTTCAAAACCTTGGCTTTGGAGATCAGTTACAACTCAATCTTCTCTCTGACCCAATCATGGAAGAGGAGATCAAGAAGGCCTTGTTTAGCATTCACCCGGAAAAGGCGCCTTGCCCGGACGGCTTCACATGATTGTTCTTCAAAGTGAGCTGGGAGATAATTAAAGAAGATTTATTGTCTGCTGTCAGATTGCTAGAGACCGCCAACAGTCAGCATCTGGAGAAATTGAACGCAGCTAACATGGTTTTGATCCCCAAGTCTAATGGTGCCAACAAACCCTCTGAATTCCAACCTATTAGTCTCATACACAGCTTCAGCAAGATCATCTCCAAAGTGCTAGCCACCAGAATTCAGCCGCTAATGCCTAAACTGGTTCTGCCTTGTCAAAATGCCTTCATTAAAGGTCGCAATATACACGATAATTTTGTCTACGTGCAAAGCCTAACAAAGGCGCTCAAGCAAAAGAAGATCCCGGCTGTTCTTCTCAAACTAGATATCTCCAAGGCCTTTGACTCTCTCTCCTGGGAATTCCTAATTCATCTGGTCAGGTCTCGTGGTTTCCCGCAAGCTTGGTGCAAGCTTTTGTCAACCCTACTGCTCACTAGCACCACAAGGATCCTAGTCAATGGACAGTTAACAGAAAAACTACTGCACCGCCGTGGACTGCGCCCGGGAGATCCGCTATCCCCGCTTCTATTTGTTCTAGTGATGGATTGCCTAGCCCGGCTGCTTGGGCGTGCGCATGATGATGGCATACTTTCACCAATTGGCAGCCAGCAAATCAGATTCAGGACATCACTGTATGCTGACGACGTGATGATCTTCTTAAAGCCATCAACACAAGACCTCTCGGCTGCCTTCCAGGTTTTAAAGCTGTTCGGCGACGCAACCGGCCTGCACCCCAACTTCAGCAAAAGTAGCTTGATTCCTATCAGTTGCGGGGAGGTGGATCTCAACCCGCTGCTGCAAACTCTACAATGCCCTCTAGGTGCCTTCCCTGCAAATACCTCTGCATGCCTCTGTCGGATAGCAGACTGAAGAAAAGTGATTTGCAGCCAATCGTGGACAAGTTGATCTGCAAATTCTCGGGATGGAAGATTGGTTGGATCACCATTGCGGGAAGACTAGTCTTAGTCAAAGTTGTGCTCTCAGCCATCCCCACTTTCCAGATGTTGGCAATTTCCAACCAAAGTGGCTTGATAAACTGCTGGACAGAATCCGAAGATCCTTTCTCTGGACGGGCGAGTGCACGGCGATAGGCAGCAAATGCCTGGTCAGATGGACCGTGGTCTGCAGGCCAATCGAGTACGGGGGTTTAGGTTTCACCAACCTCGCCATGCATGGACATGCTCTTCGCATGCGATGGTTGTGGCAAAACTACTCACAGTTAGATAAGCCCTGGCGCGGGCTGCCCTTCCCCACCGACAAGAACACGAAGAGCATGTTCATCGCAAGCACCGAAATCATCCTCGGCAATGGAGAAAACACTCTATTTTGGCACAACCATTGGCTAAATGGAGCAACACCGAAAATCCAGTACCCGCACCTGTTCAAGCATAGCAAAGGCTCAAAACTTACCGTGAGAGAGGCTTTGACTGCAAGCAGGTGGATTCAATGCATAAAGGCAAATCCCAATGTGCAGGTGCTTACTGAATAGTTGCTACTTGCTGATTCCCTTCTGAATATACACCTCGACCCCAACACTCCTGATGGAATCCGTTGGAAATGGACGGCCAACAGTGTTTACACTGCACGATCAGCGTACCAGTTCCAATTCTTAAGCTGCAGACTGTCCAACCATCAACAGCTATTTTGGAAGGTTCAAACGCCACCCAAATGCCAATTCTTTGCCTGGCTCGCGATCCAGGGACGCTGCTCAACTGCTGATATACTGGAAAAGAAAGGGATCACATGCAACCTTGTCTGCTCTTTGTGCCATATCCACCAAGAATCTGCCCTGCATTTACTAGGACAATGTGCTTTCTCGAGAGAGGTCTGGCAACGAACCTTTGCTCGATATGGCATAACTACAAGAACACCCTCTGCATCTGAACCAAGCCTAGAACATTGGTGGTGGGAGATCACAAACACACAGGACAAAGAAGTGCGAAGGAAAATAAGCTGCGTAGTAATTTGCACTTGGTGGCGTTTATGGAAAGAGAGGAATAACCGCATCTTCAACAAAATTGCTCTCAACCCCAATAAAATCTGCAACATCATCTCTGAAGATTTGAAGGATTGGAAGCATGCTGGGCCAAAGGCCGCTGAGTGGATGCCGCCTGATTGATCGGAGCTGCTTTGCCCTGTACTAACATAGCTAGTTAGCTAACTTTACCTTTATGCTGACCCCGAACTGATAACACTATTCTTTGTAACACCATTCATTCTTCTCCCCTTAATTAATAGAAAATGGCGCTGCCTTTTTCGTCAAAAAAAATAATGAGTAGCAACATTCAGTCCACAACCAGGGGTGAAGATAAGGCTGTGGCAGCCTGCGCGCGGCCCACAGCGTGCAAATTGTTTCACTGATAATTTTGGCGATTTGAAGATATGGTCCATAGAGGAAGACCCTGGGGCTTACTGGCTAGGACATGTGTTCTTGTGCTAGGCGGGCAGGGTTCGAGACTCAACTCCTACTTAATTAAAAACAACGGTGGTTCCTCCCTCCGTTGGTTCGTTTTGGTTCCACGACACTAAAACACGGGGCCGAAGTCATTCTTTTTCTCTTCCCCGTCCCCGTGTCGCCGCCCCAGGCGGCACCGGGGCGAGCCCGTCGCGCGCAGCCCGTCCAACCCGCCCGGCCTCCTCCCGCCGCCGCTGCCGCTGGCCTCTGCGCCGCGGTGGCGGTGGCCCCCCGGTGCCCAAAGGTGTCGTGGGGGAGGCTCTTGTCTCTCCTGGAGGCGCCGGTGGCTGCCTGGTCCGTTTGGGGCGACGGCCGGCGGCTGGCCGGCGCGGGTCGCCGCGGCGGCGGCCCTGGATCTTGGTGGCTCCGCTACTCCCGTGGGCGTTGTGGCGGGAGTGGTGTGGGGCGTTTCCTGGGAGTGGATCTGGCGTGCTCCCATATCCGTTTTGGAGGTTGTGCAGCCTTTCCGGAGGTGGTTCCGGCGGGGCGTGCTGAGGAGGAGGCGGCGCGGCGCCGCCGCGATGTTGGGCATGGTGCAGCTGACAGTTTGGAGTGCTGCTGGGATGGAGGGTGTTGATGGTCAAATTTGGCTCATTGTCAGAGTTTCGGTCCTAGGATGCAAATGTATCGAATCGGAAGAATGGACTGAAACGGTGCCACGGCAACTCGGCAGCATCGGGGGCACGGACAAGCCACGGCAGAGAAATCGGTGGAGTGGTTGACGTGGCAGCGGCGAGCGCATGGCAGAGAACCTCGTTCCTCCTGTTCGCGGCAGAGAAATCAAGGAAAACGCTATCGCGGTAGCGGCTAACGGCAGCGAGTGCACGGAAGGACCCGGATCGGAGTTGCGGCATGAGAATGGGCAAGAACGCTGCCGTGGCAGCTCGGTAGCAAGGAGAGCGGCGAAGAAGAAGGCGCGACGACAATGCGGTGCAGCAGGGCAGCGGTGCGGTGCGCCAAAACGATTCAAAGATGACCCGGATGACAGCATACAGAGAATTGCACGATATCACCGTGAAGATGACTTCGTGTGAAAAAGCGTCTAACACGGAAGTTGTGCGTATCCTCACGACGTACAATATTGATTTTGGAGTCATCTTCATCCGAAGTCGTATGCAACTTGTGGAGCAAAAATACAGTCAGAACTTGGTATTACGCGCTGAATCAGACATACACGGGCCAATGTCTGCCCGGGTGCGTAAGGAAAAGTGCCCTAGGAGGCTGGTCGCTCGGGATATACTCTTTTCCGTCCGAGTAAGAATAACCCCTTAAGATGGAGTCGGATGGAAAAACACATAAAACGAAAGTTCTTCATTTTTTCGAGACGAACAACTTTGTCTTCTACGAGATTTTGATGCGAGGTCGGTAACTGCCTCGAAAAAGACTCGCAGGGGGGAGACCGAACAGTTTTGGAAGGTTCAGGTCAAACCATCCGAATTTGACCCAGTTTAGGGTTTTGGACGTGAATCCAAAATTTTCCTTGCACGGGAAGTCCAGCCGCCTCTTATGTACACGAGGGGTGATGGCCGATTGATCCACGAGGCTCTAGGGGCGGTCAGGCCGACCTAGGGCAGCCCAGAGCCGCCGCGATCCCTGACAAGGTCCCTCCCGGGCGAGCGGGTTTCGAGTCTACAAAAAGCGCCCGCCGGACTGTCTTGCGTATCGCGCTTCCGGCGAGCCTCCCGTGGAGTGAGTTGCGGAGCATCTCCCTCGATGCCGTGGGTACACGTGACGTGTTCGTGTGTCAACACAATTTTTGGCGACTCCGCTGGGGACGAAGCGAACGGTCTCCAGCCCGTTCTTGCTACAAGGAGCGCATCAAGAGACTGCAATCTACATCGGTAACATGAATTCACAATCTCCTTATGTAGGTGCAAATAACTCTTATGTTGACGTTAGTAAATCTTTTGATATGAGTGTTGTATCGGCAAACCCTAGTTTACACTATGCGCAAAAGCCGATGCAAAATAATCTCTATGCTTCAAATTCTTATAATATTAGCAACGTGCAACATATATATTCGAATTCTCATGCATCGGCTGCCCCATATCTTAGGCCGATGAGTAACGTGGGTTATTCGATAGATCAGTATGAGACACCTCACGGGAAAAAGGATGTCTCACGATTTTATCCATCGGCTGCCGACTCGCAATATGCGGGGTCGTCCCCAAACAGGCCGATGGATGAGGGAATCGCTATGCTGGTACCAGCAACTTGGCCGGTTACTCCCAACCGACATATACTGCGTCTTATATGATTACTCAATCGACACCTTATGTTACTAATATTTCAGCTTCATATGGAATTAGTGAGACACATAATTCGGCTTCGCACTTTCACGGTGTTCACGGCCGAATAAGTGAAAATTTAAGTGGAGCATATGTGCCTTCATCTTCTACCGACGCATATGGATTAGATGGTTGGAAGGAAAAATTTACAGCGAAACTCAAAAGGGCCGGTGATGTTTATCTGGCATTAAAAGAAAATCCGCATGATCCCGCTGCAATACAAGCTTATGAGGCGTATCAGAAGAGGCATGAAGAGGAGCGTGAAAAATTCAAGATCAAGTTTTATTCTTCACAGTCACAAAGTTTCGGCAATGCACCGTCGAAAGAAACCAAAAGTATCGGGGGGCAATCCTGTCTTGCAGAGGATAGTACCGATGACTTCTCTACGCCGACTCTTGAGGAATTACTGACCGAGTATCGACAAGCTTATGAAGCACTCAAGAAAAAGCGTGCTGAGGAATTTGAGGCGCTTGAAAAGAAGCTCAAGGAAGAACATGAAGCATACAGGAGAAAGCTTGAAGAGGAAGGTCTGCACATGTTCCATGCAAAGTTCAAGAAGGACCCTCAAGAAAATATTACTCTAGTAGGAGAAATTAAATCCTCTCTTATGTGCTGCAATCAAGTCAAGCCCCATGTTAAACCAAGGCAAGAAAAAGCTTTGCAAATTGATAGTATCCATGAGGAAAGGAAGAATGATCTGGAATGTATGATTAATTTGGTTATTGGAAAAGCCGAATCAAATAGTACTTGTGCCGAATCTACCGAATCAAAAGAAGCAAGCTTCATTGATCAAGAGCATGGCATGGCTAGCAAAACAGCCGTGATTGATTTTTCAGGATGTAAAGGAGTTTATATGCTACCCTATGAATTTCGTGCCAAAGGAATTGATGAACATTAAGTAGAGAATATAGCCGAACAAAGTTCGGATGACATTGAACATCAAAATAGTGGGGCGCGAGATCCAGAAAAGGAAGAAGACAAGGCATTGGAGAATCCTCTAGAGGCCGAACAAGATATTGTTCAGGACATGCAACCATCATGCTCCACCGACGTCTTTAATAAGAAAGTTTGCGTATTACCCGACAAATTCCGTGCCAAAGACGATGAGCGTCACGAACAGGAAGACACGACCGAACAAAGTTCGGTCAATGGTGAACATCAAGAGAAAGAAGCCGAACAACGTTCGGTTGATGAAGAGTATCCGGGTGACGCTGCACGGGATCCAGAAGAGGAGGAAGAGGTGTTGGAGAGTTATCTAGAGACAGAGCATAGCAATATTGCTCCTGATGTGCCAGCATCGCAGTCTCTCAACGTCTTCGAAGAGGTATGCCCAGCCAACAATTTACTTATCTTTCGATTTGGTCAAAATAATAATGTTGATGCATCCAATGATAAAATTCTTGTGGGTTTTAAAAGACCAGTTGAGATGAGTAGTTTGTTTGTTAGGAGTAATCTTGTCACTAATCATGTCGATCAACATATCGTACTATTTGTAGAGGCTGGTAGTGGCAATTTATCGCAATCAAGGTTGTTCTTGTCATGCCGGCTAAACTTTACATTTATGTGGGCAAGTTTTCTTGTTTCATGCCTGGCTAATATTTGGTCTCAAGTGACACATATATTCTATAGCTATTTTTGTTTCAGAAACACAAAGCTGGGTTCAAAGTCCTTCAAGATAGCCGATTCAGAAAAATCGAAAAAACAAGGCAAAAGACGATGCGTAGCCGAGTTGGATGACGTCAAGCTGGCACCACTCGGTTTCGTAATTCCAAAGCCGGTATCTCAATATCGGCTAAGGGATGAGCAGTGTACCATCAGTCCGGGCATAGGGGATCACATTGACGGGGCATCGCCGACTAATCCAATTATCATAGAAGATCACCATGTCGAACCGTCAAGAGAAGAGCGAATGCCCAATTTGTTCGAGCAGAATATCAAAGACTGCGACGAGTTTCATGACGCACAATCGGCCTTTGAAGGACGATTGGAAGTTGTTGAAGCACAAGCTGATAGCCAGTCAGCTAACATTAATCTTGACGGCGATCAAGTGTTGACTCGGCTACCCCAAGCCGGTTCTTCCCAAGACGGACATATACGCAATGGATACGATGGGATCGGGTCGTCGAGCGAAGAAAATATTCAAGCCGACAATCTTGAAGACGGACGTTCCATCAAAGCTGCAACGAAGAGGCCTAACACTGGGGGCATCATAAAGATCCAAAGACTGATGTCTGCAATGATAGAAGGGACAAAGGCAGCGATAAGCATCGAAGGAGGAAGACTAAAGTTACCTTTGCTCAATTATTAGAGAAGTATCAAAAAGAGAGCGAAGCAAGAAGTGCTTGTCGGCCATCTGAAGCAAAGACATCGAAGTCACCCCCAAGGCGTAAATCTGAAGACTAGGACTGGCAAAAGAAGAAGCCCAACGTGCCGACTCCACAAACTTCTTTTAGGTTGCCAATTTCGAAGTCATCTGACGAGGGGTAGACTCATCAAGACCCATGGTTAAGGTCCCTAGGTTATGAATATGGGGGAGAGAACGTGGTAGAGCTGGAAGTATCGTCGGCTGACAAGCAGGGCAAAGATTTTACCCAGGTTCAGGGCCCTCGTGTGGAGGTAACACCCCTACGTCCTGCCTGTCTGTTATTGATTTGTGAATATGATGGTTACAAGGATCCCGGCGAGATGTCGATCTCGCTAGGGTTTGTGGCTCTGGTTGTTCGTTGTCTGGTTCGATGGCCCTCCCAGTCCTTAAATAATAGGCTGGGTCTCGGGTGTTCGTAACCGACTCGATTTACAAGTAAGGAAACTCTAAACCGACTATTGCTTCGCCAAACTTGGAGGATACTCCATCTTCGTGGGCCTCCCTTCATGGGCTTCATGTAGGCTCTGATAGTTGGGCCTAGTCGATACGTGCACCAGGTACCCTCATGGTAGGGTACCCGATAGGCATACCCATGTCAGTAGCCCCCGAGTACTTGTCTGATTCGAAGAGTCGGGCATGGACTCATACATCATGCACGTTATATTTTTTACATCTGTATTTAGAATTCTTATGAAATAGCACATGTTGGCTATGTCGAGTGTTTCATCGACTATGAGTTTTTGCTTATGATAGTCAAGGGATATTAGCTTAGCAGGCCCGGCACACACGACGGATCGGGGCCAGTTAACTACCATTTGTGGCAAAACCATACTAGCTTTCAATCAAACTCGAGTCCCCGGACTCGAATCTGGAACAAACTGGACAGACTCGAAACGGCCGTTGAGGTCTTACGGAATCGAACTGCAGTATAATTTTGAATCAACCCAACGCGTCCGTCGGGGATTTCATCATGTCTGCTGACACGGAAAATTTAAGGATAACGCTGCTGGAGCGGTCCTTAGCCCAGCTCGACTGATCGGGGGTCTTACCTTTGCACTATGCATGCAGCATCCAAGGATCGTCGGATCAACTCGGGAATATTTTGAGTGTGATTTTGCTTATGAACTTAGTCGAATGTTTCGTCGACTGACACTTTTGCCATTATTCTATCGGGTGCGCGACAGCGCTCCCGATGGGAGTAGCCCCCGAGATTGTGCTTTATTGCTTGCAATGGAGGATAATCTCAAAATCTTTTACCCTGCACATTTTAGTCAAAGAAATTTTTTGATACGCTCCCGATGGGAGTACGATGCTGCAGTCGAAAGAATTTCGACTGGCCTCTATGACTTTTGCTAAAAAACCAACCGAGACTTATGCGAGAGACCACCCGAAGATATCATCGAGTGACTTTTATGCCAGTTGTGAAAGAGAGAACAACGTCAGCAATGACGCATTTTGCGACTGCTATCTCTGACAAGCGGTGGCGTGCTTGGAGAGGCTTTGATAAGACGTGACCCTGTTTTGTGGGCCCGTTTTGCAGAGCTGACCAGGGATGACGCCGCGTGGACTTGATTTGACCGTTCTGGCGCGATTTTCACGGGGCGTGATGATGGTTTCCTGGATTCTCGTGCGTAGTGGGCGGAGTGGCCGGCGACGGTTGCTCTCCGTGGCCGCCACGTGTATGGCCAGATTTCGCGCGGAGCGTATGCATTTTTGACGGTTACGATTTTTCGCGATCTGTGGTAAATAGGGGGGACGGCGCTGGCAGAGTTTTTTACTTGCCATTTGCTCCCTGCGCCGCCCCTCGTCTCCTTCCTCGCGCTGCCCCTCCATTGCTCTGCGCCCAAGTTCTTTGCCCCACACTCCTCCACTGTAGCAATGGCGAAAGGTGGAGGTGCGAAGCGTGGTGCTGCCGCCGCCGCCGCGACCGATGCGACCAAGGGCAAGAAGGCCGTGGCGGGTACATCTGCATCCGCCGCGCTGAAGAAGGGCAGCGGGGACTGGGCGAAGTCCACCATCAAGGACGCCCATTTGGTCAAGTTCCGCGAGCAGGGGTATCTGCCACCCGCGGAGCAGCTCGCCGTCCGCGCGCCGTCGCCCAAGGAGGTACTCCCCGAACCACGCGCCAACGAGCGTGTTTGTTTTGCGGAGTTTTTGCCTAGGGGCTTTTCGCTTCCCCTCCACGATTTCGTTCGTGGTCTTCTTTTTGCCTACGGGGTGCAGATCCATGATCTCACCCCAAATGGCATTATGCATATCGCGTGTTTCATCACGCTGTGCGAGTGCTTCCTCGGCGTCGCACCCAGCTGGGCGCTGTGGAAAGCCATCTTCATGGTACGGCCGAACAGAGGAGGTGGTCGCACCTACCCTGTTGGCGGCTGTGGAATCCAGGTGCGCAGCGACACCCGCTACTTCCGCCTGAAGACCGTCGACTCCGCTCAAGGCTGGAGGAAGGGGTGGTTTTATGCGACTGTCGAGCAGGATGCAGCCGCCCCTTTCTCGACTGCTGCTTTCACCAGGACCAAGGCGTGGGATCACCAACTCTCAGCCGAAGAAATGGAGGAGGCAAGCCCTTTGCTGGCTCGGATCGGAGGCATGCTGGACAAGGTCACAGGCATCCATTTGATCGCCACCTTTGTGAAGAGGCGGGTGTGGCCCATCCGTGCCCGAGCGCACCCCATGTGGGAGTATGAAGGCGCGGGTGACATCACCCGAATGAACCCAGAGGAGCTTTCAAGGAGTGAGCTGCTGACGCATGTGCGACACATCACCAACTTGACGACAGGCGACACTTGCAACGTCGACTGCCCTGTTGCACCATATGGGTTGGAGAACCCTTTGCTTGAGGTATGTATGTGTTATAGCCTGCTTGCAATGAAGAGTTTGCCACTCGCATGTTCTGCGATATGCGATTTTTGATTCTGACTTTGCAATTTGTGATGTATGCTATGCAGGGTCACTCGACTGCTGCCTCCCTTCCTCCTCTGCCTGAAAATGGCGAGACTGAAGAAACACAGGCACAGGTGGTGGACCCGAAAGGGGATCAGTCGCCCATCCCTTCTGCCACCACTTCACATGTGGAGGAGGTCGAGGAGAAGCAGCAGAAGAAGTCCAATCTGAAGACAAGGCCCCTCTGACCAAGAAGTCGATACCGCGCCACCGAAGCGGCGTCGACTGGCCAAGAAGGCGCCTTCTGCTGTGAGTTCACCCGCGAAGGAGCAGGGTTTGGAGGATGACGAGGAATCAGGTTCACCACCTGTTTTCCAAGCCGCTCCTTTGCGTGCGTGCTCAACAAGCTCAACTCTTCCTCTTCAGTCGAGTGGTACCCCAGCCTTTGGGGACCAATTTTTGGCGACTCCGAAGATGAGGAAGATGAGGAGCACAGGTATGTGTTTTTTGAGTATGATATGAGAATTTTGTGCTGTCACATATTTGTGCTGACCGTCCTTTTGCTTTGTTGTGTTGCTCACAGTGCTGAAAACAATCAGCCTGGGACTCCTCCAGTCGAGAATGTTCCACCCTGGAGCACTCGAAGTCTGCACCGACTGGAAACGAGGCTGCCCAGCCAATGGCCACTGACGCTGTCGTTGAGACAGCCAAGGCGGCAACTCCAGATGTCGGGACATCAGTCGCGGCTCCTGAGCCGTGGATGAACCACGTGAGTAACTTTTTGCTTGACCCGTTTAGTTGTAGGTCTGTGAGAGTTTTGGATTTTTGCTGAAATGTGTGCTCGCAGCCCTTCTACCACACCTTGGCAGATTCTGCCAAGGCTTATGTCCAGGTGGAGCAGGAGAGGGACACCATGCGCGCCGAGCTCGAGCGGCTCAGTCGTGAGTTCTCCTTTTTGCTTTTGTTTTGCCGAACTTCTTTTTGCAATGCTTGATTTTGTCGAGTATTGAATGCACGTGATTTTGCTGGGCCAGGCGAGAAGAAGGAGCTGGAAGACGCACTCGCCGCGCAGCGCGAAGAGTCGAAGAAAGAGCTGGCTGCCGCCACCAACTCAGCCGCTGCACGCGAGCGAGGATATGCTGACCAGCTCGCGGCACTCGCGCAGGTCATGGGAGGTGAGTAATCTTTTCTCCTTTTGATATGACGATATAACTTGTCGAGTGTCATAAAATGACTTATGCCTGTTTTGAATTGTGCAGAAGCTGTTGGCGCACCGGCCTCTGCGGACGTGGCGAGTGACGATCTTTCGCTGGAACAGGCTGTGGGCGGCTTAGGCGCTCTATGCAACCAGGCGAAATGTAACAGCCCAAAGTTGTGGACCTCAAAAACCTGAGTAAAATTTTCACTTTTGCTTCCTACATGCATCATTGCATCATAGCACCCTTGTGACATCGCTAAACAACACACACGAAGGGGTTGGGCAACATTGAGAAACACAATGTTGAACTTGTTCCAACACCATTTCCAAACAATGTGGCACTCAAAGTTGCAAAAAAAAATACTTCGACATCCCATATTTGTCGAGGGAGTTCTAAGAGCTCAAACAAATAGTTTGTCTTGCTTCAAAATTCTAAAAGAGTATTATTTTGGAAATTCTCAAAAATGTCCATAAGCAACTTGTTATTTTATTCCCTAAGCAATTGGACTCCAAATGCATTGAAATTTTTATGGTGTTGGCCCAAGGTACCAGGAGGTTGCACAAAAATTTGCACAATTTCTGGGAGAGTTTAACTGCCCCAACTAATTCAAAAACCATGCCTCCAGTACTGAAAAGGACCTATCTGTGATGTTTCCAAAGGTTCCAGGGCTAAAATGTAAACCATATTCTCCCTCCCTTTCCCTGTAGCGACCGAGCACCATGCTCGCGCCGCACCGCCGCGTCGTGCTGCGCCGAACCCGCACCGAGCCGCGCCCTCCCCTGCCTCCCAGGACCGCGTGAAGAGCAGAGGAGCACCCCGTGCCAGCCCTCTCCCTCTCCCCCGCTGTTTTTTCCCCGTTCCACGCTCTCGTTCTCCCCGCCATGGCTGCGCCCTAGCCGAGGTCGTCGCCGTCGCATAGCCGCCGTTGGAGAGCTTCCGCGGCAGATCGACGACTACCACGAGCTCCGCCTCGGTCCGCTCCACCCCCACGCCGACGGAATCGAGCTGGGACGTCGCCGTTTCGCCGCGCCGTCGCCGTCTTCCCCATGGCCGTCCGAGCTCCGCCGCCCGAAATCCGCCGCCGCCGTTCCACCTCCGGCCACTCCGTCGCCGTGCACGAGTCCGTGGTGAGCTCCTGGACCACACTGGTCCCTTTCCCCTCTCCCTCTCCCGCCGTATCCTCGCCGGAGTGCCGTAGCCATCGCCGCCGTGCCGCCCACCGTGGCCTCCCTCGCCAGCTCGCACGCCCGGTCGAGAGACCGGTTAAACCGGCCTCAGAGCCGTTGCTCACGGGCCACTAACCGCCCTGGGCCCGGCCTAAGCTGGGCTGGGAGCCGTAGCGCTCTGTCACTGGCCCGGCCGTGAGATCGGCCCAACCGGGCAGACGGCCGGTTGGCTCTGTTAGCGGGCCGGCCTGCCAGCCGGCCCAACCGGGCTGGAGGCCGGGCAGACTGTTTTTTTTTGTTGTTTTTTTTATTTTCCCTCTCCCTTTGCGCATGATTCCCGCTACTCCCTCGCGCAACTAGGGACATCGAGCTACGATGATTCGACTACTTCATCCCTCCCTCTCGAGTTCGTGTAATTAAAATATTTTCGTTGTTGAAAGTAAATGAATTAAAATCATAAGTTTAAAAAGAGGAAATTAATAAAAATAATAACTTTTAAACGGGCATCCGAAAATTGTGTTCTTTATGTCGAAATGCTCCGAAAAATGTGCACGAACCATTAGCATCACTTGCATGCATGTTTACATGAGCTTAGCACAGGAAAACATTAAAAACAAAGGTAGAGCTATATTTCTCTCTTGATTAATAACTACTCTGGTACCCCAGGTAACTTAGTAGCTCTTGCTATAATAAAGTCAATGCACTAAATATGTCATGCCATCATGTGCTTGCGCATTGCATATGTTAACATGTATGGTGATTGATTGATCTTCCGGTGTTGTTTGTGCATCGGTAGACCAAGGAGCTGAAGTGCCACCCCCGTATCGTGACGATCCGTACTATCATCACCTTGATCAAGGCAAGCGTAATCCCCCCTCTGAGCATATCTTACCCTATTTTCCGCAAGTATTTTCTCCACTATAATATTGCATGCGGTTCCAAATGTCAATTTATTGGATTAGAGTGTCCTATAGTTGCATTAAGTTTCCGATGCCAATACCTGTTCCCCTCCTATTAACCATAGGTTTGTATTGTTGGCCTGAGCTACTTAACTATGCTATGTTGATGCTTAGCCATGCTTAGTAAATGTTTATGTACGATGGATGGTTGATGTTGGAAACAGGTGTTGAGATGTGTGGTTGATGGTGGAGAATTGTGAAGACAGGTAATAAAATGCTTAAAGGTGGGGATGAGAGGCCACTGTGTTGTGGTGTTTTGTCTCGTTCTCGCCGCCTAGGTGCGAGTTCTTTACCTCTTGAACCAAGACTGAGCGTGCAACCATGCGTGAGGCCTATGCATTGCAGGAACCCTCATAGACTAAATAACTCGAGCGGGGCTAGCCAGGGTCCTCTAGTTCGGGCTTCCATTTGCGCGTGCGTGATGATGGTGGTATGAACTGAGATGAGGATGGTGGTTAGGAAAATAAGTGGCCGCGGGCAGGGTGTGGAGGTCCTCTGTCCTACCGCCACTGATGATCCTGGAAAGTCCTTAACGGGGAGAAGTCGACACCGCTCCCACCCAGCCGGCTTCCAAGGAAGAGAGCTAAAAGCTAGGTAATGGGCCGGACGGTACGCGTGGCAAACATTGTACACCCCTGCAGGGTTAAATCTTTTCGAAAAGCCGTGTCCGCGGTTATGGACGAACTTGGGAAGTGAAGGTAAGATCATAGAATAACTTTAACGGAATGATTAAAAACTGGGTACTAGAGGTACCACTCACAAATGCAAGGTGAGCTTCCTCGAGGGTGATTCGGGGAGGTGCCTTTGATGAACAGGTACATGGTGATGATGGTTGATGATGAGAAGGTGATGAAAGAAAGAGTTACTTCTTACCTCTTTTGAAAAATCTGATAGTCGATGCCTTTGAGTTATGTTTTCATAAATAAAATCAGCTTTATGCAAAACAGCCATAAAACTTGAAAGCCTCATCGAGCTAAAGCTCTATATATAATCTTGCGAGTTCGTCGAACTCAACGTCGTTTGTTTTGTTTCAGAGGAGGACTTCACCGACCTCGAAGGTGGGTTCTTTGTGGACGTCGACGAGTAGTCTGGGGTTCCCAGGTGGCAGCTTGGGACATCCCGGAACAGCTGGCGCTGTGATGTTTATCTGTAGGCCTCTTAGGCCATTTTGGATCTTGTTGTTTAGAACAACCTAATTTCGCTTCCGCTTGATGTAATGTTGGGTCTGTGACCTCTGGTTGTCATTTGCTATCTTTCTCTATTATAAGAGTTGAACTATATGATTTGTGTCGTAGAGTCTGTGATGTGCCAGTTGTTCCACAAGTCTTGATCTCTCTATTATGCATTGAGGGTTGTGCCTGTGTTAAGGCATCAATCGGGGTGTTGCGTTGCCGATGATCCATTCCGAGCAACGCCTGCCAAAGGTTTTGGCCGGGGATTGGTAAACCCGTAACCTCCGGTTGTATCGCTTAACCGGTGACACACAGCATCACTGTATAACAGTCGGGTCGGGGCGCCACAAGTTGGTATCAGAGCAGTACTGCCTGTAGGAAACCCTTCTACTGGTCGATGTTGAGTCTAGTGTTTGTGAAAATATTTTTAACCTAAAAATGAGTTGTGAAAACCATCTTAGGATTCTTTTTACTCCTTATCTGGTTACCCTCTAATCTCGGAGCAATCTTACCTCGATTTGAGTTAAAGGTTTTACTCTCTGTTACTTCAAAATGATTAGAAACGGGGTGGGTTCGACCTTTAGTGTTATGTGTCACGTTGCTCCCGCTGCGTTGCAATCCCAAATCAACTCAGATGTTTCTACCGAATCAATCTTTGATCCTTTCTTTGGGTTTTAACCCACGGACTTGAACATAAGGTCCCGGATTGTGCCAACTAGAGTGTGTTAAGTTGTGATTTCTTAACTCTCACTAGTAGCACATGATGCTGATCTTTGACCCAAGTTCTATCTTGTTGTTCCTTTCTAAAGTATTATCGTCCCTAGTCTGTGTACTTGTGTAGACGCTAATGCTATTGTTCGACCATTCGGAGAAAGATACTAACTGTGTCATTGTCAAATCTCCAGAATGGCTCGAGGAGGCCGTGGAGGTCGCGGTAACCACAATGATGATGAGGATGATCTGCCGCCACCACCCTCGATGGCTGAGGTCTTGATGGCCATTGAGGAGAACCGTGGGCGCAATGAGCGCTTGCTTGAGCAGTTGGTGCAGCAGAATGCACGGAGGAACGAGTGCAACACTCTCACTGAGTTCCTGCGCTCGCAGCCACCCACTTTGCTGATGCTAAGGAGCCACTGGAAGCTGATGATTGGCTTCGTGCTTTGGAGCGCAAGTTCTCCGCGCTCATGTCCCATGGCGAGCAAGTCAACTTTGCCACCTATCTCTTGGTTGGTGCTGCTGGCTGTTGGTGGGAAAGCCATGTGGCTTTGTTTCCAGCCAACCATGTCTTCACCTGGGCTGATTTCGCACTGCCTTCCGTGCGGAGTACATTCCCCAGCCGATCATGGACTTGAAGAGGAGGGAGTTCCTGGATTTGCAACAGGGACGGATGGACCTCCGCACTTATGGTCGTGAGTTCAACCATCTCTCTCGTTACGCCCCAAGGGACGTGACCAATGATGCTGACAAGCAAGAGCTGTTCCGCAAGGGTCTGACTCCGCAGCTCCGCTATGAGTTGTTGCCCTTCAGGTTCCAGACCTATCAGGAGCTGTTCAACCAGGCTTTACTCTTGAGCAAGGAAGAAAGGAACTTGAAGCTTCCAAGAGGCCCGCACATGGGGACCACCAGAGTTCCTCGGGTTCTGAGAGCAAGAAGCGCAGGGTGTTTGTCCCTACAGCGCCGTACCTCGTGCTCCATTCATGCCGAGAGCCGCAGGATACAGGCCACCTCCTCCGCGCCCCACTACTTCGACACTTGGGTAGGCGGAGTGGGTACCGTCCTATGCTACCTGCTCCACCTGGAGTCACTTGCTACACCTGTGGCCAGGCTGGCACTACTCCAGGGAGTGCCCCCAGAAGGCACCTCTCGCGATAACTCCTGCACGAGCCCCTGCCACTCCAACTGGCAAGGCTGGACCTATTGTGCGTGGTCGCCTGAACCACATCTCTGCTGAAGAAGCTGAAGAGGACCCCGGCGTTCTATGGGTGAGTTACGAATCAACGGCAATCAGCTACAGTTTTGTTTGACTCTGGAGCATCGCATTCATTCATATCCATAGCTTTGCAAAAGACCACAAAATACCGTTCGAGAAAATGAGCCGTCCCTTGGGACTCCACTCCTGGCTCCAAATGGCAAACCGATGGGGTTACTCCTGAGGTCCAGATTAATATAGGTTACTCTTTCCTTTCTTGGTAGCTCTGAAGTCAAAGGCATTGATGTCATACTGGGCATGAACTGGCTAGCCAAATACCAGGCTAATCTCGACTGTGCTGCCAAGACCGTCACCGTGACCTCTTCCGGTGACATTGTGAAGTATTGGTCTGCACATCAACCTCCGTCCTCATCATACCCAACTCACCTGAGATCTCCTTTGCTTTATGGAAGGCGAATCCCCTCCTGAAATCCAGGACATACACGTGGTGTGTGACTTCCCGGATGTGTTCCCGGAAGAATTGCCTGGCATGCCTCCTGACCGAAGTGTGGAGTTTGTCATAGATCTACTTCCCGGTACCGCTCCAATTTCCAAGAAGCCCTACCGTATGCCGGTGGAAGAGTTGGCTCTGTTGAAAGAGCAAATTGATCAGCTGTTAGCAAGGATTCATCCAGCCTAGCAGTTCACCTTGGGGTTGTCCGGTACTCTTTGTCAAGAAGAGGGATTCTACCGTGCCTCGTCTAGTCTCTGACTATCGACCGTTGAATGCGGTGACAATCAAGAACAAGTATCCTATTCCTCGCATCAATGATCTGTTGGATCAGTTAGCTGGTGCAACGGTATTCTCCAAGATGGATCTGAGGTCAGGCTACCATCAGATAAAAATCAGAAAGGAGGATATTCCAAAGACGGCATTTGTTACTCGTATGGCTCATATGAGTATACCGTCATGTCCTTTGGTCTCACAAATGCCCAGCTACTTTCATGAGGCTCATGAACTCCATCTTCATGGATTATCTTGACAAGTTTGTCGTCATTTACATTGATGACATCCTCATCTATTCCAAAACCAATGAAGAGCATGAGGAACATCTTCGTTTGGTTCTGACACGACTTCGAGAACACCGCCTCTATGCCAAGTTCTCCAAGTGTGAGTTTTGGTTGGATAATCTTGTCTTCCTTGGTCATGTGATATCCGCAATGGTGTGGCTGTCATTCCTGACAAGATTCAGTCCATTCTGGATTGGAAAACTCCAATGTCAGTCAAGGACATTCGAGCTTTCTCGGATTGGCGGGTTACTACCGCCGATTCATCGAAGGTTTCTCCAAGATAGCCAAGGCCCTGACTGACCTTCTCAAGAAGGATAAAAAGTTTGTATGGTCGGCCGAAGCTGAAGAGAGCTTCAAAACACTGAAAGCCAACTCACGTCCGCTCCTGTGCTTGTCCTGCCGGACACAGCAAGGATTTCGTCGTCTTCTGTGACGCCTCTCTCAAGGCTTGGGCTGTGTGCTAATGCAAGATGGCCATGTGGTGGCATATGCTTCTCGCCAACTTAAGCCGCATGAGCACAACTACCCAACTCATGATCTAGAACTTGCCGCGTGGTCTATGCTTTGAAGCAATGGAGACCATACCTGTTTGGTAACCGTTGCGAGATCTTCTCGGATCACAAGAGTCTGAAGTACCTCTTCACCCAGCCGGATTTAAATCTCAGGCAAAGGCGTTGGTTGGAGTTAATCACGGACTATGATGTGAGTCTGAACTATCAACCCGGCAAAGCAAACGTCGTGGCTGACGCGCTAAGTCGGAAGTCCTATTGCAACAATCTGATGATTGAAGAGGCCCAACCTGCCTCTCATGAAGAGTTCTCCGTTTGAACTGAAATTGTTCCCTCGGCTACCTTGCAAATCTGGAGATCAAATCTACTCTTGTAGACCAGATTAAGGATGCTCAAAGCGTGACAAGGGTATTCTAAAAATCAAGGAGAACATTGCTAGCGGGAAGGCCAAATGTTTTCTGTCAATGAATCCGGAGTTGTTTATTTTGGTGACCGCTTGGTGTGCCAAAGAAACGAAAATTGAGGGAGTTGATCCTCCAAGAAGCTCATGAATCTCCTCTCTCTATTCATCCCGGTAGTACCAAAATGTACCAAGACCTTCGACCACAATTCTGGTGGACTCGTATGAAACGAGAAATTGCCAAGTATGTTGCTGAATGCGACACCTGTCGACGGGTAAAGGCTGAACATCAAAGGCCTGCCGGCACTCTTCACCCTATTGCTATTCCCGAGTGGAAATGGGATGAAATTGGTATGGACTTCATTACTGGTCTGCCGAAGTCTCCAAAGGGACATGATGCCATTTGGGTCATCATTGATCGACTATCAAAAGTGGCTCACTTCCTCCCAGTTCGTGTTGACATTACAGCTGCCAAGTTGGCAGACCTGTATGCTTCTCGTTGTTGTCCTTCACGGCGTTCCCAAGAAGATAATTTCTGATCGTGGAAGCCTATTCACCTCCAAGTTTTGGACTAGTTTCCAAACTGCTATGGGAACTCGTCTTAACTTCAGCACCGCTTTCCATCCCCAAACTGATGGTCAGACCGAAAGAGTGAACCAAGTTTGGAAGACATGCTTAGGGCATGTGTAATCTCTTTCGGCAAGGATTGGGAAAAGTATCTCCCTTTCGCGGAATTCTCCTACAACAATAGCTATCAAGCTAGTCTGGGCATGGCTCCATTTGAGGTTCTCTATGGAAGAAAATGCCGCACTCCTCTAAATTGGTCTGAGACCGGAGAGAGGGCACTCTTTGGTCCAGATATCATCAATGAAGCTGAGGAGAAGGTTAGAATCATACGAGAAAATCTGAAGATTGCTCAGTCTAGGCAGAAAGCTACTATGACAAGCATCATCAGGAGGTTCACTATGAAATTGGTGATAAAGCTACTCCGTGTCTCTCCCCTTCGTGGCGTTCGCCGCTTCGGAATCAAAGGGAAATTGGCACCTCGCTATGTTGGCCCTTTCACCGTTCTGGCAAGCGAGGAGATCTTTCTTACAAGTTGGAGTTACCGTCCATCTTCCCAAATGTGCATGATGTGTTTCATGTATCCCAACTTCGCCGGTGCTTCAAGGATCCTATCCATGGAGTCAATCATGAAGACTAGATCTCCAGGAAGACCTCACTTATCGCGAGCATCCTATCCGTGTTCTGGATGAAGCCGAAAGAAAGACTCGTAACAAGACACCAAGTTTCTCAAAATTCAGTGGTCTCATCATTCCGAGGAAGAAGCAACTTGGGAACGAGAGTCTAGTCTCGTGAGGAGTATCCCGACTTCTTTTCGCAATCTTAGAATCTCGGGACGAGATTCCTGTAAGGGGGGTAGAATTGTAACAGCCCAAAGTTGTGGACCTCAAAAACCTGAGTAAAATTTTCACTTTTGCTTCCTACATGCATCATTGCATCATAGCACCCTTGTGACATCGCTAAACAACACACACGAAGGGGTTGGGCAACATTGAAAACACAATGTTGAACTTGTTCCAACACCATTTCCAACAATGTGGCACTCAAAGTTGCAAACAAAAATACTTCGACAACCCATATTTGTCGAGGGAGTTCTAAGAGCTCAAACAAATAGTTTGTCTTGCTTCAAAATTCTAAAAGAGTATTATTTTGGAAATTCTCAAAAATGTCCATAAGCAACTTGTTATTTTATTCCCTAAGCAATTGGACTCCAAATGCATTGAAATTTTTATGCGTGTTGGCCCAGGTACCAGGAGGTTGCACAAAATTTGCACAATTTCTGGAGAGTTTAACTGCCCCAACTAATTCAAAAACCATGCCTCCAGTACTGAAAAGGACCTATCTGTGATGTTTCCAAAGGTTCCAGGGGCTAAAATGTAAAACCATCTTCTCCCTCCCTTCCCTGTAGCGACCGAGCACCATGCTCGCGCCGCACCGCCGCGTCGTGCTGCGCCGAACCCGCACCGAGCCGCGCCCTCCCCTGCCTCCCAGGACCGCGTGAAGAGCAGAGGAGCACCCCGTGCCAGCCCTCTCCCTCTCCCCCGCTGTTTTTTCCCCGTTCCACGCTCTCGTTCTCCCCGCCATGGCTGCGCCCTAGCCGAGGTCGTCGCCGTCGCATAGCCGCCGTTGGAGAGCTTCCGCGGCAGATTGACGACTACCACGAGCTCCGCCTCGGTCCGCTCCACCCCACGCCGACGGAATCGAGCTGGGACGTCGCCGTTTCTCCGCGCCGTCGCCGTCTTCCCCGTGGCCGTCCGAGCTCCGCCGCCCGAAATCCGCCGCCGCCGTTCCACCTCGGCCACTCCGTCGCCGTGCACGAGTCTGTGGTGAGCTCCTGGACCACACTGGTCCCTTTCCCCTCTCCCTCTCCCGCCGTATCCTCGCCGGAGCGCCGTAGCCATCGCCGCCGTGCCGCCCACCGTGGCCTCCCTCGCCAGCTCGCACGCCCGGTGGAGAGACCGGTTAAACCGGCCTCAGAGCCGTTGCTCACGGGCCACTAACCGGCCCTGGGCCCGGCCTAAGCTGGGCTGGGAGCCGGAGCGCTCTGTCACTGGCCCGGCGTGAGATCGGCCCAACCGGGCAGACGGCCGGTTGGCTCTGTTAGCGGGCCGGCCTGCCAGCCGGCCCAACCGGGCTGGAGGCCGGGCAGACTGTTTTTTTTTGTTGTTTTTTTTATTTTTCCCTCTCCCTTTGCGCATGATTCCCGCTACTCCCTCGCGCAACTAGGGACATCGAGCTACGATGATTCGACTACTTCATCCCCTCCCTCTCGAGTTCGTGTAATTAAAATATTTTCGTTGTTGAAAGTAAATGAATTAAAATCATAAGTTTAAAAAGAGGAAATTAATAAAAATAATAACTTTTAAACGGGGCATCCGAAAATTGTGTTCTTTATATCGAAATGCTCCGAAAAATGTGCACGAACCATTAGCATCACTTGCATGCATGTTTACATGAGCTTAGCACAGGAAAACATTAAAAACAAAGGTAGAGCTATATTTCTCTCTTGATTAATAACTACTCTGGTACCCCAGGTAACATAGTAGCTCTTGCTATAATAAAGTCAATGCACTAAATATGTCATGCCATCATGTGCTTGCGCATTGCATATGTTAAGCATGTATGGTGATTGATTGTTCTTCCGGTGTTGTTTGTGCATCGGTAGACCAAGGAGCTGAAGTGCCACCCTCGTATCGTGACGATCCGTACTATCATCACCTTGATCAAGGCAAGCGTAATCCCCCCTCTGAGCATATCTTACCCTATTTTCCGCAAGTATTTTCTCCACTATAATATTGCATGCGGTTCCAAATGTCAATTTATTGGGTTAGAGTGTCCTATAGTTGCATTAAGTTTCCGATGCCAATACCTGTTCCCCTCCTATTAACCATAGGATTGTAATGTTGGCCTGAGCTACTTAACTATGCTATGTGGATGCTTAGCCATGCTTAGTAAATGTTTATCCGTACGATTGGATGGTTGATGTGGAAACAGGTGTTGAGATGTGTGGTTGATGGTGGAGAATTGTGGAGACAGGTAATAAAATGCTTAAAGGTGGGGATGAGAGGCCACTGTGGATGTGTGTTTTGTCTCGTTCTCGCCGCCTAGGTGCGAGTTCTTTACCTCTTGAACCAAGACTGAGCGTGCAACCATGCGTGAGGCCTATGCATTGCAGGAACCCTCATAGACTAAATAACTCAAGCGGGGCTAGCCAGGGTCCTCTAGTTCGGGCTTCCATTTGCGCGTGCGTGATGATGGTGTATGAACTGAGATGAGGATGTTGGTATTAGGAAAAATTAAGTGGCCGCGGGACAGGGTGCTGGAGGTACCTCTTGTCCTACCGCCACTGATGATCCTGGAAAGTCTTAACGGGGGAGAAGTCGACACCGCTCCCACCCAGCCGGCTCTCCAAGGAAGGGAGCTAAAGCTAGGTATGGGCCGGACGGTACGCGTGGCAAACATTGTACACCCCTGCAGGGTTAAATCTTTTCGAAAAGCCGTGTCCGCGGTTATGGACGAACTTGGGAAGTGAAGGTAAGATCATAGAATAACTTGAACGGAATGATTAAAAACTTGGTACTAGAGGTACCACTCACAAATGCAAGGTGAGCTTCCTCGAGGGTGATTCGGGAGGTGCCTTTGATGAACAGGTACAATGGATGATGATGGTTGATGATGAGTAAGGTGATGAAAGAAAGAGTTACTCCTTACCTATTTTGAAAACATTCTGATTAGTCGATGCCTTCGAGTTATGTTTTTCATAAATAAAATAAGCTTTATGCAAAACAGCCATAAAACCTTGAAAGCTTCATCGAGCTAAAGCTCTATATATAATCTTGCGAGTTCGTCGAACTCAACGTCGTTTGTTTTGTTTCAGAGGAGGACTTCACCGACCTCGAGGTGGGTTCTTTGTGGACGGCGACGAGTAGTCTAGGGTTCCCGGTGGCAGCTTGGGACATCCCGGATCAGCTGGCGCTGTGATGTTTATCTGTAGGCCTCTTAGGCCATATTTTGAATCTTGTTGTTTAGAACAACCTATTCGCTTCCGCTTGATGTAATGTTGGGTCTGTGACTTCTGAATGTCATTTGCTATCTTTCTCTATTATAAGAGTTGAACTATTATGATTTTGTGTCGTAGAGTCTGTGATGTGCCAATTGTTCCACAAGTCTTGATCTCTCTATTATACATTGAGGGTTGTGCCTGTGTTAAGGCATCAATCGGGGTGTTTGCGTTGCCGATGATCCATTCCGAGCAACGCCTGCCAAAGGTTTTGGCCGGGGATTGGTAAACCCGTAACCTCGGTTGTATCGCTTAACCGGTGACACACAGCATCAGTGTATAACAGTCGGGTCGGGGCGCCACACGAAAGAAGCACTCGCCAAATCGAGGCACACTTGGCGCTGTATACCAGGTGGTGTTCCCGACTGGCGTAGTGCCGTCGACGGTGGATGACTTCGCCGACGTGTTTGGCCCCGGGACGTCCACCATGGCGGGTTTCGCTCGCGCCAACACGGTACGCGGATCCGAGTCCACCATCAAGCTTCTTATGGGACATGGGATAGATTGCGACTATGAGGCAGCACTGTCTGCGTTCCCTCGGAAGCCAGATGGGAAGCCCATTTCCTGAAGGGGGTGAGCGGAGCCGCCGCGCGACTGGCCGAGTTTTTATGAACACCATGGAGCGCCGGGCACTCGAGACTGCCAATCGTCTGCTTAGGAAATCGAATCTTAGGTTTAGGGTAGCTGTACCCTTTTGCTTTTTTATGCCTTGTAATGATACCTTCTGAACTGCGCGAGTCTGCGCTTTGTTTTGCTACCTTGTTTATGCAAAAGTCTTTTGCTAATGTCTTTCACTCGAAGAGTTGTATGCTTATGACATGAGTTTTAGCTTCTGACACAAACTTTGTGTTTGTGATTATGCTCTTTGAACAGTCACGAGAACCTGCTACTGCGACTAGTTCCTCGCAGGCTCCAATCACCACCCGATCCCAGGGTCATTGGTAAATGATGCCAAGGTGATGGAGTATATGAAGGCCAAATTTGTGAGAATGGAGCAAGATCTGAAGGACGCCCAGGCTGAGCTGAATCGATTGAGGGCGAGACCCGCGTTGGCCACCCAACGCGAGGAATATGTGCTCGGGGAGATGGATCTTGTGAACAGGCAACTCGAGTGTAAGTTCGAGTCTTGCTCTGTTTACAAGCTTTTTGCGTAGCATTGTCCTTTTGATCTGACTGGTGCGCCCGTGTTTGTAGGCTTTGTCGACAACTTCCAGGCTGAAAAGATTCGCGTGGAAGGGCGTCTGGATAGCGTGGTTGACGACCCTACGACTGGGCGTCAACACTTTTGGCTTGATAGGTACCATGCCCGCATACTCGCCACCCTGAAGGATCGCGTCTGGCGAAGTGCTGAACTGCTGGAGTTATGCCGGGCAGCGTTTATTCGCCTGAACGAGACTCTTTTTCCTGCGGGGCCACAACCACAAGGGATTCGTGCTTTGTTGAACATCTTCCGTCAAACAAATCCCATTCGAGAGTTGCTGTCTCAGAGACTTGTGATTGGAGCCAACGCTGCAATGGCGTATATGCGTAGTCGAAAACCAAGGTTGGTGTTGCGGACACCTGCAGCCGGAGAGGTTCTCGAACAAAAGACCTGGATGACACGATCCAAGCTGCGGAGACACTAATCGAGTGCACTCGCGAACAGCTTTGCGGTCCCGAGCTGCCCGTAAAGGACGAGCCTGAGGATTAGAATAGTTTGCGAGTGCAATTTTTGTATAGGGGGCAGCCCCCGAGTGTAATTTTTGACTCTTTGTATATTGTATAGTTTGTATACTTTGATTTTTTGTCGAGCCCCCGAGTCAGTCGAGCGGGGTTTGTGAAATATGTGTTGGTTGTGAACCAATGACTGTGCAGCCCCCGAGTATTCGAGTGCGGCTGCAGAGTTTTTGTGTTCTTTGTTTGGATCCTTGTTACGCAGCCCCCGAGCATTCGGGTGCGGCTAAGGCATTGTGTTTCTGCAAGAGCGAGAGCTCATTTGATCGATAACACAGCCCCCGAGGGTTTCGGGTGCGGTTAAGGTATGAATTATGCGGGTAGTAGCCACAAAGAAGTCGAAGGAACATTGATTTTATTCCTCTTTTGAATGTTAGGCTGCAGGCCGCCTCATTAAAAACCTTCCAGTCCCCTTAGGTACCCTGGTAAGGAAAAGAGCGCGTCTGAAACCTGCAGCCATCCGACATATAGCCTATTACATTGTATGACTGTGAGCACTTTATGCGTAGAAACGGCGCAGATGCGCAACGTTCCAAGGATTATGAGAGAGTTCGCCTGTCTTCGCGTGCTTCAGTCGATATGCGCCTCCACCAAGGACCTCCGTGATGATGAAGGGACCTCCCATGGGGAAGCGAGCTTGTGCACCTTCTTTTGCTTCAGTCGAAGAACCAGGTCGCCAACGACGAAGGACCTGGTGCGCAGTCGACGGCTGTGGTAGTTGCGAAGGTCCTGCTGGTAAACAGCTGTGCGGGCCAAGGCCGTGTCGCGCGCTCATCGAGCAAGTCGACTGCGTCTTCGAGTGCTTCTTCCGCGTCTTCTTCATTGTATGCTTCAACTCGTGGCGCATTGAACCTTACATCTGATGGCAGAATTGCCTCTGCACCATAGACCATGAAGAATGGGGTGAACTGCGTAGAAGTGTTGGGAGTTGTGCGTAGGCTCCATAGCACAGATGGTAGTTCTTCGACCCAAGCACCCGCAGCTCTTTTGAGTGGCACCAGGAGGCGCTTCTTGATCCCACTCGTCACAAGTCCATTGGCCTTTTCGACTTGGCCATTGGATTGTGGATGCGCCACGGATGCGTAGTTGAGCGTAATGTCCTGCTCTTTGCAGAAGGTTTTGAACTCCTCAGCCGTGAAGTTTGTGCCGTTATCAGTGATGATACTGTTTGGGACACCGAAGCGGTAGATGATGCTCTTTATGAAGTTGACTGCCGTAGTAGCAGTCGAATTTGTGATGGGGACCGCCTCGATCCACTTTGTGAACTTGTCGACTGCCACCAGTAGGTGAGTATGCCCGCCATGCGATGATTTTTTGAGTGGCCCAACCATATCGAGCCCCCATTGGGCGAAAGGCCAGGCCAGCGGTATAGTCTTCAACGCCGATGCGGGTGCGTGCGGCCTTGTTGCGAATTTCTGGCAGCCGACGCACCTTTTGACTATGTCCTCCGCGTCTTTGAGTGCTGTAGGCCAGTAAAACCCTGCGCGAAAGGCTTTGGCTACGAGTGATCGACTGCTGGCGTGATGCCCACAGGTACCTGCATGAATATCTCGAAGTATGGCTTGGCCATCTTCGAATGCGATGCATCTTTGGAACATACCTGATATGCTGCGCTTGTATAACTCGCCGTTGATAACGGTGTATGCTTTTGATCTTCGAGTCACGCGTCGGGACTCGGTTATGTCATCTGGTAGCTCGCGCGGAGTATGTAAGCCAGAAAAGGTTGAGTCCAAGTTGGCTCAATGAGTACCTCGACTGGGGGGTCCTCTGTGCTGGCGCTTTGCTTTTGGTGGCGTAGTCGACGGAGGAGGCTCTCGTTTCTCCTTGATAGATCTGTGTTCGATGCGCTCGAGGAAGACACCAGGTGGAATTTGTGCGCCAGTTGAGCCAAGATTGGCTAGCATGTCTGCTTCTTCGTTACTTTCCCTTCCTATGTGCCTCAACTCGCAGCCTCGAAGCTGCCCTCCAGTGTGTTGTACAGGTCGCGATAAGCGATCATGTTGTCCGCGATTGCGTCGCAGGCCTTCATTGTTTGCTGCACCACGAGATTGGAGTCGCCGTAGATCATCAATCGAGTGCACCCAAGTGCTTTTGCCATCCGCATGCCATGGATCAGAGCCTCGTATTCAGCCTCGTTATTGGAGGGTAGTTTGAATCCCATCTGCAAAACATAACGTAGCTTGTCCCCTTTTGGTGATATGAGGATGACGCCTGCGCCTGCGCCTTCGTGTTTCTTGGACCCATCGAAGTACATGGTCCAGGAATTGGACACGTCTGGTGCTCCAGGTAATTGGGCCTCTATCCACTCGGTTGTGAAGTCGGGTAGGACTTGTGCTTTGATAGCCTTCGGGTGCTCGTACTTGATGTCTCTTGGAGCCAGCTCGATGAGCCATTTTGCGACTCGACCCGTTGCATTGGGGTTTGTGAGGATATCACCGATTGCTGAGTTACTTACCACGGTGATCGGTGCTCGGTGAAGTAGTGTGTCAACTTCCTTGAGGACATGAATACAGCGTATGCCAGCTTTTGATAGTGCGGGTACCGCTGTTTTGATATGGAGAGAACCTCGCTCAGGTAGTAGACTGGACGTTGTATGCTTTGGATGTGCCCCTCCTCCATGCGTTCGACTACCAGTACGGTGCTCACCACCCTGTTTGTAGCCGAGACATACAGGTAGAGTGGTTCCCGTTCCTTAGGTGCGACGAGGATCGGAGGGCTTGTGAGGATCCGCTTGAGATCTGTGAAGGCTGCTTCAGCTTCTGGCGTCCACTCGAACTTGTCCGCCTTCTTCATCAGTCGATAGAATGGTAGAGCCTTTTCACCCAGTTTGCTGATGAATCGACTGAGCGCTGCTACTCGTCCTGCTAGTTTCTGCACATCGTGAAGCTTTGAAGGCCTTTGCATTGTGAGGATGGCCTGTATTTTCTCCGGGTCTGCTTCGATTCCACGGGCAGAGACTAGGTACCCTAGGAGCTGCCCGGCTGGAACGCCGAACGTGCACTTCTTAGGATTGAGCTTGATATGGAAGCGTTTGAGGTTTGCGAACGTCTCCCTCAAATCGTCGAGTAGTGTGTGTTCTTCCCTTGTGGTAATGACAATGTCATCCACGTAGACCTGGACGTTGCGTCCGATTTGCTTTTTGAGGCAGTCCTGCATCATGCGCTGGTATGTTGCACCCGCGTTTTTGAGCCCAAAGGGCATAGTTGTGTAGCAGTAGACCCCGAGTGGGGTTATGAACGCCGTTTTTTCTTCGTCTTCTTGCTTCATCCTTATCTGGTGATAACCTGAGTAAGCATCCAGAAAGGAGAGTCGTGCGCATCCGGCGGTGGAGTCGACGATCTGGTCGATTCGGGGTAGCGGGAAGTGATCCTTTGGACAGCACTTGTTCAGCGCTGTGAAGTCCACGCACATCCGAAGGATGTCTGTATGCTTCTTCTCTACGAGTACGGGGTTGGCCACCCATTGTGATTTCTTGATTTCCCTAATGAATCCTGCTGCGAGTAACCGGTCGACTTCAGATTCGACTGCGGTTCGCTTTGGGCCGGAGATTCGACGCATCGTTTGCTTGACTGGCTTTGCATCTGGAAACAATTGGAGAGAGTGCTCGGCGAATTCCCTGGGAATACCTGGCATGTCGGCTGGACACCACGCAAATATTTCCCAGTTCTCACGGAGGAATTCGACGAGCGCGCCTTCCTATGCGATAGGCAGGCTCGAAGATATGTTGACTGTCTTGGACGGATCGGTCGGGTGCACCTGATGCGACCTTGTGTCATTTGTAGCATTGAAGGATCTGTCGACTGCCAACTTCTTATGCTCGGAAGGAGTGTGCGGTCGTTGGAAATCGCCAGTCGGCGAGTGATTCTTCCACCCCGAACATCTCGGAGATTTTGCTGAACTCGCGGTCGCAAGCATCGGACCTTTGAAAGTTTCCACGGACAGTGATGACTCCCTTTGGTCCTGGCATCTTCAGCGTGAGGTACGCGTAGTGTGGCACCGCCATGAATCGAGCAAACGTCGGGCGACCAAGAATAGCATGGTATTGTGATTTCCAGTCGACGACCTCGAACTCAATCGACTCTGTCCTGAAGTGGCTTTTGTCCCCGAACGTAACGTCGAGTTGTATGGTGCCTTCTGGGCTAATTGCTTTGCCAGGAACGATACCGTGGAAGGTATTTGAAGATTTTGGGAGGTTTTCGACTGACCTGTTCATTTTGCGGAGCGTGTCCGCGAAGATGATGTTTATGCCGCTGCCTCCATCCATGAAGACCTTGGTCATGGCGTAGCCTCCTATTTGCGCGTCGAGTACCAGAGCCGCGTGCCCTGGTCGAACTACAGCTGGGGGATGATCCTCTCGACTGAAGCTTATGATGGTTTCCGATCCCTTCAGAAATTCGGGCACGGCAGGAGGTGCCATGACAGCCATGTTCACCTGTCGAGTGATTAGCTTTTGCTGCCTGTTGGAGGGGCGACCCTTTTGTATCATGTACATCTGCCCGTGGGGCTGTGGATATTGATCATCTTCCGCCCGTAGTACGGGTTGTATGGCACCTGCGAGGTTTGCGCCTGGAGCAGGCTGTGGTGGTGGTTGCGGTGGCGGCTGTGGCGCCATGAGAGCGGGCACAGCGTTCGGCTGTGGTGCGGGTGCAGGCGTGGGCTGAGCAGGTGCTGGGCCGTACCTTTTGAGTCGTATCATGTAGTCAGTCGCCATTTGGTCGAATTCCCTGCAGTTCCTTAGGGTGTGATTGGAGCGTAGTTTTCCGTCGTCCCCCTTGAAGAGGTGGAATCTGCACCAGTCGTCCATCTTTTCCTCGAATGACCGCTCGGGTTTTGCGTCGCTGCGTTTGCGCCATTCTTGCCTTTTGTAGCTGTCGCTCCGCTGCTCGCGATCTCGACTGTCCCGTCGATCATCCGAGCGTCGATTGCTTCTATCTTGGTCCTCCCGGGTTGTGTGTATCCAGCCGCCATGAACTCGGGTCTGTTATCGTCGTAAGGACGTTTGGAACGTTTGCGCCTGCGATCTTCTCTGTATGAATCTCTGCGGCCTCGACTGCCGCTTTCGTAGTTGTCGCGTGGTGGGGAAGCACGGGATCTGCGTACAGAATCCTCTCCATCTGCCCACTCAGTCGCAACTTTGATGAGGTCAGCCAGGGAGGTTGGCTTTTCACGACCAGTGCCTCTTTGAAGTCCTTCCTGGCGAGACCTTGTATGAAGGCATCCATGGCCCTGTCTTCTGACACTTTGCCAACCGAATTGCGTATTTCGGTCCACCGCCGTATGTATGATCTCAACGACTCGTCTGATCGTTGAGTGCATGCCCTTAATTCTTCGAATGTCTTCGGGCGCTCACATAGAGGCTCGAAGTTTTTGATGAAGTCTCTGCGGAAATCGTCCCACGAGTCGTATGATGATGGAGGGAGTGCCTTGAGCCAGTCGCGGGCAGTTCCTTCGAGCATGAGTCGTATGTACTGCATCGCCGTGGTGTTCGTGCCACGCTGGCATGCCACGGCGAGTCTGTAATCTTCTAGCCACCCGGAAGGTTCTTGGCGGCCGTTGTACTTGGGTTGTTCGCCTGTCAACTTGAACCTTTGGGCATCCGCGTCTCACGGATGCGTCGAGTGAAGCACAATGCTCCGCATGGCTCTGGTTCGCGATCAGAGTATGAATCGCTGCTATAGGATCTTCGAGATCTGCTTCTGCTGGACCTGTGCCGGCGCGTGCTTCTCCTTCCTTCATCCGAGTGGTGGCTGCGACCACTGCGATGATGTGCTGCGTGTCGTGAGTCGACTATGTCGCGATCGCGATTCCTTGCTGGAGTTTTGTCTTCTGGCTGTATAGCCTGTGCCGCTAGAGCTAGCGATTTGAGTTGTTGGCGATGCAGGGCTGCGTTAGGGTCATTCGCCGGAGGTTGCATTGCCTTGAGGTAAGCACCTACGGAGAATAATGCACCCGCAGCAGTTTTGGGCACTGGGATTCCGTTAGCGTCCTCTGTCATGAACGACAGGTTACGGGTGATTGCTACCCTTTCATGTTCTGGAAGGCTTGCCAACCGCGACCTAGGTCGTGGGGTTGGTTGCTGTGTGGACCCGAGGGATTGCTCCCTTCTTCGGGCACTCGAGAGGCTGGCTTGCCTTTTGCGCTCTTCGAGCGTCGCTCGGTAGTTTTGCAGTCGAATTGACTCCTGCCAGTTGAAGTACTGGAAGGTCAACATCTCCTCTGGGGTGGAATTTGGTGGCATCATTGTGCACTCCTTTATGACTTTATCTGCTTTTGCTGCCATCTCCTCCGTGATTGTCAAGGTTGTGACCCCATCCGGCATGGTTACCGTGCATGGGAATTGTGCAGGCCTGCGAGCGGCTGCGTCTGCGGATGATTCTGCGGAGAAGGCCACGTAGACCTGATGGGGCGTGACCCGTGGACAGGTGTATGTGCTGTCGATTCCAGTCATGGACTCGACGTCGCCGTCGAGGCTCATGTCAGAGCCAGTATGTTCATCGAGTAGATCTTCGAGGCGAATCTCGTTGTCGATGTGCTCATCGCCTATGCTCATCTCGGTGTTGGCGAAGCCATTATGGATTTCTGAGTCGAGGTTGGTGTTGGTGAAGATCTCCGAGTCGACGTTGCTGTCGTTATGAATCGCGGGCTCGTAGAAGTCATCGAGGGAGATCCCGCAGTCGAAACTCTCGTCGAGTGGTAGGTTGAAGTCGACGTTGCTTGTGCGGTATGCTGATTCTGCCTCCTCGCCTTGGAGTTCCGTCATCATGAACCTGTCGATCTCGCCGGTCGACATGGTTGTTGCGGGCGAGCAGGCTTCAGGAATCGACGACGGGGCGAGCGCAGTCGACGGAGCCTCGAGTGCGCCCAGCGCCAGTTGTTGCGGATCTGTCGAGTCCTGCGTGCCAAGATTGTTTACGAAAAAATTGAATGCTCCAACAGTCAAACTCAAACCTGATTCAAGGCCGGAAAACGCCTCCTGAAGCTCCGGCGAGTGCGGATTGAAATTCATTGGAAGAGCAGATGCGCTTTTTGCAGGTGAAGCGGGCAGGCTGCCGCTTTTCGAGTGGATCGGCGAGTCGCCGTGTGTCGCCTGGATCGGCGAGTTGCTGTTTGCTGACATGGCCGGCGAGTTGCCGTTTGCAGATGAGATCGGCGAGTTGCCGTTTGCTGGTGTGATCGGCGATTTGCCGTTTGCTGTTGGGACCGGCGAAACTTCGAGTCCAGCGCTATTCTTTCCCACAGACGGCGCCACTTGACGAGGGGTAGACTCATCAAGACCCATGGTTAAGGTCCCTAGGTTATGAATATGGGGGAGAGAACGTGGTAGAGCTGGAAGTATCGTCGGCTGACAAGCAGGGCAAAGATTTTACCCAGGTTCAGGGCCCTCGTGTGGAGGTAACACCCCTACGTCCTGCCTGTCTGTTATTGCTTTGTGAATATGATGGTTACAAGGATCCCGGCGAGATGTCGATCTCGCTAGGGTTTGTGGCTCTGGTGTTCGTTGTCTGGTTCGATGGCCCTCCCAGTCCTTAAATAATAGGCTGGGTCTCGGGTGTTCGTAACCGACTCGATTTACAAGTAAGGAAACTCTAAACCGACTATTGCTTCGCCAAACTTGGAGGATACTCCATCTTCGTGGGCCTCCCTTCATGGGCTTCATGTAGGCTCTGATAGTTGGGCCTAGTCGATACGTGCACCAGGTACCCTCATGGTAGGGTACCCGATAGGCATACCCATGTCATCATCCATGCCTTCCCATACCGGCTTCTATTCATATCATTCACGGGACAGGTATGATTCGTGGACACACCATCCATCTTATGCTAAATCACCTCGCCAAGTTTATGCAGCTCCAAGAGAATCAACCCGGCAACCACATGTCAAAGACCGGCTTAATCAAGAGCCGGCCAGGAGCTCGTGGAGGAAGAAGGAGGTGGTGAAGCAAGTATACATAGTGAAAAGAGATGGCCGCAAGGATGTTGTTCCGGACCCGACTCTAAGTAACCAAAAGCCAGCTGAGATGTTGGCTACAAAGGGCAAGGAAGTGAAGCGAGTAACTTTCAAGGACCCACTCGTCAAGTCTGGACAAGCCAAGCCAAAAGTCCCCAAAGCTAGAAAAGAACTGCCAGTGCATAAAGCAAAGTCACAGCCAGGATACCCACTCGGCTTATCACATTGGCAAGAGTGGCAGCTCAAGCGGCTCAGAGCCGAAGAGTTGGAGAAGTTGAACATGTCGTGGGTTCCTAAAAGAAGACCTCAAATCAAAAACGGTGCACCAGCTTCTGTTGCAAAGCCGGCAGGAGTGAAGGAGGACGAGAAAGAAGTCGACAGAAAAAGCCGGCAATCTTCATCTCACTATAGGAGACCTCAGACGGTGTATCATCTAGGGCTGTCAAAAATATTCGAGGTCGACAAACTGTTTGAATTCGATTCGCTATAGGCTCGACTCGAGTTCGGCTCGAAAGCTAAACAAGCCAAGCTCAAGCCTGATCTGAGGCTCGCGAGCTGGACGAGCTCGAGCTCGAATGGTTCGTAAAAGCTCGTTAATGCACATGCATGCACAGTCCATCTTATTTCTAGGAAATATTAGGCCATATACGACACTCGTACACCCATTTTTTGTTTTCTCGGTCCAGCTGCATGTCGTTGGCATTCATCTCACGTAGAAACAAAGCCCATCTTCTGAGACAGAATTTTTTTGGCAGCCCAGTACGGCCCACTGCTAACTACGTGTGCAGCGTGCTCTGTAACATGCCGTGCACTTCTTTAGTCCCACCTCGACCGCGGATGGAGGGTGTAGGTAGAAATTCTGCTATAAATAGGTGCTCGTGGACGCAGTGAATAGGTACCACAGTTTGTCTCGAGTGCCAATGATGAAACGCGCTGGCTAAATAATTTAGTTAATTTAAATTAACGAGCTTTTTTTAGCTCGCGAACGTTCGGCGAGTCGAGCCCAAACATGTTCCTAGGCTCGCGAGCCGAGCTCAATCTCGCTTGTTGGATCGTAGTGAAAGTCGAGCTCGAGCTGAGCCTATCTATATTCGCTCGAGCTCGGCTCGTTGACAGCCCTAGTATCATCCACGTTCTTCAACTGTACCATCAAAGCCGGCACCTCGAAATTTATCCCCAGCCGAAAGGTCTAATCTATTTCGGCTATTCACGCTTTGGTGGACGAGTTCTCCAGGTCCTTCAAGATGAGGACGCACGGCCGATATTTGCATATCGCCCTAAGAATGCATTGTGTTGGCAAAGCCGACATCTGGCTAGAGGTACTCTTCATGGTTTTATCTCCTTCCTGGAAGCCGGTGCTCAATTTTGCCAACACTTATAAGGACGACTCGATTATTAAGTCGGCCACTAACAAAGGATCTAGTGCGAGCCGAACAGACGGCTGGAAGAAATATGTTTTTCTTTTGTGCAGGATCCGAGTCAAAGTTTAGGTGACGTACAGTCCGAGCATATGGTAAAGTATTATCGCCCTGGGACACATGGCCGATGGAGTGTTGGCATCGTCCTTAGTATCATAATGGTGCAACTTATTTTTTGGCACGCAAGCTTTACCAAAAAACAGGGGGGCATGTGTTGATAGTCAAATTTGGCTCATTGTCAGAGTTTCGGTCCTGGGATGCAAATGTATCGAATCGGAAGAATGGACTGAAACGGTGCCACGGCAACTCGGCAGCATCGGGGGCACGGACAAGCCACAGCAGAGAAATCGGTGGAGTGGTTGACGTGGCAGCGGCGAGCGCATAGCAGAGAACCTCGTTCCTTCAGTTCGCGGCAGAGAAATCAAGGAAAACGCTATCGCGGTAGCGGCTAACGGCAGCGAGTGCACAGAAGACCCAGATCGGAGTTGCGGCATGAGAATAGGCAAGAACGCTGCCGTGGCAGCTCGGTAGCAAGGAGAGCGGCGAAGAAGAAGGCGTGACGACAATGCGGTGCAGCAGGGCAGCGGTGCGGTGCGCCAAAACGATTCAAAGATGACCCGGATGACAGCATACAGACAATTGCACGATATCACCGTGAAGATGACTTCGTGTGAAAAAGCGTCTAACACGGAAGTTGTGCGTATCCTCACGACGTACAAATTGATTTTGGAGTCATCTTCATCCGAAGTCGTATGCAACTGATACGTCCAAAACGTATCTATAATTTTTGATTGTTTCATGCCATTTTTATGCTTTTAGCACTTGTTTTTATATTAAGTTTATTATTTATTTGGACTAACCTACTAATAGTTGCAAAAGTGCACAATGTTCTTGTTTTACTCTTTGATGTGTAGAAATTATCAAGAATACAAGAGGAAACCTTGTTGGAGTCGAATTGGGACTTTCCTGAAATCTGTCTGAGAACTTTTTACGAAGATTGCCAGTTTGACCCTCGAAGATGACGTCAAATGGAGACCTGGCTGTTACGAAAGTTGTCACAATTTTCCATACGAAGATTTTAAGCCCGAGATCAGCCCAATCGGAGTTCGGACGCGGCCTGTAGGCCCGTTTTGGTGGAACCCTAAAAGGGGGTGACGGAAATCCGAGAAGATATATAAAGGGAGGAAACCTAATTCGTGGAGGACTCCTCCACCCACGAATTTCAGCCACCAAAAGCCACGTTTTTGCCTCCCCCATGGATCCCATCTCCATGGGGGAGGGCTCCCAAGAAGCCATGAAGGAGGGAGGCTAAGGGGCGGCGCTCCCCAAGCTTGCCGGCGGCGGGGAAAGGAGTTCCCCGCACCGCCGGCGCCGCCGCCGCCCTGCGCCGCCGCGCTGTCCTCTCCGCCGTCTTCACCGCCATCTCCATCACCATCTCCTCCTTGTATTCAGTGGTTCATCCTCCCACAAACCTCTGTACCGTCCTATGTAAACATGGTGTTTGATGCTATAATATTTATCCTATGATTTACATCATGTTTCCGTAGTTTATTTGTCTTTTGATTGCTTAATTGAATGCATGAGGTTCATTAGAGTTGTATGTCTATATGGTGCTGTCCTTTGGTGTCCATTATATTTGTGCGCGCATGGATCAAACACCCTAGGGTTGGTAGTATTTGTAACGAAGCGGGGGAAGTTCTGCCGGAGTGACAGAAACCTGAGAACGCGAACCGATTAGTTGCACGTATGGGAGTAAGAGGACCTTGAACTTAAGGCTATGGTTGGGGAAACCTTAATGCATTGTTAGTATTTGCGGATGCTTGCTAACAATCCAATCATATAGTACTTGTAATCCCAAGTAGTGGAGTGCATGTATATTTAGCCTCTCCCACATAGAAAACTGCATCGAAGACAATGAACCAAGTACCTTCACTAATTAATCTTGGACAAAGCCACCACAATTACCACCACTTTTCCACACTCATGGTACTGTTAGTATATGGTTACTTAGTGTATTTATTGCTGCAGCACTAACATTTACTTTCTTGTATTTATTATCTTGCAAAACTACCTCTCATACCCGTATTGCTACCGTAGTTTTATTTCTAGATAATGCAAACGTTTAGTGTGCGTAGAGTTGTATCAGTGGTTGATAGAACTTGAGAGAATACTTATCCTACCTTTAGCTCCTCGTTGGGTTCGACACTCTTACTTATCGAAAAGGCTACACGCGATCCCCTATACTTGTGGGTTATCAAGACCTTTTCTGGCGCCGTTGCCGGGGAGCCATAGCGTAGGTTAATGTTCTTGTGTGCACTTGTTTGCTTTATCTCTAAGTAGTTTTTATTTTCAGTATTAAGTTGTTCTTTATCTTACTATGGATAGGGAATGCGAATTACAAAAAAAATTAGGTGTAGTTGTTATCTAAAAACGTTTTCAAAAAGAAAAGTGATTGGAAAGATGAGTAATGGTTAAATGGGGGTCGACCTTGAACACTTGTGTTCATGCCTATGAAACCAAAACAAATCTTTCCATGGAAGCTTTTCATTAAAAACATGTAAATATTGTAAATATTGTGTATATACCTCTGTACATAAAAATAAAATGCTAATTATAGTCTTTAGTTAATTGAAAGTTGATAGTTTTACTTTGCTGTCCAGAAACAGATTTTCTGTGCTCCACCGTATTAAATGTTTAAAATCACCAGAACGTGATCTTGATCTGAAATTTCTTGAGTGCAAAGTGATGCTTATTAGCTTTCTTTCATTAGACTAACTTTTTCTGATTTAAGGTACGTAGATAGGTCGAAAAATTCGATCTTTACTGACTGTTCTGTTTAGACAGATTTTGTGCTTCTCTGTAAATAAAATCGTGATAAATCTCAGAATAGTATTTTGACTTGAAAATTTTTGTGCATAAACCTGAGATTATTATCTTTCTTTCATTAGACTAAAGTTTTTCGATTTGAGCTACTTAACTATCTCGTTGAATGCCATCTTTACGGACTGTTCAGTTTTGACAGATTTCTTTGTTTATTCAATATTGTACTTGGTGTTGTTAGTTTCATTAGTTTTTCGACGGACAACGGAAATCATGAACACCTTAGTATATACAGTGGCTAATGTTGAGTAAAAATTATAAAACTTGTCAATGCTTGAACATGAGTGGATTTTATTTAATGAGTACTAACCCTACTAATGAGTTTTGTGAAGTTTTATGTGGATGTAGCTTATAAGATCTAATCAATATGGTGATATGAGATGAATAAGAAGACGCAAGAGCTCAAGCTTGGGGATGTGTAGGTGCATCCCAAGAACATATTCAAGAAGATACAATCATCTAAGCTTGGGGATGCCCGAGTCATCCCCCTATTCATCAACTAACATGAGGTTGTCTCGTTCATACTCTATATTACCCGTCCACATGATATGTATTGTCTTAACTTGTATTATAATTGCTTTTATATGTCTTGGTTTTACCTTCTTTAGTTTTATTAGGCTCCTTATTTGGTTTCGATTGCTTCTTTACTTTCACTTATAAATTCAAAATAACAAAAATATTTTCTTTTGTTTTGCTTCTTTGTTTGGTTCTTTATTTTAATTTTATTTGGGTTTTACTTTTGATTTTTATTTAGAGTTTTCCTTGCTGTAGCTAGCATGTTTAGGTCTTGCTTAGCCTCTGGTTTCTTAGTTTATCAAAAATAAAGTACCAAGTTTTATCCATTTAGCTTAGTTGATACATATGTAAAAAGTGATTTTCTGTTTTCGGTATCTACTGCTTATTGCGCGATTTTTCATATTTTACTGGAAGCTCTAAAAATCACGAAAAATTACTGATGTTGTAGCACCTAATCCTCTGCATGTACAAAAATTGGCTAAAATTTCGGGCATGTTTAAGTGCACCTAAAAATTGCGTTTTCCAGCTGCTGTTTTTCTGGACAGATTCTGACTTTTGTTGCAAGAGTGGCCTCTTTTCGTTTTCATTTGATTTTTAATGGTTCTTACCTTTCATTTATAAGTTGGCCATTTAAGCAACCTTTCTGTAACTTAAAAACAAAATTTTATTTGGTTTAATAGTAGCACTTGGGAAATATTATCTATTGTACTAATGTCTAACCGCAGAAAAGAATGGGAAAGTTTTTGTGTTGAAGTTTTTTCACAGAGAATGAAGGAACACCAAACTATGGAATATTGAAGAATTACCAAAGTCATAAGCTTGGGGATGTCCCCGCATCCCTCTTCATCAATAACCCCACGGTTTGCAAACCTTTAAACTTTGTTTTTTGAGCAACATAGGAACTTAACTAAACTTGAAGCGGCTGTATTTTATTATCTATTTATCTTAGCATCAAACACCAGTTACATTAATAAGTGGATCGTCACATATTTTATTTATCCTCTGTTTTCAATGTTTACTTGGTTAATGGATTACTTGTTGAAACTTAAAAATGATGTGTGAATAATACTGTTTAGTAGTTTATGTTTTCTTATGGTTAGTCTCAACTAGCTAATAGTGCATATTATGTTATTTTGATATCAACATGCATTGTCCTGTTCATAAGATGGTATGGTATTGTGGTATCCTCCTCTGAATAATTCACTTGAATCGACTTGGCACATGCTCACACATGTTATGACTGAAAAATAAAAGTCAATTAAGCCTTGATGATCTATTTTGCCTCAGAGTTTTAGTATCGTTTTTATGCCTCCGTTAATTTTATTTTGTCGCAAGCATGATTATGACCGTTATCGCTCTCGTGGTTGTCGCTTCCCAGTCTATTGCTAGCCTTCACTTGTACTGAGCGGGAATGCTGCTCGTGCATCCAAATCCTTAAAACCAAGTTATCCCAAAGAGTCCACCAAAAAATTCCTATGCATGGTATTTCAAGCCATTCCAAGTAAATTTGCATGTGCTACCTTTAAAACCTTCAAAATATTTCTCTTTTTGTGTCAATGTTTACTAGCTCATGAGGAATTAGTGTGGTTATTCTTTATTCTATTTGTCAAATGGACTTTTACACCTGGACTAGTGGCATATACATCCGCTTATCCAATAACTTGCAAAAAGAGCTGGCAACGGGGTGCCCAGCCCAATTAATTACAACTTTAACCATTAATTCTCTTCACACTTTTGCCCTGATTCATCAGTAAGCAATGACAAACAGTGAAATACCTGCATGTGTGTAAACCAAAGAGAAAGGGGATGATCTGCCTTGCTGGTAGAAATAACGTCCTTCATGGGAGCCGCTCTTAAAAGTCCGTTTGACAGCAAACACCTCTCAAAACATTTTTACCTCTGTTCTTAAAAACAAAAAGCTCAAGCACGTGTTAATCCCTGCTTCCCTCTGCGAAGTGCCAATCTTTTATTTTTTATGTTGAGTCACCATCCTTTCTTTGAGCACTTCTTCGAGAGCATAGCTGTCGTTCTCAGTGTAATGTGTTTGTCCCAGAATACGATTAATTGAGGTATAACCATGATGCTTTTATCTTTGATATCTCTATATCTAGTCTTCACTTGAACTTCAGAGGTGCCTTGGCATTTATGTTTTGCTCCATAATTAAGGGCAAGCGAGATACCACTCTATCATGCTTTATTATGGTCATTACAATCTTGTTGATGTTTATAAATTTCATGTTATAAGCTCTTAGTTCGTTGATACTTTTCATTAGGTAACATGGTTGCTAAGTTTTATTATCCATACATCATGCAATTGTTAAAGACCTGATCATAGCATTTACAATCAAAAATTATTTTGTTATCATTTACCTACTCGAGGACGAGCAGGAATTAAGCTTGGGGATGTTGATACGTCCAAAACGTATCTATAATTTTTGATTGTTTCATGCCATTTTTATGCTTTTAGCACTTGTTTTTATATTAAGTTTATTATTTATTTGGACTAACCTACTAATAGTTGCAAAAGTGCACAATGTTCTTGTTTTACTATTTCATGTGTAGAAATTATCAAGAATACAAGAGGAAACCTTGTTGGAGTCGAATTGGGACTTTCCTGAAATCTGTCTGAGAAATTTTTACGAAGATTGTCAGTTTGACCCTCGAAGATGACGTCAAATGGAGACCTGGCTCTTACGAAAGTTGTCACAATTTTCCATACGAAGATTTTAAGCGTGAGATCAGCCCAATCGGAGTTCGGACGCGGCCCGTAGGCCCGTTTTGGTGGAACCCTAAAATGGGGTGACGGAAATCCGAGAAGATATATAAAGGAGGAAACCTAATTCGTGGAGGACTCCTGCACCCACGAATTTCAGCCACCAAAAGCCACGTTTTTGCCTCCCCCATGGATCCCATCTCCATGGGGGAGGGCTCCCAAGAATCCATGGAGGGAGGCTAAGGGGCGGCGCTCCCCAAGCTTGCCGGCGGCGGGGAAAGGAGTTCCCCGCACCGCCGGCGCCACCGCCGCCCTGCGCCGCCGCGCTGTCTCTCTCCACCGTCTTCACCGCCATCTCCAACACCATCTCCTCCTTGTATTCAGTGGTTCATCCTCCCACAAACCTCTGTACCGTCCTATGTAAACATGGTGTTTGATGCTATAATATTTATCCTATGATCTTTATCATGTTTATGTAGTTTATTTGTCTTTTGATTGCTTAATTGAATGCATGAGGTTCATTAGAGTTGTATGTCTATATGGTGCTGTCCTTTGGTGTCCATTATATTTGTGCGCACATGGATCAAACACCCTAGGGTTGGTAGTATTTGTAACGAAGCGGGGGAAGTTCTGCCGGAGTGACAGAAATCTGAGAACGCGAACCGATTAGTTGCACGTATGGGAGTAAGAGGACCTTGAACTTAGGGCTATGGTTGGGGAAACCTTAATGCATTGTTAGTATTTGCGGATGCTTGCTAAACAATCCAATCATATAGTACTTGTAATCCCAAGTAGTGGAGTGCATGTATATTTAGCCTCTCCCACATAGAAAACTGCATCGAAGACAATGAACCAAGTACATTCACTAATTAATCTTGGACAAAGCCACCACAATTACCACCACTTTTCCACACTCATGGTACTGTTAGTATATGGTTACTTAGTGTACTTTATTGCTGCAGCACTAACTTTTACTTTCTTGTATTTATTATCTTGCAAAACTACCTCTCATACCCGTATTGCTACTGTAGTTTTATTTCCTAGATAATGCAAACGTTTAGTGTGCGTAGAGTTGTATCAGTGGTTGATAGAACTTGAGAGATTACTTATCCTACCTTTAGCTCCTCGTTGGGTTCGACACTCTTACTTATCGAAAAGGCTACACGCGATCCCTATACTTGTGGTTATCAGCAACTTGTGCAGCTAAAATACAGTCAGAACTTGGTATTACGCACTGAATCAGACATACACGGCCAATGTCTGCCCGGTGCGTAAGGAAAAGTGCCTAGGAGGCTGGTCGCTCGGGATATACTTTTTTCCGTCCAAGCAAGAATAACCCCTTAAGATGGAGTCGGATGGAAAAACACATAAAACGAAAGTTATTCGTTTTTTCGAGACGAACAACTTTGTCTGCTACGAGATTTTGATCCAAGGTCGGTAACTGCCTCGAAAATGACTCGCAGGGTGAAGACCGAACAGTTTTGGAAGGTTCGGGTCAAACCATCCGAATTTGACCCAGTTTAGGGTTTTGGACGCGAATCCAAACTTTTCCTTGCACGGGAAGTCCAGCCGCCTCTTATATACATGAAGGGTGACGGCCGATTGATCTAACACCAATCGAACAAACACATCTACTACTTTTTCGTGTTCATCTACCTTTATCCCTCTCCCCTTGTATCTTTTCTTCTCGTTCTTCGTTATTCTTCAGGATTGGAGGCTGCGAATCCACGAGGCTCTAGGGGCGGTCAGGCCGACCTAGGGCAGCCCATAGCCGCCGCGAGCCCTGACGGGGTCCCTCCCGGGCGAGCGGGGTTTCGGGTCTACAAAAGCGCCCGCCGAACTGTCTTGCGTATCGCGCTTCCGGCGAGCCTCCCGCGGAGTGAGTTGCGGAGCATCTCCCTCGACGCCGTGGGTACACGTGACGTGTTCATGTGTCAACAGAGGGTGCGGTGGATTCTGCTTCTTGGAGGGGGCCGTGCGTGATGGAGCGCGGTGCAGGTTCTTGCGGAGCGTGGCGAACAGTGGGGATGGCGAGCTATGCAGCGCTTTCAGCCCAGTGATCTGGGTGCCCTCGTGTACTCAGTTCTGCAATCTCTCGATGGAAGGAGAGAGTCTCCGGCGAAAGCTTTGCCCAATTTTTGGTTGGTGCCGGCAATGGCGGGCTCTTCGGGCGTCGTTTACCTTCTTGAAGGTGTTGTCGTGGAGCTCTTTTCCTCTCCATTCGAGGGGCTTGGACCCTCCGGGTGAAATCCCAAGCTCCATTCCGGAGCGGGCGACGGCGACAGTCATGTCGTGACCTTCTTGAAGGTGTCGCTTTGGAGGGCGAGTCTGTTGTTGCTGCATGGGGTTTCCATCGCTTCTGGGATCGAGGATGTCAGGGCAGCGGCCCCGGGATGGCGGCTGTGCACCGAGGCGGCGGCCTCGGGCAGCTGTGCAGTGGTAGCCCCATGGGGCAGGGTTGCGGCTAGCCCAGCTTTAGGTGGTGACCTTGAGCGGCAGGGGCGGTAGGGTTGTTGGCTCGGTCGGCGCATCCCAGCGGGGATGGTTGGACGGTATGTCGAGGCGGCGGCCCCGGGCATGGTGTGGCGGCCGTGGTCTGCGGGCAGTGGTCCTGTGTAGCTCGGGCTACAGGCATCTGTGTCGTGCGGCGTTGCAGCTCGAGTATGAGCGGTGTTATGTCGGGGTGGCGGCCCGGAAGGTGGTGTCGGCTGAGTGTGCAGGGCATACTGGAGCGGTGGATGTTGGGGCGGCGGCCCGAGAGCTTCGTGGCTTCTGTGGAGGCGAGGTTGAGGTTGTCGGCTCTTCTCCGACGTGTCAGTGGGTTCGTCTCGGCTTGTTTGTTGCTGCGAAGTCGAAGCTTCGGTGTACGATGACGGGCGACAGACGTCGGAGCGCCCCGGAGGGTTGGTCTCTTCATCTACGTTGGAGTGTCTCATATCTGCTCCTCTCATAGCAGTTATGGCTTCTTCTCTCCGGCGAGGGTGGAAGGCTGGCCGGATCTTTGCGGAGTGGTGGTTTGAGCTTGACTCAGTGTTTTCGAGGTTGTGTGGGCTCTGCCCCGTGGTGTTGGTGTTCGTTGTACGGTTTTCGCCCGGTTTCTCCCGCAAATAAACCAGACACCTTCTTCTTAATTAATATGTAAGGCAAAGTTTTTGCCTTCGTTTCAAAAAAAAAATGGTCTATATGTAACTAGATGATATTTCGCGAGTTGCTGCTGGAATCAGTATAATGTTTTGCCGTTTATTTTAGTGTAATGTGACCGTATTTTACAGGGTTGTTCAAACGACGCTGACATTTGGTCCCACGATCGAATATTTCCTAAATTTAATGTCGCCTAGAGCCCTCGACATGACGGTGAGAATTTGACTCAATATTAGAGCGTCAGAACGATTTTTATCCCGCAGTCAAATTTAGCCCACGTTGACTACTGTTGAAAATCTAGGACCGCAACCACAACGAACATTTGGTGCTCCGTCGATGGTTTATGCCTCGACCAATTTACCTTCTCTTTATTACTATATGGCAAGAAACAATTTCCTATCCGAGTATCGCATAATCTTCATTTTTTATTTGTCATGGGACGAAATTTGGTGTCGGCAGATGCCCCTCGATGTCTAGATGTGAATGTGAATACCTATTTCCGATCAAGAGCTTGAAAATATATTTACACATTTATTCTTTTATCATTATACGTGCAGTAATTTTTTTACACTTATCCATGATGTTCAGATAAGGACTAGATATCTTCTCTGTACAACCCGAGTATCACCCAGCCGTCAAATTTAAAAGCTATTGAGGCTTCGGCATGGATAGTAACCGAACTCCCAAAAAATGCGTCAATGAGCTAATATGGCCGTTAACAGATGGTACTGTACATCTTATCCCGTCCTTTCCTTTGCTTCGCTATTCTTTCTTTTCTCGGCTCTTCTCCGAGACGACGTTCCTGTAACCAAGTACCAATTCTTCGAGAGTTCATTGTTCCCTTCACTGGACCATTGAGCACGTATGCTATCAGGCACTTGACGATATTCTTTCTTTTGCTCCAGATCTTTTGCGTGCTAATTTTCTTATCCAATCTCTTCTTCTTTTTTTCCCAGAAGTGGAGATCGGATCTTGGTTTCCTGGACTGGTGAGTTCGCATGGCCGCCCGAGTAGTCATACACCTCACACGAATTATTTGCATATTTTGATTTGATTTTCTTTTGTTTGCCCCCTTTGTTTGTGCAGGAAGGCTTAATCAAGATCTGATATACTAGATTGATCTTTACCTATTACGTATGTCCGCTCTTCGCCAAGGTATACATCCTGACTGGTCCTCTCCCTTTTCTGCTATTAGGAGGTAGGTTATGGTGTACATGCAAAGCGACGTCCATAACCACGACATGCAATTTTCCATTAAGATATGAGGATCCTATCTTCTATTAACCTATATGTGAACAAGCATATTAATCAGGCTTTAACTATTTTGGTTTCATGGTTGGCGTGCCGACAAGTTTTACAGTAACTTGGTCCGTCGTACAACCATGAAACTGGAAGACGCATGACTTTTGTCGAGATCGCTACCCTTGTTTGGGAAGACATTTTACAGCGGGGGCGCGCTTTCGCCGCCTACACGCCGGCTCCACCGTATGAGCCGGATTAGTTTCGTTGTTTTGATTTTGGTGGTTTTTAGGCATGTTTGCCACTTAAATCTTAAACATGTCATCCTGTACTGTGTGGTTTTTCTTTCTATCTATATGAAGAGGCAGCGCTCCTGCCGGTTGCTCCAATAAAAAAACCATGAAAATGATGCGTGGTGACGTGAAAATGGGGCGAGGAAATAAGCATCCATGCCATATATACATATTGAATTAAATTTAAAATGCGTGAATGTGAATGGGACAAATATCAAGTATTTTTTTTCAGAAATCTTACATATACATAAAACAATTGTTAATTACATCTCCGAAGAAGAAAAACCTGATTAAGAATTCCAACTTTCTAATACAAATGGTTACAACACATATGAAAATTTGTTAAAAAGACGCATATGACAATTACAAAAGATAAATAAAACTTCCAAGCTTATGTTAAAAAGACGCATATGAAAATTTGTCAAATGATTACAAATGATTATTATTTTCACCTACTCAAAACTTTTTCCAAACGCATCATAAAGTTTACACCCTAGAAACTATGATGGTAGAAAAGGGTCTGGGTCGGGACGGTCATACTGTTGAATATGTTGCTTGTATCAAAAATATGCAGAATGTGGAGTCCGTAACCCAAATCATCTTGTTTGAAATGAGAAGAGGGTGATACAAACTACATATATGGGGTGTCATTTATTGCTCACTCGGCGAATATGAAGTTTCTGACCCGTTGATAATATCACTACTCGAAAGATGTGATACACAGACCAATACTTTAGTTTTTGCAACAGGTGAACGCACCCTGACCCTGCTTGACATGTTTCAATGTCCAGGCCTTCCTTTAGATGGAGATCCATACGAGGAATATGTTCCTCGGTAGATGATTTAGAACCTTCCAAGCTTATGTTCACAAATTTCTTAATAAACTTTTTAGAAGAATTCTATCATCTTAATCGTGAAATTGAGGTGTAACTTTCAAGTTTGGTGTGACCATTTCCACAACCAGCAATAATACACTTCGTCTTTATCTCACTTCGAAAACAACACATGCACTTTGCAACTTTTATCGCCCTTTGGCTTTCCTATTGCGCGGTTGTCGGTGGGGGCCTTACATGCGCCTCGGTGTTGTTCTTATGGCCTTTGGCTCATTTTAGGTGGCAAGATCTGTCTGGCTCCTTCATCATTTTCTTTTCATTATACCATTCTCTTCGGAGGATTAACAATCATCATGTCGGTCCATCTTATGAAAAAAGAGTTTGGCCAGTATATTTTACTGCGGGGTTGATGGGTCTTTATCTAAATAAAACATTTATGCCAAGGCGAAAGAGAAACATCTTCGAAATGTTAAAAGATTTCCAATGCAATAGACCTAGGCTAATACTATGTTTCGGGTTACAAAAAAATCCAGTCCTGCTAAGGCGAACTTTTCTTGAAAGCGAGTTACTATCTTTTGGAATCCTTATACCTCCTTATCCAATTTAGTTGGATAGATCAACTGTAAATGACATTTTTCATTTCCTCGCGCCGAAGTATGCTCCCATGGAGATGTGCTACTGACATTGATGATATTTCCATAGCAGAGCCATACCATCGTGATCGAGTTGCACGTTAATTTAATTTAAGCCAACAATTGTCGTATACTCCGTTGTCAGCTTGTACACAAAAGAAGATATTGGAGTGTGTGCATATGCTGGTAGCATTTGTTGTGACAAGACCAAGGAGAGTACCGGTATTCCCTCAGTGATGCACATGAGGCATTTTCTTATGTGGCACAGAATCAAATGGTGGGTTGGATCTGCCAATTGGCCCGCCTGTAACTTTAGCGAGTGAGAGCTGGAAGACTACAACTGCATCACCACCTGAATCTGAGAAGAAAAGAAAAAATTATCTTTAGCACCTAAAGATGGATTTGTTCCGGCGCTATCCAAGTTAGCCAAGAGAAGGATGCGAGCTGCAACAAAAGCTACTTCACATGACCAGCACGTGAGTGTACACAAGGCTACATCCTCTAACTCGGTTTATCTTATCTTTACAAAGGCATCATATGTGAAGCCTATAAGTCAGGAAGATTCGACGAGGTTCCAAGGCACATCACTTGAGGAGTGGCTTGTTATTGCTAAAAGATCAGCTCCATTAAAGATGGCTTCGCCAGGACAGCCTGTTTCGGCCATGGTTACTCCCCAAAATCAGACCGTGCTGGCAGAGCCAACTTTGGTGGAGCTGATCTTTTTGCAAGAACATGTCACTTATCAAGTGATGTGTCTAGGAACCTCATCGGAGTTTCCTGACTTATAGGCCTAACATATGTTACGTTTGTAAAGCCAGGAGGAACCGAGTTAGAGGATGTAGCCTACTGCACATTCATGTGCTTGCCATGTGAAGTAGATTTTGAAACTTTTGTTACAACTCACGTCCTTCTCTTAGCTGACTTGGATAGCGCTGGAACAAATCATCTTGAGTTGTTGAAGATACTTCCTTTTCTTTCTCGGTTTTAGTTGATGATGCAGTTGTAATCTTCCAGCTCTTAGTCACTGAAATCACAAACAGACCCATTGGCGAATAAAATCCAACCCACCATTGATTCCAAGCCACGCAAGAAAATGCCTCATGTGCATCATTGAAAGAGTACCATAACTCTCCTTCGTCTAGTCGCACCAAATGCAACCAGCATGCATACGCAATTTCAATATCTTCCGTTGTGTACAAGCTGACTAACAGAGCATACGAAAATTGTTGTATTAAATTAAATTTATGTGCAACTCAATTAGGATGATATTATGCAATGATCATCAATACCAGGAACACATATCCATGGGAGCATACCTTATTGATGAGAGGAAATGAAAAATGACCTTTGCAATTGATCTACCCCAACTAAATTGGATGAGGTATAAGGATTTCAAATTATATTAACTCATTCTTCAAGGAAAGCCCGTGCCTTAGCAGGACTGAAAATTTTAGGAACCCGAAACATAGTGTCATCCAGGGACAGTTGCATTGGAAGTCTTTTAACATTTGGAAGATGTTTTCCTTTCATTTTAGCCATAAATGGTTCTTTTAGATAAAGACCCATCCACCCCGCAATAAAATGTACTGACCAAACTCTCTTTTCATAAAAGATAGACCGACGGGATGGTTGCTAATCATCCTAAGAGAATAGTATAATGAACAAAGTGATGAAGGAGTCAAGATCTTGCGACCTGAAACAACCAAGAGGCCATAAGAACAACACCAGAGCGAATGTAATGCCCGCCCCAACAACCACGTAACAGCAAAGCCAAAGGGCGATAAAAGCTGCAACATACATGTGTTGTTCTCGAAGGGAGGTAAAAGATGAAGTGTGTTCTCGCTGGTTGTGGAAATGGTCACACCAAACTTGAAAAGCTACACTCTCATTTTCGCGATTGAGATAACATAATTCTTCGAAAAGACTTAATAAGAATCTTGGGAACATAAGCTTGAAGGTTCAAGATCATATACCTCGTATGGATCTCCATCTAGAGGAAGGCCTGACATTAGAAACATGTCAAGCAAGGTCACGGTGTGTTCACCAGTTGCAAAAAGAAAAGTATTGGTCTCTGGATCCCATGTATCTTTCCATTAGTGATCTTGCTAACAAATCAGAAACTGCTTCATATTTACCGAGGTAGCAAAAAATGGACCCATATATGTAGTTTGTGTTCTCCTCTTCTCCTTTCAAACAAAAGGTATGATGATTTAGGATATGAACTCGCCATTCTAAATAACTTTTGATACAAGGAACATGTACAATGGTATGACCGTCCCAACCCTGACCCTTTTTTGCCATCCTAGTTCGTAGGGTATAAGCTCTATGATGGTGTTTGGGGAAATTTGTTTGTGGATGAAAAAAATAATCACCAAGATAGAGTTCCTGTTGTCTGATCACTGGATGACGACTCAAATGCGCATGTGTTTGCACCTGTTGTCTGATCACTGGACATAAATGAATGATGCCATGGTGATGGGGGTCCGGACTAGTCGATTGTGTGCACGCCGTCGATCAGCGCCGCCGCGGTGTCACTGGCAGATGTACATATGCACCACCGGCGTCGCCGTTCTCCTCGCCTCCGAGTTGACCCCTTCAACCTTACTATATTGGAACAGCGACCATGCATTGACCGAGACCAACCGTCCGTCCCCGTCTCCGTCCCCGGCCCCTCCTCCTCGTGCGCGCGGCTGGCATCCGGCGACCGCGTGCGCGCCCAAAGTCCAAACGTATCTATCCATGAACATTTTTCTCCTCCCCCTTTCCTGGCCTCCTCTCCTTTGGAGCCTCCCCCTCGCGGGTGCTCCGTCCAATCCTATTATGACATTACGATGCCAATCCCCATTGCCTTCCTCCTCCTCTTCGACTTCCTCCTCGCCGCCGTTCCCTCCTCCCGCGCCGCCGCCGTCGACACCCTCCCGCAACCCAGAGGGTTCTACATAAGCTGCGGGGCGGACAAGGAGGTGCAGGCAGGGAGCATCAAGTGGGTGCCGGACGCGCCGTTCATCACCGTCGGCAACGCCTCCGCAGTCAACAAGCCCAACGTCCTGCCCGTGTTCTCAACGGTGCGTTACTTCCCGGACGCCACCGCGCGCAAGTACTGCTACACGCTCCCCGCCGTCAAGGGCACACGCTACCTCGTCCGGACCACCTACTTCTACGGGGGCTTCGACGGCGGGGCCGACCCGCCCGTCTTCGACCAGATCGTCGACGGCACCCTATGGAGCGCCGTCAACACCACCGACACCTCCCGCCGCGGCATGTCCACCTACTTCGAGATGGTGGCGCAGGCGCAGGGGAAGACCATGAGCGTCTGCCTGGCCCGGCGACCCGACACCAAGTCCAGCCCGTTCATCTCCTCCCTGGAGCTCGTCAACCTCGAGGACTCCATGTACAACACCACCGACTTCGGCAAGTACGTCCTCACCACCGTCGCGCGCAGCGCCCTCGGCGTCAAGGGCGACATCATCAGGTACGCATGCACGCACGCACCGGCGTCCGCATCAGCATGCATGGCTAACGACATGCATGACATTGCCAATTCTAGCTATCCAGATGACCAGTACAACCGGTACTGGGCGCCGTTCACGGACGGCAGCCCGACGGTGGAGAGCCACTCGCCGATCTCGCCGGCCGACTTTTGGAACCTGCCGCCGGCCAAGGCGCTCAAGGGCGGGCTCACGACGAGCCGCGGCAAGAACCTCACCGTGCAGTGGCCACCCCTGGAGCTGCCCCTCGCCAGCTACTACGTGGCGCTCTACTTCCAGGACTCGCGCACGGCCAGCCCCTACAGCTGGCGCGTCTTCGACGTCGCCGTCAACGGCAAGGACTTCTTCCGGGGGCTCAACGCATCGGCGGCCGGCGTCATGGTCTACTCCAACATGATTCAGCTGGCCGGGAAGACCGAGATCCTGCTCACGCCCAACGCGACGTCACCGGTCGGCCCGCTGATCAACGCCGCAGAGATCTACCAGATCGTGCCCGTGGGTGGCAGGACGGCCACCAGAGATGGTATGTATGCACTTTGCATCAGACTGTTATGCATATGCCAACAGTTTCAGGCTGAAAATGGTTTTCAGTATGTGAGATTAAATGTTTGGGTGATGAAAAAGTTCAGGCTTCTTCTTTCTTGTGCAGTGGTTGCGATGGAAGATCTGGCGAGGAGCCTCAAGAACCCGCCACCGGACTGGGCCGGCGACCCTTGCCTGCCGCCGCAGAACTCATGGACTGGCGTCAGCTGCTCCGCAGACTCACCGGTGCGCGTCTTGTCTCTGTAAGTATTCAGACGATATAAACTTTTGTGCTCCTCTGTGAGTTGCTAACAGTGCTCAAACTGACATAATTTCAACCAAATTTGCCCAATGGATGTTGAAATGAACAAAATCATAATTCAGTGAATGGTGTTGAATGTTTCTGTGATAATATGGCTCCCTGTTCTGTACTACAGGGATCTAAAAAATCATAGTCTTTCAGGATCGCTTCCCGATAGCTTTGGAAATTTGACTGGGATGCAAACCATGTAAGCTATACAGAAACCAAATCCTGCGAGTCAAATGGACAAAATGGATAAAATACTAATCTTGCCTCTGAATTGTTATCTTTTGCCTGCAGTTTTCTCAGTGGCAACAAGCTCTCGGGCCCCATTCCTGACCTAAGCAACATGCAGATCCTAAATGCGTTGTAAGCTCATTGCATACCTGGCTAGTTGCTGAACTGTTCATCCTAGCATTCTTTTCTTTCATGCTAACATCCCACATTTGAAAAGGCATCTTGATGGCAATCAGTTCAGTGGAACGATCAACCCGTCACTGGGAAACCTCATCAATCTTAAGGAGCTGTAAGTACTGATCAATTTCTCCTTTTCTGGTTCTTTCCCTTGCTTTCTTTCACTCATATAAATTTTCTCTGGACATTGCCAGATACGTGAATAACAACAATCTCACTGGACTGATACCAGCTAGCCTGAAAACCAAGCCTGGACTTATCATGAGGTATGAAGACTAACAAATTTCTTCGCTTGAGTTATTTACTTTTTCCTGGTGATATAGTGTGCATACGAACAACTTATAGGACCGAGGGGAACAAACTTCAATGAGGCTGTCGAGGAGGAAATATCGTGATGCTAATCTGCAATCAAATGGTGCACTTATGTATATAAGAGATACAATTTGAAGAAGGGCGAAGAGTGAAAGGCTTCAGAAATTCTAGGATGACACTGATGTACTATGTTGTATGTGAGCTGAGCAAATGTGATATTTGGCATCCTTTTGGGCCATTGTGTGCTTCTCCTAGTGCTTTTGTTGTACATGTTGCATCTGAAGTATTTAGTTTAGGTACAAATTTTAGGTCGAAGAATCCTTTCCTGGTCCCTCTAAAAGTAGAAGGTGTTTTATGTTCCATTAGAGATTTTATTTAGGTCAGTGACGTGTAGGAACAGACACACAAATTAGCTGATTACTTGCCATCTGATCTCATTACCAGTACTGGTGCACATGAATACATATTACATAACTGCAGGGAAATCCTGATCGTTGAAGCTAACACCATGTCCTAAATCCTACTTGCCATCTAAGCCACCGGTGAACACCAACAAAATGCATTACCAGCACTGGTGGACATGCATACATATTGCATAACTGCGCGGGGCATCCTGGTAGACAAAGCTTACACCAAACCCCAAATCCTACTTGCCATCTAAGCCACTGGTGGACATACCAAAAAATGCATCATCGCATCCTGATAGATAAAGCTTTAGCCATACCTAATCCTACATACCATCTACCGATAGGTTAGTTCTTAATAGTGGTGCTGCACGGTGTGCTCACTCCGCTTCCTCGTTGTCATCATCAGCAGTTGCTCGATGATATGCACCTGCAAAGCAATTCATTTATTCAGATTATCCAGATAGATTTCGCAACTCAATATCATTAAAATATAGTGTTCAGCAGGTTTTTAAACCTTGAAAGTTGTAGGCTTGATCAGCTGAAAAACCGTCGCATCTCCATCCTGAATGACATGATCCAAAGCAAAACCAGCCCAGCCACCACTTAGCCCCTTCTTGTAGGCAAGGTAATTGGTCCCAAAACCTTCGTCTTTGTCATCCACCAAAGTGATAGTGCAATCAACTTTTGGCAGGTAAGCATCACAGAAATGGCTAGGCAGACCCTTTTGATCATGAAACAAAACAGAATCAGTATGCACAAGAATACGAGATGAGCTACAAATTTACTAGGAAGGGTGTACAATAGTGCAGTACTCACCAACCAGAACCCTCGCACCACATGTGAATGTAACATCCGTTTCACAAAGGTTGGAAATTCAGGGTCAAGTTGTGCTTCCAACTCCTCAGCTTTTGTCTCTGCCTCCAGCCTAGCCTTCATGGAAGTTGTCCCAGGTCTTGCCAAGTAGATGCTGCCAGATCTTTTCCTAGGAGACCACCTGCAGAAGAAATGGGTAAATATGATGAACTTCTGTTACATGATGGGAGAAAATACAGGTCTGGAGCTCTATGTTAATGATAGCACATCTTCACAAACCTTCCCGCTCTTTCCCTATCCACCTGTCAATTTAAAAGAAATATTAGTTACTTGTCAGAGGAGTAAATATGGAATTCAGTTGATAACAGCATTTATGCTGGGTTGCTGCCCAGTAGGGACAACTTCTCAATGCCCTTAATTTTAGAAAAAAATACATGATACGAGTGGAATACAAATTGCCTCTGAACAGAGCATTTGGCAGGAAAAAAAATAGTATATCAGAGTACCATACACTTGTTTTAACTCTTAGTAGTTCATAATAAATTGACACAATCTGGAACAGAGAAAAATGTTAAGTAAAAACTGACACAATCTTCAGTTCAACAACAGGCTAACTCTTAGTTGTTCATAATAAAATTGACATAATCTGGAACAGTAAAACAGACAAAAATGTTAAGTAAACTGACATAATCTTCAGTTCAACAGCAGGCTGTGAGTTGTATTCAACTCTTAGTAGCTCATGATAAACTGGCACAATCTGGGACAATTGAACGGATAAAAATACGAATCTAACAGCATCTTAGCATCAGGCTGTTGGCTGTACTTACAGTTACAGAATGAGCAGCACTAGGTAGTAAAATAAAAATTAAAAACAGGGAGCAAAGGCAAATCAGTTGCTATATATCACATCAAAGGGTGGACCAAATTCATGCACCGACCAAATGAAATACACGAGGCTAGAAAACCTGTGTGAAGAATCACACAAGAAAGGAGGCACATTTAAACCTCTTCCCCAATTAAGCTTACAAATCAAGCAAGGAAGAGGAAGAGAGATGGATACCTCCGCGCAGGCGTCCGCGTACTTGACCTCAGGGAGGTGGGCCAGCCGGCGGGACCTCCTGGGAGGCGAGGGAGCCACGGCCGCCGCCGGGATGATCCTGCGCCTCTTGTGCTTCTGCGCAGACGCAATCAAGAAACGAAAAACGCGATTCATAACAGAGGGTAAGCAGCAGGCAATCAGCGACCGAATCGATGGGCCGCAGAGGAATCAGAACAGGGCAAGGAGGAGGGCGGGGCGGGCCGAACCATGGGGGATGGGGTCTTGGGGGCGTAGGAGGCGACGACGGCGGCGGAGAGGTGGCTCAGGTTGAGCGCCTCCATCTTGCGCTTGTTCTCCGCCACCGTCCTCTCCCGCTCCGCCTCGTACGGCGACATCATCCCCTTCTTCTCGATCGCCATCGCCGCGGAGCCTTGGAAGCGGCGGAGACGAGGGAACTCAGGGAAGGGTTTAAGCCTGGGGAACGGAGGCGGCTGGGGGTTTATCAAGGGGAGGTGGGTTACTCCGCCTCCTCGGGTTGCGCAGAGGAAAACGACCGTTGGAAACCGCACGGGAAAAATGGTAAACAAATCAGAAACCACCGCCGTGTTTCTCGAAGCAGGGAGAAGAACGTGTATGGGCTGGGCCTGTCCAGGCCGGCAACGGACGAAGCCCAGTTGCCTGCTTGCTCCAGGCCAGTGAGTCACCGTAGACTTTTTTTTTCTTTCAGTCGAAGGGGTGGACTCGTCGGGGGCTGGGTTGTTCACGCGAGTTGACTAAACAAACCGATAGTGGTTGGATCTGCTGCTGGCGAGCGAGCTAGGACTGTCGCCGGCGGCGAGGATGAGGGTGGCGGTGACCGGCGCGACGGGGTACCTGGGCGGGCGGCTGTGCGTGGCGCTGGCGGCTGCGGGGCACAACGTGCGCGCGTTCGTGCGCCGCACCAGCGACGTCTCCGGCCTGCCGGAGCGCGTCGAGCTCGCCTACGGCGACGTCGGCGACGCGGAATCCCTCGCCGCCGCGTTCGAGGGCTGCGACGCCGTGTTCCACGCCGCCGCTTCCGTCGAGCCATGGCTCCCCGACCCCTCCGTCTTTACCGCTGTACGTGCACAGTACTTACTGAACGCTGTTCCAGTACACTTTTCTTGTAGATTTTCTTCTAGGGATTAGAGGTTTCTTCTGGTCTACGAGACCAATGTTCCGAAATCATCATTAAAATCATGATGCATTGATGCTTGGCTGTTTGATTCATCATGGATCTGTTATAAGATCATCCTGAATCTGTTGCCAGCCTCTTTAAGCTGCCTTGCAGTGAAATTTGCCCACTAGAGTAAGAACTAAAAAATGCATTAAGCTGGAGGAAATTAGCAATTTGCAACTGCTTGTGTGAAACCAAAAGGCCCAATAAACAGGTGTGCTTTGTCCTGTGATTAACAGGTCAATGTGGGAGGGCTTGAGAATGTGTTGAAGGCAGCCAAGAGGACACCGTCAGTAAAGAAGATAGTATACACGTCGTCGTTCTTCGCACTCGGCCCAACAGATGGTTATGTCGCAGATGAGACACAGGTAAAATTGTATTACTGAACTGTATTAGCTTTTGTCGTTTTTTGGTCTTGCTAGAGTGATTCTTGCACGACAGCTTAGTTAGACCCGAGGCTCAAGATGAGCCCGGCTTTAAATTAATGAAGCCAACATCCCAACAGAGTTCGTACACTCGGCGAAGCCGAAAACAAAGAGCACGCAGGCTCGAAATAAAGATACAACTGCCTGTGAACAGCCAACAGACAGTGAGGTGGAGACTACAACAGCAGCTACAACTACTCGGAAAGTCTAACAACGCCACCAAACCGAGTCTATGTCCAACAAGACAGCGGTAGACTCGTCTCCTGGTCCCCAAGACACAGGGCAAGAAATGCAGGAACAAGAGAGGCAGGGACTCATCCCGGCGCCTCTCTGACTCGGGCATAGAGCGAACGAATCCTGCTGATCGTCAGCTCCGTCCAATAGGTTCACTTCTAGGCATTTTATTGTCGATATCTCAAATTCTGCTGTTGTTAGCTAGCACAATAGCATACAGATATTTACTTTTTTTCTACTTGATTGCATTGAGCTCGAAAGTAGATTTCCTTTGATAGTTAAATCCATAAACCTAACTTGTTCTGATCATTGATACTATTACCAAGAACACTTCTGCTTCGTACATTAAGGCCTAGTTGACCGATACTCTGCTAGTAAAAGTTTCAAACGCATACACCTTTTGGTGGATTGAAGTACCGAGTGGTTCAAATTATCTACAACTATGCAGACCTTTGCACAAACTCTGCAAACTGTAACAATGCTAAATTGTTCTAAATTGCAGATGCATCAAGGGAAAACATTCTGCACAGAGTATGAGAAATCAAAGGTTCTTGCAGATAAAATTGCATTGCAGGCAGCAGCAGAGGGCGTGCCAATAACCATTGTCTACCCAGGAGTTATCTACGGTCCTGGAAAACTTACAACTGGAAACCTTGTCTCTCGCATTGTATGGGAAGCTTCTTACCCATTCAATGTCATATTAGTTATTTATTGTGTATTGGTGCATGATTCATACAACGCAATAACCTGACAAATAGTCATGAACAGAAACTGAACCTCAGTGCTTCTTGCAGTTAATTGAAAGGTTTAATGGCCGTCTACCTGGTTACATTGGAGATGGGTATGATAGAGAATCATTTTGCCATGTCGATGATGTTGTTAGTGGACAAATAGCAGCTATGGAGAAGGGCAGAGTGGGAGAAAGATATCTCCTCACCGGAGAAAACATGTCATTCATGCAGATTTTCAATATGGCTGCTAATATCACAAACACGAAAGCTCCATCATTCCATGTACCTCTCTGGGCGATTGATATATATGGGTGGATATCAGTTTTTGTTTCTCGCATCACTGGAAAGCTCCCACTAATCAGCTACCCTGTATGTCCTTCACTTTCCAGTATTGTTTGTTCTAAACATTTAACTTTACTGTTTACACATAGTTTCATGCTTTTGTGTTAATAATAGTTTGTCCATACTGTTGATTGCAGACGGTGCGTGTTCTTAGACATCAATGGTCGTATTCATGCGACAAAGCAAAGAGGGAACTAGGCTACAGTCCGCGAAACTTAACTGAAGGTCTAGCTGAGATGCTTTTATGGCTCAAGAATGACAAACGGATCAAATTTTAGACTTTTGCTCTTTGTTGGAACTGCTGTTATTCATGTACACTCTGATCTTTCTATGTACTAGAATCTTTCACATGTATATACTTCAGTATGCCACTATGTTGTTGTATCAAGAAGTTGAGATGTAATAATGTAATGCTGAGTCCATAAAATAAAGGAAGAAATAGTATAAGTTTCAAACAGATATTGGCTGATTATATATAGGCTGCAATTGCATAAGTAGATGCTTTTGCTGTACTATTGAAAGCAAGACAGTTTCAAATTTGATGTCAAATGCACCCAAAAAAACATGACACTTGTCTCAGATGAACATTTGAGAGATATGTGCAGATCTTTTGGGGCAATCCATGCTTTGATCAAGACATGGCCTTCCGAATACAGTTCCCTACTGAAATTACCTAATGCCAAACTGAAGCTCACAAGAATGCTGAGCCGAAACAGAAAATAACATGAGCAATTTATGAACATTCAGCCATTTGATAAATCTAAGATGAATAATCGGTGTACAATTACAGGATGGAATACTCAGCTGAGTTCTTTCCATGGTAACTACATGTAGCAGATAAAACTTTGAAGATTTTTACTCGATCAAATAATCAATCAAGATGGTCCAAATCCAGAAGATCAGGCCAATTCTTGCAGCAATTTTTGCAGCGCGTCGGGAACAAGGGGAATGTGGAGGCAATCTTGGCCATCAGAATGCTTTTTGATCTTTATAAGATCATGATCTTTAAACTCTGTCAGGTGGGAGTTCAATGTCACTTGACTGCTCACCAGGAAACGCTCACGGCATTTGGTATACAAGCTGCTGACAGGCATACCTGACAAACAATGCAAATGCGGTTCAGTATACAGAATATGGTAACACGCACAGGGAAAATAAGTTGACAAAACAGGCTGCCCTGTGGTTCTCATGAAAAACCATAACGCAACATACCTTCCTCTTTTTCATGTGCCAACTGATATTCAGCAAGAACTCTAAAGACACTTTGTGCATTCGGTGTCAGACTCTGAAGAACAACAAGGGCAGTTTTTGTGGTTTGTGCATGACCGCCACTAGCAAGTATCAATGGGTAGAACACGCATTCAACTTTGTAAGGTGCAAATGTAGGAACATGGTACCAACTCCACTTGAACTCTGTGTGCACCATCTTCTTGTCCCACACTACAGTAATCAGTAATTGCCAGTTAGGATACCTTAAACAGTGGTGGAATTAGAAAGGGAGGAAGCTAAAGGTGCCAGTGCCAGGAACTTACATAAAGGTGCATTGACATGATCCACCGATGCAACAATGCAAATTTGTGGACAGCAAGAAACTTGTGCTAGACACTGCTGTGTTTCAGCATCACGCAACGCAGGTCCATCAATATTGTGAATAAGAAGACACACACCATCATCGCCATCCTTGGGTGTTTGGTTCATCAGAAACGAGATAATATCATCTGTTGATTGGGAGGCAAAGTTTTGTGATAATTGGGACTTTTTGCCTGACTTGTTTTTTTGCTTCAGTTTTGTTTGCTCCCAAAATATTTCAGCTATTGCTGCTATGACCTGAAAAAGAAAAGACGAACAGGGAGAAAATTAGTACTTTAAGAGCCTTGACACAGAAATATTTCCACAATACAATAACATGAAATGGAAGCTTATGCTGATTCACATAAGCAATTCAAATGTAGATGTGTTTTCTTAAGGTGTTGAAAATTTTACGATCTTGGTGTGCGAACCAACATCGTCCAAAAACTACCTCTCAGCCTCTCAAGTGTTTTATAGTCCATACAACTATAAGAAGGTTTTCATAGCAGCTCAAACAGGAGATTTCGATATGAAAAAGATAAGATAAAAAAGAGGCCACATATTTTTAATTCCCAATTCTGTTTGCGAACAAAAGGTTGAAATCAAGTCATGGCTGTGAGTACAGAAACTAAAGCTTGTAATGAATTGATCCCTTCAGAGTTTACTTTATTTGCCCATGACGATTGAAAGGTCAAGAGAACTACTTGCGATACATGTTTAACAGATTTCTGAAGTTTTTAAACGACAGTGTAACAAAAGCCAACCATTCTACAGGCAAAGAGGTCAATATTAAAACAAAATGACATACTTGCTTCAAGTTGATGGACGGGAGATACCCATTGACCACAATGACAGTGAAATCAGTCAATGTCGTGGATGCAAAATCCTCAAGCAACAGCTTCTTCGACCCAAACCCATACATCAAGAGGCCGAAACCGCACCTACAGCAGAGCATTGCAGCCAATCAGTTCGATCAATCAATATTTGGTACGACCAGAGATCAGATGCTTCTTATTAGCATTGGGACAAGAACAAACCTCAGCTCGAAGAGCCAGTTGCGGTATTGATCCTTGTAGCTTCTGGTGAGGGCGTGGATCTCCTTCTCGTGCTTCGGGGGAATCTCGGCGAGGGATGCTCGCAGCACCTGCGCACGCAGATCCCATATCAGCAAATCGTAGCAAAATAAAGGAGGGTCTGGAAAGGCGGGAAGGTAGTCGGGGGTTTGCGGGATGAGGCGGATTGCCCCAGACCTGCTCGTCGACGAGGTTGAGATCGGAGAGCTTGCCGGCGTCGGCGCGGGCGCGCTTCTTGCCGGAGGAGGGCTCCTTCTCCTTGGCGAGGAAATAGCTCCTGGAGAAGCCCGCCTCCTCCTGCTCGTCCTCGGAGCCGGAGCTGGCTGCTGCCGACGCCGCCGCGTGGCCGCTTCTCGGAGCCATAGGAACTCGCTTCCTCTTGACCTCTTCCTCCGCCGCCAACAGCCGCCGCAAGGATGGAGGACCTGGAAGGGGCGCACGGGCGGTTAACCTGCGGTGCCTATTGCCGTTCCCGCGCTTCCTTGCCTCTTCGCGCGGGAAATTGCTTTGCGGGCCGGGCTAGCGAGGCGGTTTTCTTCGGCCTTGTACAGTTTTTTCTCCCGAAAATAATTAATACTCCCTCTAATCCGAATTAATTGACGTGAAAGTTGAGGTAAATCAGTAGAAATTTATTTACGGCGAGAACGGGGCAGTAGAATGGCTAGGTTAGCACTTAGCAGGGTTGAACTAGCGACCAGGGTTCGACTCTAGTGTTGATCGAATTTCTCTGCTGTTCTCGCTAATAAGGAGGCCTAGAAAATTAATACTACCTCCGATCCATATTAGTGGACACAACTTTGTCTAGATATACATGTATCTAGTCTAAATACTTAACTAGATACATAAGAATTTAGACAAAGCTATGCCCACTAATATGGATCGGAGGGAGTACCACAAGAGAGCATTTTTGTAAAAAAAAATTATATACGGCTGACAATAAAATCGGATAGGAGGGAGTAATATGTACAGTTTTCTGCACAAACTTGTCTTTTGGCCAAAAGAAAAACCCACTTTCTTTATATAGATAGATTCGATGAGTTATAAGTCTATTTTGTATAAGAGCCCCCGAGCCGATCTTATCTTGGCTCGCAAACCCCCACTTTGTCTATGAAGAGCTAATCTAATCGTATTTTTTTCTATAATGGATTTTTTATGTGGAATACTAATGGAGCATGAAAATATTACCAGAAACCAAAATACAAATCTTCCCTCAATAAAATACAAAGTGATCTCATTTCTTGTAGCAGATCTATTTTAGCACCTGAACTTTCTTGTAGCCGAAATCAAATACTCATCGGCGGCCCATAGAGGCGGTGACAGGCTATTATTTAGCGACGATTCATAGATACATGAGGGAGAAATGGATACAACATTTGGAGGCACGAAGTTTTCGCGAATGTGAATCACTTCAATTGCGTACATTTGTAAGATAAACTACCCCAATGAGACCTGATTCTTCAAACAGAGCAAACTGCTTTCCATGGGCCACGATGCTCTGCGCCTCTGCGCCAGCAATGCTTCTACCACCTGATGGTTGCCCATGAGCAGCGTGGGGAAGTGCGACAGCTTTTGCTTGTAATCGCAAATTGCTGCATGTAAGGTAATGGCATCAGAACGTAGAGGTAAAAATGAAGTTGGGCTCGGCATATGATCAGAATGCTGAAGAACTAGACATATACTTGACACAGATGATATATTCATTGTCATAATATTATAGATCGGCAATCACTCACCACAGGCAGCTAGGATTAATTAAGTATGATGTCTGGTAATAGGTGCCACAGTGCGTCCTGCGTATCCAATCTGCCAAACAAAGAGGAAAAGGTATAAAGAAAACACGCTGGCACACTGTAATAAGTAATTAAACAATAACAGAATAGTTTAATTCAACCAATGAAGCCCAACACTGTATTAGCGCATATTACCAACAAGATGAATAGGTACTTTGACCGGGGTGTCGCCTTCGCTTGCTATAGCAGAGCTTGTTTTGGTATATCATGTTGTAATACTTTACTCAAAGCCCAATAATCAACACTGACAATCTCAAGTTCGAAACAAATAACAATTATATTACAGGAAAAGTGTCAAATGAAGGATCCACGTTCACTCCCGAACAATTACACTATTTACTAACAGTATATAGTATAATAAATAGTACTCCCTCCGTTCACAAAAAGATGTCTCAACCTAGCTCAAATTTGTATGTATCTAGACATGATTTAGTGTGTAGATACATGCAAAGTTGAGCTAGGTTGAGACATTTTTTTGTGAACGGAGGGAGTATATAGAACTCGTGCAAAAGAAAAAAGGGCAAAAGTCAATTCTACAACTTGCCTTTCATCTTCATAAGCTCCCTGATTACGCAGAACAGTAATCCAAGTCACATCGCTGTTCGTGGCCACATTGACACTAGTGTCATAGGAGGCATATTTGCTGCCCATCAGTCCATCACCATGGTCCGCAGCTTCCCCACCCCACCCCTCTCCTGCAATAGCACCATTAGGTTAAAAGCATTGTATAGGTTTCAGAAGGGACTCTTTTTTAACTACACTAGTATTTATGCACGCGCACGCGTCTCAACAAAATATTTGTCTTTCCTTCAACTCTCTTATAAGCAAAGTAAAGACACATTATGAATTCATGACAAATTGAGAGACAATGTAAGAGTTGAAGGATTATGTGGCTCTGCAATGAACAATCACAAATCAGCTTGGTAACAAAAACTAATTCTCCTATAGCTGTCAGATTTACTAAGAACAAACTACTCTGCTTTGTAGTCACACTGTTTGAAAATATGAGATTTGTATGCTAGGGTAGTAAGGTGCATGAACTATTTCACCTGTACATTGAACATGAACACGGTATCACGTCAGAATGATTATTGAGAATCATGCTACATGGGAAATAATATAAGCATTGCCATGAGATGTAATTATGATCTGTAAGTGAATGGACTTCTAAATTTTCCATCTTTTGGCATGATACAATACATAAGCAGCGCCTCTGGCTCGAGCACATCAAGTCATAGTGTGGTAAAAGCTATACTAACTGCATCAACGAACACTGCATATTCTGAATTGCATCAGCGAACACTGCATAGAAAAGAAGAGTAGACGCACCTGGCTGTGGAAAGGAGCTGGGCGGCGTTGAAGTCCCACCTGGAAGTGGAAGAGCTGGGCGCCATCAAGGTCCATGGCGTGGGATTGCTGACCTGGGCGCCGTCTAGGAGAAGGTGGTGTGAGAAGTCGGCGCCTGGTGTCCAAGTTTATAATTGAGGATCGGGCGGCCGCCGGGTGCAGTACATCGAGCAGGGGCGGAAGTCATAGTGCACGCGGGCTCGCGTGCAGGCTCGAGCGGTGGCGTGCAGAGCGGAGGCGGCTGGCACACTCGTGTGGTGGCCTGCGGTGGGGCGGCTGGGGGCACGCTCACGTAGTGGCGGGCAGTGCCACGGCGGCCGGCACGGCTCGCGTGTTGGCCTGCAGTACAGCGGCGCGGGAACGCTGGTTTGGTGGCGTGCAGAGCGGCGCCAAGTGGTGGCGTCGGTCCTGGCGGCGAGAACTGGGACAGGACGGCACCGGCGATGGGCAGGGGCGCCGGTGATGGGGCAGGCGATGGTCGCTACTCGGCCACAGCATACAGGGCGGCAGCGCCGCCGAAACGTGCAGGGCGGCGTGCGGCCGGTGGGTGCGCGTGGAGGAACTGGCGATGGCGTGGAGCTCGGCGGCCGCGGGGTTCGGGGGATTGGATCGGGGAACTATCGCAGTTTTTTTCCACGGGATTGCGGGTTGATTTCTTTTTAGTGGTGGCAATGCTCGTAAATACATGAAACTGAAAAGGTGGATTGATCTGAAACGTTGATCACATATTGAACGGCATAAATTTAATGTATCACCACAGCGCAATACAAGTTTGCTCTTTTAATATTACTAGTTAGTATGCACGTGCAACGCACGTCACTATAAACATTAACCATGAAACTTTTTAATCATTTCGCAGAGCACAATTTCACTAAAATTCAGACATTGTCTGATTACAATAGCAAACAAACATAGTGAAAACTTACTTATGGTAATGCCTTCTTAGACAATTATTTTGTTTTTAAACAAATACTTACAAAAATTATTTACATATTATGACAGTTGCACTTGAAATCCCAACAAGGTTCAAATAATTCCTGGAAATTTAATTTGGCATAGTAGAAGTAAGGTGGCCCACCAGTTCCTTTCATCCATCTACTTATTTAGTTTAAAGACCAAATCAGCCATCTACTTATTACACTACAGATAGATGATGGGTCTGATTCTGCTCAAGCTAAAATGCCACTTACAATCCAAAAAACGAAGAATGTTCGACCTGTAAACGACTGGTGTAATAACAACAAAAATACATGTTTTTTGGCACTATGTTTTAATGTTGCATAACATCAACACCTAAACTTTTGTGAGTAGACTTTTAGTTACAAGGAAATTTTAGAATATGCTTTTGCATACAACAAAATTGTTCAAAGATTGATCAAGCAATTGTGCTTCAACAGAAAAAAAATTGTTTGTTACAAAGATGATCATCGTGAAAGCTTCGATTAATCTTCAATCTTGTGCATTGTCTCAAATAACCGTGTCGCTGAGCAAGGAACTTGGTACAAACTCAGTGGGAATGCCGGCAACTCCCCGGATCAAATCCTAGGGATAATTTGTTAAACATCTTTTTCACAATAAGAAGGATTCAATATTAAAACAATACTACTAATTTGTGAAAGATGGTTCAGCAGAACCGGATGCAGTTTACGTGGTACCCAAAAAATAGAAATAACTGGTCATGCTTGCATTAATGGATGTACTGTAACAGCCCCAAATTGAGAACCTGAAAATGGGGGTAAATTTTTCACTTTTGTATTTCATTGCATCATGGCATCCATTTTAATTTCCTAAACACAGAAAACAAATGGTTTGGCACCACTTAAAAACCAATGCCAAACTTGCCTCAATAAAATCTCAAATCAATGAAAGCACTCAAACTTGCAAAACAAAAATACCTTGACATCTTATATTTGTCAATGAAGTTCCAAGAGTTCAAAATTAATATTTTGCCCTTGCTTCAAAATTCTAAGGGAATATCATTTTGGAAATTAGCAAAATTGCCATAATGAAACACTATGAACAAAAGTTGGTCAAAACATTTTATTTTTAAACCCCAAATTTTGTGGAGCTTCTACATTATAAGGAAAGGCTACCTGATTTTTCTCAGATTTTTTCTAAAATGTTTTAGTTCCTCAAATAAATCCCTAGAGCCACTGGAAATAAAAGAAACAAGAAAAGAGGAAAGGCCAGGGGGCTTTTTGCAAGATTGCCATCGTCTCTGTAGCTCCAGTGGCCATGGCATGGCGCCAGTGGCGCGGTCGCCGTGCGCCCAGGCCCCCGCCGCGCGACGCCCAGGCCCCCCCGCTGCGCCGAGTGGATAAGAAGCCACCACGACGCTCTGCTCCCTCTCGCTCTCCTGCGCTCCCCCTCTCTCCCTTTCTTCCTCTGCCATGGCCGAACCGAAGTTCGCGCTCGCCGTCGAATCACCGCCGTTCTAGGAAGCGCAGAGCAGATCGAAGACCACAGTTCTCTCCGCCTCGTCCACCTCTTCCTCTCCGTGCAAGGAATCGAGCCGGGGCGCCGTCGTTCGCGAGATCGACGTCGTCTTCTTCTTCTCCGGCGGCCGCGCTTCGAGCAAGCTCGCCGTCGACTCCGTCCACCTCTGCACCAGCTGAGCACACCCACGCGTCAAGGGTAAGCACGCCTTGCTTCTGGACACCTCCTTTATCCCCCTCTCGCCGTAGTTCGCCGTAGCGTTGCAGGTTGTGTCCATCCGCCGCCGTAGCGCGTCGCCGTCGCCGTCTCCGGCGACCACATGGCTCGTAACGCCGCCACCAGCCTCCCCGTACGCGTGTACGTCGAATGCATTAGATAGATCGTCCCCGCGCGGGCTCGTGCCGTCGAGCCTGCGCACGACGCCGGCGGTGGTCACCGTGCGCGTGCGCGCCAGTCAGCGCCGCTGCTGCAGTCAAACTGGCAGTGGCCTCTGCTCGCCCATGTGGACGCCAGCGTGGCCTCTGGCCCACTGGTCAGTGGTTGCGGCTGGATCAGCCCGCGGTGCAAAAAGGTTTCGGTAGCTTTTCTGGAAATTAAAAGAAAAGGCAGATTCAATTATAAACTTGAGAAAGTGATATCTTTTGAAATACTTGTCCAAAAATTGTAAACAAGATATCAAAATGTTAATAAAAATAAGATCTGTCTGTTGGTATAACTCACACATCCAACTAAATTAATTTAGTTGCTGTTTTATTAAAATAACAAAAATGGCAGAAAATAAATTGCTTTTTGAAAATCCATAACTCTTTAAATAATGATCCAAAAATTATGTGTGACCTATCAAAATGTTCAGCACTTAATATACTTCATGTTTGACCACTTCTCCAAGCATGGAAAATTAGTTTTAATGTTGTTTAAAATGATTTGCTAAAATGGCAGATTTAAAATGGATTTTATAAATTCAATAACTTCTTATTGGTTAATCGGAAAAATGTGTTTAATACCTCAAAATGCTCATAAATTTATGTACTGCCCATTAACATCATATGCATGCATCATTGAACAAGATTGCAGTACTGCACTTTTTAGACGTTAGGAAAAACATTAAGTAAACGTGGGGTTATTTTCTCCTTGTTGAAGTAATTATATCTGCACCCCATTTAAATTGCTAAATGTTGTTATAGTAAATCCAGTGCATTTAAAATGTCATGCCATCATGTGTTTGTGCGTTGCATTTGTTATGCATGTGTGGTTATTAATTGTCTCTTCCCGGTGTTTTTATGCATCGATAGATCAAGCAGTCGGGGTTCCACCGCAATACCCTGACGACCCGTATTACCAGCCCCCTGAACAAGGCAAGCGTAATCCCCCCTCTGAGCATGTCTCCTCCTATGTTTCCGCAAATATTTCTCCACTATAATATTGCATTCGGTGCTAAATGTCTTTTGCCTGGATTAGAGTATCCTACTAGTTGCATTAGATACCTGTTGCCATTGCCTGTATCCTTCCTAATATCCATAGGATTGAAGTGTTGGCCTGAGTAATTATACCTGCTATGTATATGCTTAGCCATGCTTAGTTAAATGCTTAGTCGTCCGGTGGATGTTTCGCGTTGTCGGAACAGTTGATGGAATGACCGGATGTTGTGGAGAATTGTGGTGACATTAATAAACTGCTTAAAGGCGGGGATGAGAGGCCACATGGGATGTGGTGGGTTGTCTCGTTCTCGTCGACTAGTTGCGAGTTCTCGCCTTCGAGCCAAGACCGAGCGCGCTACCATGCGTGGGCCTAGTGAACCCCCATCGACTAAATAACTCGAGCGTGACTAGCCAGGGTCCTCTAGTTTGAGCTTCCATTTGCGCGTGCGTGAAGACGGTGGCCAGGACTGGGATGAGGATGGTGGTGTTTAGGAAAATGAGTGGCCACGGGGCAGGGTGTTGGAGGCACTGAACCTGTCCCGTCCTCACTGATGATCCTGGGTTAGTCACAAACGAGGGAGAAGTCGTAACCGCTCCCACTCAGCCAGCTTTCCACGGAAGAGAGCTAATGTTCAGGCAATGGGCCGGACGGTACGCGTGGCAAACATTGTACACCCCTGCAGGGTAAATCTTTTCGAAAAGCCGTGTCCGCGGTTATGGACGACTTGGTGCCGGATTCAGAGACCATAGAAAACTTGAACGGAATGATTAAAACCTGAGTACTAGAGGTACTACCAAGAATGCAAGGTTGACTTCCTCGAGGGTGATTCGGGGAGGTGCCTTTGTAGACAGGTGAAGTGAGTGATGGTGGTTGTTGATGAAGTTGATCAACAGAAAAGAGTTTACTTCTTATCCCCCTTTTTAAAATATTCTGACTAGTCGATGCCAGGTGTCTTTTATAAAGAAAACTAGCTTTATGCAAAACAGCCATAAAACCGTTGAAAGCCAATCATCGAGCTAGTAGCTCTAGTAATCTTGCAGAGTTCGTCGAACTCAACGTTGTTTATTTGATTTCAGTGGAGGACTTCACCGACACTGAAGGTGGGTTCTATGTGGACGTCGACGAGTAGTCTGGGGTTCCCAGGTGGCAGCTTGGGACATCCCGGAACAGCTGGCGCTGGAATGTTTATCTATAGGCCTCTTAGGCCATAATTTGGATCTTGTTGTTTAGAACAACTTAATTCGCTTCCGCATGATGTACTGTTGGGTCTGTGACCTCTGGTTGTAATATTTGCTATCTTTCTCTATTATAAGAGTTGAACTATAATGCTTTGAGTCGTAGAGTCTGTGATGTGCCAGTTGTTCCACAAGTCCTGATCTCTCTATTATGCATTGATAGTTGTGCCTGCGTTAGGGCATCAATCGGGGTGTTGCGTTGCCGATGATCCATTCCGAGCAACTCCTGCCAAAGGTTTTGGCCGGGGAGTGGTAAACCCGTAACCTCCGGTTGTATCGCCTAACCGGTGACACACAGCATCACTGTATAGTTCTGCGGTCGGGGCGCTACAAGTTGGTATCAGAGCAGGACTGCCTGTAGGAAACCCTTCTACTGGTCGACGTTGAGTCTAGTATTTGTGAAATTATTTTTAACCTAAAAATGAGTTGTGAAAACCATCTTAGGATTCTTTTTACTCCTTATCTGGTTACATTCTAATCTCGGAGCAATCTTACCTCGATTTGAGTTAAAAAGTTTTACTCCCCGTGAGCCTAAAGAAACGAGGTTGGGTTCTACCTTTAGTGTTATGTGTCCGGTTGCTCTCGCTGCGCTACAATCCGATATCAACTCAGATGCGCTACAATCCGATATCAACTCAGATGCGCTACAATCCGATATCAACTCAGATGCGCTACAGTCCGAAATCAACTCAGATGCTTGAGAACCCTGTTATCCCTACTGAGCCTAATCACTTATTCCTTCTTTGGGTTTTAACCCAAGGACTTGAACAGAAGGTCCCGGATTGTGTCGGATAGTGTGGGTTGAATCACGTGGTTTCTTAACCATTTGAATCTCACGCTAGTGGTACATGATGCTGATCTTTGACCCAAGTTCCATCTTGTTGGTCCCTTGTTCGTTGTTACCCAAAGTATTATCGTCCCTAGTATGTGTACTTGAGTAGACGCTAATGCTTTTGTCTCAACCATTCGGAGATAGATACTAACTGACGAGGGGTAGACTCATCAAGACCCATGGTTAAGGTCCCTAGGTTATGAATATGGGGGAGAGAACGTGGTAGAGCTGGAAGTATCGTCGGCTGACAAGCAGGGCAAAGATTTTACCCAGGTTCAGGGCCCTCGTGTGGAGGTAACACCCCTACGTCCTGCCTGTCTGTTATTGATTTGTGAATATGATGGTTACAAGGATCCCGGCGAGATGTCGATCTCGCTAGGGTTTGTGGCTCTGGTGGTTCGTTGTCTGGTTCGATGGCCCTCCCAGTCCTTAAATAATAGGCTGGGTCTCGGGTGTTCGTAACCGACTCGATTTACAAGTAAGGAAACTCTAAACCGACTATTGCTTCGCCAAACTTGGAGGATACTCCATCTTCGTGGGCCTCCCTTCATGGGCTTCATGTAGGCTCTGATAGTTGGGCCTAGTCGATACGTGCACCAGGTACCCTCATGGTAGGGTACCCGATAGGCATACCCATGTCAGTAGCCCCCGAGTACTTGTCTGATTCGAAGAGTCGGGCATGGACTCATACATCATGCACGTTATATTTTTTACATCTGCATTTAGAATTCTTATGAAATAGCACATGTTGGCTATGTCGAGTGTTTCATCGACTATGAGTTTTTGCTTATGATAGTCAAGGGATATTAGCTTAGCAGGCCCGGCACACACGACGGATCGGGGCCGTTAACTACCATTTGTGGCAAAACCATACTAGCTTTCAATCAAACTCGAGTCCCCGGACTCGAATCTGGAACAAACTGGACAGACTCGAAACAGCCGTTGAGGTCTTACGGAATCGAACTGCAGTATAATTTTGAATCAACCCAACGCGTCCGTCGGGGATTATTCATCATGTCTGCTGACACGGAACATTTAAGGATAACGCTGCTGGAGCGGTCCTTAGCCCAGCTCGACTGATCGGCGGGTCTTACCTTTGCACTATGCATGCAGCATCCAAGGATCGTCGGATCAACTCGGGAATATTTTGAGTGTGATTTTGCTTATGAACTTAGTCGAATGTTTCGTCGACTGACTTTTGCCATTATTCTATCGGGTGCGCGACAGCGCTCCCGATGGGAGTAGCCCCCGAGATTGTGCTTTATTGCTTGCAATGGAGGATAATCTCAAAATCTTTTACCCTGCACATTTTAGTCAAAGAAATTTTTTGATACGCTCCCGATGGGAGTATGATGCTGCAGTCGAAAGAATTTCGACTGGCCTCTATGACTTTTGCTAAAAAACCAACCGAGACTTATGCGAGAGACCACCCGAAGATATCATCGAGTGACTTTTATGCCAGTTGTGAAAGAGAACAACGTCAGCAATGACGCATTTTGCGACTGCTATCTCTGACAAGCGGTGGCGTGCTTGGAGAGGCTTTGATAAGACGTGACCCTGTTTTGTGGGCCCGTTTTGCAGAGCTGACCAGGGATGACGCCGCGTGGACTTGATTTGACCGTTCTGGCGCGATTTTCACGGGGCGTGATGATGGTTTCCTGGATTCTCGTGCGTAGTGGGCGGAGTGGCCGCGACGGTTGCTCTCCGTGGCTGCCACGTGTATGGCCAGATTTCGCGCGGAGCGTATGATTTGTTTTGACGGTTGCGATCGTTTTGCGCTCTGTGGTAAATAGGGGGACGGCGCTGGCAGAGTTTTTTACTTGCCATTTGCTCCCTGCGCCGCCCCTCGTCTCCTTCCTCGCGCTGCCCCTCCATTGCTCTGCGCCCAAGTTCTTTGCCCCACACTCCTCCACTGTAGCAATGGCGAAAGGTGGAGGTGCGAAGCGTGGTGCTGCCGCCGCCGCCGCGACGATGCGGCCAAGGGCAAGAAGGCCGTGGCGGGTACATCTGCATCCGCCGCGCTGAAGAAGGGCAGCGGGGACTGGGCGAAGTCCACCATCAAGGACGCCCATTTGGTCAAGTTCCGCGAGCAGGGGTATCTGCCACCCGCGGAGCAGCTCGCCGTCCGCGCGCCGTCGCCCAAGGAGGTACTCCCCGAACCACGCGCCAACGAGCGTGTTTGTTTTGCGGAGTTTTTGCCTAGGGGCTTTTCGCTTCCCCTCCACGATTTCGTTCGTGGTCTTCTTTTTGCCTACGGGGTGCAGATCCATGATCTCACCCCAAATGGCATTATGCATATCGCGTGTTTCATCACGCTGTGCGAGTGCTTCCTCGGCGTCGCACCCAGCTGGGCGCTGTGGAAAGCCATCTTCATGGTACGGCCGAACAGAGGAGGCGGTCGCACCTACCCTGTTGGCGGCTGTGGAATCCAGGTGCGCAGCGACACCCGCTACTTCCGCCTGAAGACCGTCGACTCCGCTCAAGGCTGGAGGAAGGGTGGTTTTATGCGACTGTCGAGCAGGATGCAGCCGCCCCTTTCTCGACTGCTGCTTTCACCAGGACCAAGGCGTGGGATCACCAACTCTCAGCCGAAGAAATGGAGGAGGCAAGCCCTTTGCTGGCTCGGATCGGAGGCATGCTGGACAAGGTCACAGGCATCCATTTGATCGCCACCTTTGTGAAGAGGCGGGTGTGGCCCATCCGTGCCCGAGCGCACCCCATGTGGGAGTATGAAGGCGCGGGTGACATCACCCGAATGAACCCAGAGGAGCTTTCAAGGAGTGAGCTGCTGACGCATGTGCGGCACATCACCAACTTGACGACAGGCGACACTTGCAACGTCGACTGCCCTGTTGCACCATATGGGTTGGAGAACCCTTTGCTTGAGGTATGTATGTATTATAGCCTGCTTGCAATGAAGAGTTTGCCACTCGCATGTTCTGCGATATGCGATTTTTGATTCTGACTTTGCAATTTGTGATGTATGCTATGCAGGGTCACTCGACTGCTGCCTCCCTTCCTCCTCTGCCTGAAAATGGCGAGACTGAAGAAACACAGGCACAGGTGGTGGACCCGAAAGGGGATCAGTCGCCCATCCCTTCTGCCACCACTTCACATGTGGAGGAGGTCGAGGAGGAAGCAGCAGAAGAAGTCCAATCTGAAGACAAGGCCACCTCTGACCAAGAAGTCGATACGCGCCACCGAAGCGGCGTCGACTGGCCAAGAAGGCGCCTTCTGCTGCAAGTTCACCCGCGAAGGAGCAGGTTTGGAGGATGACGAGGAATCAGGTTCACCACCTGTTTTCCAAGCCGCTCCTTTGCGTGCGTGCTCAACAAGCTCGACCTTCCGCTTCAGTCGAGTGGTACCCCAGCCTTTGGGGACCAATTTTTGGCGACTCCGAAGACGAGGAGCACAGGTATGTGTGTTTTTGAGTATGAGAATTTTGTGCTGTCACATTTTGTGCTACATCTTTTTGCTTTGTTGTGTTGCCCACAGTGCTGAAAACAATCAGCCTGGGACTCCTCCAGTCGAAATGTTCCGACCCTGGAGCATCGAAGTCTGCACCGACTGGAAACGAGGCTGCCCAGCCAATGGCCACTGACGCTGTCGTTGAGACAGCCAAGGCGGCAACTCCAGATGTCGGGACATCAGTCGCGGCTCCTGAGCCGTGGATGAACCACGTGAGTAACTTTTTGCTTGACCCGTTTAGTTGTAGGTCTGTGAGATTTTGGATTTTTGCTGAATCGTGCTGCAGCCCTTCTACCACACCTTGGCAGATTCTGCCAAGGCTTATGTCCAGGTGGAGCAGGAGAGGGACACCATGCGCGCCGAGCTCGAGCGGCTCAGTCGTGAGTTCTTTTTGCTTTTGTTTTGCCGAACTTCTTTTTGCAATGCTTGATTTTGTCGAGTATTGAATGCACGTGATTTTGCTGGGCCAGGCGAGAAGAAGGAGCTGGAAGACGCACTCGCCGCGCAGCGCGAAGAGTCGAAGAAAGAGCTGGCTGCCGCCACCAACTCAGCCGCTGCACGCGAGCGAGATATGCTGACCAGCTCGCGGCACTCGCGCAGGTCATGGGAGGTGAGTAATCTTTTCTCCTTTTGATATGACGATATAACTGTCGAGTGTCGTAAAATGACTTATGCCTGTTTTGAATTGTGCAGAAGCTGTTGGCGCACCGGCCTCTGCGGACGTGGCGAGTGACGATCTTTCGCTGGAACAGGCTGTGGGCGGCTTAGGCGCTCTATGCAACCAGGCGAAAGAAGCACTCGCCAAATCGACGAGCACACTTGGCGCTGTATACCAAGTGGTGTTCCCGACTGGCGTGTGCCGTCGACGGTGGATGACTTCGCCAACGTGTTTGGCCCCGGGACGTCCACCATGGCGGGTTTCGCTCGCGCCAACACGGTACGCGGATCCGAGTCCACCATCAAGCTTCTTATGGGACATGGGATAGATTGCGACTATGAGGCAGCACTGTCTGCGTTCCCTCAGAAGCCAGATGGGAAGCCCATTTCCTGAAGGGGGTGAGCGGAGCCGCCGCGCGACTGGCCGAAGTTTTTATGAACACCATGGAGCGCCGGGCACTCGAGACTGCCAATCGTCTGCTTAGGAAATCGAATCTTAGGTTTAGGGTAGCTGTACCCTTTTGTTTTTTATGCCTTGTAATGATACCTTCTGAACTGCGCGAGTCTGCGCTTTGTTTATGCTACCTTGTTTATGCAAAGTCTTTTGCTAATGTCTTTCACTCGAAGAGTTGTATGCTTATGACATGAGTTTTGCTTCTGACACAAACTTTGTGTTTGTGATTATGCTCTTTGAACAGTCACGAGAACCTGCTACTGCGACTAGTTCCTCGCAGGCTCCAATCACCACCCGATCCCAGGGTCAGGTGGCAAATGATGCCAAGGTGATGGAGTATATGAAGGCTAAATTTGTGAGAATGGAGCAAGATCTGAAGGACGCCCAGGCTGAGCTGAGTCGATTGAGGGCCAGACCCGCGTTGGCCACCCAACGCGAGGATTATGTGCTCGGGGAGATGGAGCTTGTGAACAGGCAACTCGAGTGTAAGTTCGAGTCTTGCTCTGTTTACAAGCTTTTTGCGTAGCTTTTGCCTTTTGATCTGACTGTGTGCCCGTGTTTGTAGGCTTTGTCGACAACTTCCAGGCTGAAAAGATTCGCGTGGAAGGGCGTCTGGATAGCGTGGTTGACGACCCTACGACTGGGCGTCAACACTTTTGGCTTGATAGGTACCATGCCCGCATACTCGCCACCCTGAAGGATCGCGTCTGGCGAAGTGCTGAACTGCTGGAGTTATGCCGGGCAGCGTTTATTCGCCTGAACGAGACTCTTTTTCCTTCGGGGCCACAACCACAAGGGATTCGTGCTGTGTTGAACATCTTCGCCAAACAAATCCCATTCGAGAGTTGCTGTCTCAGAACTTGTGATTGGAGCCAACGCTGCAATGGCGTATATGCGTAGTCGAAAACCAAGGTTGGTGTTGCGGACACCTGCAGCCGGAGAGGTTCTCGAACAAAAGACCTGGATGACACGATCCAAGCTGCGGAGACACTAATCGAGTGCACTCGCGAACAGCTTTGCGGTCCCGAGCTGCCCGTAAAGGACGAGCCTGAGGATTAGAATAGTTTGCGAGTGCAATTTTTGTATAGGGGCAGCCCCCGAGTGTAATTTTGACTCTTTGTATATTGTATAGTTTGTATACTTTGATTTTTTGTCGAGCCCCCGAGTCAGTCGAGCGGGGTTTGTGAAATATGGTTGGTTGTGAACCAATGACTGTGCAGCCCCCGAGTATTCGAGTGCGGCTGCAGAGTTTTTGTGTTCTTTGTTTGGATCCTTGTTACGCAGCCCCCGAGCATTCGGGTGCGGCTAAGGCATTGTGTTTCTGCAAGAGCGAGAGCTCATTTGATCGATAACACAGCCCCCGAGGGTTTCGGGTGCGGTTAAGGTATGAATTATGCGGGTAGTACCACAAAGAAGTCGAAGGAACATTGATTTTATTCCTCTTTTGAATGTTAGGCTGCAGGCCGCCTCATTAAAAACCTTCCAGTCCCCTTAGGTACCCTGGTAAGGAAAAGAGCGCGTCTGAAACCTGCAGCCATCCGACATATAGCCTATTACATTGTGTGAGCACTTTATGCGTAGAAACGGCGCAGATGCGCAACGTTCCAAGGATTATGAGAGAGTTCGCCTGTCTTCGCGTGCTTCAGTCGATATGCGCCTCCACCAAGGACCTCCGTGATGATGAAGGGACCCTCCCATGGGGAAGCGAGCTTGTGCACCTTCTTTTGCTTCAGTCGAAGAACCAGGTCACCAACGACGAAGGACCTGGTTCGCAGTCGACGGCTATGGTAGTTGCGGAGATCTGCTGGTAAACAGCTGTGCGGGCCAAGGCCGTGTCTCGCGCTCATCGAGTAGTCGACTGCGTCTTCGAGTGCTTCTTCGCGTCGTCTTCATTGTATGCTTCAACTCGTGGTGCATTGAACCTTACGTCTGATGGCAGAATTGCCTCTGCACCATAGACCATGAAGAATGGGGTGAACTGCGTAGAAGTGTTGGGAGTTGTGCGTAGGCTCCATAGCACAGATGGTAGTTCTTCGACCCAAGCACCGCAGCTCTTTTGAGTGGCACCAGGAGGCGCTTCTTGATCCCACTCGTCACAAGTCCATTGGCCTTTTCGACTTGGCCATTGGATTGTGGATGCGCCACGGATGCGTAGTTGAGCGTAATGTCCTGCTCTTTGCAGAAGGTTTTGAACTCCTCAGCCGTGAAGTTTGTGCCGTTATCAGTGATGATACTGTTTGGGACACCGAAGCGGTAGATGATGCTCTTTATGAAGTTGACTGCCGTAGTAGCAGTCGAATTTGTGATGGGGACCGCCTCGATCCACTTTGTGAACTTGTCGACTGCCACCAGTAGGTGAGTATGCCCGCCATGCGATGATTTTTTGAGTGGCCCAACCATATCGAGCCCCCATTGGGCGAAAGGCCAGGCCAGCGGTATAGTCTTCAACGCCGATGCGGGTGCGTGCGGCCTTGTTGCGAATTTCTGGCAGCCGACGCACCTTTTGACTATGTCCTCCGCGTCTTTGAGTGCTGTAGGCCAGTAAAACCCTGCGCGAAAGGCTTTGGCTACGAGTGATCGACTGCTGGCGTGATGCCCACAGGTACCTGCATGAATGTCTCGAAGTATGGCTTGGCCATCTTCGAATGCGATGCATCTTTGGAACATACCTGATATGCTGCGCTTGTATAACTCGCCGTTGATAACGGTGTATGCTTTTGATCTTCGAGTCACGCGTCGGGACTCGGTTATGTCATCTGGTAGCTCGCTACGGAGTATGTAAGCCAGAAAAGGTTGAGTCCAGGTTGGCTCAATGAGAAATACCTCGACAGGGGGGTCCTCTGTGCTAGGCATTTGCTTTTGGGTGGCGTAGTCGACGGAGGAGGCTCTCGTTTCTCCTTGATAGATCTGTGTTCGATGCGCTCGAGGAAGACACCAGGTGGAATTTGTGCGCCAGTTGAGCCAAGATTGGCTAGCATGTCTGCTTCTTCGTTGCTTTCCCTTCCTATGTGCCTCAACTCGCAGCCTCGAAGCTGCCCTCAGTGTGTTGTACAGGTCGCGATAAGCGATCATGTTGTCCGCGATTGCGTCGCAGGCCTTCATTGTTTGCTGCACCACGAGATTGGAGTCGCCGTAGATCATCAATCGAGTGCACCCAAGTGCTTTTGCCATCCGCATGCCATGGATCAGAGCCTCGTATTCAGCCTCGTTATTGGAGGGTAGTTTGAATCCCATCTGCAAAACATAACGTAGCTTGTCCCCTTTTGGTGATATGAGGATGACGCCTGCGCCTGCGCCTTCGTGTTTCTTGGACCCATCGAAGTACATGGTCCAGGAATTGGACACGTCTGGTGCTCCAGGTAATTGGGCTCTATCCACTCGGTTGTGAAGTCGGGTAGGACTTGTGCTTTGATAGCCTTCGGGTGCTCGTACTTGATGTCTCTTGGAGCCAGCTCGATGAGCCATTTTGCACTCGACCCGTTGCATTGGGGTTTGTGAGGATATCACCGATTGCTGAGTTACTTACCACGGTAATCGGTGCTCGGTGAAGTAGTGTGTCAACTTCCTTGAGGACATGAATACAGCGTATGCCAGCTTTTGATAGTGCGGGTACCGCTGTTTTGATATGGAGAGAACCTCGCTCAGGTAGTAGACTGGACGTTGTATGCTTTGGATGTGCCCCTCCTCCATGCGTTCGACTACCAGTACGGTGCTCACCACCCTGTTTGTAGCCGAGACATACAGGTAGAGTGGTTCCCGTTCCTTAGGTGCGACGAGGATCGGAGGGCTTGTGAGGATCCGCTTGAGATCTGTGAAGGCTGCTTCAGCTTCTGGCGTCCACTCGAACTTGTCCGCCTTCTTCATCAGTCGATAGAATGGTAGAGCCTTTTCACCCAGTTTGCTGATGAATCGACTGAGCGCTGCTACTCGTCCTGCTAGTTTCTGCACATCATGAAGCTTTGAAGGCCTTTGCATTGTGAGGATGGCCTGTATTTTCTCCGGGTCTGCTTCGATTCCACGGCAGAGACTAGGTACCCTAGAGCTGCCCGGCTGGAACGCCGAACGTACACTTCTTAGGATTGAGCTTGATATGGAAGCGTTTGAGGTTTGCGAACGTCTCCCTCAAATCGTCGAGTAGTGTGCGTTCTTCCCTTGTGGTAATGACAATGTCATCACGTAGACCTGGACGTTGCGTCCAATTTGCTTTTTGAGGCAGTCCTGCATCATGCGCTGGTATGTTGCACCCGCGTTTTTGAGCCCAAAGGGCATAGTTGTGTAGCAGTAGACCCCGAGTGGGGTTATGAACGCCGTTTTTTCTTCGTCTTCTTGCTTCATCCTTATCTGGTGATAACCTGAGTAAGCATCCAGAAAGGAGAGTCGTGCGCATCCGGCGGTGGAGTCGACGATCTGGTCGATCGGGGTAGCGGGAAGTGATCCTTTGGACAGCACTTGTTCAGCGCTGTGAAATCCACGCACATCCGAAGGATGTCTGTATGCTTCTTCTCTACGAGTACGGGGTTGGCCACCCATTGTGATTTCTTGATTTCCCTAATGAATCCTGCTGCGAGTAACCGGTCGACTTCAGATTCGACTGCGGTTCGCTTTGGGCCGGAGATTCGACGCATCGTTTGCTTGACTGGCTTTGCATCTGGAAACAATTGGAGAGAGTGCTCGGCGAATTCCCTGGGAATACCTGGCATGTCGGCTGGACACCACGCAAATATTTCCCAGTTCTCACGGAGGAATTCGACGAGCGCGCCTTCCTATGCGATAGGCAGGCTCGAAGATATGTTGACTGTCTTGGACGGATCGGTCGGGTGCACCTGATGCGACCTTGTGTCATTTGTAGCATTGAAGGATCTGTCGACTGCCAACTTCTTATGCTCCGGAAGGAGTGTGCGGTCGTTGGTAATCGCTAAGTCGGCGAGTGATTCTCCACCCCGAACATCTCGGAGATTTTGCTGAACTCGCGGTCGCAAGCATCGGACCTTTGAAAGTTTCCACGGACAGTGATGACTCCCTTTGGTCCTGGCATCTTCAGCGTGAGGTACGCATAGTGTGGCACCGCCATGAATCGAGCAAACGTCGGGCGACCAAGAATAGCATGGTATTGTGATTTCCAGTCGACGACCTCGAACTCAATCGACTCTGTCCTGAAGTGGCTTGTCCCCGAACGTAACGTCGAGTTGTATGGTGCCTTCTGGGCTAATTGCTTTGCCAGGAACGATACCGTGGAAGGTATTTGAAGATTTTGGGAGGTTTTCGACTGACCTGTTCATTTTGCGGAGCGTGTCCGCGAAGATGATGTTTATGCCGCTGCCTCCATCCATGAAGACCTTGGTCATGGCGTAGCCTCCTATTTGCGCGTCGAGTACCAGAGCCGCGTGCCCTGGTCGAACTACAGGGGGATGATCCTCTCGACTGAAGCTTATGATGGTTTCCGATCCCTTCAGAAATTCGGCACGGCTGGAGGTGCCATGACAGCCATGTTCACCTGTCGAGTGATTAGCTTTTGCTGCCTGTTAGAGGGGCGACCCTTTTGTATCATGTACATCTGCCCGTGGGGCTGTGGATATTGATCATCTTCCGCCCGTAGTACGGGTTGTATGGCACCTGCGAGGTTTGCGCCTGGAGCAGGCTGTGGTGGGGTTGCGGTGGCGGCTGTGGCGCCATGAGAGCGGGCACAGCGTTCGGCTGTGGTACGGGTGCAGGCATGGGCTGAGCAGGTGCTGGGCCATTCCTTTGAGTCGTATCATAGTCAGTCGCCATTTGGTCGAATTCCCTGCAGTTCCTTAGGGTGTGATTGGAGCGTAGTTTTCCGTCGTCCCCCTTGAAGAGGTGGAATCTGCACCAGTCGTCCATCTTTTCCTCGAATGACCGCTCGGGTTTTGCGTCGCTACGTTTGCGCCATTCTTGCCTTTTGTAGCTGTCGCTCCGCTGCTCGCGATCTCGACTGTCCGTCGATCATCCGAGCGTCGATTGCTTCTATCTTGGTCCTCCTTGGCTGTGTGTATCCAGCCGCCATGAACTCGGGTCTGTTATCGTCGTAAGGACGTTGGAACGTTTACGCCTGCGATCTTCTCTGTATGAATCTCTGCGGCTCGACTGCCGCTTTCGTAGTTGTCGCGTGTTGGGGAAGCACGGGATCTGCGTACAGAATCCTCTCCATCTGCCCACTCAGTCGCAACTTTGATGAGGTCAGCCAGGGAGGTTGGCTTTTCACGACCAAGTGCCTCTTTGAAGTCCTTCCTGGCGAGACCTTGTATGAAGGCATCCATGGCCCTGTCTTCTGACACTTTGCCAACCGAATTGCGTATTTCGGTCCACCGCCGTATGTATGATCTCAACGACTCGTCTGATCGTTGAGTACATGTCCTTAATTCTCGAATGTCTTCGGGCGCTCACACAGAGGCTCGAAGTTTTTGATGAAGTCTCTGCGGAAATCATCCCACGAGTCATATGATGATGGAGGGAGTGATTTGAGCCAGTCGCGGGCAGTTCCTTCGAGCATAAGTCGTATGTACTGCATCGCCGTGGTGTTCGTGCCACGCTGGCATGCCACGGCGAGTCTGTAATCTTCTAGCCACCCAGAAGGTTCTTGGCGACCGTTGTACTTGGGTTGTTCGCCTGTCAACTTGAACCGTTTGGGCATCCGCGTCTCACGGATGCGTCGAGTGAAGCACAATGCTCCGCATGGCTCTGGTTCGCGATCAGAGTATGAATCGCTGCTATAGGATCTTCGAGATCTGCTTCTGCTGGACCTGTGCCGGCGCGTGCTTCTCCTTCCTTCATCCGAGTGGTGGCTGCGACCACTGCGATGATGTGCTGCGTGTCGTGAGTCGACTATGTCGCGATCGCGATTCCTTGCTGGAGTTTTGTCTTCTGGCTGCATAGCCTGTGCCGCTAGAGCTAGCGATTTGAGTTGTTGGCGATGCAGGGCTGCGTTAGGGTCATTCGCCGGAGGTTGTATTGCCTTGAGGTAAGCACCTACGGAGAATAATGCACCCGCAGCAGTTTTGGGCACTGGGATTCCGTTAGCGTCCTCTGTCATGAACGACAGGTTACGGGTGATTGCTACCCTTTCATGTTCTGGAAGGCTTGCCAACCGCGACCTAGGTCGAGGGGTTGGTTGCTGTGTGGACCCGAGGGATTGCTCCCTTCTTCGGGCACTCGAGAGGCTGGCTTGCCTTTTGCGCTCCTCGAGCGTCGCTCGGTAGTTTTGCAGTCGAATTGACTCCTGCCAGTTGAAGTACTGGAAGGTCAACATCTCCTCTGGGGTGGAATTTGGTGGCATCATTGTGCACTCCTTTATGACTTTATCTGCTTTTGCTGCCATCTCCTCCGTGATTGTCAAGGTTGTGACCCCATCCGGCATGGTTACCGTGCATGGGAATTGTGCAGGCCTGCGAGCGGCAGCGTCTGCGGATGATTCTGCGGTGAAGGCCACGTAGACCTGATGGGGCGTGACCCGAGGACAGGTGTATGTGCTGTCGATTCCAGTCATGGACTCGACGTCGCCGTCGAGGCTCATGTCAGAGCCAGTGTGTTCATCGAGTAGATCTTCGAGGCGAATCTCGTTGTCGTGTTCATCGCCTATGCTCATCTCGGTGTTGGCGAAGCCATTATGGATTTCTGAGTCGAGGTTGGTGTTGGTGAAGATCTCCGAGTCGACGTTGTTGTCGTTATGAATCGCGGGCTCGTAGAAGTCATCGAGGGAGATCCCGCAGTCGAAACTCTCGTCGAGTGGTAGGTTGAAGTCGATGTTGCTTGTGTTGTATGCTGATTCTGCTTCCTCGCCTTGGAGTTCCGTCATCATGAACCTGTCGAGCTCGCCGGTCGACATGGTTGTTGCGGGCGAGCAGGCTTCAGGAATCGACGATGGGGCGAGAGCAGTCGACGGAGCCTCGAGTGCACCCAGCACCGTTGTTGCGGATCTGTCGAGTCCTGCGTGCCAAGATTGTTTACGAAAAAATTGAATGCTCCAACAGTTAAGCTCAAACCTGATTCAAGGCCAGAAAACGCCTCCTGAAGCTCGGCGAGTGCGGATTGAAATTCATTGGAAGAGCAGATGCGCTTTTTGCAGGTGAAGCGGGCAGGCTGCCGCTTTTCGAGTGGATCGGCGAGTCGCCGTGTGTCGCCTGGATCGGCGAGTTGCTGTTTGCTGACATGGCCGGCGAGTTGCCGTTTGCAGATGAGATCGGCGTTTGCTGGTGAGATCGGCGTGTTGCCGTTTGCTGGTGTGATCGGCGATTTGCCGTTTGCTGTTGGGACCGGCGAAACTTCGAGTCCAGCGCTATTCTTTCCCACAGACGGCGCCACTTGACGAGGGGTAGACTCATCAAGACCCATGGTTAAGGTCCCTAGGTTATGAATATGGGGGAGAGAACGTGGTAGAGCTGGAAGTATCGTCGGCTGACAAGCAGGGCAAAGATTTTACCCAGGTTCAGGGCCCTCGTGTGGAGGTAACACCCCTACGTCCTGCCTGTCTGTTATTGCTTTGTGAATATGATGGTTACAAGGATCCCGGCGAGATGTCGATCTCGCTAGGGTTTGTGGCTCTGGTGGTTCGTTGTCTGGTTCGATGGCCCTCCCAGTCCTTAAATAATAGGCTGGGTCTCGGGTGTTCGTAACCGACTCGATTTACAAGTAAGGAAACTCTAAACCGACTATTGCTTCGCCAAACTTGGAGGATACTTCATCTTCGTGGGCCTCCCTTCATGGGCTTCATGTAGGCTCTGATAGTTGGGCCTAGTCGATACGTGCACCAGGTACCCTCATGGTAGGGTACCCGATAGGCATACCCATGTCACTAACGGTGTCCTTGTCAATTCTCCAGAATGGCTCGAGGAGGCCGCGGTAACAATAACAATGATGAGGAACCGCCGCCACCCCCTTCAATGGCGCAGGTCTTGATGGCCATTGAGGAGAACCGCGGGCGCAATGAGCGGCTGCTCGAGCAGTTGGTGCAGCAGAATACCCGGAGGAACAATGAGTGCAACACCCTCACTGAGTTCCTGCGCTCGCAGCCACCCACCTTCGCCGATGCTAAGGAGCCGCTGGACGCTGATGACTGGCTTCGCGCTCTGGAGCGCCAGTTCGGTGCGCTGCATGTCCCAGTGGCCGAGCAAGTCAACTGCGCCACCTACCTCCTGACTGGGGCGGCTGGCTGCTGGTGGGAGAGTCATGTGGCGCTATTCGCAGCAGACCATGTTTTCACTTGGGCGGACTTCCGCACCGCCTTTCGTGCGGCGTACATACCTCAGCCAATAATGGACCTGAAGAGGAGGGAGTTCCTGGATCTGCACCAGGGTCGTGTGGATCTCCGAGCTTATGGATGCCAATTCAACCATCTCTCTCGTTACGCCCCTCGGGACGTGACCAATGATACCGACAAGCAAGAGTTGTTCCGCAAGGGGCTTGCGCGAGGCTCCGCTATGAGTTGCTGCCCTTCAAGTTCCAGAACTACCAGGAGCTGTTCAACCAGGCTCTTACTCTTGAGCAGGGAAGGAAGGAATTTGAGGCTTCCAAGAGGCCAGCACAAGGGGACCACCGAGTTCCTCGGTTTCTCAGAGCAAGAAGCGCAGGGTTTTCGTTCCCTACAGCACTGTGTCGCGTGCTCCATTCATGCCGAGGGCCGCGGGATACCGGCCACCACCGCCGCGCCCCACTACTTCGACACCTGGGGCGAGCGGGAGTGGGTATCGTCCTCCGCTACCTGCCCAACCTGGAAACACTTGCTACAGTTGTGGCCAGGCTGGTCACTACTCAGGGAGTGCCCCAGAAGGCACCTGTTTCGGTAACACCTTGATACCCGATGAGCAAGTCTTGATGCCTGCACAAATAAACGGGATTAGGTTGAGACTCCAAGTGCAGAGTGTATAGTATAGTGGAAGACAGTTTTCCCCACGAGGGGTGACTCGAGGGTTTAATATCGAACTCTCGGGGAATCTGCAGTGGTAGATTTATCTTCTTATCCTTCTTTTGGTTACCTACAAAACAAGGTTAGATGTTTTGGTCCTCAACCTCACCTGTGGTTGTCAAGCACAAGGTGTAAGAATGATATCAGGATAGTTATGCAATGCAAACAAGAAATAAATATGCAATGATGGTGGATGCAATGATAAATGATATTTTTGGGTTTTTAAATGATGTATGCAAGATGAAAAGTATTTTTGTATTTTCGGATTTAATGATGGCTGAAAATAGAAAAGTGGTACATGGTGTTGGAAAGGTGTTTCTTATGATTAAAAATGGACTGGGGTTCATGGATTCACAAATGCACTCTCTCTTTATAAAGTGGTAGACAATGGAACACACACAGTTAACATATGAGATTGCAACACAGGGTTTGATAACAAGTTACTTAGATATATGGGCATCACGTCCTAACATAGAGATCTTTTGGTTATTAACCTCTCTTATAGTCCACCAAGATGCGAACTAAATCATAACACCTCAATAATTAAGATAACTCAGAGTATAGCATTAAGTATCATGACATGAAGTGAAAATAAGAACATGCTAGATCTAGTCATGGAGTAGTGGCAATGGTCACGCCCACATCCCCGGTAGCATGGTATTTTAGTTTATCCCTAGTGAGGTAACAAAGTAAGGTAAACACCCAAGTGGATCGCGATATTAAGTTGTCAGCTTACCGCACTCACCACTCCCCGTTACTCCAACTAATGCACACGTTCCCCCACACACGCTCTCATAAACATGCTTGATCAAAACAAGTAGACAAGAATGGGGTACATAATATGCATCTATACTCATAACTGAAACAAACATTGCAATCTCAAACATATATTAACTCATAGAAAGATCCACCACATAGGTATTACAACGGTGACCGTAATCATGTTCAGCAGCTCATACGGTGCTAATTAGTGAAGCTCAAGAGAGGAGAGATACATAAGTTACTTCCACAAACCCATAGTCCAGAGGTGGACTACTCCCTCTTCATCATGGAGACGGTGGAGAAGTCGATGGAGAAGATGGAGACCACACCGGCAGCGCCCCGCCGGAGTTTTCCCCCCTCCAATCTGCAGCTCCTGATCTCCGTTTCGGTGTTTCTGTGTTTGTGCGGCGCTCCTTCCAGAGAACGTCGGGGGACCTTTTTTATAGGCGTTTTTAGGTCAAGACGAAGGCGGTGGAGCGAAGATCGACGGCAACGGAGCCACGAGGCCCGAACGGGTGGGTCCCACACGGCCTGGTACTGTGGCCGCGTGGGCCATGCTCGTTTGGCCCTCGGGCCTCCGTTTGCTCGCTTCCTTTTTCCGTAGTCCTTCTTCCTTCCAAATATTGACGCCCGTAAATATCCAAGTGATTTCGTTGACGTTTGGGTCCCTGAAACATTAAAATACAAAACTCGGCTTTTCTGCCTGTGCAGGGTTAATTCCAAATAAATGGGAAAACTATGAAGTATTCCCAAAATCATGATAAAACATTGATATAACCCTTATATGATGCAAATATGATTGGAATATAAGCAATTAAAGTGCAAAGTTCATGTATGCATTTTACATGCATCATACCTGCACGAGCCCCCGCCACTCGACAAGCAAGGCTGGTCCGATCGTGCGTGGTCGCCTAAACCACGTCACTGCTGAAGAAGCTGAAGAGGACCCCGGCGTCCTTATGGGTGAGTTACGAATCAACGACAACCCAGCTACAGTTTTGTTTGACTCTGGAGCATCGCATTCATTCATTTCCATAGCATTTGCAAAAGACCACCACATACCGTTCGAGAGGATGAGACGTCCCTTGGTGATCTCCACGCCTGGCTACAGATGGCAAACCGATGGGGTTACCCGGAGGTCCAAATTAATATAGGCTCCATGTCTTTCCCTTTTCCACCGATAGCCCTGAAGTCAACTGACCTGGATGTCATACTGGGCATGGACTGGTTAGTAAAATACCGGGCTAATCTTGATTGTGCCGCTAAGACCATTACCGTGACCACTTCTTCCGGTGACATTATGGAGTATTGGTCTGCACTATCAAAGCCTCCATCCTCAAACATTCCCCTCTCCCCGGAGATTAGCCTCTACTTTATGGAAGGCTTGTCCCCTCCCGAAATCCATGAAATACACGTGGTGTGTGACTTCCCGGATGTGTTCCCGGAAGAATTGCCTGGCATGCCACCTGATCGAAGTGTGGAGTTTGTCATAGATCTGATGCCAGGTACTGCTCCGATTTCCAAAAAAAACCTACCGTATGCGGTGGAAGAGTTGGCTCTGTTGAAAGAACAAATCGATGAGCTGTTAGCAAAGGATTTTATTCAGCCTAGTGATAACCCCCAAGAGCAGGGGATCACTGTAGCACCTCTCAATGTGGAAGTAAGGTATCGATCCGCAGGAGTAAGAAGGAAAAGTTTTCTATTCCCTACAACTAAAGTGTCACAAGTTTTAGTTGATTATGCACTAAACAAGTTTAAGGAACAAGATGGTTGATTTAATGGATGGAAGTTTAATGCAACAAAACAAGAATGTAAAAGTGTCCCAATCCTCTTCAATGCAAGAGGACAAGACAAAGGTTTTCTCTTATAGGAACAATGGACATGGGTTCATGGGTTCACTTAATCCTCTCTCTTCATCTATGGTGATTATCATGTTATGGATAAAGTACACACAATTGTCATGTTTTAATGGTAACTTTTATGAGGGCTATATGTCATAAAACACATAGTTGAAAGAAGTACTCATTTGTGTTGCTATGTCACCCTCGTAAGGCTAGCGTGGTTGCTGTCACTCCCACATCATACTCTTCCTTTTTACCCCCAGATAAAGGATGTTGGGCTGTATTTCACATGTCACTCAATACATATGCCGTGTCACGTCGGCCATCCCGTACCTACATACATCATACTTCATAATGGACAATATTCTAAACACTAGTGCAATGATTCATAATTCGTGTGCATGACCACATCTCTCTCATCTATCCACACTTGGTGGTGTCAATCACCTCATGACAAGGATAAACAAGGCATTATGCATAAATCAAACCATCACATGCATCATAGAATATCTCCAAAGTATGCCAAATCATAAAAGTTCCAACACAACAGTAAATGCATAACAAATCATCTCATACCACAATATCCACCATAGGAATTACATAGATGACCGTAATCATGTTCAGCAGCTCATATGGTACTAATTAGTGAAGCTCAAAGAGAGGAGAGATACATAAGTTACCACCACAAACCCAAGTCCAGGGGTGGACTACTCCCTCTTCATCATGGTGTCGGTGGAGATGTTGTTGGAGGGGAAGGAGACCACACCGGCAGCGCCCCGCCGGAGTTTTCCCCCTCCAATCTTCAGCTCCAGATCTATGTTTCGTGGTTTCTCTGTTTCGGCGGCGCTCCTTTTTGCGAAAGCCCTGGGGGGTCTATATATAGTCGTTTTTAGGTCAAGACGAAGTTTCGGGAAGAAAGATCGACGGCAGCGGAGGCTCGAGGGCCAGGATGGGGGACCCCACGCGGTCAGGGAATCTGGCCGCGTGGGCCCACCCCTTTCTGCCTTCTGGTCTCCGTTTTTTCGATTCCTTTGCGCCTACGTTTCGTTCCTTCCAAAAAAAGTGATCCTCGTAAAGTTTCAGGTCATTTGGACGTCGTTTGGGTCCCTGAAACATCAAAATATAGAAAAAGGGGTTTTCTGACAGCGCAGGGTTAATTCCAGAAAAATGGGGAAATTGTTAATTATCCCCAAAACTCAATATAAATCATGAATATAACCCTTACGACGCGGATTTTCTACCCAGGTGGGTAGCTATGCATACCCTGCTAGCCGTTAGATATAGGGAGTATCCTGCCACTTTGCTCTGGGCTGTTTGTGGAGAGTGTTTGCATGCATTGACGACGCTAGTACTATCCGTTACATACAAACTTGGTGCCTGTGCTGTGCAAAAAATTGGCGTTGGTGGAATCCTTCTTCCTTGTGTTTGTGAACAGCAATAAAAACAGAAAACGAAAAACTAGTTTTGCCTATTAGCATAGTGCGCGTGACATGTTTTAACACATGTGTCTATGCCGGCTGTTGGTTTTTTGTCATATGGTGTTTCCATGTATCGTACCATGCAGATATAGAACGGAATAGCTGTGAATAGCTGTGTGATTCTCTTCCGTAGACCAAGATTTGGCTGTGCTCTCTGGTTAATGAATGTTTCAGTTACCAGGTTCAGAAAAAAATCGATGTGTTAGAAAGATTATTTGCATTATTGCATTACAAGATTTTGAGATTTATGGATTAACATGCCATTTTCGGATTCAAGTTAGTCACCTTATGAAATTTGAAGCTAAGCTTAATTATGTAGATATTTTAGTAGTGCCAGAAAATTAAGCTAAATACGTGGTCAATAGCAGATAATTTCAGATCGGTTCAATCATAGAAATTTTGAATTTATGATGAGCATACGTTTCCATCAGCATAATTTTTTTTTGGATCTGCACAAATCACATTAATTTCGGATCTGTACAAATCACCGAAATTATTGATGCAAAAGCAGGAACTTCAAGATCCGATTCCACCCATCCATTCATAAATCGATACATCAAGAAAAAAGGAAGCAGATCCATGCTCCAATCAGGCAATTTCGGATTCATGCTCCAACAAAAAAAATTATAAACAGAAGACCAACAAAGTGGTATTTTTCCTAGCAATTTTGGATCTGTCAAAAAATCACAGGAAGTCAAAATTGTACATCCAGATAAAGATCTACAAGAACGTAGAACCAGAACGTGAAAAGAAAGAGGGATTTCAGATCCAACAACCATGCACAAACTAGGTCTTACTAACCATCTCGAATCTGAGAACACCATATATACATTAAAAACGTTACTTTTTCTTCAAGCAGACCAGATCTGGAACAAAAAAACCGGAAAAAAATGCAAGAACACCATATATTTACAGTAATATCTGATCTGGATCGAGATTTGGAAGCAAAAAATCGGATGAACCAAAAAAATCTTCACAGCAAGATCCGGACGTAGGGAGCTCGGATCTGGCCTTCCCATGGCCGTAGTAGACCTTGATGGAGTAGATCTTGTGGGAGAAGCTTCTATTTGAAGCCCCCGTCCCCATGGCCCAAGCCCCTCCACTGCTTCCGGCCTACATCGACTTCCGGCGACGGAGCTTCGCCGCGGCATGGTGGTGGCCTGCTGGGGAACTGGGGATCGTGGTGGTGTGAGAGAAGGAAAGAGAGAGAGAGGAGTGCGGTGGGCTGGGTTTGGTTGGGAGGAGAAAAAAAAGTGGACGGTGAGTTAATATTCCTTTCGACGTGCTCTGGTTTTGACACCGTTTCGTTTGGTGCGGGCTCCGGCGTTAGAATTTTGTGCTCTTGTTACTATAATCTATGCTCCCTATACAAAATTCAACGGATGGATGTATGTGCGTAGCTACCACCCGGGCAGCCCACTATTCCATAACCCTTATATGATGCAAATAACATGTAATAAAATGTAAAGTTCATGTATGCATTTTACATGCATCACCTAGCAGTTCACCGTGGGGTTGTCCGGTACTCTTCGTCAAAAAGAGGGATTTGACCGTTCCTCGTTTGGTCTCTGATTATAGGCCGTTGAATGCGGTGACAATCAAGAACAAGTATCCTATTCCCCGGATTAATGATCTGTTGGATCAGTTAGCTGGTGCAACAGTATTCTCCAAGATGGATCTGAGGTCAGGATACCATCAGATCAAGATCAGAAAGGAGGATATCCAAAGACGGCATTTGTTACTCGCTATGGCTCATATGAGTATACCGTAATGTCCTTTGATCTCACCAATGCTCCAGCTACTTTCATGAGGCTCATGAACTCCATCTTCATGGATTATCTCGACAAGTTTGTCGTCATTTACATCGATGACATCCTCGTTTATTCCAAAACCGATGAAGAGCATGCCGAACATCTTCGGTTGGTTCTGACACGACTTCGAGAACACCGCCTCTATGCCAAGTTCTCCAAGTGTGAGTTCTGGTTGGATAACCTTGTCTTCCTTGGTCATGTGATATCTGCTAATGGTGTGGCAGTCGTTCCCGACAAGATTCAATCCATTTTGGATTGGAAAACTCCAATGTCAGTCAAGGATATTCGAAGCTTTCTCGGATTGGCGGGTTACTACCGCCGATTCATCGAAGGTTTCTCCAAGATAGCCAAGGCCATGACTGACCTTCTCAAGAAGGATAGAAAGTTCGCATGGACGGACAAAGCTGAAGAGAGCTTCCAAACACTGAAAGCCAAACTCACATCTGCTCCTGTGCTCGTCCTGCCGGACACCAGCAAGGATTTTGTCGTCTTCTGTGACGCCTCCCTGCAAGGCTTGGGTTGTGTATTAATGCAAGAGGGCCATGTGGTGGCGTATGCTTCCCGCCAATTGAAGCCGCATGAGCACAACTACCCAACTCATGATCTAGAACTTGCCGCGGTTGTTTATGCTCTGAAGCAGTGGAGACCATACCTGTTTGGTAACCGTTGCGAGATTTTCTCGGATCATAAGAGTCTGAAGTACCTCTTCACACAGCCAGATTTAAATCTCAGGCAGAGGCGTTGGTTAGAGTTAATCAAGGACTATGATGTGAGTCTGAACTATCAACCCGACAAAGCTAACGTCGTGGCTGACGCACTAAGTCGGAAGTCCTATTGCAACAACCTGATGGTTGAGGAGGCTCAACCTGCTCTTTGTAAAGAGTTCGCTCGTTTGAACCTAGAAATTGTTCCCTCTGGCTATCTAGCAAATCTAGAGATCAAGTCTACTCTTGAAGACCAGATAAAGGAGGCGCAAAAACGTGATAAGAGTATTCTTAATATCAAGAAGAACATTGCTAGCGGGAAGACCAAATGTTTCTCGGAGGATGAATCTGGAGTCGTTTACTTTGGTACCCGCCTAGTAGTGCCAAAGAAATGGAAACTGAAGGAGTTGATCCTCCAAGAAGCTCATGATTCACCTCTCTCTATTCATCCCGGTAGTACCAAAATGTACCAAGACCTACGACAACAATTCTGGTGGACTCGGATGAAACGAGAAATCGCCAAGTATGTTGCTGAATGCGACACCTGTCGTCGGGTAAAGGCTGAACATGAAAGGCCTGCCGGCACTCTTCGCCCTATTGCAATTCCAGAGTGGAAATGGGATGAAATTGGTATGGACTTCATTACTGGTCTGCCGAAGTCTCCCAAGGGAAACGATGCCATTTGGGTAATCATTGATCGACTATCAAAAGTGGCTCACTTCCTCCCTGTTCGTGTTGACATCATGATGGTCCCGAAGAGTAAGGCCTTGATACCTGCAAAAGTAAACGGGATTAGGTTGAGACTCCAAGTGCAGAGTGTATAGTAAGTGGAAGACAGTTTTCCCCACGAGGGGTGACTCGAGGGTTTAATATCGAACTCTCGGGGAATCTGAAGTGGTAGATTTATCTTCTTATCCTTCTTTTGGTTACCTACAAAACAAGGTTAGATGTTTTGGTCCTCAACCTCACCTGTGGTTGTCAAGCACAAGGTGTAAGAATGATATCAGGATAGTTATGCAATGCAAACAAGAAATAAATATGCAATGATGGTGGATGCAATGATAAATGATATTTTTGGGTTTTTGAACGATGTATGCAAGATGAAAAGTATTTTTGTATTTTCGGATTTAATGATGGCTGAAAATAGAAAAGTGGTATATGGTGTTGGAAAGGTGTTTCTTATGATTAAAAATGGACTGGGGTTCATGGTTTCACAAATGCACTCTCTCTTTATAAAGTGGTAGACAATGGAACACACACAGTTAACATATGAGATTGCAACACAGGGTTTGATAACAAGTTACTTAGATATATGGGCATCACGTCCTAACATAGAGATCTTTTGGTTATTAACCTCTCTTATACTCCACCAAGATACGAACTAAATCATAACACCTCAGTAATTAAGATGATTCAGAGTATAGCATTAAGTATCATGACATGAAGTGAAAATAAGAACATGCTAGATCTAGTCATGGAGTAGTGGCAATGATCACGCCCACATCCCCGGTAGCATGGTATTTTAGTTTATCCCTAGTGAGGCAACAAAGTAAGGTAAAGATACCAAAGTGGATCGCAGAACTTTCTCTCACGTTCACTGCACTAGCCACCCCCCTTACTCCAACTAATGCACACGTTCCCCCACACACGCTCTCATAAACATGTTTGATCAAAACAAGTAGACAAGAACGGGGTACATAATATGCATCTATACTCATAACTGAAACAAACATTGCAATCTCAAACATATATTAACTCATAAAGATCCACCACATAGGTATTACAACGGTGACCGTAATCATGTTCAGCAGCTCATACGGTGCTAATTAGTGAAGCTCAAGAGAGGAGAGATACATAAGTTACTTCCACAAACCCATAGTCCAGAGGTGGACTACTCCCTCTTCATCATGGAGACGGTGGAGAAGTCGTTGGAGAAGGTGGAGACCACCCCGGCGGCGCCCCGCCGGAGTTTTCCCCTCCAATCTGCAGCTCCTGATCTCCGTTTCGGTGTTTCTGTGTTTGTGCGGCGCTCCTTCCAGAGAACGTCGGGGGACCTTTTATATAGGCGTTTTTAGGTCAAGACGATGTCGGTGGAGAAAAGATCGAAGGCAACGGAGCCACGCGGCCCAAATGGGTGGGCCCCACGCGGCTACAGTACCTGGCCGCGTGGGCCCCCCTCGTTTGGCCCTCGAGCCTCCGTTTGCTCGCTTCCTTCGCCCACGGGTCTTCTTCCTTCCAAATATTGACGCCCGTAAATTTCCAGGTGATTTCGTTGACGTTTGGGTCCCTGAAACATTAAAATAAGAAACGGGGTTTTCTGCCTGTGCAGGGTTAATTCCATAAAAATAGGAAATCATTAAGATATTTCTAAAATCATTATAAAACATTGATATAACCCTTATATGATGCAAATATGATTGGAATATAAGCAATTAAAGTGCAAAGTTCATGTATGCATTTTACATGCATCACATCACAGCTGCCAAGTTGGCCGATCTGCATGCTTCAAGGATCGTCGTACTTCACGGTGTTCCCAAGAAGATAATCTCCGATCGTGGAAGCCTGTTCACCTCCAAGTTTTGGACTAGTTTCCAAGAAGCTATGGGAACTCGTCTCAACTTCAGCACAGCGTTCCATCCTCAAACTGATGGTCAGACTGAAAGGGTGAACCAAGTGTTGGAGGACATGCTAAGGGCATGTGTAATCTCTTTTGGCAAGGGTTGGGAGAAATATCTTCCCTTCGCGGAGTTCTCCTACAACAATAGCTATCAAGCTAGTCTGGGTATGGCCCTATTCGAGGTTCTGTATGGAAGAAAGTGCCGCACTCCTCTGAATTGGTCCGAGACTGGAGAGAGGGCACTCTTCGGTCCGGATATCATCAATGAAGCTGAGGAGAAGGCTAGAATCATATGAGAGAATCTGAAGATTGCCCAGTCTAGGCAGAAGAGTTATTATGACAAGCATCATCAGGAGGTTCACTATGAAATTGGTGATAAAGCTTACCTCCGTGTCTCTCCCCTTCGAGGCGTTCGCCGCTTCGAGATCAAGGGAAAATTGGCCCCTCGCTACATTGGCCCTTTCACTGTTCTGGCCAAGCGAGGAGATCTTTCTTATCAATTGGAGTTACCAGCCAACTTCCCAGATGTGCATGATGTGTTTCATGTATCCCAACTTCGTCGTTGTTTCAAAAATCCTATACATGGAGTCAATCATGAGGAGCTAGATATCCAGGAAGATCTCACCTATCGCGAGCATCCTATTCGTGTCCTGGATGAAGCAGAAAGGAAGACTCGTAACAAGACCACCAAGTTCCTAAAAATTCAGTGGTCTCACCATTCCGAAGAAGAAGCAACCTGGGAAAGGGAGTCCAGTCTTCGTGAGGAGTATCCCGACTTCTTTCCGCACTCTTAGAATCTCGGGACGAGATTCCTGTAAGGGGGTAGAATTGTAACAGCCCCAAATTGAGAACCTGAAAATGGGGGTAAATTTTTCAACCCCAAATTTTATTTTTAAACCCCAAATTTTGTGGAGCTTCTACATTATAAAGAGAGGCTACCTGATTTTTCTCAGATTTTTCTAAAATGTTTTAGTGCCTCAAATAAATCCCTAGAGCCACTGGAAATAAAAGAAACAAGAAAAGAGGAAAGGCCAGGGGGCTTTTTGCAAGATTGCCATCGTCTCTGTAGCTCCAGTGGCCATCGCATGGCGCCAGTGGCGCGGTCGCCGTGCGCCCAGGCCCCCGCCGCACGACGCCCAGGCCCCCCGCTGCGCCGAGTGGATAAGAAGCCACCACGACGCTCTGCTCCCTCACTCCCCTGCTCCCTCTCGCTCTCCTGCGCTCCCTCTCTCTCCCTTTCTTCCTCTGCCATGGCCGAACCGAAGTTCGTGCTCGGCGTCGAATCGCCGCCGTTCTAGGAAGCGCAGAGCAGATCGAAGACCACAGTTCTCTCCGCCTCGTCCACCTCTTCCTCTCCGTGCAAGGAATCGAGCCGGGGCGCCGTCATTCGCGAGATCGACGTCGTCTTCTTCTTCTCCGGCAGCCGCGCTTCGAGCAAGCTCGCCGTCGACTCCGTCCACCTCTGCACCAGCTGAGCACACCCACGCGTCAAGGGTAAGCACGCCTTGCTTCTGGACACCTCCTTTATCCCCTCTCGCCGTAGTTCGCCGTAGCGTTGCAGGTTGTGTCCATCCGCCGCCGTAGCTCGTCGCCGTCGCCAACTCCGGCGACCACATGGCTCGTAACGCCGCCACCAGCCTCCCCGTACGCGTGTACGTCGAATGCATTAGATAGATCGTCCCCGCGCGAGCTCGTGCCGTTGAGCCTGCGCACGACGCCGGCGGTGGTCACCGTGCGCATGCGCGCCAGTCAGCGCCGCTGCTGCAGTCAAACTGGCCGTGGGCCTCTGCTCGCCCATGTGGACGCCAGCGTGGCCTATGGCCCACTGGTCAGTGGTTGCGGCTGGATCAGCCCGCGGTGCAAAAAGGTTTCGGTAGCTTTTCTGGAAATTAAAAGAAAAGGCAGATTCAATTATAAACTTGAGAAAGTGATATCTTTTGAAATACTTGTCCAAAAATTGTAAACAAGATATCAAAATGTTAATAAAAATAAGATATGTCTGTTGGTATAACTCACACATCCAACTAAATTAATTTAGTTGCTGTTTTATTAAAATAAAAAAAATGGCAGAAAATAAATTGCTTTTGGAAAATCCATAACTCTTTAAATAATGATCCAAAAATTATGTGTGACCTATCAAAATGTTCAGCACTTAATATACTTCATGTTTCACCACTTCTCCAAGCATGGATAATTAGTTTTAATGTTGTTTAAAATGATTTGCTAAAATGGCAGATTTAAAATGGATTTTATAAATTCAATAACTTCTTATTGGTTAATCGGAAAAATGTGTTTAATACCTCAAAATGCTCATAAATTTATGTACTGTCCATTAACATCATCTGCTTGCATCATTGAACAAGATTGCAGTACTGCACTTTTTAGACGTTAGGAAAAACATTAAGTAAACGTGGGGTTATTTTCTCCTTGTTGAAGTAATTATATCTGCACCCCATTTAAATTGCTAAATGTTGTTATAGTAAATCCAGTGCATTTAAAATGTCATGCCATCATGTGTTTGTGCATTGCATTTGTTATGCATGTGTGGTTATTGATTGTCTCTTCCCGGTGTTTTTATGCATCGATAGATCAAGCAGTCGGGGTTCCACCGCAATACCCTGACGACCCGTATTACCAGCCCCCTGAACAAGGCAAGCGTAATCCCCCCTCTGAGCATGTCTCCTCCTATGTTTCCGCAAATATTTTCTCCACTATAATATTGCATTCGGTGCTAAATGTCTTTTGCCTGGATTAGAGTATCCTACTAGTTGCATTAGATACCTGTTGCCATTACCTGTATCCTTTGCTATCTTTCTCTATTATAAGAGTTGAACTATAATGCTTTGAGTCGTAGAGTCTGTGATGTGCCAGTTGTTCCACAAGTCCTGATCTCTCTATTATGCATTGATAGTTGTGCCTGCGTTAGGGCATCAATCGGGGTGTTGCGTTGCCGATGATCCATTCCGAGCAACGTCTGCCAAAGGTTTTGGCCGGGGAGTGGTAAACCCGTAACCTCCGGTTGTATCGCCTAACCGGTGACACACATCATCACTGTATAGTTCTACGGTCAGGGCGCTACAGGTACATATAAGATTCACATAGACCATAAGATTCGGATAATATGGTCACAGAAAACAGTGAGATGTTATATCAAAATGCATCATAAAAATATATTTTCTAAATGACAAGTCAAGTGGTTACTCAATAAATACGATATAACATGAACAGAAATGAAGATAATGATTTAATATCTACTTTACGTAAAAAGCATAAAGAAAAAACTTTAACAACTTTAGTGCAAAAAGAAGTCACCAAAATAGATGAGACAATAGAGCTGTAACAAAACCAGAAGGTACGTAAGGAGCAGAAATATTCTTCAAGAGAATAAGTGAACAAATACCCGCCCCTCCGAGCAAATTTGAACAAAGGAATCGGACTGTACAAATGACGCCCACTTTGAATCTTCTGACATTGACCTTGCACATGACAATGCACTGAAAATGAATGAGTTGATGGAGATGTTTGTGGGCAATAGGAGTTAGCTAGCTACAACATACAGAACTAACCTCTACGTAAGGAGCAGAAATATTCTTCAAGAGAACAAGTGAACAAATACCCGCCCCTCCGAGCAAATTTGATCAAAGGAATCGAACTGTACAAATGACGCCCACTTTGAATCTTCTGACATTGACCTTGCACATGACAATGCACTGAAAATGAATGAGTTGATGGAGATGTTTGTGGGCAATAGGAGTTAGCTAGCTACAACATACAGAACTAACCTCTGTTAGAGGAGAGATGTCAGTAATCAAAAATATTCAAGAGAACAACTGTACAGGTGAGATATGGTTGGCACCTTCTTGAGTGGATTATAGATGAGTCGAACCACGGCCAAACACATCATACATAAGAAAATAAAATAAAAAGAATGTACTAAGCATGAATGCAATTTGTGCCGCGGTACTCTGGAGCATTTGGAAAAACCGTAATGCCTTGATATTTGATAACCAAACTTGGCTTTACATGAAACAAATTTGGTGGCTTGTGCTCAGGACAACAAAGAAATGGAGGCTGCTTTTCAACCATCCCATGGTGGAGGAGATCGACAGGTTCTCCCTGTTCGTATCGAGACAGCTCCAGGAAAAACCTACGCTACCGTGGGGGTGAACTCAGAAGATGAAAACCTGTCGCTGTCCTCACTGGTGGCTTCGCTCCCTCCGACGAAGAACTCCATCGCTGCTCCAAACACACCTCCCAGCTGCACGAAGACAGTGGTCCACTCGCCAATGACGCCTTTCTGGCCAGACCGCTGGGGGAAGCCACTGCTGCCTTCCGACGGACTGCCACCCCAGGAAGCAAAAGCCAAGCTGTTGGAGATCCTGGAGCAGCGCAGATCCGTGTGAAATACTGCATGCATGCTGTGCTCTTTGTCGAGTTTTAGTTTCACCAGCAAGAACTACTCTTCAGTTTACCTTTGCTATTTGTAACCTGGCTCTTATAGCCCGTCGGTCGTTGCTTTTCCTGTAATGTTGAACCTTTAGTTTTCTATTCTGTCGTTCCCCAGAACCTTAGTTTGCATCCAGGTTAGCTATCTGTAAGCACAAAAACTCTGGTTTCGTTGATGAAATGGAACCGGGGCTCCCCTCCCAGCGTCCCTATTGATCTAAAAAAAATGTACTAAGCATGAAAAGAGAGCAACTTACACCTTGCACCTCAAGTTTCTTCATAGACAACGGGAATAACGCCAGAGGCTGAGCATTATTGCTAATGCTTCAGATAAACACAGCACTGCTAGAACCATTTTTGCATGCTCTGTTGAGAGCAAGTGTCAAGTGACATCTGAAAATCTGAAACCATGTAGTCAACAATTGGAGGAGAGTATTCTCTGGCATCTGATGATCAACTTTAACACATGACACTACATCACCAATCAATCTACAGGAAGTAAAAGGGAGAAGAAAATATGTTAGTTCATATATTGAAATCGAGGGAAGATAATACATTAAAAAAACTTCCAAGACATATATTAAACCTAGAAGGCATGCCATTCTGCACACACAAATTGGATAAGCATATAAATGCAGAAGACAAATGGGATAACTCTAACCTGCAGGTTTTGACAGTTTCGTTAACACGACAAACCAAGCTAGGCATTTCTACAAACACCTCGTGAGCAATCACGCAATCTAAGCTAGGGATTTCTACCAGCACATCGTGAGAAACCAAACACAGTGCGGGTACGCCTAGCCGCCTAGACCGAGGATTTTCAAAAGACAAGAGCTTACCAATAGCAGCGACGGATAAACACCCGCTGCCGGCGACCTTGACAAGTTGTCCCTCCATGATAACAGCGATACATGAGAACCCGCTAAAGGCGCTGCGAGAGATGGGACAGCGGACGGTGGAGCAGGGACGTGACGGCGGACGGTGCCGCAGCGTAGGTGGGTTCGCGTGGGAGGCGGCGTTAGGCAGGCAAGCTCGCGAGCGCGGGTAGGATCGTGCGGCGGTTGCAGAGCGGGGATGGCGGCGACAGGCAGGCGGCTGTGAGCCTGTGAAGATGGTGCGGGCGGCGGGCCGGCGGCGTTGACAAGGAAGAAATTGTGATAGATTGGTTCGAGGTCGTCTTTTTTTTTCGCGGTGCGTGGAACGTTCGACTGCGGCAGAGTTTCGTCCGCCCATGTAAATTGGTACGCGCACTTATGACATCAGATTAGATTAATCTGGGCCATCAGATCTGACTAAGCGAGACAATCCGGCGGTACTAATCAGACTGGTACGTTTTGTGGGGTGGCTGTAGGAAAGAATAAGTTTGCTTGTTTAATAGTAGTAGAGAAGTATAGATACCTCCTTCTAGATATATAAGAGCATCTCCAACCGAGGCCCTCAAAGCCAGCCCAAACGCCCGGGCGGTCCGCCCGGACAGCGTTTGGGCCAAAAACCGGCACCCAACCGCGGTCTCCAAATCAGCCCCAAACGCCCGGGCGGTCCGGCACACCCCAAACCCAGCCCATATGTGGGGCGGGTTTGGGGCCGCCCAGACGCGCCCGGACGCGTCCGCCTCATGGTCGCTGACAGGGCGGCCCCACGCTTGACCGCCCCGTCGACGCGGATAGGGCACCTTGACCGCATTCATGGCGCAGCGACCGGCCGCATTCATGGCTTACCGGCCGGCGCTCCGCCCGAGCCGCTCACACATCCGCCACACTCCTCTCTTCCCCATCCACCACCACCGTCCTCTCTTCCCCATACTCCACCGCTCTTCCCCATCCGCGGCCGCACTCCTCTCTTCCCCATCCTCCACATCCAGCATGCCTCGCCGCCTTCTGACCGTCTGCGTCATGCTCACACCGGAGAAAAGGGCGCAGATCTACCGGGAGGCGTTGGTGCGCGACGCGGATAAGGCCTCATCGAATTTTGAGCCTAACTTTGACCATAAACTTGACTCACAAAAATACGAGTTATTGGCCACAAAAATTATACCGCTGGAAACTTCTTTCGAATACAAATCCAATGGTATACTGTTTGTGTCATATAACTCACATTTTGTTTGTGAAATTCGTGGTGAAATTTAGGCTCAAAATTCGAGGGAGAGAGTGTGGGTGGGTGGGGGGGCGCTTACAAATTTGGAAGGTGGGAGTAGAATGGGTAAAACGAAGATATCAAGAGAACCAAACGTTCAGACAATGCTGACACAAGAGTTCATACTTCATACGAATTAAATAAAACTTTGAATGCATATTAACCAACTACGTAATCCACCATCACAGACCAAGGTCGAAAGACACAATATGATCACACTACTAGCTAATCTTTTGTATTTATTATGATAGTGTGCACTGTACAAAAGGCAAGTGCAATCTTGTCTTTGAAGTACAATGTGCAAGTTTGTTACAGCAGTGACAACTGGAAAATGAAGGTATATTCATGGCTCTACCTCTACCCAAATAGGAGATGTCTGTCACCAATCAAACATATGAATCATTCTCATTTTCCTAGATGAAGATGAGATATGGCACTACAGCCCAATAAACACTCAGACATATATGACGAGCTCAGACAGACACAGGAATCTATGAAATATATATACCTTCTTACACAGCATCAACACAACTTTGTCCTGAAGGCTTCACCAACTCTTCACTGTCAAATGTCATCATCCTCACTCTCTTTGCATCCTCCGCCATTCCAGCATTTGCGTATATGTTTGACATCGTCACAAAATTCCCGGGGTTCTCTGGCTCCACCTGAACTAGCTTCTCATATGCAATCCGTGCAAATTCTACATTCTCATACATCCTACTTGCAGATAGTAAAGCACCCCACACAATGCATTCGGTCTCATTGGCATCTGACGGGTGAACTCCACAGCCTCCGCAAACCTCCCAGCCGAGAGAGCAAATCTACAATGCAGGCACACTGCTCCATAGTTGGGACGAGTCCGATGACTGCAACAAAGCGCTGAAACAGTGCGAGACCTTCATCAACCAAGCCACAATGGCAACACGCCATGAGCACAGTTGTGAATGTCACGAGTCTGGCTGCATCCTACAACGCACCATCATATCCACAAGCGTGAGCGCCCTCTCTCCATTTCCATTTCTCGCAAATGCCAATCAATACATTCCATGACACAACATCCTTCCGTCAATCTCCAAGAACACCGCTCCGCGTCATGACACACCCAGCACGTGAATACATGCTCAACAGCGCATTCCACAGAATGGGCTGTGAACCGCCATGTGGCTTCTCACCATGTACCCGTGAACCTGCCTGCCGGACTCCAAATCACAAGACCCTAGCACAGCCACAGCAGTACGGGCATTCCCTCGACACCCTGTGAGCGCATGTCCCGGAAGCAATCCCACGCCTCGCCTCCCTCCCGGCAGTAGCCCGCCTATCATGGCGTTCCAGGACACCACATCCTCCCCGTCACAGAAAGCAAACACCCTCTGGCAGCTACCACTTTCCCATGCTTCGCATACAAGGCGACCAGAGCGGGGCCGGCCGAGGCGTAGAAGGCCAGAGCCGGCACGTTCTTAATGCCAAAGGCGTGCACGGCGCGGGCGGGGAGGAAGGAGGACGCGCGGCGGCAGCAGGAGACGAGGCAGGGAGAAGCTCGACGTCGGGGAATACCGTGGAGGCGCGAAGAGGGAGAGGGCCTCCAGGGGACGGCCGTGGCGGGAGAGCGCGGAGAGGATGGAGTTGTAGGAGGCAGTGGAGGGGTGGGGGATGAACGAGAAGGCGCGAAGGGAGGAGGGGATGAGGCCGGAGAGGGAGTAGGCGGTGATGAGGGCGTTGGCGCCGAGGCGGGGAGGGAGGAGGGGAGGACGCCGAGCTTGGTGGCCGCGGCGTGGAGAGCGGAGACGGAACGGGCGGCGTCTCCGGGGGAAGAGGAGGATGGTGTGGCAACGGAGAGTATGATGCGGGGGAGGGAGTGAGGATCGAAGGGGAGGGTACGGTGGTCGCCGGCGGCGGGGGCCGAGGTCGAGCACGCGGCGCCTTCGAGCATCGGGTGCTTTGGGGGAACGTATCGTGCGCAAATGGGCTGATTTTGCAAACCCGAATATGACGATATTTTTTTACGAACTAATATGACGATATTAACTGTTGGATTGTGTGCCGACGGCTAGATCCACAGCCTGCATCAGCCAAACTTTAATTTTAGCTCAAAAAAAGGCAAAGTTTTATTACGAGCGATCACTCAAGTGAAAATTAATTTAGCTAACCCCATCCAGTTACATGTGCAACTAAGAATTTTTTAATTGTAATAATCACAAATCACGATGCAAATCTGATACAATTAGAGTTAAGTGAGGTCTAACTTAATTCTCACGCGAGTGAGGAAAAAAATGCAAACCAGCCCCTATGTCACCATGTCTTTTCGATGATTCATGACAAGTCTGTTAAATAACTGCGACAACGGCCACCGTTTCTCCCTCTCACTCGGAGAGTACATATAGCAAAATGATAAAAACTCAACATGCATATGTGAATGAAGAACAACATAACTAAATTAAGAAATTTTAAGATGAGTAAAATAAAATATACAGGTAGAAGATGATATAGAAAAAGGTCGGCGCTAGCCGAACGATGGAACGCCCGGATTAACTACCTCATCAGTCGTTAGATGTTAGATGCGGAGTGCATAGTCGTTGGATCAAGAATCAAGGAAGCAGTTTCACCTTCTCCCATCTGACTTGCCCTAGCACATACGCTGCACTGTGCATAGGCTTGCCGATCTCTCTATGACATGTCCTCCTCCCACCACATGGCAAGATGCTCATCGGCGGCGTTTGTCTCTAAGACATGGTCGTCGTTGTAGACGACCGTCATTGCATCAGCAACATGAATGTTGGTCGCTTATAGTATCGGTGGTGATCTTAGTAGCTCTGGTGCCGACCTTTTGTACATCCAACGCTAGGCGATTGCAACACCGTCGTGAGCTTGCGGTAGTATCAATTGCGATTATTTATAGCGTGTTGGCCCTTGCAGCAGTCACATTGTAACTTTGTAGTAGGTCATAACTTCCTTTGTAGTTGCTGCCATGGACGCTTGTAGCAATGGTGTCGCGGTGGCAGCCAACGGCGACGAGATTGTAGCGGTGATATATACTCCCTCCATTCCACAATGTAAGATGTTTTAGGTGTTATACATGCATGTCTAGATTCATACTAAAAAGAATGGACACATGCACTTAAACGTGTCTAGATACATGTGTGTGCATGTGCATGTGGAAAAAGACTAAAACATCTTATATTGTGAAACGGAGAGAGAGTAGGTTCTAAGCAAGATGCGGCCAACTTTGCAGCTACGAAAGTGGGCATTTGAAGTAGTGTGTCGGCCATGACCAACAACAACCTTGATCTAGTTTTGCAGCACCTCGTCGTCGGCGATGCGGGGCAACGTCGTGCCGCCTTGTAGTATCCTCGCTTCGGCGATGCGACAACGCCGTGCAGCCTAACGGTATCACCCTCAGCCTTGTAGCTACAAGAGATTTGCATCGTCGCAATATCACCGCCGACCTAGCAACATGTACTCATCTTGGTGCTGTTACGAGTGGACGTGAGAGAGATCGGCAAATCGACTCGTCGAATAATTGTTATCATTCTTTTTATAAATATATGTCGATGGGAGAGAGGCTATGCTCTCTACACACTTTGACCTTATGGGTTACAAACGCTCCCGCTCCCAGAATGGCCCCATCACTACGTCTTAGCCGACCGAGGTTAGGATACGAGCCACACCACTGGGGCTCGACAAGACCATACGTGGCAAGACCTAATTTAAGCAGACTCGCAATAAGCTACCGATTCGAGGTGCAACTCATAGCATTGGGCACTCGACACAAACGCGGGAGATTGTATCTTGTAAAACGGGGCAACTGGTGCCCCGGTGCACCCGTCTCAGATTTTACAGCTAAAAGGTTCTAAAAAAACTGAAAAAAAGTTTGGACATTGACATTACATAAATATACATCGTCGCAAAATTTTGAATCTAAATTTGAAACACAACATCAACAGTAAAAATGATAAAAAAAATATCAGTAGTGACAATGGGCCAAATTCAAAGGCCAACGTGCACTTCAACACTATTCATTGTCAGATTTTGTATTTTGTTTCTTGATGTGTGTTATGAATTTGGATTTTAAATTTTGTGGCATGTTACATATGAGTATTACCAATGTCTATTTTGTTTTTGGAATTTTGTGAAAATATTTTGGGTGCTCAACCAAAATCTTGTTCACAGGATATGTTCTCGCGATCGTGGCAAGGCCCCTCAGCCCGACCGGTGGGTGGGCTGTTTGCGGGCTTGCGGCCACGATTTAACAGTTACTCAGCCATGGCATGTGCTTGTCGTTTTTTTTACTTGCGTGCTTGTCGTTTTCGGAGAAGATCCGAAAGGAAAACGTCCTTTTTTTTAGCATAGAAAGGAAAACGTTTGGAATACGGATTGCGGCTTGCGGGAACTGATCCAAACTTAACCGGCCCATCAAGAAAGCAACCGGTAGCCCACGACAACTCGCCCTCCTTCCGTGACGCGGCGACTCCCGTCGATCTCATGCCCTTGCCGCAGGCCGGCACAACCGCGCCTCTTTCGCTCTCTACTCCGGCGAATATTCTCGCATGCTCTTCCCGATCCACCTCGCCTTCCTCCCCAAGCAAACCGAGCCGCCCCAAATCTGGCCCCCCTCGAAGGCAAGCTAATCGCGAAGCTTCTCCGGCCCGGCGATGCTGCGGCGCGGCCTCCTCTCCGCTGCCCTCCGCCATGTTCGCCGCCACCCTCGCATCCGACCCCGCCCCCGCCTTCTCTCCTCCGGCCCCGTCCCCGGCCCGTCCGCCTCGCCTTCCCCGTCCTCCACCTCTTCCTCTCTCCCCGTCGCGGCGCCTCCCACGCCGCGGCACCACCTCCCCGCGCCCCACATCCACCCCCGCCGCATCTCCCCGCTGCTCGCCATCTCCGCGCTCTCCGTCGCCACCGCCGCCGGGACGGTCTATCTCACCACCGACAACATCGAGGAGACCCTAGAGAGGACCAGGGCGTCCGCGGCGCGCGTGGCGGAGCAGATGCGGCACACGTGGACGGCCGGCGGGGTGCTCTGCAAGTCGCTCATGTCCATCCTGTCGTCCGCCAACCACGAGGTGCGGTCGGGGTTCGAGCTGCGGGTCGCCGCGCTGCTCGCTGACATCACGGCCGCCAGCGCCGCTCGGCGCGCCGCCATCGTGTCTGCGGGCGGAGGTGCCGTAGTCGATTGGCTGCTCGAGAGCATTGTGCGGGGTGCCACGCAGGCTGAGGCGGCACGGGCGCTCGCAAACCTGCTTGGTGACCCCTGGGTCGCGCCTGCCGTGCTCGCCAGGCCGCGCGCCGTGCCCTGCCTCCTCCAATTCATCTTCTCCTACCAGCCTAAGCGCGGCAAGAAGGTGATTAATTTTGGGTTGTTTGCTTTGCCTGATTGCCCAAATATTCCATAGAATCTTGCATTCAGTTTAATTCTTTGATATGGTGTTGTTCAGTTCGTTGTTAACGGCATTTGTGCAATGTTAGGACAGGAAACTTGTACTCCCTCCGTGAATCTTGCACTGTGGTAAGTGACTAGTGCGACTTATATTTTGATACGGAGGGAGTATAATTTTAGGATATAGAACTTATAAATTTTTTGTTATGCACATTGACCATCAATTGATATTGCAGCAGTCATTATCTGTTAGAGTATTCTTGACCCAATGTAGCCTGGTATATATAGCTAGGAATCAGGTCATCATGTGCTACATTGTAGGATTCAGATATTGCAAATTTAGGATGTTGATTCCATATGAATCTATGGTTGTATGATCTTTGTAATACACACTGCAGTGTTAGGACAATATATATGCATTTCGTTTCTGAAACTGCAAATTTTTTCCTTTTTATTAACCATCAAGTTAGAGTATATATTGTATTTTCGTTAATGGCACCGTGATCTTTCCTTTCTCCACTCTCTCCCCGGGAATATTTTTGTCTGCTGACAGTGCATTTCTTCAGCTTAATTCATCTTCTTTTCTAATAGCATATAGTTGATGGACATTTTATTTAATGGAATGAAGCAGCCTTTAATTTTCATGTTATTAGTTGTTTATACCTAATACATCGCTCTCTTGTCGAGACAGAACTCTAGATACTCTTCATTCGATGGTTTAGACCACTCTAAAGGAAGGAGCATGCTTGTCGCTGCACTCATGGATATAATCACATCCAACTGTGACAATGCAAAGTATTCGTCGTTTCAGCCTTTGTTGCCTGCAGATGCTGATACAAGAGATATTGCAGTAGCCATTGAAGTCATTGAGCAAGGGGGGATGCATTTTGATGGCAATGAGGATAATGACAGTGATGATGGTGATAGGGGAATAAAAGGGATAGGGATTAAGGTACTTGGTGGGACTACTATATTGGGATTCTCTAGAGAAAATAACTCGCTGGAGATGGGCAACTCAGGTGATGATATTCTGGAATTTGCACAAAACAGTAGAGTGGAAGTTGACCAGAATAGTAGAGGACTGGTAGTGCAAGAGTCTACTGTTGATTCTCGAGACATTGAGAGGCTAAGTTCTCATGGTACCCCAGGTCTTTGGGACGATTTACAGAGGGAGCATGTAGCTGTACCTTTTGCTACCTGGGCTCTTGCTAATTGGGCTATGGCATCAGATCTAAACCGCAGTCGTATTCAAGAACTTGATAGTGACGGGCATGCTGTCACAACTGCACTCAAAGCTCCCGAAAGAACTGTTAAGTGGCATGGAGCCTTGGTGGCCCGAGCTCTTTTGGAAGACCAGAACTTGACACTGGCACCTTCTGTACCTGATTGGTCCTCAAGCCTTCTTTTAACAGCTTCTCAGGCCACTGAGAACGGCGACATGTCATTGGCACAAATGTCACTGTCAACTTTCCTATTATCCATGATACGATGCAGTGAGTCAAAGATTGTGATAAGGCAGAAGGGTCTTCATCTTCTTCGTAGTATTGCGAAAAAAATAGAAAAAGAAAATGGTCAGAGTAGTATGAAGGAATCATTAGCGGTCGCCTTGAGTTCTCTTTATTCTGGTGAAGTTCCTTTGTCACTTGAAGAAGCTCAAAGATGGTCTGGCATTCTTCTTCGTTGGCTCTTTGACAAGTCTGTATCAGACACAACACATCTAATGTCTGTAAAAATTCTTTCATCTATACTTGAGGATTATGGACCATCATCCGTACCGATTTCTCAGGGATGGTTAGCGCTTGTGCTTTCTGAAATTCTTGGAGACAACAAGACACAAAACTTGAAAGGAACCGCCCCGCCTCAACCAGAGCGAGTGAAGGTTATACCTCATTTACTTCTTATCGCAAAATAAATTTTAAATGTGTGCACTTTGCAGATATATATCAACCATGTACAGTTGTACACTACAAAATAAAATTATTTGGTAGTAGGTTGGGTAAATGAGCTGTCGATAAACGGAGTGCACACAAAGCGTCAATCTGATACTAGAATTTCAGTGTCACCCATAAACATAATATGGTATTTCATTTGTTGAATCTTAAGTTAGATTTATCATAAGTTGCAAGCAATGGGATGGAGCAACAATATTCTTAACAGTTTCTGTATATGAATTTTGCTATGTACTATGATGACACTACAAATTCTTCACAGCAGAGAAGCTATTTAGGGTAGCCTGGTGGGTTATCTTGGTATATGGATATGTTATGTAAATTATATATGTTTCGATTGGACCTTGTTTTTTAATACAGACATTTGATTACAGCAACATCTCTTATAGTCCTGTTCAACCAGCCTGTTCAGTTTATCTTGCACTTGTTTTTACCTCACAGTATAACTTAATTTTAAAATTTACGACTTAAGGAATGTAGCCCTAATGCTACCTTTTCTTGCAAATTTGTTCCTTCTGTCCTAATAGAAATTTTATTTTTGACAGAATCAAGTTGATTATCATAATGCTTACACTGCAACTCAGGTCTTGAATCAATTAGCTACAGCTGTTGTTAAATTAGCAAGCATTCAATCAGGCTATGATTCTGGGTCTGGCGAAAAAGTACCACTTTCGATTTTCTCTCTCTTGAACCATTTGCTACAGCCCTAAAGAACATGAACAAAAAGAGCCCACCCAAGTTTGATGCAGTTGACTCAGCGTTAGCTACGCTTAAGGGAATAAAAGCACTAGCAGAACTTTCTTCTGAGGATGTTGTGTGCCAAAAGAGAATAGCTGATTTAGGAGTTGTTTCCTTGTTGAAACACATCCTTGTCGGTGACGATTATGAGAAACTTGCTGCAATCGAAGCATATGATGCATCCCGAATACGAGAAGTGCAAGACAAGAATGTGCCTGCTTCTAATGATTCTTCTACTGCTGCTACGACTGATCCCCGTAGTGTACGAGTTCCTCCAGCAGCACATATTCGAAGGCACGCTGGGCGGCTGCTTACGATTCTCTCCCTTTTACCCAAGTCAAAGAAGGAAATTATTTCTGATGATGTATGGTGCAAGTGGCTTGAGGAATGTGCAAGTGGACGAGTTCCTTGCAATGATATAAAATTAAAAAGTTACTGCAGATTAACTCTGTTAAATGTATTCTGCTCTGAGAATCAAAATACAAGAAGTGCTTCTGGTGAATATCCTGATTCAGATAGTGAGAATAAAAAAAGTGTCCTCAGTTTGGAGATGCACTGTTCTTGCTGAATCCAGAATTGCCTCTCGAGGTTCATTTGGACAACAGTGGCTGTGGTATTTCAAGAGATACTTGTAAGGACGATGGATGCATTGAAGATAGTGGCTCTGAAACTGGAAGCGTAGATGATTCAGATGCTGCATCGAGACGTGCCTCTCCTTTGGTCGATGTTGTGTTTGTCCATGGCCTTCGTGGTGGCCCATTCAACTCATGGCGGATAGCTGATGACAAGTCATCAACTACCAAAGCTGGTCTAGTGGAAAGCATAGACGAAGATGCCGGAAAAGAAGGCACTTGTTGGCCAAGAGAATGGCTTTCATCAGATTTTCCTCAAGCTCGTTTCTTGACGGTCAAATACAAGGTTTGTTTTTTAATGCTCCTATTTTCTCTTATGTTTGGGAGATTATACTGGTCCCTCTAAAAGCTTAACTTGCCTACACTTTATGCTTCTTGTTGATACCATTCTTGTTCCTTCTTAAATGTTCCAAGGTCCTTACCAATTTCAAATGATTTATGCAGACAAATTTGACACAATGGTCTGGAGCCAGCTTGCCCCTTCAGGTTAGTGTTCTGGACAGTTAAAGTTGTGCATGTTGATGCACATACTCCCACCTTCTTCTTCTCTGGTTAGGCATGGACCAAGCTGTTTTCTGACTTAAAGGCACACAGTACAAATATATATCCTTGTGATTCATACAATTTTTCCTGTACATATCATTCTATTGCATTTACGTTTTTCTGAGACCTTTTCACCATTGCTATGCAATACAAAAGCTTACATCACTCAAAGTTATAATATTATCTTATCTGAAGTTTTACATGGTCTGAGATATTTTGATGTCTTTTGGTGATGGTTTGCTGTATTCTCTTGCTCAAATTGCATTTGTTTGAGATCATATTTTCTGTGTAGGAGGTGAGCTCTATGCTGTTGAGGAAGCTGGTGACTGCTGGGATCGGTAGTCGGCCTGTTGTATTTGTGACTCATAGGTAAGGAGTGTTGCTTGTTTTTTAACGCTGCTTACACATGGGCTGAAAAATCTGTAACAGCTGAACAAACTAATATTTCCTCCCCCATTTTCGTACTTGCAGCATGGGAGGACTGGTTGTTAAGCAGATGTTGCATCAAGCAAAGCTGAACAATCATGATAACTTCCTGAACAATACGATTGGACTAGTATGTGCTCGGTTGTTCATTCTTTGGATTGTATCCGGGTTCTAATCCGATTTTTGTAAGGGAAGAGTTCTAACCGTGTTAAAATGGCAGGTCTTCTATAGCTGTCCGCATTTTGGCAGTAAACTTGCTGACATGCCATGGCGTATGGGTTATGTGTTACGTCCAGCTCCTTCGGTATGTTCCTTGTGTGAGAAACTCGCAACTGATGTTTTTTATCCATCTATATTTTCTGACACTCATTCCCATAGATTGGCGAATTAAGAAGTGGGTCTCCAAGACTGGTCGAGTTAAATGATTTTGTGCGGCAGCGTTACAGTAAAGGCCTTCTTGATGTTCTAAGTTTTAGTGAGGTAAAGGGAAATGTTCTCATAAACTCGCACTGCATGCTTTCATTGCCACAACACCAAGTTATCTGAGCTTACTTCTCTGGCTTCTTAACAGAGCGATGTCACACCAATTGTTGAGGGTTATGGTGGTTGGGCATTTCGAATGGAGATAGTGCCAATTGAATCTGCATACCCAGGATATGGGGAGCTCGTCGTAAGTGTCCTATCAATTGTATTGATTTCATTGAAACCATCATATACGGAGATGTTATACTTGCTTTTATTGTGAGGGAGTTGAATGCAACATGTGGTGAGCTCACCAATCGTAACATGAATAATGATGTCAATAGTATATGTGTTTCCAAAGTCAAAGCTATTCCCAGTTGCACTGCTAAATAATATGGAACAAAACTCAGGGGCAATACTGTAGTTATCCCAACTTGACTGGAAATTAAGAGTTCAGAGTCAGATCAACGTTTATACATGTGACCCAGTTGTTATATTCTGTTTATTTTGTTCTATGTTACTATAATTTCCTCCAAATTATAATAGCCTGTTGACAAGCTTTCAAAGAAAGGTGATGCAACTTGCAATGGGAGTGATTATTAATCGTATGAATCTTTGCAGGTCCTGCAGGACACTGACCATATAAATTCATGTAAACCGGTGAACAAGAACGATCCTTCATACGCGGAGACTTTGGCATTTCTGGAGAAAAACTGTAAATTGCGTGAGAAAAGAGCCGAGTCCTAGTTTGTGTGTTCTCCCCGAATGTTGAGCTCCAGTACAGTACATCACTTGTGCGAATAGTGCACGGAATTTCGTTGGCGGTATTGAGGCTTTGTTTTCTCCGAGGTTCTTCTCTTTTTAGGAGATTTGGGCGGGGTGCTGTGTTTTATGAAGCCTGCGCCCAATTAGACACGACAATACGTTGTACATACGTTGTACATACATGGAACGAACTAAGCTGTAAATAGTGACCCTCTTTTGCTTAGCTTAAATGTTCCATCTTTGTATATAGTGTCAGACATATTAACAGGATGGATTTATCTTTATAAATTCAGAGGCACTTGCGTTTACATTATGCTCAAAGGATTCCTTTTCCTTATGCTAAATACTGTGTGTCCATTGCTTGCTCAAGCATTGGAGACGCCCTAAGCATTGGGGGCTTTTTAGTTAGCTATAGCAGATGCGTTGTGTCAGACCTTAACATCGACTATAAGAGCAGCACATCCAGTATGTTTGATATTTGTTTTGTTGAGAGGTTTGATCGATAGATTTTTGTTAGCTTTGCAAATCTCCATTTTTTCTGTTTTTTTAGCATGTCCAATTTTTCTGTTCAGAAGAGCATTGTAATATTTTTCTTAGTGGCGCATTGAAATATTGCGTAGGTGTCGTGTACGGGCCTTCAGCGCGAAGATTTTCGGCCGGATACAGCCCAAATCCAATTCCTACCATCATCTCTCTCAAGGCTGGGAACCAGAACCACCGTCGACTAAAACCCTCGCCCCTCTCCTCTCCCATCCCTCCCGCGGCGACCGGCGAGCCAGAGACCAGCTCCAGGTAGCAGCAACTCCCCATCTCCTCGGCCTTGTTCTTTCCTTCGTTTCGTTGTGGATTCTTCCCTCGCGATTTGATTTCCCTCCGAGGGATTGGGTCCAATCTGATCCGATTTACTTTATCCACCCCCAGGCGCGCGACCAGGATGGTCGACGCGTGGTGGCCCCTCATCGCCGCGGCCGTCCCGGCGATCGTGGCCGGCCAGGCCATCCGCGTCAAGCGGCGGCGCGACGAGGAGCAGCGCCTCAAGGCGGCGCGGGGCCGCGAGAAGAGCTCCGACGAGGTCTTCGTCTGCGAGCGCGTCTGCACCTCCAAGCGGATGCTCAAGAAGGTCGGCGCCTTCTCCAAGGACCCCATCCCGGACACCTGCGTCACCGTCTGCGGGGTCTCCGAGCTCGACGCCTGCGCCGACGCCTGCGCGCGCACCGTCTGCGTCAACCAGCACCAGGTGCCCAACTGGAACGACGTCTGCCTCAAGCGCTGCCAGAGCGAGTGCCTCAAGCTCTCATCCACCATCATGTAGTAGTACCCATGGGTGGTAGGTACCAGTCGCCGGGCCTCTTATCCTGGGCACGCAGTGTTTCCTGCTTTTCAGTTTACTTGTTGCCATGCTTAGAGATTTCAGACATCTGTGGCTGTCGTTTATATATCCGGAATGGAGGATGGAATCAGGTGAAATGTGCTATCCTGTTTGTTATGCTCGGTTCTTGCCACATATATGTTGTTGAGATGAATCATGGTTGCTAGCTAGCCTACCATGTACTGATTTTTCTAGGCGTAAAAGAGCCTGGTGCGTTTCTGCTATTGGATAAATTGCTTACACCGTAGAATTCCATATGTGTTCCCCTGAAGTTGCTGACTTGGTAGATCTTTGATGTGAGCATGATGCTCACTTATTAGATTTGATGGCCCTGTTGGATGAAATGCTGACTAGTTGAATTCTATACATGTTGTCAACGGTTGCTGGAGTTATCTCTATCTGGGTGTCGCACTGTTTTTTCTCTTGCGTTTGGAGTGTTTTGAAAGGCATTAGGGGTCCATATGCTAAATCTTAGAGTTGTGATGTTTTAGACCTTGTCAAGTTAAATGTTGTAACTTGTTGCATTTCCCAGTGCACCAGCCAAAGTGGCAATAACTTTTCCTATTTATGTGTTGTAGCAGCTAGGGAATGGATTACATGGCTTATTAGTTTTAGCCTTCACAATGCCGTAAGCTTATAGTTATATATCTGGAATTGATACCAATTCTGTGCCTCTTATCCTGATGCAATGTTTCATTCTTCATTTTTTTGCTGTTCAGAATCTTCAGACGTCTGCGGCTGTCGTTCGTATATCTAGAGTATCAGGATAGAGTGAAATGACTTATCCTGGTTGTTATGTTCTGTTTATGCCATCGATTCTTGCAAATTTGATCTTGACGACCATATCCCGAGACCTGTTATATTAGGGGTAACAGAGGTTGGGTTTGCCCTGTTAGATGAAATACTGACCTGTTGAATACCATATATGTTGCCAGCAGTTGCTGCCTTTGATATCTCTTTGAGTTGATTGTGATGCTTACTTCTTCCTAGATGTTAGTATATTCTCTCCAGTTCTGTAACTTTGCCATGGTGGTGATCTCTTCGAATTAAGTTAGCTTTTATGTGAGCAGGATGCTCACTTGTTGGATTTGATAGCCCTATTGGATGAAGTGCTGACTAGTTGAATTCTATATATGCTGTCAGCAGTTGCTGGCGTTGATCTCAATCTGGGTGTGACACTGATTCCTTTTTAGATTTTGAGTATTTTGAAATGCATTAGGGGTCCATATGCTAAATCTAAGTGTTGTGATATCTTAGACCTTGTCAAGTTAAATGTTGTAGGCATTGCACAAATGGTGGCTTGCTGCAGTTCCTACTACACCAGCCAAAGGGGTGATAACTTTTCCTTCAGCCAAACCATTGATGTGTTGAAGCTAGTGTTGTATTGTAGCAGTAATGGAGTGAATGGCATGGCTCATTTAGTTTAGCCTTCACAATGCTATGAGCTCATATATCTGGACTTGATACCAATTCCATGCCTCTTGTCCAGATGCAATGTTTACTTCAGTTTATTTGCTTGTTAGAATCTTCAGACGTCTGTGGCTGTCTTTCATATGTATAAAAGTATCGGGATCGAGTGAAATGGCATATCCTGGTTGTTCATTCCATCCATTCTTGCAAATTTGATCTCGACGACCATGTCCCGAGACGGTATTAGGCGTAACAGTGATTGGGTATGCTGACCTGTTGAATTCCATATATGTTGCCAGCAGTTGCTGCCTTTCATCTCTCTTTGAGTTCAGTGTGATGCTTATTTCTTCGTAGATGGTAAGTATATTGTCTCCAGTTCTGTAACCTTGCCACTGGTGATCCGGTGATATTGCATGATGGAATGGCAGTTGAGATTGAAATCCTGAATTACATATGGGGTCCATATGCCAAATCTTAAGAGCTGTGATCTTGTAGACATTTTCAGCTGGGTCATTGTTGTTTGATTAACGGTTTTGTAGCAGCTATGGAATGGATTACAGGGCTCGTTTGATTTAGGCATTTAGCCTTCCCAATGATGCGCCTGGTGGCTGCAGTTTTCCAACTTCGCAGTACTATTTCTTATTCAAAAGTAAAAGTATGCACAGGATTGTTCCATCTTCCAGTCGTCATTTAGACATTTAGGACTTGTAGGGAAATGTAGATGGAAGTTGGGGTACTATGTTGAGAAAATTCCTTATATGACACTTCCTTAAAATTATGTTCCTTATTTGACACCGGTCAAAATTTTCTTCCCTATATGGCCTCTTCCTAAAATTTCTTTCCCTGTATGACACTCTAGTGTTTTTTTTTTTTTGAAAGCCCACGTATATTCAACAAAATACCACGTACAAAGTACATAGTACAGAAACGTAAATACAACACACCATACGTAGGGGAAACAAAACCAGAGCAAACCGCAGCAACTCCTCCGGCGTCGACGACGAAGGCCGCCGTCCCCCATCTCACCGCGCCCCGAGAGCACCTCTCTTGTTGAAGACCGCCGCAAGGCCCATCCGCCGCGCAGCGGCGGAACTTGTGCCGATGAACGAGCATGGCGAGTGCCCTCCCGCTCCATCTACTCCACCTTGCCGCAGCCGTCTTCGACGTCGATGCAGACAGGAACCACCGAGCTTGCCCAGCCCTGAGTTCCAGCCGCTAGATCCGCCGCCAGCACGGATCCGACGGGAGGCCGAAGGACTCGAGCACCACGCCAGGCCTCAAGCCCCCGCAAGTCGAGCGCGACGACGACGAGCTCCCAGGAGCTCCACCGCCGGAGAAGGCCGCCCCGACACCAAACCACCCGCCAGCAGCCCCACCTCCTCCAAGGCGCCGCCGGCGGGATCTCCACCCTACCCTACTGTATATACAAGCCGGAACCGGGGATCCCCACCCTCCCGCCGCCGGAGCGGCCGACGGAGGAGGAGAATCCCGCGGCTCAGCGGCGAGCGCGGCGGACACTCTAGTGTATCTTGTTCAACAAAGAGGCATAAAAAGACCTTTGTACCCCTGGGGAAATGTTTGCTCTCTTTGTTTTGGCACCGTGGTAGGTCAGAAGCAAAATGATATCATCTCGTGGGTACGCACTTTACTCATATTTGGCATTTTCTGGGCCTGATTCTGACTCCAAAATTAACTGAAAATACTGGCATTTTACTGGTAAAGATTAAAACATTTAAAGTCTATTTCATGTTTTAAAATAAAATTTGCGAGAAAATTCTCAAATTTGCACAAACCGACCAAAAGTTGTCACTCTACGTTTTTTACCGTGTTCACAAAATTGTTTCATGAAAACAGACATTTTTTGTGGCCTGTGAAAAAAAAGACAAAATTTGATTCTAAAATAAGCCTTTTCACAAGACATAATTTTGTATTTTTTACACGGTGCACAAAAAATATCAATTATCCACAGAATGATTTTGTGATCACATACAACGTGAATATATTATCCGTGACTATTTTATAAAATTTCAACATTTCTTGGAATGTGTTTTCTTTCAAATACCGGATACATATGCACCCGGAGTCAAAGTGGATTCCACCTTTTGCTTGAATTATTATGTGCTGAAAGGGAAACTGATTCAAAAATCTCTGGTAAGATAGAAGCAAAATGTTTTTCTCTGGTAGGAGTAGGTCGTAATGCTTTATGATTCATACTCCTTAATTCCTCATAATTGGCATCATCTGTGCCTGATTCTGCCTCCAAAATATAAGCAAAAAATCCAGTATTTTACGAGTAAATTTTTAAAAAATATTTAAATCTATTTAAAGCTTTCCTCCAAAAACTAGTTAAATTTGTGGATTTGCACAAACGGGCCAGAAAAATTCGTTGAAAATACGGACTTTGCTCTATGTTCTTAACCGTCATCAACTCGATAAGTATCTGCGTCGGAATACTTTTTGAACCGGAAAATTAAGAGGGAGGCCCAACCTTTACCACAACATCCGATCCCCTCCACCGCCAATTTCGAGAAATCCACCAGGATCCGCCGACTTTCAGAAATCATCGGCCATGGTCTACGCTGCTTCCTTCCAACCTCCCGCCGCGGCGAGCAACGACGCCGCCGCCACGTCCGGCCACACCTGCCCTGCCGCCTGGATCATTCTCGACACGATGGGATACATTGCCGACCGCGACAACGCCACAAGAGCCGAAGCTCTGACGAGCACGGTGTAGAAAAATTAGGGTTGGAGCAATTTCGGCCTACCCTCTATTCCTCTGTCTTATCGGTGGTGCCGCTCACAATGCATATTGAGGCTAGAGGGTGGGACCTTTATATTGACTCCAAATTCCAGATAAATCAATCTGTTTCCAGATAGGACTCGTGACATGTTAGAACGACCACCATACCTAACAGCCCATTACCGAGCCTATTACTGTTAAACAATTAGGTCCCAGCACGCATGTGTGAGTCATGCGCCGAGTTTGAATACACAATCAAACTCGCAGGTTTTAACAATCCATAGAGCCAATCCTACGGACAACCTGGCATTCCACTCTATACTGTTCCCGGGTATAATTCCAGCATATTCATATATACTGTGTTCCAGTATAGACGTACCGGCTTCCTTAAGTACTCAATAATTCCCTGTTATTTCCGTGACACTTCCACACTGAATTTTAATTCCGGACAATGTAGTAGATATATAAAATGTTGCAAGACACAATTTCCTACATCTCCCACTTGACTGAAAACATTTTATTTCAGCTAAGTGAATTCCCATGCTATCACATGGTTAGGCGTTAATTCCTTCCTTCAGTGCATTCACGTTGTATATAAACCTTTGTGACTTTTGGAGTCAAATTATCACAAAGTAACAGGTTATGATACACCTTTCCATGACCTTAAGTTCACGAAGAAATTTCCTTAGCCATATACCTTCCTTCAATGCTTGACAAGCATCAAAGTATTCATATTCCGTAAACAAAGAATATCCATGTTTAAATTGTAAATAATAAATACCTACAAATGTAAATATTAGCACATAACATAAAAAATAGATTACCTTTCACGAAGATCCTATTTCCAAAAATAGTGTCAATATATCCACGCAGTTGAAGGTTAAGAGCACCAAAGAATGAATAATCCACGTTTCCTTGCACCAGCAAATACTTTTATGTGATTCCAACAATCTTTATGAAATTCATATTCCGTTTGCTAAAATTCCAGCAAATCCTTTTCCGTGCTAATAAAAATAGCAACAACTACGGTGGCATGGCTAAGTTCAGGTCGCACGAATTATGTCCCACGATAACTGTGGTATGACAATTATTCTTCCTTTTTTCTCACGAGTTCAAATATAATTCCTCGCAGAGTACCATTCCCTTAATCAAAAGGTACATGACAGGTTTGCACTTTTCCATAGAAAAATATATCAAAACATTCACTATGTGATTCCACTCCCAAAACGCAGGAAGCTTTGAACAATCCTTTCAGAAGAAATTAAAACTGAACCAAGCTTTCACTTCCATCAATGTGATATTTTTGAAACAATAAGAACACAGTTAGCACATATAACGATAACACAAAATAATTCACACTAACCTTTGCATATGATCATCTTCCATCATTAATAAAACCGTATGACATGATATTCCATTGATGTGAAGCTTGTTCCAATAAAATTAATTGATCTATTCAGTTAGCAAATCCTGTCATTATTCCCACCTCCTCTAAATTACAGAGTTTCCACAAAGTATAAATATTTCCTTTGTGTAAATAATTAAACAACAACAACTCCTCTAAATTCCAGAGTTTCCACAAAGTATAAATATTTCCTTTGTGTAAAGAATTAAACAACAAGCTTAGAATTGTAACTTACACTAAGCATGTTGCATTAAACTTCCATCTAAATAAATCCATTAACAATCAATAGGCATGCGGTTCCTCCTCATTGAGTTTATTGCTTCCCGCAATGCTTCCATCCATAGTTAACATCAGTAACAAGTTTCAGTATATTCTTTCCTCTAAAATATAGAGTAACTTCCTCAAATAATACACAATAGTAGCAAAGATATGATGGTCCAATTTAATTCCTCCCACTTTTCCTAAGCATGTTAATGTTGGGATAATTCCTCCCACTTTTCCTACGCATGTTAGTGTTGGGAGTTTAACTTGTGTCTTCCTTTGAGTTTAACACATATATTTCGGTGTGACTATTAATAAACACATCCTTCATGAGAAAATATCATATTCCTACTTTCCACCAATTTTCCCTTTTCCAGATCAAAAAACGAAATACCATTTGATCCACTAGAATATAAACATTAAAAATAAAATATTGGTGTGCTATGTAGTAAACAATGATTCCAATTCCATACTACCAAATTATAAATAGAATACTTCCTTCCAGTTCACAAATATAAACAGTGACTGTGATAAATAATGACTTACTCAACAAATAGTAGTATGTAATGCTTTCATAATCCAGTGAATAACCAAGAGTTGTATTCCTCCATTCAACCATGGAGTATATGACATAAGACAGCGGTGAATAATTCCATGCTCATCACATTAGTTGCAGTTCCTCAAATAGGAGTGTCCCAAAAACAAACACCGTAAATATAAGCTGATGAAGTATCATAATCCTCCCACTTAAGTATAAAATTCCAGAACTAGTAATCCACTAATTATGTTCCTTGATATGTGACGAAGTCATAAATTAGATAAAATAATTGAGCCTCTAGTGGGAGTGTAAAACCAAATGTCACATTGAAGAAAAATCCATAACTGATAGTCCTCCCACTTAAAGTTTATAATTCCAGAATTAACAAGCGTAATTCTGTTTATAGAGTATGACCAAGTCGTAAATACCATCAATAATAAATTCCGAGCATGTGTTCCTATTATCAGAATTCCTCCCTATGGAGTTATCTTCACAACGAACTTCCAATGGATTATCAAGATAAATGAGACCATTGTGTTAAATTCCATAATGCACTAATTTCCATTGAGCAATAATTCCACTCTTCCTTTTCCAAATAGCATAAATAGTAAATCCGATAGAGAAGTATAAATAATTCCTTCTCATCGTAAGTGAATATAAGAACAATAATAGTTTTCCTCCTCAAGGGAGTTTGATTGCATAATTTCCAAATTCCAAGTATATCCAATTTAGCAATAATGCCTAAGTAGACATATCTATTCCGCTTGGAATTGTTTGCATATAAATAAGTTGCTATTGTGTTCCATCAAATTATGACGTACAAGTAAAATCCAAACTATATGGAGAAGTAGTCATAAACAAGTATTTAGTGCAAAAAATAACATTCGACACACCGTTGAGTAAATATTGATTTCCTTTTCCATGGAGTGTTCTCTCTTTTCCTCCAAAAATAAGTGATGCCAATTTCTATAAACATGATTGATGCCTTCTCGTCTTTGTTATGCCAGAGAATTCCGATAAAGTGTTAAGTACTCCAATATGTTCCAGAGTACGCCGACGAATCTCAATATATTCCGATGATGAGGTCAATAGCAATTGAGAAATCATAATCATAATGAAAATAATACATCCGGCGAAGAGTTTAATTCCTCTCCCTGAGAGTGCATTCCAATTTCCTCCAGAAGAAAAATAAAATGATGCCCAATAGAAGATAAATCTCAAAAATAAAATCCTCTTCCAGGTTATGCAAATATTCCACATAATCTGTTCACTCTCAGCTAATGAATCATAAAGTGATTTTAATATAAATATTGAACTAGTTTATTTTCCTTAGTCCAAATTCCATGTTTTCCTTTTCCGGTTTAGACGTGTCAATAAATTAATTCCATCCCAGACCGTGAAAAATTAAACATGCTTAGTGGTGTCCAGACTTCAAGTATGCAAATTAATTTCCTACTGTTTTCCGTGATTTCCGACATGAACAGAGACTAAAACAGATAACAGTAGCCCTCTCCTTACTTTTGCCAGCAAGAAGTAGTGCAAACAATCAATATTCTTAGCAGAAAAATAATTAAGTGTTACCGATGTGTAGAACAGGTGAGGCGCAAAGTCGATGCACAGACGTGAACGAAGTAATTCCTTGCCGATTTCTACCATGATTGCTGATAGATTTGCTCCATGTCCTTGGTCCACGTAAATATCTTTCTAGATCGTGTATGGTAGAAATACCAACCGATTCCCCAACTCCAAGGGAACTTGTACTAGTAATTTATCGATCGATGCAATTGATGTGCAGACTGCAAATTAATTCTGACTTCATTGATCAGCATGTCTTCTTCTGTGCTTTCCTCGATCCACGCAGCCACTGAATAAATCAAGGAACGTGGCCATCGAAAACTAGCTTTCCTCAATCCTCAGCCAGCCCGCAGATGGATCGTGCCTGCCTCCTTCCGATCCACGTGCGGTATCAGCCCAACGCACAAAGGCGTACAAAAACAAACGACGATTAGACGTCCGACGCAACTGGCAGCGATCGATTCCTCGCGGGTAGTAGAGACAGATCAACCCGACTGGGAGTCTTCCGTCGGCGTCGACAAGAATTTCGCAGCGGATAAAGCGACGAGCGCCGACAGTAAGTACGCAGCGGATAAAGCGACGAGGCCAAGTATCACCGGCGGCGATCGCACGACGAACCATCGGCTCTGATACCAATGTAGAAAAATTAGGGTTGGAGCAATTTCGGCCTACCCTCTATTCCTCTGTCTTATCGGTGATGCCGCTCACAATGCATATTGAGGCTAGAGGGTGAGACCTTTATATTGACTCCAAATTCCAGATAAATCAATCTGTTTCCAGATAGGATTCGTGACATGTTAGAACGACCACCATACCTAACAGCCCATTACCGAGCCTATTACTGTTAAACAATTAGGTCCCAGCACGCATGTGTGAGTCATGCGCCGAGTTTGAATACACAATCAAACTCGCAGGCTTTAACAATCCATAGAGCCAATCCTACGGACAACCTGGCATTCCACTCTATACTGTTCCCGGGTATAATTTCAGCATATTCATATATACCGTGTTCCAGTATAGACGTATCGGCTTCCTTAAATATATTTCCTTAAGTACTCAATAATTCCCTGTTATTTCCGTGACACTTCCATACTGAATTTTAATTCCGGATAATGTAGTAGATATATAAAATGTTGCAAGACACAATTTCCTACACACGGGGCAACCCATCGCCGTCTCCTTCTTCGTCGCGGAGCCGCCGGGCGTCTCCCACTTCTGCGTCCACTGCCCCGGCCTCGACGACGACGACTTCGCCGCCGAGCCCCGCGTCGTAGACTTCATCGACAACCTTGCCCTCCTCAGGCTCTCCCTCAAACACGGTGAAGAGTACTTCATCTACAGGGCAAGGAGGCACGGCCGGCCACAGTCGCTCGAGCCGCTCCCTGGACTGCATTGCCATCTCTCGAAACTCACGGCCTTGGCCTCCATCGTCGTCATGCCGTGCGGCAGTGACGGCGAGCACTTCGTCCTGGCCGTGCTCGGACTCACGTTCAGGAGGGGGGAGTACGACTTCCACGTCTTCCGCTCCGAGCTGGGGGCGTGGACGGAGAAAGTGGTGGCTCTGGGGCCGGCCGAGCTAGGTACAAAGATGGTGACCATGGTTCCCGAGAAGGTGATCATGCTCGGAGGTGGGGAGATCGGCTGGGTGGACCTCTGGAACGGTATCCTGGTCTGCAACCTCCTCGACGACGACCCCGTGTTCCGCCTCATCCCGCTGCCGACCCTGCTCCCGGCCAACCATGTCTACAAGAACGAGAGCTCCCCGGTGCAGTTTCGCGACGTGGTTTGCGTGGACGGATCCATCAAGCTCGTCGAGATCGAGTACTGCAGGAGGCGCATAGTCCGTGAGATTCCAGACGTCTCTAAGACTAGTCACAATGGGGAGTAACTTAGACTAGTAACATGCATATGTTACTACTCTAAGTTACTACCTTCATAGTGGGGAGTAACATGTGTGTAGTGTCATATTTAATAGGTTGTACACTCATCTTGACTTGAAATGTGTGATGTTATGGTAACATAGCTAGTTACCACCATCATCTCTCTCCTCATTAATTACCCGCCACATCAGATTTTTTGCCTATGTGGCACTGATGTTACTCCTATGTTACTTCCCATTGTGACTAGTCTAAGCTGGAGGTGCTCCACGACCAAGACCTGACCCTGACGTTGGGTGCTGTGCAGACAGAGAAGGACACCTACGAGTACACAGGATGGAGGATGCTCACCTGGAACAGGGCGGTTTCCTCCGACTGCTGGCACAGGGACAGCTTGGTTCACGTCGACGACGTCGTCGTGGACGATCCGAGGCACTCTGTCTTGCTCCCTGGCCTCGTGGAGAAGGATGCTCTAAAGAACCTTGAAACAGGCTTCCCCACTCTGAGCATGGATGGTGGTGATATTGTTTACCTCAAGTCCAAGAGTACGAGTGACATAGAGGCATGGATTGTCGCCGTTGACACGAGGATGAAGACGGTGGTAGGTGTGGCGCCATTTTCTGACGAAAGATCTATGTATGAAAATCCAACCTACATTTCCTGTGCCCTGTCCAAGTATCTAAATACAGTCTAAATTTATCTCTACACTCGTATTTTTTTATATCGTGTGACTGCTAAGAAATTATGAGGTGCAGTCGGATATCACATTGGGTTTCAGATTATATCAGCACATGGGTGAACAGTGACAGCGTGATCGGGGTCCGAAATAAGCTCCTCTTTTTTTTATGAATTATTACTAATTCAGAAACCTCGAATACGGAAATGAATACACATATTGTCTGATATGTACGTCGAACGAACATGGAGTCAAAACAGGTGCACCTGAATTTTGTCGGCATACTTAATCTTGTAAAACCATTTGTAAATTGTCCTTCTATAGGTTCTCCTTTTGAGGGAGATAGTAAAATAACTTTAGAAAATTTCATGATTCTCTAGGTTTTGATTAAAGCTTAATAAGAATACCCTATATAAAAAATATTATTCTAAATTAAATATTCATAGATTCTTGTAAATATACCTTTGTCTTATGTTTAGACCAGAAATCATGTTACGAACTATTGACCCATGCATGTACCAAGTATGTTCTTCTTTAGAATTCAACTCATATTTGGCATTTTCTGGGCTGATTATGACTCGAAAATGTGACCGGAAAATTCTAGTGTTTTACTCGTAGAAATTCAGATAATTAAAAAGGCTATTTATGTTTTCTCCAAAAAAAAATTTTGAATGTTTTCTTTTAAATTTGGACAAAAGCGACAAACACTTGTAATTTGTGTCCGGCACCGGCAAGAAACCAAAATTGAAGTATTACTAGGTGAATGCCCGTGCGTTGCTACGGATACGTTTGTTAGTATAATAGAAGTGTAACATTCATGTGTAAGAAAAAAGACAGCCAACGTTTATTTTAATAACTTCTAAGATTCCAAAACACAAATGTGGGGTTTCAGTGTTTTCCATGCGGTAGATTCGAGCACCTATAATATATCTTTATGTCACGTCCAGATTTATATAATCCAAACAAAACATCAAATAGAAATTTTTAATATGGTAATATAGAATTTATATATAAATATAAAAGAAAATAATTTTCTCATTTCACCCTTCTCGACCGCGTAAGCTTTTGTTCCCTTTCAGCGTCATTGTGTCAGGGGCTATTGTCTCCATAACTGTAGATGATTAAAAACATGCATTAAAAAATAATTAACAGAAATTTCTGTAAGCTCAGAATAATCAAAACGGAGAAAATATTGCATGTTTAGATTAGATAATCCAGATTTGGCATAAATCCAGTCTACAGTACACTGAAATGAAGCAAGTAAAAAAAGCAACTGGGCTACCAACGACAGTCGTTATCTGCTCCCTCCCCCATTTTCCCCAATCCTAATCTCATCTTCCACCCACGGTCAAGCACTGTCGGCTGCTCTCCACGACTCCACCGCCGCATAGAACCATCGCCTGCTCTCCCCAGGTCCCGTCCAACTCCTAACCCCGCTGCCTCGTCTCCCATGGAATCATACCTCGCTCCAAAGTCCGGACAACACCGGTTCTGGCCGCCGTCCGTCCTCCGGCTCCGCGGCACCCGATATCTTCAGACCCGGCGCCCTCTCAACGAAGTCCCACTCTCCATCGCCGCCTGCAAGCCCGAGCCGGCTCTAAACCCCAGCCCCACCGATGGCGCGGTGTCGTCGAAGAACATATCGAGCCAGTGAGCCGCCTCCTTGCGCGACGCCCTCGTTGCTGCCACCTCTGGCGCTGCCGACGAACGGGATCGAGGACAGCAGAGGCTTGAGGCGTTGCGTGGCCTCGGATCATACCTTGTCGCTGACAAGTATTTGTCGTCGTGTCGGATTGATTCGGCTGCTGAAGCTTAATCACGGAGGAAAATAATAGGTAATCTCTATTTATATTTATATATTGGTATATCGAGTACATGACTTGGTATTTGGTAGGTGTTGGATCACAAGATATTACCTGTTTTTTCTGGTTCATGATTATGCAATAAAATCATAATCAGATTGTAAAAAATTCCTCCATATATGGTATATGCGTTTTGTTAAGTGGATTTTGAGACCAGAAACTATGCGATCCTCGTCTAGTACAAGTATATACATATGCTAAACTGTTTGGATCTAGTGTTTGTACCCCATTGCACTTCAACAATATTCCACAAGTAAAATTCATATGAAACGTCAAAGTCTGTAGTATTGTAAGATTTGAAACTGAGAAAATATTGCTAACCTTCAACTTTTTAAAGACTGACTTGTAGTATGGAAAACAAAAGAAATGAAAAAGGCAAAGGCAGATGCAGTTGTATTCGTTAGTGCAGACCATAAGGAAAGGGAATTTTAAACACAAATAAATACAGGGCTGTGATCTTTCTCTAATGATGCTAGCACCTAGATTAGTGGAGATTGATTTATGAGATTTATCAACTTGACTGAGAAGAGATGTCGAACTACTATGACCTGTATGGTAACGATGGAATACCAATTTTATTGCTTGAAGGAGCTGTCGGTGATGAGGTGCCTACTAAGCTGGCATGTTCTACCTATAAAATGGATTTAACCTACATCTTTTGCTAAGCTTATGGCAATACTTACTGATAGTTAAGGCATCAGTTTTAAGTTACTGGTTGAGCTATATGCATGTTTTTTTTATCGACTTTACCTCCAAGTACTGATTTCTGAGATTATAACTGTCATTTTATATTTCTAATCGCCTCTATAGTAACTGGACCAAGAAAAAACTGGCTAAAACTGAATCATACAAGGCATGCTTGACATTATAGACTTTTCATATGAAGAGTAAACACAATGATCCATTAGAGATATGCATATGGATTCAGCACACGGGATCTTCCGCTTAGCTGCAAGGTCTCTGTTGCGTTGAGCCCGCAGCGCCTGCCTCTCCTTGGGTGGTATGCTTTACCTACGTTTTCTTCGGCAGGCGTTCGTCACTTGCCTATCCTCGGGGGGCTTATTTTTATTGGCTTCCCTTCTGCGGGCATTTATCTCTTGCCTCTCCTCGGGTGTCAGATTCTGCCTTGCGGCCCTTTGGCTTGCGTTTCTCTCTTCAAGAATGAATGTACCAGGTGATATGGCAACCGGTGTATTAGATGTACTCTGTTTTCCATTGAGATTAGCTGCTGCAATTTTTTCTTCCGTGCATATCTCTCCTGTTCCCTTTGTCTCTTCAATTCTTTTGGATCTGCTATTTGTCCAGCGAGTAACCAATATTTAGACTGTATAAGGTGGAAGTAGGTCAGAGGTGGTGATATGTTTACCTGAATTGCTGCCGTCCGTTATATCTTGGAACGGAGCCAGTAGTAGGCTTTGATGGTCCCATATGCAACACACTACTTATCCTATCTGTCATAAAATGAGGATCTGTTATAAAACGAGGATTCTGTACAAGTCATGTCTTACATGTTTTACATGTTTTGCAGTTGAAATTCGGGATATCTCTCCCGTTCCTTTTGTCTTTTCAATTCTTTTCGATCTGCGATTTGTCCTGCGATGCAAAAACATTTAGGCATTATTTAGGCATTACAAGATCGACTGTAGCTTAAAGGTTGTGATGTATTTACCTGAACTTCTGTCATTGGTTAGGTCTTCGAATGGAGTCCTTACCCAGTACGCTTTGATGATGCCATCGAAATGACGAATCTATCGAGAAACCAATGAGGACTCTGTCGAGAAACTTTGAGACTTTTGTTTCCTTTCAGGCAAAGCAAGGCAAGGGGAGCATCAAAATCACAAGCAAACGAAGGTATTGTTCCATCAACGACATCTATGCATTCAGCTTCTATCATAGTGAAACAGGTACATCCAGTTACTCACCGCGTCAATTACATTCGAGTGCAGGGCTCAGAGCCAATCGCCACAGGCCGGACGCGATGACTACCTGGTAACCTGGAGACGGCGTATCAACCGGCAGCGCAGTCAAGGACGGCAATCTCGACCTGGTAAGCTCGGCAGCGGCTGGCAGTCGATCTCAGTGGCAGGCGATCGGCAGGTTGTGATTGGTTTTGACTGGCTGCTTGGTTCATCCGACTGGTTTGGCAAGTAATGATTGGTTTTGATGGCTGATTGATACTTTATGATTGGTCCGTGTAATCATCTGTTTCCCCTTGTGTTAACCTTGGAATAATTACCGTGGGGGATTTAATAACCCTCTGCAGTTATGGTAGGATTTGATGACGGGATGCGTGGAGAAAAAAATCGTGAGGTTTGGGAATTTCGAAAGGCCATAGGCCGATCTTTATTAAGATAGAAGAGGAGGGTACAGCAAGCTGGACACACAAAGTGTGTGCCAACGAACGGTTACAGGATGAAGGAGCTGAGCCAGACAGGCCTGACCAGCCGAGAAAAAACCCCACTGGGCATCTACTACACCCTCAGTACAAGCACGATCAGAGTGCCGTTACCCTGCCGGCAGAGCGCCAGAGAGCAATTTCCTCTCGAATGCCATCGAAGACCATCTCCTCTTGTTGGCTGCTGTTTTCGAAGATCCTGCGGTTCCTCTCCTTCCACAACCTCCAGTGCACGAGGATCACCACGGTATCGAAGTCGCGCCTCAGGTGCTTGGGCGCTCGCTTCTTGACTTGCAGCCACCAATCTTCTGTGCTCGCGAACGCCGGACTCGGAACGGGGAAGTCGGTGTTTGTCCAGGACCTGATCATCCGCCACACCTGCGAACTGAACGAGCAGTGCACGAACAAATGCATACATGTTTCAGGAGCCGAGTGGCAGAGCTGGCAGGAGTCGCCGTGCGGCCAACCGCGCTTCTGAAGGTTGCAGCGCGGCGGCGCCTTCGATTTCCAGATCGCTCCAGCGCAGGGAAATCGGACGTTGGCGGCGAAGAAAAGTCTATAAGCCGACTTGGTAGAGTAGCTGCCGTCAGTAGAAAACCGCCAGATAAGCTTGTCCTCCTCGCCTGGCTGAAGATGGACTGTGAGGAGGAGGTCCCAGAGGCATAGATATTGTGAGATTGCTTGTGTAGAGACCCCTCCTCTCACGTCTCTGACCCATCTGTGGTTCCGCAAGCCGGCTGCGACCGAGATGCCGGAGTTGGGGACGTACGTCGCCAGGATGGGAAAGTGAAGATGGACTGTGAGGAGGAGGTCCCAGAGGCATAGATATTGTGAGATTGCTTGTGTAGAGACCCCTCCTCTCACGTCTCTGACCCATCTGTGGTTCCGCAAGCCGGCTGCGACCGAGATGCCGGAGTTGGGGACGTACGTCGCCAGGATGGGAAAGGCATCGAAGATGGACTGCTTGGAGGGCAGCCAGGCGTCCGTCCAGAAGCGTGCTCGTTCGCCATTGCCCAGCTTGACGAAGGTGGCTGCCTTGCAAAGGGCTGCCGCGTCAGCCTCATCAGGTTGGGGAACAAGGCTCCAGGGTCGCGGGCTGTCCGCCCAACGCAGCCACGGCCATCGGCAGCGCATTGCGCAGCCGAAGAAGCGGAGGTTGAGGATGCCGACTCCTCCATACTCGGTCGGCATGCAAACCCTAGACCAAGATAGGAGGCAATGCCCTCCATTGATTTCCTCTTCGCCACGCCAGACGAAGGCACGACAGCGGCGGTAGATGATCTTGAGAGCCCAGGCAGGCAGCTGCAGCACCGCCAGGAAGTGCAGAGGCAGCGCCATGAGTACCGATCGGGTGAGCGTGAGCCGCCCTCCAGGGTTTAGCAGTTTAGGGATCCAGCCCGGCAGCCGATCAGAGAACTTGTCAATGATGGTCCAGATATCCGCCCGGCGCAGCTTTCCAATGGCAAGCGGGAGGCCGAGGTAGCGGATAGGGAACTCACAGTGTTGTCACTGGAAGAGGTTGGTCACTGCCGTCACCGTCTCGGCGTCACACCGGATGCAGGTGATGGTGCTCTTGCTCAGATTGATCTTCAGGCCAGATGCCGCTGCGAAGAGCTTCAGAATCGAGAGGATCACCTCGCAGTCTGCTTGGTAGGGGCGGAAGAAGATCACCGCATCGTCGGCGTAAATCGAAGCTCTTGGCACCCTCTGGTCAAGTTTTAGGTCAGACAGAAGGCCGCGATCCACTGCCCACTGTAGCATCGCCTGCAAGGCATCCATGGCGAGGGTGAAAAGAGCAGACGACAAAGGGTCACCTTGGCGGACGCCACGTGCCACGCGAAGGAGTCGCTGCGATCGCCGTTGATGCAGATGGAAGTTGACGCAGTTGACAGCAGGCAGCAGATTCAGTATCGCCATTTGGGCCCAAACCCCCGCCGACGCAGCACCTCCAGCAGGAATTCCCATGAAACCGAATCAAAGGCCTTCGAGATGTCGATCTTGAGTAGGGCAGTGGCGGATTTCTTCTGGTGTAAAAACCTGGCAGTGTTACGGACCAGCTTGAAGTTCGCATGGATGCTACGGCTGGCCACAAACGCGCTCTGCGCATGGGAGATTAGCTTCGGGAGCAGGGGAGCCAGCCTGGTTGCAAGGAGCTTTGTGAAAATCTTGGAGAAGCCGTGAACAAGGCTTATTGGCCGGTAGTCCTTGATGTCCAGCGGGTTCTCATTCTTTGGCAGCAACACCATGATGGACGAGTTCATGCAACCTAGGTTCAGGCAGTGGCCTCGTGAAGGTGTTGTAGCGCAGGCATAAGATCGTCAGCGATGGTATCCCAGCACAGCTTGAAGAAGAGGCCAGAGAACCCATCCGGCCCCGGAGCTCGGTCGGAGGGCATCTCCGAGATCACCTTGCGCACCTCCTCGCGAGTAAAGGGGGCCTCAAGGGCAGCAGCTTCCGTGGCCGAGACGCCGGCGAGGTTGATTCTGTCCAAGTTCAGAACCCGCTCCCGGCTCGGAGCCGAGCCCATGATGTCACGAAGTATTGAAACGCCAGGTCCAGCTTGTCGTCAGCGCCCCGTGGCCACCCTATCCCCAGAGCGGAGGGCCAGGATCAGGTGCCTACGCCGCCGCGCGTTGGCCTTCATGTGGAAGTACTTCGTGTTGGCGTCGCCTTCTTGTAGATCCCGTACCCTAGCTCTTTGCCGCAGTCGAACACGCTCAAGGGAGGCGAGGGCAAGACATTTGCCAAGGAAACATGCTTTCGCACAGTTGGTCGCACCGTGCTGGGACGATGTTGGACGAAAAACCAACGGCAGACTAAGGAACCAAATTTTCTTTTTAGATAGTAGAGATAGAGAAGAGAAGATAGAGATTTGAACCGGAAAAGAGGGAGGCCCAACCTTACATAATCCGGTCCCCTCTGCGGCCGCTTTCGTGCCCCTGCTGCAATCCACTGACTTTCAGAAGTCACCGGCCATGGTCTACGCTGCTTCCTTCCGACCTCCCACCGTGGCGAGCAACGACGCCGCCACCTCCGGCCAACCCTGCCCTCCCGCCTGGATCCTCCTTGACACGCTGGCCTACATGGCCGACCGCAACAACCCGACCAGAGCGGAAGCCCTGATGAACACGGGGCAGCCCATTGCCGTCTCCTTCTTCGCCGTGGAGCCGCCGGGCGTCTCCCACTTCTGCGTCTACTGCCCCGGCCTCAAGGACGGCGACTTCGCCGCTGAGCCCCGCGTCGTCCACTCCAACGGCCACCTCGCGCTCCTCAAGCTCACCCTCACAGACGGCCCGAAGTCGTACGACACGGACGGGTTCGCAACTTCCCACGCAGAGTACTTCATCTACAGGCAAGAAGGCACGGCCGGCCACAGTCGCTCGAGCCGCTCCCGGGACTGCACTGCCATATCTCGAAACTCACGGCCTTGGCCTCCATCGTCGTCATGCCGTGCGGCAGTGACGGCGAGCACTTCGTCCTGGCCGCGTTCGGATTCACGTTCACGAGTGGGAAGTACGAGTTCCACCTTCCACGTCTTCCGGTCCAAGCCGGGACGTGGACGGAGAAAGAGGTGGGGCAGGCCGATGTTAGATATAATCTTGCCTAATCACGTGAGTCTAGCAAGTCCGGTTTAGAGTTTGTGTAGTTGGTAGTTTCCTAGACTAGATTGGTTTGCACGTTCAGTTCTGATCCTTGATGGATCAGTATACGTGTGGTCTCAACTAGAATAGGAAAGTCTGAGTACTAGTCCGGTTCGTACGTGAGTTCATGTACGAGTAGGTTTAGTTATATTTGAGTCGGTCGATGGTGCATATATATGCACAGGTCCTGTACCTCAAGATTGTACCGAGAGACATTGAGAAATAAAGAGAAAAAGAACAAGGCACGATATGTGCCTTTGGCTATAGTTTTTCGTGTTTGCGTGTTTATCTAGTTTGATGTGATTCGATCCTGTGGGCGAAACCCAACAATTGGTATCAGAGCGAGGTCGAATATTTGAAGCCACGCTTGCCCCGGGGAGGCGACCCGTACTAGCGCCTCGGGGCGGGCGATCGTTGTTCGGCGGAGCGACCGAAGGAGGCGGCAAGGAGATGTCGTCGGAAAGCCGGTGGAGGTGGATGATCGTTGATGCGAGTGGTGGTGCCGAGATGCGGTGCCGGGAGTCTCGTCAAGATCGTCAACCGGGGTGTTAGAAGAGTCGAAGTGTGTGCATATTTGCACGTGTGGTCGGCGTCGTGTCAGTGAGTCGTCGGTGTGTCCAAGTACTCAGTCTCTATGAGGATCCGTTGCAGTTGAAGCGCGTCACGGTCGAGGGCTGTCCGGTGCCGGAGTGTCACCGAGGGCGAGGGACGTGCGCGGAGACAAGGGTGTCTCGACGAGAGGATGAAGCTCAAGCGTATAGTGGGACGAGGACCAGTGAAGGTGAGCCTCTTCAATGAGGACATGTCTCTGCATGAGACGGCGTGATCGTCCGTCGGCATGTATGCGTGTGGTGTGGCCGAAGGTGTCCACATGATAACGACGTGACTGGGAGTCTGGATCATGCGTTGAGTTGAGTCGAAGGTCGTGGATCTGTAAGGAATCAAGACCAGGGGGAGTACGAGGAAACGACAAGTCAAGATTAGGGGGAGATTGTTAGATATAATCTTGCCTAATCACGTGAGTCTAGCAAGTCCGGTTTAGAGTTTGTGTAGTTGGTAGTTTCCTAGACTAGATTGGTTTGCACGTTCAGTTCTGATCCTTGATGGATCAGTATACGTGTGGTCTCAACTAAAATAGGAAAGTCTGAGTACTAGTCCGGTTCGTACGTGAGTTCATGTACGAGTAGGTTTAGTTATATTTGAGTCGGTCGATGGTGCATATATATGCACAGGTCCTGTACCTCAAGATTGTACCGAGAGACATTGAGAAATAAAGAGAAAAAGAACAAGGCAGGCTATAGTTTTTCGTGTTTGCGTGTTTATCTAGTTTGATGTGATTCGATCCTGTGGGCGAAACCCAACAGCCGAGCTAGGCTCAAACATGGTGACCATCAATTCCAACAAGGTGATCACCCTCGGAGGTGGGGAGATCGGCTGGGTGGATCTCTGGCACGGTATCCTGGTCTGCAACCTCCTCGATGAGGACCCCGTGTTCCGCGTCATCCCGCTGCCCAACCTGCTCCCGGCCAACCATGTCTACAGAGATAACAGCTCCCCGTTGCAATTTCGCGACGTGATTTGCGTGGACGGATCCATCAAGCTCGTCGAGATCGAGTACTGCAGGAGGCGCATAGTTCGTGAGATTCCGGACGTCTCGAAGCTGGAGGTGCTCCACGACGAAAACCTGACGGTGGTGGGTGGGGCTGTTCAGACGGAGAAGGACACCTTCGAGTACACAGGCTGGAGGATGGTCACCTGGAACAGGACGGTTTCCTCCGACTGCTGGCGCAGGGGCACCTTGGTTCACGTCGACGACGTCGTCGTGGACGACCCGATGTACTCTGTCTTGCTCCCTGAGCTCGTGGAGAAGGATTCTCGAAAGGCCCTTCAAGCAGGCTTCCCCACTCTGTGCATGGATGGCACTGATGTTGTTTACCTCAAGTCCAAGGTGAGTACGAGGGACAGAAATGCATGGGTCGCCGTTGACACGAGGAAGAAGACGGTGGTTGGTGTGGCGCCATTTTCCGACGAAAGATCTATGTATGGAAATCCAAACTACATTACATGTGCCTTGTCCAAGTATCTAAATTAATGCAGTGTAGTTTATATAAAGACTAGAAAGATACCCGCTGCAACATTTCTATAGATACTACAAATATACCTGCGCGTTGCAGCTGGAATCTATTTAGAAATTATATTGTGTAAACAAATGGGCATGAAAGGCATGATACATTAAGTCGTCTAAAAGAATATGCAAAATTCAACTTGTCATAGTCGAGAGGGATATTAAATTTAATCAACATGAAATGAGCGTGTATTAAATTATTAATATGGACAATTAGATGGTTAAAGGAATGGATAATGTGAAGTTTGCATGTAAATATTAATATTAGTTAGTGGATATGACATGGAAAATTGATTGGCTTTTGCATGTTGAGATAGAAAAATAATTAATGCATGCGTGGGGTTTTGCCAAGGTGAACGTCGAGACAAATTCTTGAGTAAGAGAACTATCATGTAGATATGGCAAAAAAATATATAAGAATTTCCAGGCTATGCATCTAAATGCTTACACCAATTTATTTTGTTACCAAAATAATTCACAGTGTTCTTCTGATTTAACATCGTAACATTGATTCGCGAAGAACCTAAATACAAAACTTTGTCAATCGAATGGTGTATAGCACAATGAGCATAAGATATCAAACTCGGCGAAGAACTGTTGAGCTTAAAATCATAATCCTTCCATCCTAGGACTTTATTCTCCATGCCAGGAACAATAATTTTATCCGCTAAAAAAATATGAACGACAAAGCGATCATATAGTTACTAGAAAAAGAATTGCGAATCCTATGAATATAGCTGAACATATAAGCTGTTTTTCAACGAAAAGTGGAATGTGGAATTGATTTTATTGATAAACGTAGGGATTACATAAACTTAGGGATAATAGAGTAGAATATCCATGATGGAAGCTCAGCTACGATCTTGTACTTACTAGTTGAAAGTTCCGTTTCCATGCATTGCAATAGATCAACCGGTTACTCTACAAAACTGAAAAAAAAATGCTTTTGCTATTTACATATGTGTCCAAATAAAGGTACAATTTCTACCTTTAAAAAATAATATATACCGTGAAAAATCGGGAGGGGGGCATATGCCCCCTCAACAATAACTTACCACCTTTGTTAATTTTTATGTTAATGTAAAGCAATACTCCCTCCGTCCTAGTTTGTAAGGCTCAATTTGCAAATCTCTTGGACCAAGGTGCTAATTGATTAGAGGTAAAGTCTTGCATGCATTGGTGGGAGAGGCAACCACCCACTCATAGAGAGGGAATTAAATAGAGGGGGAATTTAATGCAATTGTGCCTAAGAGGTTGGACAAATTGTTTTTGAGATTGTGCCCTACAAACTAGGACGAAGGAATTATAATGTATGGATAAAATAAGGGGAGGAGATGGGGACCAGCAGGTACCCTGACCTCCCCTAACAATCTGAAATCCTTTGTAAATTTCAGATTTTAATTTGGCCTTCTCTTTGATCGGCGCCCTTAAGATGATTTGATTCCTGCCTCCACGGATAAACTCAAAGTATATAAAATTTCTTGCCCTAGGAGCTCCGGATGGTTGGGAATAACCTTCAATTTTTATTTGTGGCATGAAGAAGGGCGGGCATGGTGGCTACGTAAGCCTAGTGCTAGAAAAGTGACACACAAAATCGTAATAATCTCTAAATGCGTTTTTGTAAATATAAACTCAACTAAAGTTAATAACTTTTTTTACTTGAGACAAAGCCAAATAACTGGGATCAGATTATAGTTTGTACTTTCATTCACAGCGTCCTAATCATTTTTAATATGATGGTGGATATATGTTTCAATCAATAGACTCGATTTTTTAACCCTTTTCTAGAGCTTCTCAATGGTATTGCCTTCAGAGCACAGTAACATTTCAATCCATACCAATTCACAAGAGAGTGAATTCTTTGAGTTCTAACCATTAGAACAACATTTATGACTATATCGATACCACATTTGTTTTTTCTTACAAAAATTGCAACAAACGACCGAAAAGTTGTTTTGGCACATGGGCACCGGTGATCACGGTTTTCAATTTTTTTGAAAAACGCACTTTATGTTACAAAAAGTTCTGGGAACAATTATACTGGTACATATACATATTATCAAGGTACACACAAAAATTCATTTATAAATACGTTGTATTTTGGGCTACACAAAAAAGAGAAATTCGAGACAAAATGGGTGATTGTTTACTATTTTCTACAACCACAAATTTGTTATTTTTCTCTAGCCAAAAATAAAAGATATTTTCCACCGAAACTTTACACAAATATATATACCATATAAATGTATTCACATTCAAATAATTGATTTTTTAAACTCAAAAGTACCATTTTAAAAAAATCAAAACCGCTCAGGACCATGGCGGTGTTCGTAGGCAGAGGGGCAGTTCTGATAAATGCGCTACACTCTGTGTGCAGGCTGACTGGAGGCTGCCTAATCTAAGCGATCAGATCCCAGTTCGCCTTGGTGATCTTCTGGGGGCTTCTATGGTACCCCAGTCTGTGCAGAGTCAGCTTGAGCCTACGCCGGCAGGTACTTCAGCGATGCTGGTGCCAGTTCTTCATGTTAATGCAAAGATGGCTCTAGGTGAGGAAGTGCTGCTTCTGTCGAGGAATGAGGGCAACGATCAGGTTAGTCCGAATCCTCAGACAGTCGCGGCAGTTGGGACGGATGAGGCCGTGGAAGCTGGAAATGCGATTGCCAGTTCTCCAGAAGCTAGCAGCCGGGGATGTTCTGCTAGCCAGGTAGTCCGGTTCTCACAGGGCAGAAGTGATACAGAGGTAGAGTCTTTGTATGCGGAGGCAGACTATGAGGATATGCAGTTTGCGACCCCAAGCGCTGATAAGGGACAGTATCCCTACCAGTTTGGGAGGGAGCATTATTTCAATGTTTCCCTCTCGCTGGAAGAAGAAGTTGTGGGGAGGCGGAGGTTGAGCAGGATGTCTCCAGTGCTGCTGCTGTTGCTGCCACTGCTGGCCCAGGGCAGTGGGTGGAAGATGTCAATGGTGCTGCAGCGATGGAGCTGGCAGCTATGGGTAAGATCAGGGCTTCTGTGCGAGAATTCTGAAATCCTTGGCATCGCCGTTGTTTAAGGAGGTGGAATCCTTCTCGAAGCTAAGGCCGGAAGCGGAACCCTTCACGCCACGCAGAAGCCTGAGACTGACCACGCCTGCAACGACGAAGCCGGTGGGAAAGAAATCTAAAGCGGCATCGGCTGCAGAGAATGCTCTTTGCAAGGCGCTGGGGATTGCGCCAACAGAGTTGACTGCGAGTGATGAATCTGTGCAGGAACTCAAGAGCCTGTTTGATTCACCTTTACAGGAGCCGCATCTCAGGGTTCTGGCAGCAGTGTTTGGTAAAGCAATGCCACAACAAGAGGAGCTCCGGCTATCTGTTTGTCGGGAGGTCTGTGTACTGGCTTAGGCTAGTATGCTGACAGGTGTTTCTGGGATATTTCTTTAATGGATCTAAATCCTGAGGTGCTTAGCTGGAATCCCCGTGGACTTAACGACTCTGCGAAGCGGGATTCAGTGAGGGAGGTTGTGGCCTCTCTGCGAGTGAACATTGTTGGTTTACAGGAGACGAAGATGGAGCATATGGACCAGTTTGTGGTGCAGCAATGTTTAGGACCATCCTTTGATGGGTTCTTCTGCTTGCCTGCGGTGGAGACAAGGGGAGGAATTCTGCTGGCCTGGAACACGTCGGTGGTTAGCATCTCCACTCTGTCTTTAGATACTCATGCGATTACTGGAGAGGTGCGAGTGGGTCAAGCTGAACCATGGTGGATCACAGTGGTGTATGGGCCGCAATCCAGCGAGGACAAAGCTCAGTTTTTGACGGAATTGGCTGAGCGCAGATCGCTTTGCCCAGGTGCCTGGCTTGTAATTGGAGACTTTAATATGATTTTATCAGCATCGGAGAAGAGCAATGACAATCTGGATCGGGTGAGCATGCGTCGGTTCCGACATTTTGTCGACACGCAGGAGCCGCATCTCAGGGTTCTGGCAGCAGTGTTTGGTAAAGCAATGCCACAACAAGAGGAGCTCCGGCTATCTGTTTGTCGGGAGGTCTGTGTACTGGCTTAGGCTAGTATGCTGACAGGTGTTTCTGGGATATTTCTTTAATGGATCTAAATCCTGAGGTGCTTAGCTGGAATCCCCGTGGACTTAACGACTCTGCGAAGCGGGATTCAGTGAGGGAGGTTGTGGCCTCTCTGCGAGTGAACATTGTTGGTTTACAGGAGACGAAGATGGAGCATATGGACCAGTTTGTGGTGCAGCAATGTTTAGGACCATCCTTTGATGGGTTCTTCTGCTTGCCTGCGGTGGAGACAAGGGGAGGAATTCTGCTGGCCTGGAACACGTCGGTGGTTAGCATCTCCACTCTGTCTTTAGATACTCATGCGATTACTGGAGAGGTGCGAGTGGGTCAAGCTGAACCATGGTGGATCACAGTGGTGTATGGGCCGCAATCCAGCGAGGACAAAGCTCAGTTTTTGACGGAATTGGCTGAGCGCAGATCGCTTTGCCCAGGTGCCTGGCTTGTAATTGGAGACTTTAATATGATTTTATCAGCATCGGAGAAGAGCAATGACAATCTGGATCGGGTGAGCATGCGTCGGTTCCGACATTTTGTCGACACGCAGGAGCTCAAGGATCTTTATATGCATGGGAGAGTGTTTACCTGGAGCAATGAGAGAAGAACGCCAACGATGTCAAGAATTGACAGAGCCCTTGTGTCGATAGATTGGGACCTTTGCTTCCCTGATTCGCTGCTTTTGGCTCTGTCTTCTTCGGTTTCTGATCATGCCCCTCTCCACCTTTCGATGAACGCTAGTCACAGACCGAAGCAGCGCTTTAAATTTGAACTGTTCTGGCTCAAACTGGAGGGTTTTGAGGATGCTGTGAAGGAGGGGTGGGTGTGTGCGCCTGTTATTTCGGATCCTTTTTTGCGTCTGGACGCATGTTTCCGTAACCTGGCTGCACATCTGCAAACCTGGGGTGATAGGAGGGTCGGCAACATCAAGCTCCAATTGGCAATGGCCAACTTCCTCATCCACCGTTTTGATGCTGCACAAGACCGGAGACAGCTATCAGATGGGGAGTGGTGGCTCAGAAAAACCCTGAAGCTGCTGGTTCTTGGGCTTTCTTCTTTGGAGAGGACAATGGCTAGACAGCGTCGAGGCTGAGATGGCTTAAGGACGGGGATGCAAATACAAAACTCTTTCACGCGGTAGCAAATGGACGTAGAGTGAAGAACTTTATCCCAGCGATACGCCACAATGGAGTCCTGGTGACTGATCAATCGCAAAAAGAGGAGGTGTTTTTTCAAGAGTACAACAATCTGCTGGGCAACATTCAGAACAGGTCGGAAACTATTGATCTTGAAGCCCTAGGGATGCAGCAGCATAATTTGGAGGAGCTAGGAGATATATTCACAGAAGAGGAGGTGTGGATGGTGATTAAGGAGCTCCCTGCGGAGAAGGCTCCTGGGCCTGATGGTTTCATCGGTGCCTTCTTCCACCGAGCTTGGCCCATCATTAAAAATGAAATCATGGCGGCGATCTTTAAGCTGTATGTTGGAGATGGCCGCAATTTTGGCAGGCTAAACCGTGCCCTCATCATTTTAATTCCAAAGAAGCCGGACGCCGAGGAGGTTGGGGATTTTAGGCCGATCAGTCTTATACATAGTGTTGCTAAGCTGTTCTCTAAGCTCTTGGCTAATCGTCTGAGGCCAAGAATGGAGGAGTTGGTTAGTAAGAGCCAGTCTGCCTTCATTAAAGGGCGCAATCTGCATGATAACTTTGTGCTGGTTAGACAACTTGCGAGGAAGATAAATGGGAGAAGAGAAACAGGAGTACTCATTAAGCTGGATCTGTCTAGGGCGTTCGACTCCTTGTCCTGGGCTTTTTTGCTGGAGGTCCTTCGACAGCTTGGCTTCCCTGAGCTGTTCATTTGCTGGCTTGCGATCAGCTTGAGGACGGCGAGTACCCGGGTTGCAGTTAATGGAGTCCCAGGGAGACGGATCACTCATGCTCGAGGACTGCGCCAGGGAGATCCCCTCTCCCCGCAGCTTTTCGTGCTGGCTATGGAGGTGGTATCCTGCTTGATCAATAAAGTGACCGAAGCTGGTCTGCTGCTACCAGTGGGGAATTGTACGCCTGTGCAACGGATTTCAATTTATGCAGATGATGTGGTGATCTTTGCGAAGCCAGAGGTGCAGGATTTGGTGGTTATAAAAGAGCTCCTGGCTATTTTTGGGGAGGCTTCTGGCCTACGGGTAAACTACAGAAAATCCTCGGCAACATTGATCAGGGGAGGAGAGCAGGAGAAGATCCGGGTGGCGAGGATCCTGAGCTGTGCGATTACTGAATTTCCCATTCGGTACTTAGGGCTGCAGCTTGCGCTAAGGCCGCTTACCAAGGCGCAGTGGCAACCAATGATCGACGCTGCAACTAGAATCGTGCCAGCTTGGCAGCGTGGCATGATGGCGAGACCGGGCAGGATGGTGATGATCACAGCGGTGATGGCTGCTCGCCCTGTGCATCACCTGATGGTGGCGGAAGCGCCAGAATGGCTCATTGAAGAGCTAGAGAGCTCTTGGCGCGGCTTCTTCTGGGCTGGCAAAGAGAAGGCCAATGGTGGCCAATGTCTGGTGGCTTGGGATAGAGTGTGTAAGCCGAAGGAATATGGGGGCCTGGGCATCAAGGATATGCGGCTTCAGGGGCTGGCATTGCGGGTGATGGCAATGGCTCAGGCGTACTGACCTATCGAGGCCATGGCAAGGACTTCCGATGTTGCAGGATAAGGAAGCTAAGGGGGTATTCGATAGCCTCGTCTCAATCAAGGTGGGAGATGGCACTCGTACAATGTTCTGGACTGATCGATGGATTCAGGGAAAGTCTGCAAGCCATTATGCGCCAGGGTTAGTGTCACTGATTGCTACTCGTGCAAGGAATCGAAGGACGGTGGCAGATGGAGTTGTAGATAATAACTGGCTCAAGGATGTCTCGGGTACTATGGCATACCTGGGAGCGCGAGAGTGTCTTGCGCTTTGGGCAGCACTGCAGAAGGTCAACAGAGTTGATAACACTCCTGATGATTTCAGTTGGCCGTGTTCGAAGTCTGGTGTATACACAGCTAGCTCAACGTATGGGATGTTGATGCAAGGACAGGATCCTTTTCCTTTAGCGGATGCAATCTGGAAGAATGGTGCACCACCTAAAACAAAACTTTTTATGTGGCTGGCGGTTCGGAAGCGGCTTTGGACAGCTGATCGTCGGGTTAGGCATGGGTTGCAACAGGTAACTTCGACCTGCTTCGTCTGTCTCCAGGAGGAAGACAACGCAGAGCACATTTTGATGCAATGCATCTATGCAAGGGAGGTCTGGCTAAGGTGTCGACAAGGATTGATGATCAACTTCGAGACGCCTTCGCAAGACAGCACGATCCAGGGGTGGTGGACAGAGGAGCGAGCAAGGTTCAGGACCAAAGATAGGAAATGGTTCGATGCACTTGTTTGCATGGTTTGCCATGCCATCTGGAAGAACAGGAACGCCTGGTGTTTCAGCAACGCTAGGCAGCAGTTCCCTTCCGACAGACTGGCACGCCAAGTGTTGGATGAATTCACTTCCCTGAGAGTGATTCGGAGAGGAGTTACAACCCATGCTGCGAGAGAGTAGTTAGGTTTTTTGGAGAGGTTTCAAAGGCGTTTTTTGGGTTGTCAAAAACGCCATTCTTGTAAATATACTCTGCCTTCTATAAAATTATGGTACGCAATTGCGTACTCTCGAAAAAAAAAAATCAAAACCAGGATACGCTCGTGCATGCCCACGTGCACCAAATCCATATTTAGTACTGGGCCTCACCGAAAATCTAAAGATGACACATGCAGCCCGTGATCCACAGTAAAACCTAGGGCTACCTACATGGCAACTTGGCAAGTATGACCCAGAATCCCTGGTTTGGCCAGCCAGGATCATACATGTCACAAGCTAATAGGACACACTCGAAACATGCGGAAATTCAACAGGTGGGCTCGCTAGATAGATGGTGAACCAACCAAGAGTGTCTCAACTAGGATCAAAATAAAAAAAAATTGCCCGTTTCAAAAATAAAAGACCAAATGCCACCAAGGGTGCTCGCAAGAAGCATTCTCTCACTCATAAATAAATAAGTAGTTATCACAAATTGATAAACATGCTCTGATTTCTCTTATCGAATTTCATTCAGATTTCTAGTATTCCGAGTTGCTTGGGAAAATGTCTAGTCAGGGTCGGTTCTGTTCAGAGTTGTGTGTATAGATACTAGTATTTTCACTACCGGAAAACTAGATGCTGCCCCACATCCTCGATGTTGATCAGAACCTCAATTGTGTTTTGGATTGCATCACAATAGGAGTAGAACGTAACGGAGCGGAACCGATCCGAAATAGCCAGCCCAAAGCGCCTAGGGCTCAGCTAACTGAGATGTAAGCTGATGTGTCGGCGCCGCCACCTGTTCTTCTCATAGGGACATAGGTCGACGGATTCATTGGGTCATGCGGCCATCCTCGAATTGCCAGACATTCCGCCATTAGCAATTTGTCGTGGAGTGCCAACCATGCAAAGAATTTGCATTTCGACTTGACCGATGCCTTCCAAAGTTTGTCAGGCCGGAAAGGGGCGCATCACTCAATGCGTCCAATGCAGTTTTGGCACGACCGTTGGCTGCAATGTGGACCTCTCAGAATTCAATACCCCGAGCTATATGCCATTGCCACAAGGAAGAAAAGGGGAGCATCACCCAGGAGCATAAGGCGCAAGCACGTCTTGCACAGCAGCTGGAATTCGTCGATGGGCCGAAGCAGTTCAACTCCAAGGTGCGTGCCAAGTATGTTGCGCGCTTCCACGAGAAGCCGTTCGGGCCTCTCGCCGCGAAGCTTGCCCGGGCTACTGGCGTCGACTCGGCGGCTCGCATCCTCCTGCCTGACGACGAGTTGGCGCCGCTGGCTGGCGAGGACCTTGGCGGCCTTGCCTGATGTCTGCGGTCGGATTTGGGCCCCCATCTGTTCTCATGTTAGCAAAACTCGAGTTTGTTCGTCTGTTCTGTTCTCTGTTTGCGCCGCCTGTTTGCCGCGCTTCGCCTGCTTGCGGCTTCCCGCTCGCGGGCGCCTGTTTAGTCTGCGGTGCTTAGGCCGGGCACTCGTGCTCCTCGCCGGCCGTGTTGTGTTTTGTCTGTGTTTGTGTCTGTTCTCCAAGCTGCGCGCTCTCCCCGTTGGAGGCGTTGCCCTGTCAGTTCAGTTATTGTTAAGTTTTGTCTTGCACCTGTGTCTGCTGAGTTTGCTCAATGGATAGGTCCTTCTCAATTTTGAACTGGAACCCGCGTGGGCTGAACGCTCGGGCTCGGAGTCTTGCAGTCCAGTCGTTGGTTGATCAGGTGCGCTGCTCGGTGCTGTGTCTCCAGGAGACAAAGCTCGCGGACTTCTCCCCGGAGGTGCTGCGCGAGACGGTTGGCCCCCTGCTCGACGGCCACGCCTTCCTGCCTGCGGTGGGCACCCGCGGCGGGGTGCTCCTTGCTTGGAACACGTCAGTGTTCACCGCGGACTGTATCGAGATCTCGACGTTCGACGTCACCGCCCGCCTAACCCCGTGCTCTGGAGGGATACCGTGGTTCATCTCCACCGTGTACGGGCCCTCGGATGATGCTCGCAAGCCCAGGGCCGTGGCTGATTTTAGGTGACTTCAACCTAATCTACGAAGCCAGGGATAAGAGCAACACTAACCTAGATCGTCCTATGATGGCCTGCTTCCGCACCGCGCTGAACGCAAGTGAGCTGAAGGAGCTCAAATTGGCTGGGCGTCCTTTTACTTGGTCTAATGAGCAGGCTGACCCTACTCTCTGCCGGCTGGATCGTGCGTTTTGTGATGTCGACTAGGACTGCGCGTTCTCAAACGCACGCTTGCAGCCGCACGCCATGACCATGTCTGATCACTTCCCTCTGATCCTGACTTGCGAGTCCCAAGTCCCGTGCCCCTTTCGCTTTCGTTTTGAGGCCTTCTGGATCCATCTTGATGGATTCAAGGAAGTTGTTGCTCAGGCCTGGGAGAGCCGTGTGCTGCTCGTGACGCGCACGGTCGTCTTGCCGAGAAATTGGCGTGCACGGCCACGCCTGTGGCACAAGAACTTCATCGGCAATACTAAGCTGCAGTTGCTCATGGCACAAGACACGGTGATGTTGCTCGACGCGGCGCAGGAGTCTCGGCCGCTCTCGCCGGAGGAGCTCGAGCTGCGCAAGGCGCTCAAGTCGCGCATCCTTGGGCTGGTCGTCATCGAGCGAATCCGAACCAGGTAGAGGGCGTGTGTCAACTGGCTACGGGTTGGGGACGCAAACACCCGCTTCTTCCACCTCAAGGCCAATGCCAGGCGCCGGAAGAATTTCATCCCGATGCTTGCTAGTGACAGTGTGGTGGCAACCGAGCATGGGCACAAGGTGGCGCTGGTCAAGGACTTCTTCAAGAACTTGCTTGGGACTCCGGCTGCGGAGTCGGAAACCATGGATTGGCAGGGCCTTGGCATGGACCCGATCGACCTCACGGATCAACACTACACCACGGTCGAGTTTTTGGGGCACTTCAAAGTGCCCCCAAATGTCACTTTTGTGCCTCAAATAGTATTAGGGGCACTTTTTAGAAGTGCCACTAATACCTATGTCTCTAAAGGTTTTAGGGCACTTTCTCAAAGTGCCCCTAAAAGTGCCCCAATAGCTCAACATTTAGGGGCACTTTGAGAAGTGCCCCTAATTCAATTAGAGGCATTTTCTCAAAATGCCTCAAATATAGTTAGGGGCACTTTAAGAATGTGCCCCTATTTCAATTAGAGGCATTTTCTCAAAATGCCCCCAAATACATTTAGGGGCACTTTGAGAATGTGCCCCTAGTTCAATTAGAGGCACTTTCTCAACATTTAGACACAAGGCAGTATATACATATTAACAAGGAATTCGAAACACATGATTCAAAATCCAATACATGATTCACATATCACACAAAATTCAGTTTTCAAAAGAAACAATGGAGGGTGGATACTAGTGTACACACTAAAGAAGTATGCAGACAGACTAGAAACCTCAACACTTTGACACCTGAAACAAACAGTACACTTCGACACCTGAAAACTCAACACCTGACATCATCTGATTACACTTTGATTACATCCAGAGTCTGAAGAGTTCGAATATCATCACCTGGTAAATGTTGAATCTTCGACTCAACGATTAGCAACAACAACTGGTCAAAATAGAAAACAAAAATAAGTCAGTGCTCACGGATATGTGTAATGAGAGGAGAGTTAATTCTAACATAGAGAAATAGAGCAAGTGATGTTATTTGCGAGGTAAATAGGTGATCACAAGTAATCTTTTGTTCACTGCATGGAGACGTAGACTACTATTCTACTAATGCTAAGTTGCCAACACTATAGTAATACTAACATATGCACATGAAGCATGTTGTAAGCCCATTATCAACAAAACAATAACCACTTGACAATAAAATGTGAGCATCATGCATGATGGTGAAAGCATTTCCATGTAACACCCTAAACCGGTTATGGTGTTATGGATTGAAGAGGAACACAGATGCATGTTGGAAAATTGCAGGGTGGGTAAGCACTTACATGCAACCGTTTATTTGCTTTGGCTACTGATATGATAATAGTTTGCACAAATTTTTTAGGGGAACAATTTTGTTGAACTTCAGATCAAAAGAAGGAAAAGCACAGCTGAACGATAACACTTGCAGATGAAATTTACATGATATACAAAGAATGCCTATTACCTCATGAACCGGCATCAAGGAGTTGAAACCAACTTTTCAGAAGTAAGAAATAGACACACCCAACTTGATATGGGACCAAGTAAGCTACGTAGTTGCAACTCCTGTAAAATAAGGCCAGGCATGTGTTAGTATTCCTTCGCAATGGCCACAAACAGGGAAAAAGTACCATGACTACTTGCTGAGCAAAACAATCTAAAAAATTGGAGTACATTTTTTAATTGAAGAACTTACTCCATAGCAAGAATTGTCAGTTAGTTATTGCAAAATATATCAAAGCATTCTGAACCATCAACACACGGCAAGCCAGCAAACAACTAGGACGTGTGTGGCATACAGGGAGACAGTCATGCAAGACGGAGAGATGAAATGATATCAATATAGCAAAGTATTCTTGGTTAATTTCACTGAATCTTGTAATCTGAATCTGTTAAAAGGACCCCCTCAGCCCTCATAGATAACAACGTTTATGATTTTCTGAAATCAAATGAAATGGACAGAACTATATGAATTAAATTCCAGCAAACACACATTCAAAACTATATTAATATATCAGCATGCTACGATATATAATTAAACTAAATCGTGCTTTATGAAGCATTTGAGGATCACACCCATGCACAACACAAACAATATGACCCTATTTATGAACCCAAGCATGTGTAGAACATAAATGTATTCAAACGATGTCAATATATTGTTGCTGTCACCTAAGAAAAAGTTATCTGAAATAATTATCATACCAGACTACAAGAGCACAAATGTGAAGCAAAGGCCTATGCTTCTAGTTTATATAGGATGATTAAGACCATCCAGTTTGGATTCAACTAGGAGGTACTTTTATCCAAGAGAACCAGGATATGCTAAATTGGCATGTACCTCAAGCAAACACCTTGGAAGCGTTAATACTGAAGTATAGTACTTTCAAGTACATATGAAATGAGGTCCTAAACAGTCAGGAAGGCACTTACATGAAACAAACACAGAGGCATCTTAAGCTCGCTAAAATTCCACCAAACTGCTTAGAAGTTCTTCCTGAGAGTTGTGGTTTCAATTTTCTGCACAAGGATACGTTAGTAATCACTTAGGATCTAATTTGCTAATGCATTAAAACAGGGAATTGCAGAATCAATATTTCACATTTTGCCAATATATGTGGAGCAGATTGCACCTAACGGCGATTTGAGCTGAACATTAGTTATACAATTGGTGTTGCAGAACGAAGAAAATAGAACGTGAGAAGAAAGATGTAATCATGTGTACGTCCTTTTCTTGGTGTGCTCCTCCAAGAAACTAACAACAATAGGTTGGTGTGCTCCTCCAACCTAGAAGGGGTAACAATGATTAAAGCTGCCTAAGAGAGGTATATTATTTGATCACATCAAATTATACCAATTAGTGTAAGAATGACACCATGACTAAATTAGGGTACATAGTCAAGCATGTGACTGTAATACAAAGAGGGAAGAAATTTCCATCCAAACAGCCAGATTCTTAACAAGGAAGCTAAGCAGTATTGCATGCTAAGGTGTATTATAACAATGACAGCATTATCACTTCAATAAGATGAAGTCAGAACATGAACACACCAAATCATGGAACCTATTAAATAGATAGTGCAAATAATGCAACACATTTCAGTTGCTAGCTCAAATCCAGTATAAATACACTCTGGATACTATCCAGGAAAATCTATAGCTATTTGAAACAAAAACACATGCCGGGGATGAATAATTCAACCAAACAGAGGCATCACGCAGCACAGCACATGTATATGCATCAGTTCATCGCCAGAACGAACTGGAGCAGGTAATATTTGTTCCGTAGCAGAATTGAATTTGACTCGAGCATTTCAATAAGGAGTTGACACGGGCAACAGCTATCTGCATGACAATGCAAACACCTGATTTTGAACGAATATTTCTATATCCCCGCAGCTATGAGTGTTTCTCATAGACCAAAAGGTCAACAATTGTAACGTTGCTGGACTGGACATGCTGTGATTCAGAATTTGGATCACAAAATCTCTAGACTTAAGCCCCTGAACTGACATGGCTACCAAAATTTTACTCGTCCAGCTAAGCATTTCATCAAACACTTGGTCTGCATTCAGTTCAAGCAGAACAGGAAACACAAAACAAGCAGTTGTGGCTGGCGTGGATTGATTCCCTTACCGGCGTTGGATTTGGCTTGGCGGTTAATACATCACAGCGCAACCAGGGACGCCAGGAGAAGGCAGAAAGAGTAACGAAGAGGAAAGACAGAGGAGCACGTACCAAACGAGCGGCACCGCTAGCACCGTGGCCTGGCGAGGCAGTGCCCGCGCTATAACGGCGGAGGGCACCGCGAGGACGACGACCATCGTGGCGACCTGCGCCATTCCACAACCGGCGGCACCATCTCGTCACCAGCAACACCCGAGAGCAGCAGAGCACGGCGAAGCACTGCGGCGACAGAAACCCTAGGTAGGGTTGGGGTTGCGCCGCGGGAGAGCTCGAAGAACAATTCGAGATGGAGGAGACGGAAGAGCACACCGAGGCGGGTAGGATGCAACCCATAGTGGCGGCGTAGGCGGCCGGGCAGCAGAGAACGGCGAAGAACTGCGGCGAGCGAAATCTTAGCTAGGGTTTTGGGTTGCGCGCCACGGTAGAGCTCGAGGAAGAAGTCAAACAGGAGAAGGCGGAAGAGCACACCGAGGCGGTCGGTTTGCGACCCATGTAGGCTGCGGAGTCGGCCGGAGACGACCGGGTAGCAGGCGACGCCGGCTGTGAGAGAGAGAGAGCACGCACGGGGAATGGGCTCGGTTGACGGGGAATGGGAACGGGATGGGCATTTTGGTCATTTTGATATTCTCTAGTTAAAATAATATTAGGATAATTCTAAATGTACAGACGCACGCACACGACTCACTCAGACTCACCCTTCCCTCACTCTATCGCCGTCGCCACCTGCTGCTCCGGCCGGCAATGGCTTGGCCAGATCCGCGCCGCCGCCTGCTGGATCTGGTGGAGCGAAGTGCTGCGGGTCCTTGTCGAAGGGCATCGGGGACGGGAAACCACCACAGCGTGCATCCGCGTTGAGTACCCCAGCTGCACCATGGTCTCAAATCTCGTGACTCGATTCCGTCATGGCGGTCAGCAAGGTCTGGATCTCGCTGCTGCGCGCGCTCACCGTCGTGCTTTCCGCGCAGACTACAAGGCGGACGAGGCCGTGCTCACCGTGAGCGCGGGCAACTTCGATAACACCATCGCCAAGCACCCATTCATCGTCGTTGAGTTCTACGCTCCATGGTAAGCCCCTCGCGTTTTTCATGTGTGGACTGTGACTGGGTGGTTGTAGGTTTGTCTGGGTGAATCTGAGGTCTCAAATGCTTGAATTGCGTAGGACGGTGGTGACTGCTCTCTTCGTACTGCTGCTGCTGCCAAATTGTGCATCTGCTTCTTAATAATTACTTTTGTGCCTGTTCATGGTGACTGATGAACAGTGAAGATCAATTGCTTGAGGAGTTTCTGTTGGCCTTAGATTCTGGTTGCCATATAGATGTAAGGTTATGACTGCTGCACAATATTGATGTCACATTTATGAATTAGGCCATTATCCAAATGTAGACATTGCATTTGACTAACTCTTTACCAGTATATGTGCTTCAATTGTCTCAGCATATGTATGACATGAGTATAAGAAAGTAGAGTAGTAGGCCCTATTGAGCACTTAAGCGATTATGATGTTACTTTCTTTTGGACATGAATTTCAGTGGGAAATTGCAAACGAGTACTGTACTCCAGGCCACCTAAGTATCTATTCTGCATTTAATATTAATACTAGGACACGACTAAACAGCAGGCGCCTTCTATTTGGCATAACGGCACGTGATGAGAGATATAATAGCCCTCCTTTGCATGCACAAAAATCCAAAAAAGGTGATGTCATCCTGCATTAAATGTGAAACTCGAAAATTCAAAAAGTTTTGTGGGGAAAACCGTTTATCCGATTTAGAATCCGATTTCACCGTTGGACTAGTCGCGACGAGATCTTCGAAACTAGATCCCATGTCGATATGTTTCGACGAATTTTTTTTTACCCAAAAGTTACCCACCCCGTAACATATAAGTTACCCAGGCTTGAATACGTAAGTTACCCACCATATTTACGATTTGTTTTCGGGTTGAAATAGAACCATTTTTTTGTTGTTCTTTTAGATTTTTACGAGTTTTGAAGTTACCACACCTAGTTTTTTCATAAGTGAATATCACTTTGAGATGGTAAATTTATCGTGGATAAGTATTATGATGATAACTATCGATTTCATAGTGACAACTATACCATAAAAAAGATGGGCATTTTGCTCGTAACTATTATTTAAATGACATGGTAACTATATCGATTTCGGTGGATAACTATATCAGGAACACATGAATAACTTCATAAGTACTGAGTGGGTAACTCTATCAGTATTGTGGGTAACTATTACCGAGAGAGTATGGTAACTACATTGATTTCGTGTTGGATAACTTTATCAGTACTAGGTGGGTAACTATTACCGATAGATTAGGGTAACAATATCGATTTCGTGGTGGATAACTATATCATGAACACATGGTTAACTCTATCAGTACTGGGTGGGTAATTTTATCAGTGATATGTTAGTAACTTTATCAGTACAGAATGGGTAACTGCATCAGTATTGGGTGGGTAACTCTATCGGTGCTGGGTGGGTAAGTTTATCAGTACTAGGTTGGTAACTCAATCAGTAATAGGTTGGTAACTTTATTAGTACTAGGTGGCTAACTTTATTAGTACTAGGTTGGTAACTCAATCAGTACAGGGTGGGTACCTCCATCAGTATTGGGTGGGTAACTATTACTGATAGAGTAGGATAACTACATCAATTTTGTGGTGAATAACTATATCATGAACACATGGGTAACACCATAAGTAGATGGTGGGTAACTCCATCAATACTTGGTGGGTAACTATATTAGTACTAGGTTGATAACTTTATCAGTATAGGGTGGGTAACTCCATCAGTACTGGGTGGGTAACTTTGTAAGTACATGGTGGGTAACTCCATCAGTACTGGGTGGGTAACTTTATAAGTATTAGGTTGGTAACTTTATCACTACTGGGTGAGTAACTTTATAAGTATTACATTGGTAACTTTATCAGTACATGCTGGGTAACTCCACCAGTAAATAGGTTGGTAACTTTATCAGTACTAGGTGGGTGTGCTCCAGTTGGTTCAGCTCGGGGGGAGAGGCTTCTACAACATTGGGACGACGGTCCGTCTGAGTATACGTGGAGGAAGCCGAGCTAGTGCCACATCAACACGATGATCCAGTTCAGCAAGTGCATCCCTGCGACCCCTCCTTCCACGGCGCCTGCGAAGTCCAGTGCACTCCCGCCGTCACGTGGTACCACCACAACCAGTGCCATGCCCCGACGCCGTCCACCTCGTCAAGATCTCGATTATATGCGACCAGAAAGGAGCTGGGTAGCGGTCAATAGGCCCAATCAATTGATAAAGCAGTAATCGTAAAAAAGAGAGAAATAAGAACACCATTCCATTGATAATTCACAACTTTGTACATATATTTTGCACGAAGCAAAATGCCTTCTCTTCATACATAATGTCGGAGGTGATAACGCGACCACGGTGATAACTGCAAAATTACATTGGTAATCTCCTCGGCGCCAACCTCCGTCAAACAGCCTGCACGACACATCTTGCCTACAAGTGAGAGTCCAAAGTTTGCATATTTGTAGCCATACCATTCATCGAAATATGAAGTAGGACAACAACACGGTATGAAATATTGTTCTTGCAAGCATTTCACCAAGCACCTTTTATGCAATAAGCAGAAGACACCGTGCACTATGAGCTCATGGCTGAACTGAAGGAGCACATAGTTTGACGATTTCTAATTGTATAACAGCGACATGAGACACAAGGCAGAGCAAAGACAGTCACCACTCCATGCCACACTCTAACAGGCCACGGCCTCACCACAGCACGGGCACGCGGCCGCCGGCCGGGGCACCAAAGCAAGGCAGAGCAGAGCCAGACGTTCGCGAGCGTGGACGCCGGCAGCACGCGCTCCATGGGATGATGCGGAGCACACAAAGCATGGAGATGGATAAGCAGGCACGCCGGGCTCGAGCAGCTGACGCTCGCGACCAACCTGTTCGCGCCGGTGCCGGCGCCGTCCGAGTACGTCAGGCTGGCCAACCTGAGCTATCTCTGGTTGTCCGACATAAACATGACCAGCGACATCCCTGAGGCGTACTCGAGCCTAGCGAAGCTCACGCTGGTTGCCATCACGGGGAACAGCTCACCGACCAGTTCCTTGGATTGGCGCGTGATGGAGGACGGGCGGCGCGGCGTCCAAGGCCGGGCCCAACGCGGGCTCCTATGCAAGGCCATGCCGCCGAAGGAGATGGGGGAGGCGACCGAAGACCTCACCGCCGCCGCCGGCACGAGGCAGCAGCAGCACCAAAAGTTATGCTCGCCCCTGCCATTACCTAGCTCGAGCGCGCGTGGAGACCGCCGCCGTCGTCAGCATCTTCGGAGCAGCTACACGCGCCTGCGGTGGCGGGCACATAGGACAGTGGCGCCGCGGAGGCCACCGCCGTCGGCATCTCCGGTAGCAGCGCAGGGGATGAGGGGACCAACGGCGCACATCGGGGCAGCGCGATGCGCTCAGAGGATAAGATCGAACAGTACTACACGAAGGGAAATCAACGGCGCACGTTGCGTCTCGCGTTAAGCTAATCAGCAGGCGTCTTATGATTAGATTTTCCGTTAATACAATAGTTTAACTTAATTATTACGGTCATTTGAGTAGTGTGATCTGGTATTAGCATCTCTTTAGAAGGAAATGATTCAGGTTACGAATTTATGTATTTGTACCTGGTGTCACGCCTATTATATGTTGGGTTCATATTTGTGATGTAATTGAGCTCTTCAGTGTTCTAACTTAAATGGACACCTAGAATGGACACCTACCTTAAATTGACACCAAGAATATATGGTCTTAAGATTTGCACATTTAGTTATTTTGTCCCTGATGGTTATTAATTATCAGTGCTTTTTGTATTGATATTTCAAGACATGGTCTTCTTATCTGCATGCATGTAATATTGCTTGCTGAACACGAGTGAATATCTCTCAAGAAATGAAACAACCAAGGTTGTGATCCAGTTACAATCCATGCATCCAGATTTTTCTGCATCCTTTCGGCTACTGCCTACCACAGCCAACTCATACTCAGCCACCTGAGCATCTAGAAGACATCTTCCACTATCTTGTGTTGGGTCAGTGCTATTTAGGCATAAATCTGTTTAGTTCGTTCATGCTAAATCTGTTTATCGTATTTAGTTCGTCAATGCTAAAGCTGTTTACTTTCTCTAGTTGGTGGGTAATTTCGATCGGTCACGCATAGGGATTTATTTCGGGCAGCAGAGCTCCTATTTATGGAAGGTTTGGAGCTTCTTGACCCAATTTGCTTGCTGATTTCTCGAGTTGTTGAATACAAGCACCTCTTTTCTCGAGAGCTGCTAATTTCGTTAATAATAGAAGAGTTACGATGGGTAACAGGAAAAGGCAAAAAAGTATGCAAAACATCGCGGCTGAATTATAGGCACAGGGCATTGATAATAGAACTACTTTCTTAGGTTGAGCTTTGTACGTTACTTGATTGATCCCTTCCACCATTTTGTGTTAGGTCAGTGCTATTTAGGCATAAATCTATTTAGTTCGTCCATGCTAAATATGTTGATCGCATTTAGTTTGATCATTTAGTTTGTCCATGCTAAAGCTGTTTAACCGCATAGGAATTTTTCCCTCGTATTATGTGGTTTGTGTGTTGACGACCGGCCATCTGTTTAGATTTGCTATTATCTAGCTGTGCTAATAATCTGGTATTTTACCGGAGTTCCTAATTTTGTATGATCCTGGGAGGTTCTTAGTTCTTAGTTGGGCTGCGTGTTTGCATCAACTGATTTCTGATACTGATCTATATCTTGAGTTATATACCATTTCATACAATTTATGATCTTATGAATCCTAATTATGTAATTCACACTCAGAACTTCAAAAATCTGCTGATACAAAGATGTGATCTACTCTTGTTTCACAGGGTATCAATTTGAGCACCGTACCTATATTTGATCCAGCCGTGGACAATTGACTGAAGTCATGGAGGGGAACAAAGATGAGGCCTTGAGGTCTGTCAAGCTTGCACAAGCTGCACTTGCATCTGGAGATAGAAAGCGGGCAGACAAGCTGCACACCCATTCAAGATAGTCAGCAAGGCTTTCAAGTGTCTAGGTAATGATCAGTCACGGAAGATCTATGATCAGACAGGCGTCTTTCAAGTGTCTGTGGTACTCATGATAATTCGTTCCGAGCGCTCTGATTATATTATCTAGTGTGAACTTGTGTTTGTAATATTTATATGCATGAAGTGTTGTATGGCGGAACTTTGGAAAAATATGCTCGGATCTTATTTTAGTAATACCGACTCTATCATATGCTTAAGTGTAGTTTCTTTTGAGTCTTAATTGTAGTGTCAGTTCATATGCTTTGATCTATTAGGGCATTTCTCCAAAGTGCCCCAATAGCTATTGTGATTTAGGGGCACTTTGGATAAATGCCCCTAATGGGTTGAGCTATTGAGGCACTTTGAGAAAGTGCCCCAAAACGTCCATACCTATTGAGTTATTTTTTTTAACTGCCTCTATAGCCTAATATTTGGAGTCACTTTGTAAAACTGCCTCTGTAGGCTAGCATTTGGGGCACTTTTCAAAGTGCCCCAACCAAAGTGCCCCAATAGCTACACCGTGGTGTAGTGCAAGACATGGCCTTCACGGATCGCGGACATGCCTGCCGACCGTGCTCCGGGACCTGACGGGTTCAGCAGTGCCTTTTACAAAGCTTGCCGACCGTGCTCCGGGACCTGACGGGTTCAGCAGTGCCTTTTACAAAGCTGCGGCTCCGATCATCATTCAGGACCTGCTGCTAGCGTTCCATCAGCTCTTCCAGCTAAATCGGACTAGCCTGCACCGGCTCAATGATCGATGCTGCAACCTCGCTCGACGACTTCAGGCTCATTAGCCTCTTGCACAGCTTGTCCAAATTGTTCATGAAGGTGCTCGCCACACGTCTCGCGCGCCGCATCGACGAGCTGGTCTCGCCCGTCCAGAGTGCCTTCATCCGTGGCCGCTCCATCCAAGACAATTTCCTGATGGTCCAAGGGCAAGTGCGTCGCCTCCACCGCGCTCGCAACCCGGCTCTGATGGTTAAGCTGGACATTGCGAAGGGCGTTGATAGCATCTCCTGGCCCTACTTGCTCACTATGCTCCGTGCGCGTGGCTTCAGCCAGCAGTGGTGTGATGGCGCGAAACACACGTTCGTTGGGAGACCCCAAGAGGAAGGTATGATGCAGTCCAGCAGCAAGTTTTCCCTCAGTATGAAACCAAGGTTTATCGAACCAGTAGGAGCAGTAGCACTTCAGAAGGTTGTCAACGGCGAAATATGATGCGGCGCAACACCAGGGAATCCGGCGCTGACGTGGAACCTGCACACAACACAATCAAAGTACTTTGCCCCAACGAAACAGTGAGGTTGTCAATCTCACCGGCTTGCTGAAAACAAAGGATTAAACGTATGGTGTGGAAAACAGTAGTAAATTGCAGAGAATGAAAAGGAACAATGTTTGCAGTTGGTTGTATTATCAGTGTAAAAGAATGGATCGAGATCCACAGTTCACTAGTGGTGTCTCTCCATACAAGATAACTAACATGCTGGGTGAACAAATTACAGCTGGGCAATTGACAAATATTGACCGCATGACAATGCATATATGACATGATGACTACTATGATATTTAATTGGGCATTACGACAAAATACATAGACCGTTATCCAACAGCATCTATGACTAATAATCCACCGCCAGGTTGTCATCCGAGTCCCCCGTTGGTATTAAGTTGCAAGCAACGGATAATCGCATTAAGTAATGTGCGTAATATAAACAAATACATATGACCGTGGACATAGCATTGTTAGGTTATCCCTAGTGGCAACAGCACATCCACAATCTTAGAAGTTGCTGTCACTCTCCCAGATTACCGGAGGCATGAACCCACTATCTAGCATAAATACTCCTCTTGGAGTTACAAGCATCTGCTTGGTCAAAGCATCTACTAGTAACAGAAAATATGCAAGATCATAAATAACATATAAGATAGATTGATAATCAACTTGACATAGTATTCAATATTCATCGGATCCCAGCAAACACAACATGTAGCATTACAATAAGATGATCTTGATCATGTAGGCAGCTCACAAGATCTAAACATGATGGCACAAAGTGGAGAGACAACCATCTAGCTACTGCTAACCCGTAGTCCAAGGATGAACTACTCACGCATCACTCCGGAGGCAGGCATGGTGATGTAGAGCCTCCGGTGATGATTCCCCTCTACGGCAGAGTGCCGGGAAGATGTTCTGGACCCTCCCGAGCTAGGGTTGACGACGGCGGCGCCTCTGGAACTTTTCGTGGATAATGGCTCGGGTATTTAGGGTTTTCGCATCGAGGGAATAAGTAGGCGAAAGGGCGGCGGCTGGAGAGCCCCGAGGGGCCCACACCACCCTAGGGCGCGCCAGGGGGACCCGCGCCCTAGGTGCGTGTGGGCCCTCCTGGCTCCTCATCGTTGCTCCTTTGGACCTTCAGGTGTCTTCTGATAAAATAGGTCCCTCCGTGAAGTTTCGTCCAATTCCGAGAATATTTCCTGACTAGCTTTTCTGGAATACAAAAACAGCAGAAAACAGGAACTGGCACTTGGCATCTTGTTAATAGGTTAGTCCCAAAAAATGTATAAAAGTGATATAAAGTAGATGCAAAACATGTAGCAATTGGTATAAAACAGCATGGAACATCAAAAATTATAGATACGTTTGAGACGTATCAGCATCCCCAAGCTTAGTTCCTACTCGTCCTCGAGTAGGTAAACGATAAAACAAAATAATTTTTGAGGTGACATGCTACCATCATAATCTTGATCAATAATATTGTAAGGCACATGTAAATGAATGAAGTGATCCAAGTCAATGGTCTATAATTTGCTACCAAATAGATAATGAGTAAACAATGAATCACACAAGCTAAACTTTTCATGAATAGTACTTTCGAGACAAGCATCAAACAGTTTTGCATAAGAGTTAACTCATAAAGCAATAGTTTCTAATAAAAGGTATTTAATCAACACAAAGGAAGAATTAAGTTTCAGCATTTGCTTCAACTTTCAACATATTTATCTCATGGATATTGTCAACACAAAGTAGTATAACAAGTCCAATATTGCATATAACATGTTGTAACAAAGTTGACACTAGTGTTTGCTTGTGGAAGACAGAAAGAATAGGAAAACTGACTCAACATAAAAGTAAAAGAAAGGCCCTTCGCAGAGGGAAGCAGGGATTAAATCATGTGCTAGAGCTTTTAAGTTTTTGAAAGCATATAGAGATTGCATAAAATATTTGATACTCCTCCCAACCTTGCTAACACAAGCCATGGCTAACCGAATCCTCGGGTGCCTTCCATCAATCACATACCATGGAGGAGTATCTATTTTTGAGAGGTGTTTGTTAATTGTCAACGAATGGTAGCGGGTGAGAACAGTATTCTACCTGTCAAACGGACTTTTAAGAGCGGCTCCCATGAAGGACGTTATTTCTACCAGCAAGGCAGATCATCCCTCTTTCTCTTTGGTTTACACACATTCAGGTATTTCACTGTTTGTCATTGCTTACTGATGAATCAGGGCAAAAGTGTGAAGAGAATTAATTGGTTAAAGTTGTAATTAATTGGGACTGGGCACCCCGTTGCCAGCTCTTTTTGCAAATTATTGGATAAGCGGATGTATATGCCACTAGTCCAGGTGTAAAAGTCCATTGACAAATAGAATAAAGAATAACCACACTAATTCCTCATGAGCTAGTAAACATTGACACAAAAAGGGAATAATAACATTTTGAATAATTTAAAGGTAGCACATGAAAAATTTACTTGGAGTGGCAAGGAAATACCACATATAGGTAGTTATGGTGGACACAAATGGCATGGATTTTGGCTCAAGGATTTGGATGCACGAGAAGCATTCCCTCTCAGTACAGAGTTTAGGCTAGCAAGGTTATGTAAGCAAACAAGAATATCAACCCGTACACCAAGTTTTATATGACAAACATATTGCAAACGTTATAAGACTTCATACCGTCTTCCTTGTTAACCAAACCCTGTTATTAGAAAATATCTAGACCTTAGAGATACCACCGATGCAAACCAAATTTTCAACAAGCTTTACGGTAGTTCTTCACTAATAGGCTTAACTCATGATGCAAATTTAATCATGATCTACTTGTTAACTCAAAACAATTGACAAGCATCAAGTTATCCAAATTAGTGATCTACAAGATTAAGCAAGTTTTTCCTTATACCAATTACCACATGCAACATTTTTGAACCAACCAAACACCAATCAATTTATTTTCAACTCTCCAAACAAATATAAGTGAAGCAAGAGAGTACTTTCTACAAAAGAAAGCTAATAGCTCTGACAAGAGATACATGAAAACAAGAGCTAAAAGCTGAACAGCGCTAGATATGAATACTCAACAAATATAAGTGAAGAATAGGAGTATTCTCATGAAAAAGCGGAGCGTGTCTCTCTCCCAATCAAGAATGCTAGGGTCCAGTCAAGCTTTATTGAAAATAAAATACTGAAAATAAAAGCACACAGACGCTCCAAGAAAAGCACATATGATGTGAAAGAATTAAAATATAGTTTCACTAGAGATGACCTGATAATTTTGACGATGAAGAAGGGGATGCCTTGGGCATCCCCAAGCTTAGACGCTTGAGTCTTCTTGAAATATGCTGGGGAGATCCATGGGAGCCTCCCCAAGCTTAAGCTCTTCACTCTTCTTGATCCTATTATATCATCCTTCTCTCTTGACCCTTGAAAACTTCCGTCACACCAAACTCAAAGTAGATCTCATTAGAGGGTTAGTGCATAATCAAAAACTCACATGTTCTATAAAGACGCAATATGATTTGTTACTTTAAACATTAGCTACAGCCACTGATGTTATGTGAAGCTCTTCCACCCAAAAAAGAATTTCACTCAACACTAGTAAAAGAGAGAATGCAAAATAAAAAGGCATAATCTGTCTAAAACAGAACAGTCCGCAAAGACGAATTTTTTCGAGGCACTTACGACGCTCAGATCGAAAAACTTGAACTAATGAAAGATTCAGACATTCATAAAGATTACGCACAAAAAATTTCAGATTTAATTAACAATCTGGTGATTTTAGGAATTTCGTACAGTGAACAGCAAAAATCTGTTTCTGCGCAGCAATCAAAATTAAGCATCATCTTAACATTAGAGGCTACTCTTGGCACAACAATGCGAGAAAATAAAGATACAAAGGAGTTGCTACAGAAGTAAACAAACTCCTTGACTCAATAAAGAAAAATTGCAGAAATAAAAATAATGGGTTGCCTCCCATAAGCGCTTTTCTTTAACGCCTTTTAGCTAGGCACAAAGCATGCATCAAGTATTACCAAGTGTAGAAGCATCAACAATCTTACGCTTACCTCTCTTACCTTTACCTTATCTTTAGGAAATACTTGGTTACACATAGGTGAAGAGGCGAAATTAACGCCTTGGCCCATGTCTATTATTGCTCCAAAGCGTTTCAGCAGAGATCTCCCAAGCGTAATTTGTCCTGTTCCTGCACATTCAATGACAACATAATCAATAGATACTGTTATCCCTAGGAGTTTTGTAAATACTCCTTCGGCTACTCCTTTTGGTATTTTAATGGTATTATCAGCCAGAGTTATCCAATTTTCACTTTTGGAAAGCTCCCAAAGGTTTAAGGAATCATAAATTTCCTAGGCATTAAACAGAATTCAGACATGATATCACAACGAGTATGGAAGGTTTCACCATTTATAACAACTTTCACAGAGGGAATCCATCCCGATGGTTCAAAATTTACTGGCACATTATCATAGTGTTCACAAATCTGATTATACCCTTCTTTTAGACCAGATATATTTGTTTCAAGAGTATTTAATCTATCATTTATGCTTATGAGAACTGAATCAATTTTACTAATTGGAGGCTAGAAATTGTAATCAATTTTTTATAGCATTAAAAGCTTGATCCCCATCATGACGAAGGAAATCTCCTCCTACCACAGCATCTAAAGCATATCTGTAGCAAAGAACAAGACCAAAATAAAAGCTACTGAGGAGCAGGCTTAAAGTCATTTTAGGTTCAGTTTTAGCATAGGACTCAAAAATTCTAGACCAAGCATCTTTAAAACTCTCCTCACTCCCTTGCTTGAAAGTGAAAATCTCTTCTCAGGTGACATTACTACTGGAACAGGGCTAGACATGATAACTAACAGAAAACAAAACTGAAATAAACTAAATGCAAGTAACTAATTTTTTTGTGTTTTTGATAATTGAAAGCAAACAAGATAAAATAAAATAAACTAAGCAAGACAAAAACAAAGTAAAGAGATTGAAAGCGTGAAACTCCCCTTGCAGAAATACTTCTCCCCGGCAACGGCGACAGAAAATAGGCTTGATGGCGTGAAACACACGTTCGTTGGGAGACCCCAAGAGGAAGGTATGATGCAGTCCAGCAGCAAGTTTTCCCTCAGTATGAAACCAAGATTTATCGAACCAGTAGGAGCAGTAGCACTTCAGAAGGTTGTTGATGCATGTAAAATGCATACATGAACTTTGCACTTTAATTGCTTATATTCCAATCATATTTGCATCATATAAGGGTTATATCAATGTTTTATCATGATTTTGGAAATATCTTAATGATTTCCTATATTTATGGAATTAACCCTGCACAGGCAGAAAACCCCGTTTTCTTATTTTAATGTTTCAGGGACCCAAACGTCAACGAAATCACCTGGAAATTTACGGGCGTCAATATTTGGAAGGAAGAAGACCTGTGGGCGAAGGAAGCGAGCAAACGGAGGCTCGAGGGCCAAACGAGGGGGGGCCACGCGGCCTGGTACTGTAGCCGCGTGGGACCCACCCATTTGGGCCTCGTGGCTCCGTTGCCTTCGATCTTTTCTCCACCGACATCGTCTTGACCTAAAAATGACTATAAAAAAGGTTCCCCGACGTTCTCTGGAAGGAGCGCCGCACAAACACAGAAACACCGAAACGGAGATCAGGAGCTGCAGATTGGAGGGGGAAAACTCCGGCGGGGCGCTGCCGGCGTGGTCTCCATCTTCTCCATCGACTTCTCTTCCGTCTCCATGATGAAGAGGGAGTAGTCCACCTCTGGACTATGGGTTTGTGGAAGTAACTTATGTATCTCTCCTCTCTTGAGCTTCACTAATTAGCACTGTATGAGCTACTGAACATGATTACGGTCACCGTTGTAATACCTTTGTGGTGGATCTTTATGAGTTAATATATGTTTGAGATCAGTTTTGATTATAGATGCATATTATGTACCCCGTTCTTGTCTACTTGTTTTGATCAAGCATGTTTATGAGAGCGTGTGTGCGGGAACGTGTGCATTAGTTGGAGTAACGGGGGGTGGCTAGTGCAGTGAACGTGAGAGAAAGTTCTGCGATCCACTTTGGTATTTTTACCTTACTTTGTTGCCTCACTAGGGATAAACTAAAATATCATGCTACCGGAGATGTGGGTGTGACCATTGCCACTACTCCATGACTAGATCTAGCATGTTCTTATTTTCATTTCATGTCATGATACTTAATGCTATACTCTGAGCTATCTTAATTACTGAGGTGTTATGATTTAGTTCGCATCTTGGTGGAGTATAAGAGAGGTTAATAACCAAAAGATCTCTATGTTAGGACGTGATGCCCATATATCTAAGTAACTTGTTATCAAACCCTGTGTTGCAATCTCATATGTTAACTTTGTGTGTTCCATTGTCTACCACTTTATAAAGAGAGAGTGCATTTGTGAAACCATGAACCCCAGTCCATTTTTAATCATAAGAAACACCTTTCCAACACCATATACAAGTTTTCTATTTTCAGCCATCATTAAATCCGAAAATACAAAATACTTTTCATCTTGCATACATCATTCAAAAACCCAAAAATATTATTTACCATTGCATCCACCATCATTGCATATTTATTTCTTGTTTGCATTGCATAACTATCCTGATATCATTCTTACACCTTGTGTTTGACAACCACAGGTGAGGTTGAGGACCAAAACATCTAACCTTGTTTTGTAGGTAACCAAAAGAAGGATAAGAAGATAAATCTACCACTTCAGATTCCGAGTCACCCCTCGTGGGGAAAACTGTCTTCCACTTACTATACACTCTGCATTTGGAGTCTCAACCTAATCCCGTTTACTTTTGCAGGTATCAAAGCCTTGCTCTTCGGGACCATCAGTTATCTACGGCGAAATATGATGCGGCGCAACACCAGGGAATCCGGCGCTGACGTGGAACCTGCACACAACACAATCAAACTACTTTGCCCCAACGAAACAGTGAGGTTGTCAATCTCACCGGCTTGCTGAAAACAAAGGATTAAACGTATGGTGTGGAAAACAGTAGTAAATTGCAGAGAATGAAAAGGAACAATGTTTGCAGTTGGTTGTATTATCAGTGTAAAAGAATGGACTGGGGTCCTGCTGCTTGCTACACAAGTTCGCTGGGAGACCCCAAGAGGAAGGTATGATGCAGTTCAGCGGCAAATTTTCACTCAGTATGAAACCAAGGTTTAATCGACCAGTAGGAGCAGTAGCGATTCAGAAGGTTGTCAACGGCGAAATATGATGCGGCGCAACACCAGGGATTCCGGCGCTGACGTGGAACCTGCACACAACACAATCAAACTACTTTGCCCCAACGAAACAGTGAGGTTGTCAATCTCACCGGCTTGCTGAAAACAAAGGATTAAACGTATGGTGTGGAAAATGATATTAAATTGCAGAGAATGAAAGGAACAGTTTGCAGTTTGTGGTTTAATCAGTGTAAAAGAATGGACCGGGGTCCACAGTTCACTAGTGGTGTCTCTCCATAAAAGATAACTAACATGTTGGGTGAACAAATTACAGCTGGGCAATTGACAAATAGTGAGCGCATGACAATGCATATACATGACATGATGACTACTATGATATTTAATTGGGCATTACGACAAATACATAGACCGTTATCCAACAGCATCTATGACTAATAATCCACCGCCGGGTTGTCATCCGAGTCCCCCGTTGGTATTAAGTTGCAAGCAACGGATAATTGCATTAAGTAAAGTGCGTAATGTAAACAAACACATATGCCCGTGGACATAGCATCGTTAGGTTATCCCTAGTGGCAACAGCACATCCACAACCTTAGAACTTTCTGTCACTGTCCCAGATTAACGGAGGCATGAACCCACTATCTAGCATAAATACTCTCTCTTGGAGTTACAAGCATCTACTTGGCCAAAGCATCTACGAGTAACGGAAAGCATGCAAGATCTTAAATAACATATAAGATAGATTGATAATCAACTTGACATAATATTCAATATTCATCGGATCCCAGCAAACACAACATGTAGCATTACAATAATATGATCTTGATCATGTAGGGCAGCTCACAAGATCTAAACATGATGGCACAAAGTGGAGAGACAACCATCTAGCTACTGCTATGGACCCGTAGTCCAAGGATGAACTACTCACGCATCACTCCGGAGGCAGGCATGGCGATGTAGAAGCCTCCGGTGACGATTCCCCTCTCCGGCAGGGTGCCGGGAAGAGGTTCTGAACCCTCCCGAGCTAGGGTTGACGGCGGCGGCGTCTCTGGAACTTTTCGTGGATATTTGCTCAGGTACTTAGGGTTTTCGCGTCGGGGGAATAAGTAGGCGAAAGGGCGGCGGCTGACGACCCCCGAGGGGCCCACACCACCCTAGGGCGCGCCAGGGGGGGCCCGCGCCCTAGGTGCGTGTGGGCCCTCCTGGCTCCTCTGCTGCTCCTTTGGCCTCAGGTGTGTTCTGAAAAATAGGCCCCCGTGAAGTTTCGTCCAATTCCGAGAATATTTCCAGACTAGCTTTTCTGGAATACAAAAACAGCAGAAAACAGGAACTGGCACTTCGGCATCTTGTTAATAGGTTAGTCCCAAAAAATGTATAAAAGTGATATAAAGTAGATGCAAAACATGTAGCAATTGGTATAAAACAAGCATGGAACATCAAAAATTATAGATACGTTTGAGACGTATCAGCATCCCCAAGCTTAGTTCCTACTCGTCCTCGAGTAGGTAAACGATAAAAACAAAATAATTTTTGAGGTGACATGCTACCATCATAATCTTGATCATATAATATTGCAAGGCACATGTAAATGAATGAAGTGATCCAAGTCAATGGTCTATAATTTGCTACCAAATAGATAATGAGTAAACAATGAATCACACAAGCTAAACGTTTTCATGAATAGTACTTTCGAGACAAGCATCAAACAGTTTTGCATAAGTGTTAACTCATAAAGCAATAGTTTCTAATAAAAGGTATTTAATCAACACAAAGGAAGAATTAGTTTCAGCATTTGCTTCAACTTTCAACATATTTATCTCATGGATATTGTCAACACAAAGTAGTATAACAAGTCCAATACATTGCATATAACGCATGTTGTAACAAAGTTGACACTAGTGTTTGCTTGTGGAAGACAGAAAGAATAGGAAAACTGACTCAACATAAAAGTAAAAGAAAGGCCCTTCGCAGAGGGAAGCAGGGATTAAATCATGTGCTAGAGCTTTTAGGTTTTTGAAAGCATATAGAGATTGCATAAAATATTTGATACTCCTCCCAACCTTGCTAACACAAGCCATGGCTAACCGAATCCTCGGGTGCCTTCCATCAATCACATACCATGGAGGAGTATCTATTTTTGAGAGGTGTTTGTTAATTGTCAACGAATGGTAGCGGGTGAGAACAGTATTCTACCTGTCAAACGGACTTTTAAGAGCGGCTCCCATGAAGGACGTTATTTCTACCAGCAAGGCAGATCATCCCTCTTTCTCTTTGGTTTACACACATTCAGGTATTTCACTGTTTGTCATTGCTTACTGATGAATCAGGGCAAAAGTGTGAAGAGAATTAATTGGTTAAAGTTGTAATTAATTGGGACTGGGCACCCCGTTGCCAGCTCTTTTTGCAATTATTGGATAAGCGGATGTATATGCCACTAGTCCAGGTGTAAAAGTCCATTCGACAAATAGAATAAAGAATAACCACACTAATTCCTCATGAGCTAGTAAACATTGACACAAAAAGGGAATAATAACATTTTGAATAATTTAAAGGTAGCACATGAAAAATTTACTTGGAGTGGCAAGGAAATACCACATATAGGTAGTTATGGTGGACACAAATGGCATGGATTTTGGCTCAAGGATTTGGATGCACGAGAAGCATTCCCTCTCAGTACAGAGTTTAGGCTAGCAAGGTTATGTAAGCAAACAAGAATATCAACCCGTACACCAAGTTTTATATGACAAACATATTGCAAACGTTATAAGACTTCATACCGTCTTCCTTGTTAACCAAACCCTGTTATTAGAAAATATCTAGACCTTAGAGATACCACCGATGCAAACCAAATTTTCAACAAGCTTTACGGTAGTTCTTCACTAATAGGCTTAACTCATGATGCACAATTTAATCATGATCTACTTGTTAACTCAAAACAATTGACAAGCATCAAGTTATCCAAATTAGTGATCTACAAGATTAAGCAAGTTTTTCCTTATACCAATTACCACATGCAACATTTTCTGAACCAACCAAACACCAATCAATTTATTTCATCAACTCTCCAAACAAATATAAGTGAAGCAAGAGAGTACTTTCTACAAAAGAAAGCTAATAGCTCTGACAAGAGATACATGAAAACAAGAGCTAAAAGCTGAACAGCGCTAGATATGAATACTCAACAAATATAAGTGAAGAATAGGAGTATTCTCATGAAAAAGCGGAGCGTGTCTCTCTCCCAATCAAGAATGCTAGGGTCCAGTCAAGCTTTATTGAAAATAAAAGTGCAATACTGAAAATAAAAGCACACAGACGCTCCAAGAAAAGCACATATGATGTGAAAGAATTAAAATATAGTTTCACTAGAGATGACCTGATAATTTTGACGATGAAGAAGGGGATGCCTTGGGCATCCCCAAGCTTAGACGCTTGAGTCTTCTTGAAATATGCTGGGGAGATCCATGGGAGCCTCCCCAAGCTTAAGCTCTTCACTCTTCTTGATCCTATTATATCATCCTTCTCTCTTGACCCTTGAAAACTTCCGTCACACCAAACTCAAAGTAGATCTCATTAGAGGGTTAGTGCATAATCAAAAATTCACATGTTCTATAAAGACGCAATATGATTTGTTACTTTAAACATTAGCTACAGCCACTGATGTTATGTGAAGCTCTTCCACCCAAAAAAGAATTTCACTCAACACTAGTAAAAGAGAGAATGCAAAATAAAAAGGCATAATCTGTCTAAAACAGAACAGTCCGCAAAGACGAATTTTTTCGAGGCACTTACGACGCTCAGATCGAAAAACTTGAACTAATGAAAGATTCAGACATTCATAAAGATTACGCACAAAAATTTCAGATTTAATTAACAATCTGGTGATTTTAGGAATTTCGTACAGTGAACAGCAAAAATCTGTTTCTGCGCAGCAATCAAAATTAAGCATCATCTTAACATTAGAGGCTACTCTTGGCACAACAATGCGAGAAAATAAAGATACAAAGGAGTTGCTACAGAAGTAAACAAACCTTGACTCAATAAAAGAAAAATTGCAGAAAAAAATAATGGGTTGCCTCCCATAAGCGCTTTTCTTTAACGCCTTTTAGCTAGGCACAAAGCATGCATCAAGTATTACCAAGTGAAGAAGCATCAACATTGTAATTTGTTCGAACAATAGAATCATAAGGTGGCTTAATCTTCTTCCTAGGAAAGTGTTCCATACCTTTCTTGAGAGGAAATTGATATTTTATATTCCCTTCTTTCATATCAATAATAGCACCTACAGTTCTAAGAAAAGGTCTTCCCAGCACAATAGGGCATGATGGATTGCATTCAATATCCAAGACAATAAAATCAACGGGGACATAATTGTTGTTAACCATGATAAGAACATCATCAATTCTTCCCAAAGGTTTTTTAATAGTAGAATCAGCAAGGTGAACATCCAAGTAACAATTTTCCAAAGGTGCTAAATCAAGCATATCATAAATCTTTTAGGCATAACAGAAATACTAGCACCAAGGTCACACAAAGCATTGCAATCAAAGTCATTCAATTTCATTTTAATGATGGGCTCCCAACCATCTTCTAACTTCCTAGGGATGGATACTTCACGTTTCAATTTTTCTTCCCTAACTTGTATGAGGCATTAGTAATATGTTTAGTAAAAGCCATGTTTATCTCACTTGCATTAGGACTTCTAGCTAGCTTTTGCAAGAACTTAATTACTTCAGAAAGATTGCAACCATCAAAATCAAAGTCATTATCATCAAAAGTAATGGAGTTATTATCTTCCTTATTGCTAGAAATTTCAGCATCTTTATCAAGACAGTTTCAGAGTTATCAGCAATTTAGGACATTTTGCAATAGAAGTGGAAACATTACCAACACCAATTATCTTGCCATTAATGGTAGGAGGTTTGCTAACACTTGAGTTTGAAGCATTTTCAGAAGTAGTAATAGTATAAACTCTAGCAATATTATTCTTTCTAGCAATTTCATCCTCTCTTTCCCATCTAGCATGCAATTCGGCTAACATCCTCACATTGTTATCAATTTTAACTTGTATAGCATTGGCTAGCAAAGTATTACTCTCAATTGTTTCGGGCTTAGCTGCCATCTTATTAATCAAAGAGGATTGTGTTTCAGACATCGATGAAATACAAGTTTCAGCATGAGAAATTTTAACTTGCAAACCAGAAATTTCCTATTTAAATTCTCAAGTTGATGGCTTATATTTTTTAGCATAGCAGATTGTTCATCCATAGTTCTAGTAAACAGTTGGTTTTGCTCATATTGCTTTTGCATAAAATTTTAGTGGCCTTTTCAATTTCTAGCATCCTTTCCTCACTAGGCATTCCAGTTCTACCATAGGAATTCCATAACCATTGCCACTATTAGAAGGATAGGGCCTATAATTGCTATTACCAAAATTATTCCTATAAGCATTGTTGTTGAAGTTATTATTTTTAATGAAGTTCACATCAACATGCTCTTCTTGAGCAACCAAAGAAGCTAAAGGAACATTATTTGGATCAACATGTGTTTGACCATTTGCAAGCATAGACATAATAGTATCAATTTTGGCACTCAAGGAAGAGGTTTCTTCAACAGAATTTACCTTCTTACCTGTTGGAGCTCTCTCGGTGTGCCACTCAGAATAATTATCATCATATCATCTAGAAGCTTTGTTGCAGCACCCAAAGTGATGGACATAAAGGTACCTCCAGCGACCGAATCCAATAAATTCCTTGAAGAAAAATTTAATCCTGCATTATCATCATATCATCTAGAAGCTTTGTTGCAGCACCCAAAGTGATGGACATAAAGGTACCTCCAGCGGCCGAATCCAATAAATTCCTTGAAGAAAAATTTAATCCTGCATAGAAGGTTTGGATGATCATCCAAGTAGTCAGTCCGTGAGTGGGACAATTTTTAACCAATGATTTCATTCTCTCCCATGCTTGAGCAACATGTTCATTATCAAATTGCTTAAAATTCATTATGCTACTTCTCAAAGAAATAATCTTAGCAGGAGGATAATATTTTCCAATAAAAGCATCTTTGCATTTAGTCCATGAATCAATACTATTTCTAGGCAAAGACAACAACCATTCTTTAGCACGTCCTCTCAAGGAGAAAGGAAAAAGTTTTAGTTTAATAATATCACCATCAACTTCCTTAAGCTTTTGCATTTCACAAAGTTCAACAAAGTTATTAAGGTGAACAGCAGCATCATCAGTACTAACACCAGAAAATTGCTCTTTCATAACAAGATTTAAAAGTGCAGATTTAATTTCATAAAACTCTGCTGAAGCAGCAGGTGGAGCAATAGGTGTGCATATGAAATCATTGTTGTTTGTGCTAGTGAAATCACACAAGTTAGTGTTCTCAGGGTACTCATTTTAGCAGGATTAAAACAGGACAGAAAATAACTTGAAAATAAACTAGAAGCAAGTAACTAATTTTATTGTGTTTTTGATAATTAAAGCAAACAAGATAAAATAAAATAAACTAAGCAAGAAAAAAACAAAGTAAAGAGATTGGAAGCGTGAAACTCCCCTTGCAGAAATGGTCTTGCTCCCCGGCAACGGCGCCAGAAAAGTTCTTACTGCTTGCTACACAAGTTCGTTGGGAGACCCCAAGAGGAAGGTATGATGCAGTTCAGCGGCAAGTTTTCCCTCAGTATGAAACCAAGGTTTAATCGACCAGTAGGAGCAGTAGCTCTTCAGAAGGTTGTCAACGGCGAAATATGATGCGGCGCAACACCAGGGATTCCGGCGCTGACGTGGAACCTGCACACAACACAATCAAACTACTTTGCCCCAACGAAACAGTGAGGTTGTCAATCTCACCGGCTTGCTAAAAACAAAGGATTAAACGTATGGTGTGGAAAATGATGTTTAATTGCAGAAAATGAAAGAGAAAAATGTTCGCAGTTTGTGGTTTAATCAGTTTAAAAGAATGGACCGGGGTCCACAGTTCACTAGAGGTGTCTCTCCATAAAAGATAACTAACATGCTGGGTGAACAAATTACAGCTGGGCAATTGACAAATATTGAGCGCATGACAATGCATATACATGACATGATAACTACTATGATATTTAATTGTGCATTACGACAAAATACATAGACCGTTATCCAACAGCGTCTATGACTAATAATCCACTGCCAGGTTGTCATCCGAGTCCCCCGTTGGTATTAAGTTGCAAGCAACGGATAATCGCATTAAGTAAAGTGCGTAATGTAAACAAATACATATGCCCGTGGACATAGCATTGTTAGGTTATCCCTAGTGGCAACAGCACATCCGCAATCTTAGAAGTTGCTGTCACTCTCCCAGATTACCAGAGGCATGAACCCACTATCTAGCATAAATACTCTCTCTTGGAGTTACAAGCATCTACTTGGCCAAAGCATCTACTAGTAACGGAAAGCATGCAAGATCATAAATAACATATAAGATAGATTGATAATCAACTTGACATAATATTCAATATTCATCGGATCCCAGCAAACACAACATGTAGCATTACAATAATATGATCTTGATCATGTAGGGCAGCTCACAAGATCTAAACATGATGGCACAAAGTGGAGAGACAACCATCTAGCTACTGCTATGGACCCGTAGTCAAGGATGAACTACTCACGCATCACTCCGGAGGCAGGCATGGCGATGTAGAGCCCTCCGGTGATGATTCCCCTCTCCGGCAGGGTGCCGGGAAGAGGTTCTGGACCCTCCCGAGCTAGGGTTGACGGCGGCGGCGTCTCTGGAACTTTTCGTGGATAATGACTCGGGTGTCTAGGGTTTTTGCATCGGGGGAATAAGTAGGCGAAAGGGCGGCGGCTGACGACCCCCGAGGGGCCCACACCACCCTAGGGCGCGCCAGGGGGTGGCCCGCGCCCTAGGTGCGTGTGGGGCCCTCCTGGCTCCTCTGCGTTGCTCCTTTGAACCTTCGGGTGTGTTCTAATAAAATAGGTCCCTCCGTGAAGTTTCGTCCAATTCCGAGAATATTTTCAGACTACCTTTTCTGGAATACAAAAACAGCAGAAAACAGGAACTGACACTTCGGCATCTTGTTAATAGGTTAGTCCCAAAAAATGTATAAAAGTGATATAAAGTGGATGCAAAACATGTAGCAATTGGTATAATAACAGTATTGAACATCAAAAATTATAGATACGTTTGAGACGTATCAGGTCCACAGTTCACTAGTGGTGTCTCTCCATAAAAGATAACTAACATGCTGGGTGAACAAATTACAGCTGCGCAATTGACAAATATTGAGCGCATGACAATGCATATATATGACATGATGACTACTATGATATTTAATTGGGCATTACGACAAAATACATAGACCGTTATCCAACAGCATCTATAACTAATAATCCACCGCCAGGTTATCATCCGAGTCCCCCGTTGGTATTAAGTTGCAAGCAACGGATAATCGCATTAAGTAATGTGCGTAATGTAAACAAATACATATGACCGTGGACATAGCATTGTTAGGTTATCCCTAGTGGCAACAGCACATCCGCAATCTTAGAAGTTGCTGTCACTCTCCCAGATTACCGGAGTCATGAACCCACTATCTAGCATAAATACTCCCTCTTGGAGTTACAAGCATCCACTTGGCCAAAACATCTACTAGTAACGGAAAGTATGCAAGATCATAAATAACATATAAGATAGATTGATAATCAACTTGACATAGTATTCAATATTCATCGGATCCCAGCAAACACAACATGTAGCATTACAATAAGATGATCTTGATCATGTTAGGCAGCTCACAAGATTTAAACATGATGGCACAAAGTGGAGAGACAACCATCTAGCTACTGCTATGTACCCGTAGTCCAAGGATGAACTACTCACGCATCACTCCGGAGACAGGCATGGTGATGTAGAACCCTCCGGTGATGATTCCCCTCTCCGGCAGAGTGCCGGGAAGTGGTTCTGGACCCTCCCGAGCTAGGGTTGACGACGGCAGCGCCTCTGAAACTTTTCGTGGATAATGGCTCGGGTATTTAGGGTTTTCGCATCGGGGGAATAAGTAGGCGAAAGGGCGGCGGCTGGAGAGCCCCGAGGGGCCCACACCACCCTAGGGCGCGCCAGGAGGGGACCCGCGCCCTAGGTGCGTGTGGGGCCCTCCTGGCTCCTCTTCGTTGCTCCTTTGGACCTTCAGGTGTCTTCTGATAAAATAGGTCCCTCCATGAAGTTTCGTCCAATTCCGAGAATATTTCCTGACTAGATTTTCTGGAATACAAAAACAGCAGAAAACAGGAACTGGCACTGCGGCATCTTGTTAATAGGTTAGTTCCAAAAAATGTATAAAAGTGACATAAAGTGGATGCAAAACATGTAACAATTGGTATAATATCAGCATGAAACATCAAAAATTATAGATACGTTTGAGACGTATCATGGTGCGATTGGATCGCCTTGCTCCTCTCCACGGCGTCCTCCCGGGTCATCCTCAACGGCGTTGTCGGGGATCGCATTCGGCATCGGCGTGGCCTTCGCCATGACAACCCTCTCTCGCCATTCCTGTTCATCTTGGCCATGGAGCCGCTGCATCGTCTGCTGGCTTTGGCCATCGAGGAAGGCATGTTGTCCCACCTGCGCGGCCGGGCAAACGGCGTCCGCACATCCCTCTACGCCGATGACGCTGTCTTCTTCATCAACCCGATCAAAGCGGAGCTAGAGGCTGTCAAGGAGATCATGTTGCGCTTTGGCGCCGTCACGGGTCTGCGCGTCAACTTCGCCAAGACCGATGTCCTCCCAATCCGCTGCGAGGGTCTGGACGTCGCTGACATTGTCTCGCCGCTTGGGCGAAAATCGCCTCCTTCCCCTGCAAATTCTTGGGCTTGCCACTAAGCTTGCGCAAGCTCCGGAAGGTGGACTTCCAGCCTCTCCTTGATCGTATCGCCAGCCGCCTGGCGTGTTGGAAGGTTAAGCTGCTGTCCGCTGCTGGGCGCTTGGTTCGGCTCAATGTTGTGCTATCGGCTTTGTCCGTCTACTGGATATCTGTGCATGCGATGCCGGCCTGGGTGCGAAAGGCAATTGATCGGATTCGACGGGCGTGGCTCTGGAGAGCGGAAACCACATGCCACGGCGGCCACTGCTAGGTGGCTTGGAGCAAAATCTGCCGGCCAAAGGACCTTGGCGGGCTGGGCATTGTCGACTTGGATCGGTTTGGCATAGCTCTACGGCTTAAGTGGCTATGGCATGAGCGGGTGTCGCCGCTAAAGCCGTGGGTCGGCATGCCGGTGCCTTGCAATGACGCGGACCGCGCTCTCTTCGCCACTGTGACGACTGTGTCCGTCGGTGACGGCCAGGCTGCGCGCTTCTGGATGGACAGCTGGACGTCGGCTGGTGCGCCGTTCGTGCTCTTCCCGGCGCTTTACGCGGCGTCACGCTGCAAGCAGCGCTCGCTGTGCGAGACGGTGATGGAGCAACGCTTGGTTCAAGACTTGCGCGGTCGGGTTACAGTTGATTTGCTCCCGGCGTTTGTGCAGCTATGGCAGGAGGTCGCCGCGATCCAGCTCGTTGATGGGACGCCCGATGCTTTCACCTGGCGATGCTCTGACTCGGGCTCTTTCTCCGTCGAGTCGGCTTACAGGATTCAGTTCGCGGGCTCCCTCGCCTCCCCGCTGGTTGTGCCGATCTGGCGTGCGTGGGCAAGCTACTTGCGTGGCTCATGGTGCAGAACCGTGTCCTCACCGCGGACCGTCTTATGGCTCTGCAGTGGCCCAATTGCTACTTTTGTCAGCTCTGCCGCCGTAACTTGGAGACGGTTGAGCATTTGCTGGTTGAGTGCCCTTGGTCGCGCGCATTGTGGAGTCTCGTGGCTACTCGATTCAACCTTGCTTCCTTCGTCCCGGACTCCTGGATGGAGGCAAGCTCGCTCACGGCGTGGCTGCAAAGCCTCTCCTCCGGCAACACGGCTTCGGACAAAGTCTGCAAATCCATGGCACTCATGGTGATATGGGCTATCTGGCGGGAGCGCAATGCGCGGGTGTTCCGTGAGGTTGATCGTCCAACCTATGTAGTCTTGTAGGAGGTTGTCGACGAGAGAATGTCTTGGGGCTGGCCGGTTGCCGCCATTTGCGAGACCGCGAGTAATTCGGCTTCCGTTTTTGGTTAGGCGCTTGTCTTTGTTGCTTCTTTACCTTACCATACCATACTTGTACAGTACAGTCGGGCTCCTTGTAGCTCGTTCCTTCTATCAATAAAATTGCAGCTCTCCTGCGCTTTTAGCAAAAAAAAAAACAACAACATATGCGTGCGCTATCAAATGTCTCAACGGCACCGCAATTGGCACAATTCGTTGGTTTATGGGCACGCATGCTCGACTCCTGCCAAGGCCGGAAGTGATATCCTGTAGATGGACGGCTTCGGGCATTTACACCACCGCATCAGCATCCATCTACTATCTTTCCAAGCTCTCCTTTGCACCATTCAATGGAAATAATTCTCGATGCATAGAAACACTTGAAGTGTGTGTTTAGCTTTGGAATATCTCTATATTTTAGCCGAAAAGTGTTTTCTAACGGCTCCGCTCCCTACCGGAGATGCATGTGCGACCAATCAGCAATTGCCACCTATAGTCGTATCCAAATACCTGGACCTGTATTCTTGTATATTAATGTATAAATGATGTATTTCGTCCAGAAAATAATTTACTAATAAATTCCGAATTTCCACTTTTTAACAAAAATAAAGGCAATATTTTGTTTAATTTATTTCCTTGATAGTTTTTGTCCCACGAATTTTTTCGCCAATATTTCATTATACCCAAAAGAATTCAGATAAATGTTGAAAACAGATACAATTTTCAATACATTTATATAAGGTATGTTCAAAACTTGACAGTAACTTTTTATGCGCGCGAAATCTCGATGAAATATATTTGGTGTCACAAAAACATTAATGAAATTTGCATGAAACTTACATTATACTCAAATATATGTCATATCGAGTCAAATATGATACATTAATTATATTGACTTTCGTTTTAGTTTCAATACATTTTCATAGTTGATTTTTTTAATGTGTCTAATATTGATCTTGTTTTGAAGATCTCACCGCCAGGAACTCAAATGTATAAAAAAATCGGAAATTTGGTTCAAAATATACGAGCTATACAAAATTGAGAAGCAAACTAAAATAATGGGTGGATGGATAGCAAAAATTACACTTTTCACGACAAAGTATCCGCCACTCACTTATGTGTGGGGCACAAACTGTTTGTAGCCACATGACATAGAGATGAGAAAGTAGTGGGTAACTATGTAAAGGGAAAAGGTGAATGGTATTACTCCCTCCGTGCTAAAATAACTGTCTCAAATTTGCCAAAAAACGATGTATCTAGACATGTTTCATGTGTAGATACATCCACTTTTGTGCAAATGTGAGACAGTTATTTTGGAACGGAGGGAGTATTTAATTTCTAGTCAGTTTTGTATCAGCAAAGAAATGTCAAATACCAAAAAAATAGAGCACGAATCACAAAGCACGAACTAGTCGTGCACGCATGTCCGGTAGGACAATCCGCGTTGATATTTTCGCCCAGACTCTCACCCCATGAATGTATTTGCTCCTGACACAATGATTTCTTTGAACCGCACCAGCTTGTTTTTCTTACGAAGGTTCACTCTTTTATGCGAATCTCTTTTGCAGAACGGTATACCGTATACTCTACACTGTATGGAATTTGTTCATAGGCCTCATTGAACAGCTTCGCTCCAACGCTGGCTGGTCTTAGAGCATCTCCACCGGGTTCTCCAAATTCGTGTCCGGCACCTCCCAATGGAGACCAAATTGGGGTGCCTAACATGTGTCCACCCAAGTTTTCGAGACCGCCCACAGCGGCGCACCCCAAACAGGCGCCCCCAAACGGCCCTAGTTTGGAGCAAACTATCGAACACCTTGCGGGCGTAAATAAAATTCAATACAAACAAACTGAAACGATTCAAATTTCATTCATATTTGTTATATTACAAAGTTTTGAATGAAATTTGAACTAGCCCTAACCCTAGCCTAGCCTAGTCGTCCAGCCACGCGTCGTCGCTGCTGCTGTCGTCATCGTCGACCAGGACGTAGGCGGAGGAGGAGCCGGCACAGCTGGTGGACGCGCCGTCTTGGCAGCGCGGTGCACGGCTGCAGGAGGCGCCGCCGGAGGAGGACGAGGCCGCCGTGGCCACCGAGGTGGCATGGCGGCCATGTAGCCGGGGCTGTCGCGCTCGATGGTGGTCACCGAGTCCGCGAGGGCGGCCAGGAACCCCGGCGAGTCGCCGTCGAGCTCGTTCCGCAGCGGGGAAGGCTCGGCGTACCCGTACGGGATCGTCTCCACAGGAGGCGGCAGCGTCCTGGCTCTGGGGCGGCGCAGGTAGAGGCGTCCGCGTGGTGGCGAACGCCGTTGTTCACGGCGTTCGCGGATGACGATGCCGCCGCCACCTCCTCCACGACGCGGCGGCGAGCGTGGCTCCTCCTTAACCGGGCGGCAGCTGCGGTGCTGCTGGCGATCCTCCTGGCGCCGTGGCCGCACGGGCAGCAGCCGCAACGGGGTGGTGTTCCCCGCCCTTGCGTGCTGGCGCGCGGCCTCGATGGCGGAGGCCACGGTGTGGCCGGTGCCCTCCCACCACTGATGGCGGCCTTCCGCGTTGTAGCGGCCCGGCGGCGTCGGGCCGTCGTAGGCGGCAAGCACCTCGTTGCGCTCGCGCTCGAACCGCCGGAGCCACGCTCCCCAGTTGTTGTCGTCGTACTCGGGGCGCCTGCGAGCGATGTCGCGTCGGATCTGGTCCGGCGTCTCCGGCAGCGCCGGCACGGGGAGGCCGCTGTGGGGGGACGTGCGCCACCCCGTGGGCAGACGAGAGTCCGGCGGCACCAGCAGGCCGTAGCGGTACAGGTCCACGCCTCGTCGGTGGAGATCGTGCGCCCGCTGCGCTTGCTGCTGCCGGACTCCCAGTTCTTCGCCACGGATGGGATGTAGAGGGTGTGGGAGAGGGAGAGAAGAGAGAGGCGTGGGAGAGGGAGAGAGTGCGGAGAGCCATTTTATGGGCGCGGCGGGGGAACGCGGATGCAGCTGGGCGGTGCGCGAGCATCCGGGCCGGCGTAAATGCGTTGCGTGGGAACGCCGCGACGCCGGCGCGTGGACTGCCGCGCACGCTGTCGCCGGCGTTAATGCGACGCGTGCCGTCAGGCCTGCCACCGCCGTCTCGTCGCCTCGCCTCCCATCCAGTCCAATCGCCAGTCGCCTAGGAAACTGCCCGGCGACTGACCGCCATTAAACGCGGCGGAACGGCCTTCTGCGCGCCCTCATTAACACGGGCATGGCGCGCTGTGTGTATGACGGGCGGGCCAGCCCTGTCAGGGCCATGTCCGCCCCGATGTTCGGCACCCCCGGGAGGGCCTCCAAACTTAGTTTGGAGGCCCTTTGGGAGGTGCCGGACACGATTTTGCTCGGGGCGAGACATTGGGGGTGCCGCTGGTGGCGTTTTTGGCCGTCCGGACCCCCAATGGGCCTTTGGGGGTCATTTGGAGACCCCGGTGGAGATGCTCTTATAGAGTTTAATTTCCATGTTCATGATAATCCTAGATATATCATACACGAAATAAATAATGAAGCCGAAGCCATCCGGCCGGGTCTCAGACTCTCAGTTACTCCGTACGTATGAACGGGATACTGTTTATAGCGTGCGTATCCTGCACACAAGCGATGACAAGTTCTGACAAAGGGCCGATTATTCCAATGAGTAGCAGACCTGCTCGAACGCCTCGACGTGCTCTTCTGCGACGGCCACGAAGAGATCGACGCCGCCCTTGGCGTTGCAGGACGGCACGAAGATCATGAGCCCCTCGACGGGCAAGTCCGGCTGCAGGAACGCGGAGGGCGGCCCAGTGCCGAGGTCTATCTGGTGGAACCTGAATCCCAGCCAGCTGTCCACCTCCAGGTCCGGGCAGAGCATGGCGCCGACATCGGCTGCCGTCGCGACGAGCTCCTCTCCGTTCGCACGCGCCACGCTACCGAAGTCGACAAACGACCGCACGTACTCGCCGTCGATGCACGCCACGGCGTCGCGGATGGCGCCCACCACGCCGCCGTAGCTCCAGCTCAGAACGTCCCGGACCTGGAGCCTCGGGAACGCCCACAGCACCATGTTCCCGGAGAAGTCCATCGGGACCGGAGGATCGGCCCTGCCCCGGCAGTTCACGGCCACCCTCACCTTGGTGAACTCCTCCGGCTTCAGGTCCCGCGCCGCCGTCATCTTCTTCCACACGTGCGCGAGCAGGCACTGGAACGTGCTGCAGCGGGCGCCGACCCGGGCTTTGAGGTCGGCGACGAACTCGGCCGTGAAGTCCACCGTGAGGTTCTTGATCTTGTCCCTGGGAACGACGGCGTAGGGCTTTCGATCATGTGCACCCGCGAACTCGAGTGACCGGTGGTCGAACTCCGGCGCCGGCGTTCTGCGAGGCACGGCGGTTGCCGCGCGGTCGAGGAAAGGGGACGGCGTGACGAAGTCCTTGCCCTCGCGCACCGCGCTCGCCCACGTGGTGAAGAAGGTGCTCATGGAGTGGTCGTCGGCGGCCTGGTGGTGTGAGGTTGTACCGATCACCACACCGCCACACTTGTACCGGTTCAGCTGGATCTGCAGCAGCGCCGGCCCGATGTTCTCCTGTACACATAGGCAAAGAAAAGTACGTACAAGAAGTTACAGCGTGCATGGATCATTTGACTGATGCCGATCGTCGTGGCAGAGATAGAATCTCAGTCCAGGATTAAATAATTGGTACCTCCGGTACTTTAGGGTAGAGGTCGTCGACGCTGGCGGCCATGCGGCCGTCGACGAGCACGTCCGACAGGTCAACCGGGACGGTGGCCTCGATCACGAGCACGCCCTCATTGTTGATGTGGAGGAACCGCCGGCCCTGGTCGTCGACGGCGAGGCGCCCCGCCAGGTGCGGATACGGCGCGACCGCCTTGAGCAGGCCCTCCTTGAGCGCCTCGTTGGATGGCGCCGGCGCCGGGTACGCGAGCACGGTGGGGATGAAGAGGTCCACGGCGACGAGGTCGAACACGGTCAGCGGCACCTTCTCGTAATCTCCATTGATCAGATGATCGCGGTACGTACTATACGTGGCCTGTAATCCAGAGTTGCACGCGCGCTTTGGTGAATGGAGACGCGGCGGCTTGGCATATACTCCCTCGTTCGGAAAGGATGTCTCAAAAATGAACTGCTCCTTTTCTGAACGGAGGGAGTAGTAAATAGCAGTTGTTCTCTATAGATTGCCAGTTGATGGTAGACGAAGACGGAAAATTCAGAGATGAAAGATTTGTATGCGGTAAAATATATCCGCGCGCGCGTGCGCACAAGCTAGTCGTACCTTGTGCTCATTATCCCCTTTGTCGAATGTCAACATATCGACATCAGTACCAGTCAACAACGCTCGCATCCACTCATCTCTCCATCTCATCTCAGTCATCAAGCGCAACAAGCAACTCGTGGCCTCATTAGTTCCAGGCTGCAGGCCTTTACCCAATAGTAGTATTCAGTCACGTTCCCATTGCTATACACTCTGTTCTTCGTTCCCCTATCAGGTTCGTGGTAGATGAAAACGTACTATAGTAGAATTATGTTGCTAGATTGAGACGCATCTTAAATTCTCAATACCTAAATGATTGATTATAAAGATATAATGCTAAATTTATATTTATATCAATACTGAAGCCTGCAACTTTGATGATTTTCATCATCTGTCAATCCTTGAAACTAGTAGTACAATAATTGCATATAGATCCGGCCATCCGGGTCCTACCAGGTCCGGTCGTGTGTTTTCTTGGGGTGCAAAGGAAGCTGGCTGATGATCAGAGTAGTCATAGAACCATATAACTGGTTTAAGAACTTGCAAACCGCGGTCAGCTAGTCCAAATCACAACCAGTACAAATCGCAAGCGGAATTCAGCAGTTTGTCTAGCGTTCAGCTCTTTGCCGAGTGACCGAGTCTCTTTCGTCGGGCACTCGACAAAGGCTGTTATATGTCGTGTGCCCGATGAGATACACTTGACAAAGCGAAGACACTCGGCAAACTTAGGCACCTGGCACTCGGCAAAGAAGGTATCACTAGTATAAAACCGAACATTGAAGTCGGTGACTAGAGTCGGTTTTACCAGGGGGAAAAAATACTCCGAAATTTGCCACCTCAATCGGTTTTTTACATGAAAATCGAGTACAAAGAAAAATCGTGTAACTAATCGGTTTTTACATGGCCTGGTTGACTAGCTAAGTCCAGGCATGCATGTACCGATTGAAAACCGTGTGACTAATTAATTAATCATTGTCTCGAGAATTGCAGGAGCAATTGCAACCGCGAGAACTGGAAGTTGTGAAACTGAATGCGGTTGATTATTTCATAAATACTAACCACCCCAATGCACCAATAAAATCCTCCGGTCTACGACCACGTAAGTCTCTTCATGATTTTATTCTTCTTCCTAGCATTCTCCCAACACGCTCTCTGCAACCACTCGAGTCTAGCGTAGCCATGGCCTTCTAGAAAGGACCATGGAAGTCGGACGATTCGAGCGGCGACAAAGACGACACTCAGAGTCCCGTTGTGAGCAAGGTTTGTTAATTTAGCTCTGAATTCCCTGAAGCCGCCCGGCAGCCCAATCCCTCTGACCTCGGATATACCAAGTTCGTGGAACAACCAAAGTTACAGTTCGAGATCTACTCAGAGTTGTCCTCCCCAAGGAGGAGGAGGATGACTAGGAGGAGGAGGAGGAAGGAGGAAGGAGGAAGGAGGAAGGAGGAGGAGGGCGACGAGGACAAGGCCCCGGCAAAGAGGTCACACTCAGCCAAGAAGCACAACATGTGTCCGAGATAATCATGATTCGTTGGAAGGGGGCGACGCTACCTTCTTTGCCGAGTTGAAAGTAGACCATATTGGATGTCCAATTCCCAAATGTTTTGAAGTTTATATTTATTACTACTTTTGCACATTTAAATGATTTTTGGTCGATTTCCAGAAAGTAATTTCAATCTAAACTAAAATTGTGTTATGGTTTGATTCTAAAAAATTGTCAAAAACATTTTTAGTTACCCAAATAGAATTCTATGTTCAGGTTCATGGTGCAAATCCAAGGACCCTTCTGGTCTTGGCCTCTGGTTCCAAGGCTTTATCGATCATATATACTTCGTGAAACATGCATGTTTTATTTTCTTCGATGAAGATATGTAGTACTTGGTTAGTTATTCAACAAAGTAGTTGGTTGCTTAAAAAAAACTACTCCAAGATATGTACCAGCGCCGCAACCTCTTCATTTGATTTGTATATCTTGAAAATTTTCGTATGAGATATCATACTTTCTTACAGCCTCGACGGGAGAAGAGCGTCCAAGGAGTAGCAAATCCGCTGGAACGCCTCAACGTGATCCTCGGCGAGGGCCATGAAGAGGTCGACGCTGCCCTTCACCGTGCGCGACGGCACGAACACCATGAGCCCCTCAACCGGCAAGCCCGGCAGCAGGAACGCGGAAGGCGGCCCGATGCCGAAGTCGAGCTGATGGAACCTGAACCCCAGCCAGCTGTCCACCTCTATGTCCGGACAGAGCACCTTGCCGAAAGTCGACGACGCCGCGAGCTCCTCTCCGTTCGCGTCCGCCACTCCGCCGAAGTCCACGTACGACTGAATATACTCCTCGTCGATGCGCGCCGCGGCGTCGCGGATGGCACCGACGACGCTGCCGTAGCTCCCGCACAGGACGTCCCGGACCTGGAGCCTCGGGAACGCCCAGAGAACCATGTTCCCGAAGAAGTCCATGGGCACGGGAGGGTTGGCCCTGCCCCTGCAGTTCACGGCCACCCTCACCTGCGTGAACTCCTCCGGCTTCAGGGCGCGCGCCGCCGTGACCTTCTTCCAGACGTGCGCCAGCAGGCACTGGAACGTGCTGCAACGTGCGCCGACGCGGGCTCTTAGTTCGGCGATGAACTCTGCCGTGAAATGCAGGGTGATGTTCTTGATCTTGTCCATGGGGAGGACGGCGTCGGAGTTGGTTGTACTTGCAATGGTGCCTTCTCCTCCCTTGAATTCGATGGACCGGTGGTCGAACACCGGCTTCGGCGTGCTGCGGGGCATGGCCGTGGCCGCGCGGTCGATGGACGGGGATGGCACGGTGAAGCCCTTGCCCTCGCGCACCGCCGTCGCCCACGCGGCGTAGAACGTGCTCGCGGCGTGTCCGTCGGCGATGTGGTGGTGGCAGATGACGCCGACCAGGAGGCCGCCACACCTGTACCGGCTGAGCTTGACCTGCAGCAGAGCCGCTCCAACGCTCTCCTGCAATTACAAAATTGTAGCGCTCATCAGTTTCCAATTTTAAAAATTCAGAGTCTAAAATCTGCATGCACATGCACAATGTGATGAGGTATTATCTTGGAAGGCTCCTCCCTTTTCCCCCCAGGCTCCCGTGCTGCCCGAGGGCAGCACCGGGGCGCCCCAACCTCGCCGCCCCAGCCCCTCCCGCCTCCGCCCCCCATCGCCGCCGCTGCCGCGGTGGCGGCGGGCGCCCTCGCCACCACAAAGGTGCAAGAGGGATGCTCGCCGTGAAGGCGTTCGGCGCCCAGGCGCTTCCCCGCCGCCACGGTCGTGAGGCTCCGGTCGGCGGCGTTCGACGGTCCCTCTCGGTGCCGGAGGTGCCAGGAGGCGGCTGCCCGACGGTGCGGTAGCTTCGGCGGTGGGTGCTCCGATTGGAGTCCCGATCTGGCCGTGCGGGCTCAGATCTGGGCCGAGCGGGCCTCGATCTGGGTCGCGCGGGCCGGACCGCGTTTCGGCAATTCCCGTGGTGCGGAGGCAGGCCAAGGCCAGGACGCGGTCCTGCGGCATGCTGCCGACGCGTGTGCCGGCGAGATCGGTGTGTGTGGTGTTGTGTGTGTGTGTGTGGTCTCGGCCCTGTGCGGCTGAACCTTCCCCTGCCTCTCCTCGTGTTCGAGCTGTTCCGGCGCCGCCTACCGACCTTCGCTCGCCGGAGCTCGCAGACGCGTCGTGCTGCCCTTGGAGACCCCTGAGCTCGGGTGCTTTGGTTCTCCCAGATCCACGGCTGGATCTGACGGGCGGCCGGGTCGTGAGTCGCTGGGCTCGTTCTGAGCTCGTCGCTGGCGAGCTGCTCGCCAGTGACGTCCCTGCGCCACCTCCCGGCGGTCGGCCCTGCTGTTGCCCGCCCCCATGGTGTCTGCCATGTTGCTGCCAGATCTGAGCTCGGGGCTCGATCTGGGCTGGGCCGGGCCGACCCAAATTTCTAGATCCTCGGGCGGATCTTCCGGGCGGCCAGCCCTGGGCTCTCGCCACAGCGCAGCGTCGTTGGTGGTGCCCTGGCTTGTGGTGCCCGTGCGCCTGCCGGATCTTGGGCTTTCCGAGGTTGTAGGCCGGTGGCTGCGACCGATTCTTCTTCTCCGCGTCCTCGTGACGGCGGCCGGCTGCTGGTTTGGGATGGGACTCGATGAAAATCGTGCAATGGATGTGTCCATTGCCGACGATGACAACACTTCCTAGTGTTGTTTCCCTTGTTGAAGGCATCGTCATGAAGTCCCTCCTTCCCTGGCTTGCTGGATCCCGTCTCTCCGTGACATATTGCCTCCTGATGTGTTCATCCGGTGTATCTTCTTTTGGCTTGTGAATCACCCTACTTTGGGGTAGTGCTCTGGGACTTTGGCGAAAGCTTTGCAGGAATCCGTCTCTGCCGGCAACGACGACGTCTTTGCACGCCGTGCACCTTCTTGGAGGCGTTGCTGCAAGCCCCCGCCTTTTGGATTCTCAATCCCTGCTAGGTTCCTTCCCTGATGGCGCTTCTCGGTGGTGGCGTTGAAGGTGTGGTGGAGGTCGGTTGGTGTGGACAACTCCGTCGTCGTCTCCGTGCAACAGAAGACAAGGCGCCTGCTAGGGTTTAGCTTGTCTGTTGCCTTGGGGTGTGTGTGTGTTGTGCGTGTGTGTTGTTACCTGTAAGCTGTACCCTTGACCGGTTGTTGGCTTTGTTAATTCAAAGTTGGGCTCGTCTCGAGCCTCCTTTCTTGCACAATGTGATGAATGTGACGTGGCAGCACCTCGGGTACCACAGGATAAAACCCGGCGACGTCCATGCCCATGCCGCCGCGAGCACGTCCGCCAGATCGGCCTGGACATCGTCCTCGATGACAAGCACGACTTCGTTGTTGAGGTGCAGGAAGCGCCGGCCATTGCCGTCGAGGGCGAAGCGGCCGAGCAGGTGAGGGTACGGCGCGACGACCCTGAGGAGGCCGTCCTTGAGCGCCTCGCTGGACGGCGCCGACGCAGGGTAGGCGAGCACGATGGGGACGTAGGTGTCAATGGCGGCGCGGTCGAAGACGGTCAGCTGGACCTTGTCGCTGGCCAGCGGGTGCGGCACGGCGTACACTGGCTTAAGCATTGCGCTGCAGCTGCTTGTAGCCTGGTCCATTTCTTCGTAGGTAACCTCCATTTGAGCGTTGCGTCGAGGTAGGGCAGGAGCTCGATCGAGTGTGTGCTTTTGGACTGAGGTCTAGTGACTTTACCGAGTGATGCTTTTGATGGACAGCTATAGGCGCGTGCCTCCACTTATATAGAGCTCGGGTATATGAACACGCGCGCACTGGAGCTCTTTCGGGTCTAACTATTTCTTTACAATTTCTGCTGCGGAGGTTCTATTGAGACGTTGGGAACGGGCTCAGCACTTGGTTTTAGAAGGGCTTTTGGTTAAGTGATTTGCTACTCTCTTAACAGTACACATCTCTTTATAACATTGTACTGTACGAGGAAAGAAAGTTTACGTGGCAAGTGTTTTGTGGGATGCCCAGTTTTTAGAAGGGTTTTAATCGGGAACAAATAGACGAGTTGTCTACAGTTAGTCTAATGGCTGCTGGATCTTAAGTTGTCAACAAATCAAGACGTCTTTATTTGGAGGCTAACATCATCTGGTATGTTTACGATTAAATCCATGGATTTTGACTTTATAAATGAGGATATTAGGCTTATGCGAAAATATATTTGAAAAATAGTAGTTCCACTGAAAATTTAGAATTTGCATGTGGTTTCTTCTTACAAAAATGTTGTTAACAAAGGACAACGTTACAAAAAGAAATTGGGAAGACAACATGAAGTATTTGTGCTTGTGATAAAGATGACTCAATACAACATTTATTTATTTACTTATCGAATGTCCTTTTGCAAAACATTGTATGGCATTACCTCTATATATAAAGGAGGAGCAAATCCTCGCGCTCTCCTTGCTCGGGTCACTGTAGCTTCGCGAAGTGACGAGGGGTGGACTCGGCAAATCCCTGGGTTGTGTACCCCGGGTTGATTGAGGGGAGAGAGATGAGCGCTGGTGATCACGACGGCTGACAAGCAAGGCGTTTTACCCAGGTTCAGGCTCCCGGAGGATAACACCCTACTTCCTGCTTGTCTGGTATTGATTGGCGAGTTGTGGCTACAATGGCGAGATGGCAATCTCGCTAGGGTTTGTGGTGGCGGCTATGAGCTTACCCTAGACGAGGGACCCTCCCAGCCTTTATATAGTAGGCTGGGTCTCAGGTGAACGGTGCCGATGGCGTTTACAAGCATGGTAGGAGTCGCATGACCTATCCGTCGACTATCTTGGGCCGCACGTCGTCCTCCTTGGGCCTTCCTTGGGCCCTCGTCATAAGGTTGATAGGCTTGGCGTGCCCCAGGTATCCTCACCGTGGGGTAGTCGAAGAGTAACCCCACGACAGGAGCCCCCGAGTGCTTAGTCGAATCGTAGAGTCGGGTAAAGGACTCCTTCCTCCTGGGCACGCCGTCAGGTTCCCGAAAGGAACAAGTAAAATTGGTCGACTCCGGCCGTTCAGGGCTTACGGAGGATTCCTTAGTCGAACTGTCGACTGCAGGGTAAAATACCGTGAGTACAGCCTTAGTCGGTGATTTTTCGACTGCTATTGTTTTGAGTCACTCGAGAGCGCGAACAGCGCTCCCGATGGGAGTAGCCCCCGAGATTAAGCTGAATTGCTTGTAATTGAGGTTAAACTCAATTTTTTCTTCAGTCGAAAAGCCCGCTCCCGATGGGAGTAAGGAAGGGACTCGACTTGTTGGAGTCGCGCCTGGCTTTGTGTGACTTACTTTGTGTATTCGGCCGGTTTGGCTTACTGTACGAGTTTATTCAGCTCTTGGAGCTTACTGAATCTTTTTGCACTCGAATGAACTGTTCGAGTTCTCAATCAGCTTGTTGGCTTACTTCCTACGCCTGCGCGGTTGACGTCAGCGCTGACGTTTTTGGCACGCTCTGTGTCCGATGGGACGTGACAGTGCGGTCCCACTGTCAGTATTGACTGGAGACAGCGGTTACCGCTTTTGACTGACGGTTCGGCGCGAAAATTTCGCGGTGTGATGATGACGCCTTGATTCCCGTGCGTAGTGGGCGGCATGGCCGGCGACGGCTGTTTTACGCGACACGTGGACGGCCAGATGTTGATAATGAAGTGCGGTTTTGCTGGGGACGGCCTGGATTAACGGCGGTGCGGTATATAATTTTCACCGCGGCGGCGAAGGGTTCACTCCATCCCCATTCTGCCGTCGTCTCCCACCATTTGCTCTCCGCCATTGTTGCTTCTTCCTCCTATTTCTTTCTCCACCCTCCATGAGCGCGGCCGCGATGAAGAGGGGGAAGCCTGCTGCTGGCGCCGTCGCCGCTGCCGGGGCGAGCGTGATGAAGAAACCCGACGGCGACTGGGTGAAGTCGTCGGTGAAGAAGGCCGACCTCGAGGCCCTCCGCGCGCAGGGGCTGCTGCCGCCGGCGGAACAGGCGACGGTGCGCGCTCCCGGGAAGGAGGTATTCCCCGCTCCTCGCGAGGGGGAACGCGTTTGCTTCGTGGATTTCTTGCCGCGGGGTTTCGGGTTCCCCCTCCACGATTTCGTCCGCGGTCTCCTGTATGCTTATGGGATTCAGATCCACGATCTGACTCCCAATAGCGTCTTGAGCATCGCGAGCTATTTCGTGCTCTGCGAGTGCTTCCTTGGAATCGCACCCAATTGGCTTCTGTGGAAGTCGCTATTCCTCGTGAGGAGGAATGTGGGGAAGAACAAGCAGGTGTATCCAGTCGGCGGCTTCGGCATCCAGGTGCGTGGCGACACCAGCTACTTTCAGATGAAGAAGTCCGACTCCGTCCAGGGCTGGCGGAAGAAATGGTTCTACATCAGGTGCGACCAGGAGGGACTTCCCGACTTCGCGGCTGATCGCGAGTTGCGGAAGTCGAACGCGTGGGCGCACCCGCTGTCGAAGGAGGACAGGGAGGCGACTCAGCCCTTGCTGACGCTTCTTCGTGGCCTGCTGAAAAGTCTGGGGCGTGAGACAGGTGGCGTTCATCTGATTGCCACCTTCTTCAGGCTTCGGGTGCAGCCGCTCCGCGCTCGCGTCCACCCAATGTGGGCATATGAAGGTGTTGGCGATCCCGACCGGACGTCGCGACCGAGCTCGATGATGACGAAGTCGAGTCGAAGGTGAGGAGCATCACTAGCCTCCGAGCCGCTGACCCGTGTAACGTCAAGTGCCCGGTCAAGCTGTATGGGCCTAACAACCCTGTACCCGAGGTGAGCTTTGTTCGCTTTCATTCTTGTCTTGTATCTTCCTCTGTCGAACCTCTGTTGCCTGACTCGACTGCTTTATTTGCTGACAGGGTCGTTCGAGCTTTGTTAGTCTTCCTCCGTTGATGGAGAACGGACCTCATGAAGAGGCAGAGTTCCCTGAGGAGGACGAGGTTGATGACGATGAGATTCCCTCCGCCATCTCTCCGAGTGAAGAGTTGGAGGAGGACGATGATGAAGAGGTGGAGCCGCTGCGAAGCGGCAGAGGCGTAGGGATGGCGACTCTGCTTCGGCTCGTCGCCCGTGAAGGGGGCGGTGTGGAGAACGAGGAGGAGGCGGGCGAGTCGTCCTCGGGCGGTAGGCACACGAGTGACCTGGCCGATCCTTTGGTCGTGCCTCCCCTCAGCTCTGCACCGCCGACTGATTTTGCGAGGATGGCCTCCGTCTCCCTGGGCAGCGAGGATGATGTGGATGGCGCAGGTTAGTCGCGTAACCATCGCCTTGTTTTGTCGAGTTTGCTTTTGATTTGCGAGTCCTCGGATTGAATTGTCTTGTGCCTTGTCACAGCGAGCGTACTGGCGCTGTTGGTTCTCCTCGTGAGATGGAGCACACTTCTGCTCCCACGATCGAGCAGACTGCGAAGACGACCGGAGAGAAGGCTCAGGCGGGTGACCCTTTGGCCTTGAAGGCTTCGACATCCTCCGCCAGAGAAAGCTGCTGATGTGACTCCGGCTGACGCTGGGCTGCTTGAGCATGTAAGTGTCCTCCGACTCATTTTGCAGAATTTGTATCGGGTGCGCGAACAGCGCTCCCGATGGGAGTAGCCCCCGAAGATGTGCGTGACTAGAATAGTCGGGCGCAGATTGATATATCTTGTGTTTTCTGCAGCCATACTATCGCCAGCAGATGGAGGGAGCCGCGGCCTTTGTTCGCATGGAGCAGGAGAGGGATCAACTCCGCACTGCTCTGGAGCGGGCGACGAAGCGAGTCACGGAGCTGGAGCAGAAGCTTCAGACTCACGCCGACATGGAGAAGTCGCTAGGTGAGGCCCGAGAGCGTGAACAAGCCCGGGATGATCTGGAGAAGACCCAGGTCGACCGCTTGCTCGCACTCGCCGATGTTGTTGGAAGTAAGTGTTTCGGCTCGATGCCTACTTTGCCCTTGTCGACTGCTGATGTCTTATGGGTGTGGTGTTCTTTGCTCAGAGACTTGCGGAGGTGCTCCTCCGGAAGGGACTTCCAGCGAGAATGTCGGCTTGGCGGAGGCTGTTGGCTTCCTCGACCGTGTCTGCGCGTATGCGTCGGCGGCGCTGCAGAAGTCGACAGGCGCCTTGGCGACTGTGCACCAGAGCATCTTCCCCAACAAGCCGTCGCCGGTTGCTGTCGACGCGCTCGCGGCTCCGTTTGAAGGCAACGCGACCACCTTGGTGGACTTCACGCGCGCGCAGACGGTACGCGGCTCAGAGCTCACTTTCCAGCTGCTTCTTGGCCACCAAGTCGCAGGTGATTTTGAGAAGGTTGTCAGCGACTTCCCCGTAAGCCTGATGGCAAGACCGCGTCCCTTAGCGGGGTGAAGGCGCAGGCGAGTCAGCTGGCTGCAAAGTTGATCGCCACCTTCGAGAAAAGAATTGCCAAGGCTGCAGCGTTGGCTGCTAGGAAGAGCCGTTCCCAGTCGGAGTCTGTGATGTAGACTCCTTTCTTTTAGGATTCTTCAGCTTTTGGGTCTTGGTTTGTAATGAACTTTATATTTTGCGAGTCAAGCGGTAAGCTCCGCCGCCGATTGCCTCTGTCACGATGTATGGACCCTCCCACGGGGAAGCGAGTTTGTGCACCTTCTTCTGTTTGAGGCGGAGGACAAGGTCGCCAGGGACGAACGATCTGGGCCGCAGTCGCCGCCCGTGGTAGTTGCGTAGGTCTTGTTGGTACACGGCTGTGCGGGTAAAGGCGATGTCGCGTGCTTCGTCCAGGTATCCATGTCGTCCTCGAGTGCCTCTTCTGCGTCGGGCTCGTCGTAAGCCACCACTCGGGGTGCATCGAACTTGATGTCGCATGGCATGATTGTTTCTGCGCCGTAGACCATGAAGAATGGCGTGTACTGAGTGGATCTGTTTGGCGTAGTGCGCAGACTCCACAACACAGATGGCAGCTCTTCGACCCAGGCGCCTGCAGCGCGCCTCAATGGTACTCGCAGGCGCTTCTTGATGCCCTTGCAGACTAGGCCATTGGCCTTTTCGACTTGTCCGTTGGACTGCGGGTGCGAGACAGATGCGTAGTTGAGCTTGAGGCCTTGCTCAGAGCAGAAGTCCTTGAACTCTTCGGCTGTGAAGTTCGTGCCGTTGTCGGTGATGATGCTGTGTGGCACTCCAAACCTGAAGATGATCGACCTGATGAAGTTAACTGCCGAGGAGGCAGTCGAACTTGTGATAGGCACGGCTTCGATCCACTTCGTGAACTTGTCGACTGCCACCAAGAGATGAGTGTGTCCTCCCAGAGAGGACTTCTTGAGTGGACCCACCATGTCGAGCCCCCATTGAGCGAAGGGCCAGGCGAGTGGTATGGTCTTCAGTGCTGGTGCTGGTGCGTGCGGCTTGTTGGCGAACTTCTGGCAGCCGAGGCATTTCCTCACGAGTTCTTCTGCGTCTTGCATTGCGGTGGGCCAGTAGAACCCGGCTCGTAAGGCTTTGGCCACCAAGGCTCGACTGCTGGCGTGATGTCCGCAGATGCCAGCGTGGATCTCGAGCAAGATGGCCTGACCGTCGACTGGGTCGATGCACCTTTGGAGGACTCCCGAGATGCTTCGCTTGTAGAGCTCCCCGTTGATGACGGTGAAGCCCTTGGAGCGGCGGATGACGCGCTTGGCTTCGACTGGGTTCGTTGGCACCCTCTGCCGCAGTATGTAAGCTAGGTATGGGCTCGTCCATGTGGGCTCGATCAGCAGTACCTCCATAGGCTCCTTCTCCGTGTTGGGCGGGTCGGCGGTGCTCGTTGTTGATGTGGAGGATCCCGGCGCGGGCCGGAGCTTGACGGAGCGCTGCGTGATGCATTCGAGGAAGACCCCGGGTGGCACCTGCGCTTTGTTTGAGCCCAGGTTGGCGAGGGCGTCGGCTTCCTCGTTGCTCTCGCGGTCAATGTGTCGCAGCTCGCAGCCGTCGAAGGTGCCTTCCAGCTGGTTGTACAGGTCCCTGTAGGCGATCATGTTGTCGGCGATGGCGTCACACTGCTTCATGGTTTGCTGCACGACGAGGTAAGAGTCTCCGTAGATCATGAGGTGAGTGGCGCCGCTGTTCTTGGCCATCCGCATGCCGTGGATTAGGGCCTCATACTCTGCCTCAATGTTGGAGGGTGTTGGGAAGTTCATCTGCATCACGTACTTCAGCTTGTCGCCTTTGGGTGAGATGAGGATGACTCCCGCCCATGCTGATCTGAACTTCTTGGAGCCGTCGAAGTACATTGTCCATGCGTTGGACAAGTCGGGTACGTCTGGCAACTGGGCCTCTATCCACTCGGTAGTGAACTCTGGAAGCACCTGGGCTTTGATTGACTTCGGGTGCGTGTACTTCAGCCCCCAAGGCCCTAGCTCAACAACCCACTTGGCGACTCGTCCTGTCGCGGCTTGGTTGGTGAGGATGTCGGAGAGCCCGGAGGAGCTTACCACCGTGATTGAGTGCTCGGAGAAGTAATGGACGACCTTCCTTGATGTCATGAAGACTCCGTATGCTAGCTTCTGGTAGTGCGGGTACCGCTGCTTGGACAAGGTTAGCACCTCACTGAGGTAGTAGATGGGACGCTGGACGGGGTGACTGTGTCCTTCCTCTTCTCGTTCGACTACGAGTACTGTGCTGACCACCCTGTTTGTGGCTGACACGTAGAGGTATAGCGGCTCATTCTCCAGTGGCGCCACCAGTACTGGGGAAGTCGTCAGGGTCTTCTTGAGTTGGTCGAACGCGTCCTGCGCTTCTTCTGTCCACTCGAACTTGTCTGTCTTCTTCATCAGTTGATAGAAAGGCAGGGCCTTCTCTCCAACTTACTAATGAACCGACTGAGAGCTGCGACTCGGCCGGCTAGGCGTTGCACCTCATGAAGCTTGGTCGGTGCTGGCATTGCGAGTATGTTTTGCACCTTCTCGGGGTTGGCTTCGATTCCTCTTGCAGAGACGAGGTACCCGAGCAGTTCTCCGGCTGGCACGCCGAAGACACACTTGTCCGGGTTCAGCTTGATCTGATACTCGTTGAGTGCGGCGAAGACCTTGCGGAGGTCGGCGATGAGAGTGTCCTCCGTTCGAGTGGTGACGACTATGTCGTCGACGTAGACTTGGACGATCTGTCCGATTAGCTCCTTTAGGCAGGGTTGCATCGTGCGCTGGTACGTGGCTCCAGCGTTTTTCAACCCGAAGGGCATCGTCTGGTAGCAGAAGACGCCATGAGGTGTGATGAATGCAGTTTTCTCTTCATCGTCGACGTTCATCCTGATCTGCTGGTACCCTGAGTAGGCGTCCAGAAAGGATAGGCGTGCGCAGCCTGCAGTCGAGTCGATGATCTGGTCTATCCGCGGAAGCGGGAAGTGGTCCTTGGGGCAGCATTTGTTAAGGGCGGTGAAGTCGACGCACATACAGTACCCGGCGGGGTTTTTTTTTTTCTTTTTTTTTTTTTGCTCTTTTTTTTAGATTTTTTTTTTAAAAAATTCTCCCTAAAATTATATACACGAAATATATGCGCGTCGACGAGTAGGTTCCACCCCCATGAACAGTTTCGAGTTTTGTCGACTCTAACTTCTCAATTTTGGATCCAAATTCGCACAAACATTTGACGAATTTTGTCAAATTTTTTGCAGAAAAGTCCCCACGCTTTTCACAAATTATATACATGAGAATATGCGCGTCGACGAGTAGGTTCCACCCCCGTGAACGGTTTCGAGTTTGATCGACTCTAAGTTCTCAATTTTTGGATCCAAATTCACACAAACATTCCACGAATTTCGTCAAATTCGAATTTCCTTCAACATTTACTATGTCTTACATAAAATTTCTCTTAAAGGACGCGGCGTGTCGCCGCGCCGAATTCAACTACTACCTCCGATCCATATTAGTGGGCATAGCTTTGTCTAAATTCATATGTATCTAGTTAAGTATTTAGACTAGATACATGTGTATCTAGACAAAGTTGTGCCCACTAATATGGATCGGGGAGTAGTATTTACTTATCGAATGTCCTTTTGTGAACCAAACTCTAATAACGCAACAAAAAAGCCATATGTATCGCGAGATTTCCCCCTTTCGAAAAAAAATTACTTTACTATTTACTGCTAGTTGCAGTGGCAGTTCTCTTGCTTCGTGGCACACGTTTCCCATTGGATCACCGGGTCAAACGGTTTCGTTTTTTTTTTCGGCAGAAAAGAAAAGGAACCCTCGTCACGTACTAGTAGGTCTTTGCAGCAGTAATCCACGCACGTTTCATTGTTGACCGCATGCATGTAGATGTACGTAGGCCCAGGCGCCCACCAATCATCGTTGACCGGACGCCCATCGCGGTTGTTGAACAGCGCCAGCCCTTGATCCGTAGGACCGCTCGTCCAAATCGTAGGACGCGCATATGGCACTGCAGTTTCCAGGCAACCAGTGGGTGCGACCAAACCTGGACGTCCGATCGGCGATCATCGCCTCATCGGATTGAATCTCGGCCGAGGGGCCAAAAAAGGTGGGTCTCACAAGTCACACCTCACGCGCATCCTCGTCTTTTTTGCACAGGACGTGCATCGCTGTCACACGGCCACACTGGTCACGGAAGGCTGCCCACCCAATATTTTCCAACGTGACCTCGTGACCGAGAACCATAAATTCACTTCGCCTCACGAGATCACATACTTCTGCCTGATTTACAAATTCGAAAAAAAAGTAAAATATTTTAAAAAATCTGAATTTTTTGGTGATGAGCATATACAAGTTTTCGATAAACATGCTAAGTTTCGTGGTGAAATGACACTCGTGGTGTTCGGTGCGAAAAAACAAAACTAAGACTCACAAATATAATTTTTCAGAGCACTGATTTTTTTCCACCGAGCATCACGAGTGTCATTTCACCGCGAAACTTGTCATATTTGTATAAAACTTGTATATGTTCATCATCAAAAAATTCAAAATTTTGTACAATATTTTACTATTTTTCTGAATTTTTTAATCGGGCAGGAGCAGGTGTGCTCGGGAGCGAAAACGCCTCTTCCACGAGAAACATCCTTTACTACGCCCTAAAAGCAACTGTGCGCCACTTGGCCCCTCGAGAAACATCCTTTATTATTGTCACGAGAAAAATCTTTTATTTTCACATGAGTAAAATCTTATCTTCGGTATCGGTAGTACACCACACGAAGCTTCGCTCGTGAAGTCCTATCCATGACCGTCAGACTTGGGCTTCAATCCGACCAAAGTTACTCTTCTCACATTCTCTTCTTAATTACTCCCTAGGTTCCTAAATAAATCACGTTTATCTTCTTCCACATTGACATCATGTAAGTAGACATGTTTTAGTGTATACGTTCATCCATTTCAGATCCGTATCTAAACCACACTTGAAATACCTAAAACGTACGGTGATATTTATCAACGGAGGGAGTAGCTCTCTGCCAACCTGGTTCTCATTACAGGTTTGTGGGTTTTGCTAAATTCTAAGCCCGTGGAAAAAAATCAAGTCTCAATGAATTAATAAAAAATATTTTCTCTCCCCCCCCCCCTTTTCTAAAAAAAATCCCCCCCCCCCCCCCCCCTTTTCTAAAAAAAATGAATCAATAAAAATGCACTTCAATTTAGGGTGAATTATAGTAGCTTGCACGTTTCTAACAAGCCGGGTAACTAATTACAATTTACAAGTCGCACTTTGTATTACACTGGTCAGGTTGCACCTTTCCGCCTTTGTGTGATTGGACCTAGAAACCCTATGTACGACACTTTTCCATGAACTTGTGCATACCCTGAAGTCGCTGCATCTAAAATGCTTGGAGGAAACGTTTGTGGGATGCACGAGTTGTTTAGGAGAATCAAACTACGATAAGGGGAGAGGAGTAGCACAACAATGCCCCGACGCGCTACATCCAATTTCCGCACAAATTTGGTAATCCCATGACCTGTAACCTCATCATGGATGATCTTTTTTTTTGTTGCATGGTAGATCGGCAAGGGATGATCTTTTCTTTTGTTGCATAGCATGCAAAGGTGGCCACCCATCTTCAAAATATTTTCTGATACTCTGATAACAGTTTTGGGTCGAGATCCAGTGACGAGGCCCGTATATAGCCATCTGACACAAAGGCCGACAGTTCGGCGTCGCTAGGCCCAGATCTAGGAATGTGGGGGCCTGCCTACAACCACCGAGTCCAGCCTGCAGAGTGTCTCGTCTCCTCTCTGAAAGTTCACAGGACGCCATGGCCTTCCATTCCTCACTCGCTCCCTTCCCCTTCGCCCCACCTCCCGGAGCCTTCCACCGAGTCCGCCGCCCCGCCGGAGCCTCCCGCGCCGGTGCGCCCAGGAGTAGGCTCGTCGCCTGCTCATCTCCCTCGCCCGACGTCGTGGTCACGCGCGAGCACGGCAAGAACGGCAAGCTCGTCGCCGCGCTAGTGAGTTCCCTCCCGATTGTGGTAGTTCTCGCATTGGTATTCTGAATCGAACGCAATGGGATTTCGGGGGAACTTGGGGGATTGGAGTTGGAAGAGCTAATTTATGATTCTCTGAACATTTGGTGAATTTGAGAGGGGGAATTTATATGGTCGGCTGTACTGTAGAGAAACGGTTTTTTCGAGTTAATTTTACCATTCTGAGATGTAAGGCTAATGTGTTTTATAAGTTCTTTGGAAGTTTATCACATCAGTTTTGTAACTGGATCGTGTAGGAACAGCATAATGTACACTCCCTCGAGCTTCCTCTTATTCAGCACGTTGAAGGCCCAGATACAGATAAGCTTTCATCTGTCTTGCGTGGTACGTGGTTCAGTATATCTTTCGCTGCTGTATAACGTCTCATTGTCTCTTTCATGTCATTTATACCTGTTTCCTCCAGCGGATACACCACTGCTTTGTGAAACTTGCAAGTGCAAAAGGCATGGTTTAGTCACTTCAGTATTCTGTATTTACAGATCAAAATTTGACTGGATTACTGTGACATCTCCTGAAGCAGCTGCAGTGTTCCTTAAGGGATGGAGGTAAGATTCAAACATATTGCAGTTATTGTGCTCAGCGTTTCTAAAAAATAAAATATATGCATCAATTTCACGATTCGTTCCACATAATTTGTGGGATTGCGGTAGCTTAGATTCGTGCACTTTCTGTAATTAATTTGTTGCCTGACAAAATAGATGATGGTTTTTTACACATGTCCAGTGTTTTTACTGAACTTTGTTTCTGCATTCAAAACATTGCTACATGAATGCACCACAACACCTCAAACTTAATCTACGACTACAATATTTGACGTACACAATAACTCAATATCAGGGCTGCTGGAAGTCCAAAGGTGCAAATAGCAGTTGTTGGGGCAGGTACTGCACGAACTTTTGATGAAGTATTGCAATCTGATGATGGATTCCTTGAGGTTGCATTTTCTCCTTCCAAAGGTATCTGCCCCATAGTTTATACTACTATAATGTACTGCCCGTGCACTTTAAAGACTTCATGTATCTTGAAGACTTGAATTATTTCTAATTCTGTAAGGTACTTATTAATTTTTGCATTTATTTGCTCATCAGCTATGGGCAAAGTTTTGGCCTCAGAGCTTCCAAGGACTAGTGAGACTCCCTGTAAAGTATTGTATCCTGCATCTGCAAAGGCTGGCCATGAAATTCGTGAGTTACTTTGGTGTTCATGCAGTTAGCATTTATATGTTAGCTATTTATTTCATCATCTTCATGTAAGCCACATGATTTGTCGCATCTTGTTTTCCGGAGTGAGTTATGAATTATTCAGGGCTTTGCAAATCGATCCATATATAAAAGCTTTCTACTTCTTGTAGTTAATTTTCTTATGGTTTAACTACATGTATCATTGTTTACCTTTTTTCGTTCCTTATCTTGTGGTTTCTGTTTCTACAACAACTGCATGGAATACTCAGTTTTCAAGCTTTATGTTACTTGCCCTGCATTGCAGAGAACGGGCTTGCAGCTCGAGGGTTTGAGGTGACAAGACTGAACACATATACAACTGTAAGATTTCCACTTATACTGATGTTTAGCTTCCATTCTGTTTGCCCTAATCTGTATAAAGAACAAATATTCTGCATCTTTTGAGCTAGTTTCCAGTGATCTATGGTACAGATCATGTTTAGCTTCAGTGGCAAACGCAGAACAAAACTAGGGAGGGTACCCATATTATAGCTTGCTAATGAATGAGATATCCTGAATGTCCATAGAAAAGGGCGCTCTAGCTCTAACTAATACTACCTAAAAACGTGATTGTGACAAAGAGTACATCAAAGAGCACAAAAACGGAGCAGGTGCGCTAGCCCCCGCTCTAACCCTTTACTATTAGGCTTCATATGAAGCAGCCTTCTTGCGAAGACATCACATAATTATGAACTAGAACCGGATATTTCTCCTTTTCTCCTTGTAGGTTGGTTGTAGTTCTTGAACTCAATGGAGTTGAACTACATGGTCTTAACAATTCAACCATACTTACTCACCATGTTATATCTCTTGCAATCTGCTTACCGTTACCTGACAGTGTCATATTTGTTTTTTGTGAGATTGATTGTGGCATCTCATGAATTTCACGTTATATTCACTTGGAGTCGGTAATTTATGAAGCGTCTTTGTTTACAAACAGGTACCTGTACAAGATGTTGACCCGCAGATTTTAAAGCTTGCTCTTTCAGCACCAGTTGTTGCAGTAGCTTCTCCTTCTGCACTCCGGTAACTATGTTGACTGTATTTGACTATGTTCGTCAGTATTGTTGTTTACATAATCATACAGTACCACCATGATAGGATGGTAAGGTATGGATCATGAGATACTAGCATTTAGACATGAATCCCTATTTAAAGGAGCTTATATTTGTTATTAATATAAGGGAAGCTTACTGATCCAGGATAAAGCTGTGCAGAACTCTGAATATGATATTACTGTCTGTCTCCCAGGGTGGATCGCTGTAATTAGTTTCGTTGTATCATGATGCTGCAGAGCTTGGCTAAATCTCACGTCACGAGTCGACAACTGGAGCAACTCGGTCGCCTGCATAGGCGAGACGACGGCGTCAGCGGCGAAGAAACTCGGCCTCGACAGCATATACTACCCTGCAACCCCTGGACTCGAAGGGTACGCACGCACACGCCATCATTCCCTTTTCTGAACAACATTATCCCATTGTCATGGACAAAGTCGGCGTGTTTTGACATTCAGAACCGGGCGTCCACATCCGTACATGATTGCTTAGGTAGCCCTTGACTAATTTGTATCACCATCGTTCGTTTTCCGTGCTGCTCTTGGCTTGGCAGGTGGGTTGAGAGCATACTGGAGGCGCTCAGAGCCCGTAAGCAATCATCAAGCTGACTGCTCCCTTGGATTTTCTTCTCAGTTCTTCCTGTCGTCGTAACCTTCTCTGAATCTCTGTCTGCTCCAAAGTCTTGAAGACGGGCACCGGTTGAGCGGCGGCTGTAGCATGTACTCCCTCCGTTCTTAAATATAAGATGTTTTAGCTTTTGTACACATTCACATGCACACAAGTGTATCTAGACATATTCCATGTGTAAATTCACTCACTTTAGTATGCATGTAGACAATATGTGTAACACTTAAAACATCTTATATTTAGGAACAGAGGGAGTATATGCGTTGTCTGAGGAACATGTGTTTTTTTTCTCTTTGTAATCACACACGGCGTGTGCTTGCGCTGTGAAGAGAAGACGGAACCGCAGCATTGGCTGCGCATGTAAATGTGGTGAGGCGTGTAGTACGGCGTGTAAACAAGTGTTCCATCAATCAGTGCAAGTGTTGATTGTTTCCACTTTTTTTCTTCCTTCTATTCCCGTGGCGCTAGGCGGCACCAGCACTCTCGGGCCAAAGGCCCAAATACGCACCCCAACCCCTCTCCATCCTTGCTCTCCGTTGAAGAAAAATCTGTGAAAAATCGTGTAAGCTCAGGAAGGGAAAAAAAGAGAGGTATAAGCAGCGCCGTGATTCTTGTACTCAGTCGGGAAAGACCGGCCGCGTCGTGCTTGGCGTGTCAGGGGCGTTTGACACGGTCGAAGGGAATCTTCTGATTAGTAAGTTGCGTCGCTGGTCTGAACACCATTCGAGTCTTCGCCGTCTGAGCTCCGGCCAAATTAAGAATTTAGACATTTGAGCTTACCTCGCTAGCTTCCCAGGCGGTCACAAGTTCTCTCGTAGAGATACTTTGGCTCCTTGTTAATGTTGTTATAGCTGTCTGTCAGCGTCGTGAGCTAATTCAATTCAAAGCTGAGACAGTCTGCTCCACTGTTCAGAAGAGAAGGCCAACGACGGGGACAAGTGTTTGCTCCGGTCAAGTTATCAGGAAGCTGGCATAGCAAGCCTCAAGCCTCCTGGATGCAAACCCGTCCACGTCCAGAACGCAAGCAGAGCACATTTCAAAAATGAAAGCGGACGCCACACACGTCGGTCGACGTCTCTGCTGCGGCACCGATTAATTAACCAGAGGCGTGTTCAGAAGCAGCATATGGCTGACGGCGCCGCCGCCGGCGACGAGCGATGTACTGTAAGTGCGTGGAGGCATCAGCCTACCGCCAGAAAGCAGCCGCTTCAGCTTTTGCGAATATATATGCCCATGGACACGATCGACCCCTTTTTCCGGTGGAAATATTCCATCCGAGCCCGACTTTACATCAGCTCGCGAAAGGTGTCGGGCAAATCGAAGAAAGGCCATGGCAATTTGGCGAGAAAGAATAGACCGGAAATGGGAGAATCTCGGTCTACCTCACCGCACACGATGATCACCAACTTAGCAGCACGTACGAGCCATACAAGAGAAAAGGTACTGGTGTTGCTGTCGATCGCACCATCAACAGCTACGTGTCATTTAATTTGGAACGGAGGGAGTAGTACTTATAAGCAAGAAAGATGTTGATTGTCAGAGCCCGGCCAAAACAACACTATACCACAGTGCACCATTTTACTACTACGTGATGACCTCGAGAAGGAAGAGTGTTAAAATATATAGGCTTAACCCTCTACATTAGTTCCTTTTCTTCTTTTCCAAAAGGTAGTTTCTATTGCGGAGCAGAGATAGTTGTTGGAGAAAGCAGAAAGGTACGTACCGATCAATCGATAGGATCAAACAAAATACGTACGTACATAAAGCGCCACCCCTCTCCGTTTGCAACACTGGTACCGGCAGCACTACTACTGCTGGGACTGCACATTCAAGTTGGAGGATACGTATTCCCAAAGAAAAAAGGTACTCCAGTAGTCAGTTCAAGGTGCCGTGCTAGACCTGTCGTGCTATGCTGCAAGTCCACGTACTGTAGCATGCAAGAGTCAGCCTGGTCCCGAGCGTACGTTCCGGGTTCGATCGATCGCTTCCCGGTGCAACAACAGAGGACGATGATGTGGAGGAGTTTTCCTGTGAATTCCGCTTCCGCCTATGCATCGGTAGACTTGGCACTTGGCAGGTGTTCGACGGCGAACACGGATCGGTGGAACCGTGCGGCCGGAGAGGTCTCTTTTTCCGATTTTTGCAATGGATGAAATGAAGGGAAAAGGATGGTACTTCCCAAACTAAAAAACCTGTTCGGTTGACAAGCCCTCCAACATGCCGGGTCTCCCTTGTCACAAAGACGTGCTCGGTCAGCCGCGATTAATGGTGTCATGTAGGAGTTCCTTCTGTGCGTGTAATGGCCCCCCACTTCGTCAGGCGGTTTCCTAAAAGACGCGACGATCATGTGTCTTCCCCACATGTCGCATTAACGCCGATGCACCCCTTCGGTCTACCCCGCCCGCCCGGCGATATAAGGGGGCCTCCACCTCCTTGCAGTGCATCTGCTCACCTCCAACTCTCTCGCTCACCACTCCCACTTCGCTGGCCACCCACATCCCGAACGCACCAATGTCGAACAACTACGAGGCCAACAGCACCGCAGGCGGGCCGTACCTGGGAGGTCACAACCTCAGCCTTGAGCAGGCGCGTCAGTTCCACCGCTACGGCCTGCTCGTTCTGTCATACTTATGGCCGTCGAAGGGTGGGTCGTAAGAACGGACGGCCTCGCCGTGCTAGCCACCCGCGAGGCGTTCAACATTGTTGAACCGTCCTCTGGCGCCGGGATGCGATAACGGAGGAGCAACAACGCTTCCCCGAGAATGCTGAGGGAAACTGTGGAGTGTGACACTTTTGCTTCCGCGGCGAGCGCAACGCCCTCCTAGCCTCGTACAGCGGCGCATGGAGGCCCTCATGGTACGACGTTGTTGAGCGTCACCGCTAGTGGGAGGCGACTGGCCATACATTGGACAACACCATCGAGGCGGCACACCATCACGCCACAATCGGGAGCACCTTACCTTTACGGCTGCTTCACCGGTGCGGCAGTGCGCAGGGTCATCGCACGCCACGAGGTGGCCCGATGATACGTGACTTCCTAGCGCCCGCGGCATTCCCCGCCGCATGGCCGCCTCTACCTCCAACAGTAGAAGCAGGAGATGAAGGAGGAGCCGCTAGAGGAGGTGCCCACGGGCAAGCGGGTGTCGTCGCCACTACGCGACGACACCCATGACGACGAATTCCCTCACATGAGTTGGGCTCTGGTGACGTCAGCCACCGTTATCGAGGAGGACTCACCCGACTTCATGAGGACCATCGAGCTCTTGACGTAGCAGACGACCTCCTGCTCGCGCGGTGACGATGCTTCCACCTTGCGCGTGGCGCATCGGGACGCATGCATCTCATCTCGTGCTACTTCCTTCTCCACCATCGTCATGCTCGACGATGACGACAACGACGATACCAGCGACGGCGACGCCCTAGCAGACGAGGACGAGGAATACGGTTAGGGGCGCATGCGACGCCTATTTAAATTTATTCAAAATTTTGTACTACCTCCGATCCATATTAATGGGCTCAACTTTATCTAGATACGGATGTATTTAGTTAAGTGTTTAGACTAGATGCATCCGTATCTAGACAATGTTGAGACCATTAATATGGATCAGAGGGAGTAATATTTAGCAAATTTTGAATGACATTTGCATCCTTTTGTAAGTTGGAGGATACGCGTATTCCCAAAGCAAGAGAGAGTTTGAGGTCAAGTTAATGGCGCCACTTAATCCCATATAAATACGTTCACACTTAATTTTTCCAGGAAACAAAAAACGTTTTAAACTATAGACAGGAATAAGTGGTACTATGTGGGGCCACATATGTTACCATTTACTCCCTCCGTTTCAATATATAAGACGTTTTAGCTCTTCAACATGTTGTCTTCATGCATACAAAAATAAGTGTACGTACATACTGAAATATGTCTACATATATGTGAATGTGGACAAATGCTTAAACATCTTATATTTAGGAACCGAGGGAGTACATCCCTAGGTGCCATGCAGAGTACTATGGCATGGAAGACAACAGACAAGGATCGGAGATTTTTTTACAAATATAACCCCCTGCCCAATGTAATTGTCAAAAGTAACCCCTCTCAATTTTTTTTGTCAAAAATGGCCCTGGCGGGAAGACAGGGAAGCGACACGTGTTCTCCCGCCACGTGGGGTGGCGGAAAGTCTCTTCCCGCCATACCAAGTGGAGGGAAGTCTCCTCCCGCCGTACCAAGTGGCGGGAAGTCCCTTAACACGGAGCACCAGTCTGCGCCTCGTCGTACTGACCCCACCACCTCCCGCCACTCCACCTGGCGGAAAGTGCCACGTGTCGACGCAGGAGACTTCCCGCCATCCCAGATGGCGGGAGGACACGTGTCGCTTTGTGGTCTTTCCGCCCGCCATCCCAGATGGCGGGAGGACACGTGTCGCTTTGTGGTCTTTCCGCCAGGGCTAATTTTGACAAAAGAATTGGGAGGAGGCTAATTTTGACAATTACATTGAGCGGGGGGCAATATTTGTAAAAAAATCAGGATCGGACATCCGAGAAGCAGAAAACGAAGGCTAGACCTGTCGTGCTATGGTGCGCGTCCACGTGCTGTAGCATGCAAGGGAAAGGTTTCTTCAGTCGGTCTGGTCCCGAGCGTAGCACCGTACGTTCCGGGTTCTATTCCATCACTTCCCTTCCCGGTGCAAGAACAGAGGACGATGATGAGTGGTTCGGTGTGAATCCTGGAGGGATTTTCCTGTGAATTCTTCTGTCTCCAACTGCAACCCACCCATCGATAGACTTGGCAGGTGTTGGACGCCGGACACGGAGAGTTGAACTGGTTGGTGGGGAGAGGCAACCGCACAGTCTGATCAAATTATTCTGTCTCCAATTAACTGCAACCCACCCATGTAGGGCTTGATTAGCTTCAACAGTGCCCTCCCCATTCAGACGTAATCACTGCAAATCTACTGCTATCACTATCGCCTACTGAACGTGCTAGAGTTCAGTACATCTCAATGGCTGCATGTTAATGATCCTGAGCAAAAAAAAAAAAGGTTTGGGACGGTGGTCTGCATATTGGCTGCTGTGTGAGAACAAAAACAGGTGGCAAATCTGTAATTTTGTGCAGGTCCAGGGCCGAAACACCTCGGCGCTCACGGCTACACGACCCAGACGGAAATCGACACCGCACCCCACGACAAAGTACGACACGCCCGGCCCCACCGTCAGATTCTGGCGGGGCCTGGCCCCACCGCAGGCCCACGCGATATAGCGTTCTCCTCCAAACGAATGCTCACGGGATTCTCCTGCAACCCACGTGGCGCCCACGGACCAAGACCATCCGCTGGACGCCACGTACGCGGGGGTCCCGGTGCGGAATCCTGGAGGACGGCGACGGCGCGAGATTCCCGGCCGTTGGATGGGCCGTTAGCTGGCCACGTGTCGATCGGGGAGCGGACGCCCAGCCTGCTGCCACGGAGTATTGTTTGAAGTGGAGTGCCTATCTGCAGCTAGCAACAGCAGTACTCCTACCTGTTTTGTCCCGATTGTTTTGCGCATCATTCTTCACGATCGATCGATCATTCCATTGCCACCTCACCTGGGAATGCGAGATTTTGAGATTTGGAACTCCCTTCTCTTCTCTTCTCTTCCGATGTTAACCATGATTAGCTAGCTAGTAGTCCGAGAGAATGGAAAATCTGCACCAATGCTCGAGGTTTGCTTTGTTGACACTGAGGGCATTTTAAACACACCACCAAAGGAATGGGTGGTTCAGGCCTTCCAGGCCCCTCATATAATACGTTGTCTTGTTGGATGCTAAGCTTCGAATCCATTGAATAATTGCAAGTTGGACGCAATATACTTGATCCAGGGCTTCGTTTAAGAATGTGGATAGCGTAGACCGTGGAGCATTTTATTTGCCTTGCATATACTCTCTCCTTTTTTTTTTTTTTTGAGGAAAGGATCCGACGCATATATTAAGGCAGCTCGTACACTTTACAAAAAAGGTCCAAAAGAAAACAGGAAATACAAAAGGACCCCGAAAAGTGCAAAAACCACCCCAAGCCACTGGAAGGAAACACGATCGGATCCACCACCGCCGCACCCAAGCTCCTAGTCGATACCGGAGTCGCCGTACCGCCAACCGCCGGGAAGAAGGCGCCACCACCAGATGTAGAAGACCGCAGGAGCCATCCGCCGCCTAGCAACGGAAACTAATCTCGATGAACGAACACGGCCACAGCACCGTCTCTCCGCCTCCGCCCATCTTCCAGCCGCCTCCGCATCGCCCAGGACCACCACCACCAGCACCCACCTCCAACCGGTCGCTCCCCTCGCCACCACGGCCGGCCGGAGCAGAACCAACGAAGAAGAAGACCACCTGCAACACCACCACCAAAAACGGATCGCCCCCAACCACCTCCTTCTCCCCTCACCACCACGGCCGGCCGGAGAAGCGAAGAAGGAAGAGAGCACCCGACGAACTACAGGCATATTGAACGGGAAGGCAACGAAATCGTCCATCCCCAGCACTGGCTTCAACCTCTGAAGCCGCAACGCGAAGATGAACACCGCTGAGGATGAACTCCAGGAGCTTGCCGTACCCGAACCGCCCCAGCGCCGCCCAAAACCAGCCCCAGCAGCAACATCCTGCTCCTTCGCCATCTCGCCACCATGACGAGTAAGAAGAAGAGGCCAAACCTTGCTGTAGAGATGAATCAGAGCAGCAGTTTTAGCCGCGAGCTTATTGAGGAAGCCCACACCAGATCCGCCACCCTTGCATGTTCTCCACCAAGGAGGGGGACAAGAGAAGCTCGCCGGCGCCTCTGTGCCGTCGCTCGCGAACGACAACAAGCAGCTTCCGAAAAACAGCAAAAAGCTGAGAGAAAAGCAACCTAAACCACTAACTATACAACACCAGGCCCCCCTCCCACTCACCGCCGGCCACCTTGGCCTCCGGCGGCGGGGGGAGAAGAGCCGGCGACGGGATTTGGGCGGTGGTCTAGCAGTCGCTGGGGGAAGGAGAGAGACGGTATCCACCAGACAAGGAGAGCCTTGAAGACGATATTACTTTTGTTGCATATACTCTCTCCGTACGCCAAAAAAGTGTACTTCCAATTTTTTTGGTGAGCCAAAGTATCTAAAATTTTGACCACGTTTAACAAAAATACAACAACATTTATGAAATTGAATAGTTACATGATGAATATAAAAGTTATCATGAATATAATGATACTGATTTGGTTGCATAAAAAACGGTAAAACTTTTTAAAAATGGCTTTACAAAAATGTTGGAAGTGCACTCTTTCGTGAACTGAGTGAGTACACCACAAGTGCATTGATACATGTATGTCTGCAATTTCCTCGACTCTTAATTTAATAGCCTGATATTTGATAATTCTTCATTTTCAATTCTCTCTATCGTAAGTATGGCAGCCGAGAATAGGTATACAGTTATTAATGCGCACGGAAAATACTGTGAATCTTGAAATAGGCACGCCATTGAAGACTAAATATATGACATTAGTGTTCGACTCATAATATAGTGAATTTTAGATCGCGGATGTATCATCACATTTGGGACCAAGTCATGGACCAGTTGACGTGTTTGTCTTGCATACAGAGCAAATATTGTATCGGTGCATGGATGTGTGCAATTTTCTCAGCCTCTTTATTTGACATGTGAAATATATTATTTTTTTGGGGAAAAAATCTCACTAGCCTAAGCATGCCAACATAGAATAGTCGAATAGATATACCGCATTGATGTGCTTGGAAAGACAATAGATGTACCGATAGTACAATAAATATTAAGAGTATCCTAACAAGGGGAACATTCCCATTTCAACTTGTTGCTTAGACTACTCACAATGGGAAGTAACATAGAGTAGTATCATGCATATGATACTTGTCTATGTTACTACCTCCATTATGGGTAGTAACATATTTGTGGTATCATATAGTATTACATTAATTAGGTTGTAGACTCATCATGCATTGAAATGCGTTATGTTACGGTATCTACCTATGATACCACAAACACCTCTCTCTTCATTAAATACATGACACATCATCTTTTTTGCCTAGGTGGCACTTATGTTACAACCTATGTTACTCCCACTGTGAGTAGTCTTAGAAACCAGAAGCAGAAACTGAAGTGTGGCATCCCAGCTAGCTGAGGCGCATGCACCTCTGTATCTGGTGTACGCTTATCAGATCGATGTACATACACTCTTATTTTATTGGCTCATTTATTGTATCAAACAAAAGATCAATAATCAATTACTTGTACTCCCTTCGTTCCAAATTAGATGACTTTCATTTGTCCACATGCAAATGTATGTAGACATGTTACACGTATGGATACATTCACATGTGTACAAATGTAAATAATCTAATTTAGAATGGAGAGAGTATATATCAACCGTGTATCCGGAGACTAGTTCAATGCTAATTTTGTGTATTGTCTACGTATCACCGGCAGCGACCACAGCGGGGAAAAGCTGCTCATGTTTAAGGCAATAACAATATGAATAAAACTGTTTCATATCGTTATCTGAGAAAATGTCTCATGTAGCATGTTTCCTCTATAAAAGTGATTGGTGCGAAAGAGAACAGCTTCAAGCATGCATGCATATCGCAAGCATGATAAGATAGATACATACATCTTCCGTAGATATATATAGTAGTATATCGCTTCCTGAGAAGTTGCAACGTGAGATTAATGAAAGAACCGATGGAGATTCGTTGGCTTAGTTGCCTGGTTCCATGGGATTCTCCACGCATATACTAATATAGCAGTTCTGGTAACCTTTACTCTGGGATTATTGCAAGTTCCTAACTAAAGCATAGTACTCTTGGAAAAGCTTTCAATAATTGTGTGTGGTGTTCACGAATTCACGATAGCCAATCGCATAGTGCCATATTAGAAAAGGCTTCAATAATTCTGTGTGACGAACTGGCGATCAATGAGATCCCAGAATGAAAAGGTTCCTGGGCCCTCAAAAAGAAAAGAAAAACGGAAAGAACAAAAGTGGTTTTACATCCAATGATGGAGTATAGATCAAGGGAGCTACCAGCTCTTAAATTACGACTTTTTTTATTTCAAAAGTACTCACCGGTATTTGAGTAATCGGTTGAATACACGAGCTTTCTCATGGGAAATATGAGAATTGAGCGAAGAACGGATGATAAATAGACCTGAATTCCTCATGTCAATTAATTCCCGGTCAGACGCCGCATCAGCGTCTTCCAAGTCCAAGTCTCGTGTCCTCGTTCACTGTTCACGCCTTCACGGTTGTCTCGTGAGTAGTCATGAGTCATGATGCAGTTCGCTAAGTATTACTACTATTTGTTCAACAAGATGACAAAGTATTCAGAAAGTAGCTTATATCTCTGCCGGCCGGTTACCTTGGGTTCCTGCTGGAATGAAACATTCTGCCGTTGGATATATATTGCAGAGTATTCTGCGCTGCTTAGTTAGGGCAATATCAAACAACTCAAAATAGTTTAAAGGAAATTGTGTTAGAGTAGGAAAAGAAGGCATCAATATATGACCAAGTAAATAAATTCAATGGTATACAACCATGTCAGAAGTTCAAAGGGACCAATTTAATTTATATCCGTCAGTTTACGGTTTCCCTAGCTTATGTAAAAAATCCGGCATATGGTTAAGGGGAAAAGGTTTGATGGGAAGAACTTATCTTTGTCGGTTACCGATTTTCTTTGCTTACCACATGGGTAATTCGGCAAGGCATTTTAATTGCTTCGTCAAGTTGAGCACATGAGCATGCACTAGAAGACTTACAAAATTCGCTTTCGTGAATGATTAGTCGGCTGAAATCCTTGAGAAAGCTAATAACCAGCGAGGGGGAGCGGCCGCATGCTTTCTGCCACGTGGAGCGTTTCGAGAGAACACATTTTCAACGTGGCACTAATATTTTGTTTTCATGGAAGTATTAAAGTAGCAATCACTCTTATTATGTTTATTTCTTGTAACCGTCTCTTTGACTCGTGAGATCCCAAAACTCATAAATGTTAAAAACACATGATTACAATGCCATTGCTAAATCATGCATGATTCAATTATTTTGCAACAAGTCAAGCAGGAAGAGGTTTGGTTGTAATAAAAAATTCCTTTGAAATCTACTGCAAATAAATCCTTTGGAAAAATTGCCACAACAATCAATTCTACATATAAAACAACTCGAAAAAAGTAAACAAAATCTAAGAACTGCAAACCTCCTTGCTTATATGAAAATATGACATGTGGCTAAGGTCAAAAGGTTGGGAGGAACTTTTTCTGTTCGTTTTACGCGGGTTTCATTGCTTATCATCGGGGTGCATTTGAGACATTTATTGTGCTTCATTAATTTGGGTAGTATAAAGATCCACGAGGATGCAGCAGACGAAACTACAAATTTCACTTTCGTTGGCACCCACGAAAACCCTAAAATATTCACTTAAATGAACAATGAGTTGGCTGAAATCCTTGAGAAACGTTTTAAGTGAACACATTTTCAATGCAACAAGGTTGATGCACCGAGTATTCCCACATGATATCAGTTGGTAGGCTTTTAAAGGAATTGTTATGTGGAGCAAACTCGATGTGAAAGCCCGAGGTTTCTTTGGTATATATTGGTCTATTAAACTAGGAATTATTCTAGTTACGTTTCGTTTCTTTTTTAGGTTGTTTTTAAACCGCGGGATCAAAAAAATGCAGGAATGAAAAGGTAGTATTTGACCACGAAAACTCATTGGTTCGCTCGGAATAGTTAAGGAGGATGAAAATTTCCGTTTAAAATGTAGTCCAAATTAATCGTCGCAAAGAACGTATTGATGGCAAATCCTAGGCAAAAAATCATCTAAGGATTGCAATCCCACGCAATTCTCATGGAGCAGTTGAAATCAAATGCAACTACACTATCATTGTTTTTAGGAGTGGCGAGTAGTAATATTTTTATCATGGAAATGCCTAACATGTGCACGCCTGAAAATACCACAAAGTATTGATGAAAAATATAGAGATCCCCACAAATAAAAAAAACGAAGGGACCATAAACTTTATTTTTGAAATAAAGCGGTTGGATGCAGGCTCGCAAAGGGTATTTCTGTCACATGCAAATGTCTCTGGATCAAACCCTATCTATAGCTACATGGACTAGACGCATACATACAATCTCCGCCGCAAGAAACTAGCGTCGCCCGGCCACGCAACCCTAGCTAACGCCCACATCACACAACGGCCAAAACGCTCTCTGCCTACATTAGAAGTGAACAAACAACAAGTAGAGGTTCCAATACGTGGCCCTGGGTCCCAACAAAAAAATTGGACTCGTACGCTCGCAAACCACCAAGAGCAAAAATCTGTTGCCCATCCAATCCAAATCCCCTAGCACTAGACCGGGGAACACAAACCTGATAAGCGCGACGCGTGCACGCAGAGCCGTAGGTCCAGCTCGATCGCCGGAAAAGGGCAGTCGTCGCACGCGTATCTCCGCCCCTTTGTCTACCTGCATGATTGCCTTTGTACGTGCTCCTATTTGGCTTCCCGGGTGTCCGCAGCTTCGCCAGCGTGTTTTGGGACGTGGGAGTTTGATACCTGTTGTGGTTTGGTGCAAAGGTAGCCAAAATCCACGTTCTTTTGGGAATTCAAAGGACTGAAAAACATTTCTTTTACGTGAGCAGCATGAGCTCTTTTTTTTTCATTACAAATGCATGTCATGCTGAAAGCTAGTAATACATATGTATTTCCGTTTAGGGAAGCGGTGCAGGAGACCCCGGTACGAGGGTCTTTTAAATAATAAGAACCTAAATCGTGATGGCGAAGGTTTGAAACTGAGTGACCGGGTGTACACCAACTCGCCTGGCCAAGTGAGGTAGATCACTCAATTTTGAAAAGTGTGCATCTCATTCACAATACATGTATCTTTGAAATTCAAAACATCAAATCCGTGTCCTCTTTTGTGATTCAACAAGGATGAAAACTACATATCTCATACAAACTTCATGGCCCTTTGAATTTCTGAAATGAATGAAAAATGTATATCTCATTCGAGAAGTGTATTCTCTTGATATTTTTTTACGAAAGAAAAGTGTATATCTCATCTCGGTACATGTCCTTCCAGAGTTCAAACAAATGAAAAGTGTACACAACATTTTGAGTTCACGTCCATTCATGATCAACCAACATCCTACGGTTGAACGTTCCCTATAGCAAAATATGTTTACGGCTCATATACCCCACAACTGAGAGACCTGGATTTTGGCCCGTTACTAGCGGGGAAGGAGAGACTCATGGATCAATGAATATGAATTAGAAGAGGATGATAATGAATCGTTCAAACATAGTTGATTATCCGCTCGGAAGGAGAATGGGTGGGGGATATTATAATCGAGGGTTGCAAGCTAACGTCAGAAGTATGAGAGATGTGAAAGATTGAGGGGTTAACGGTGACGTGAATTGCTGCTAGAGAAAAGTACAAAGTGGGTTGGCAAGTTCGTATTATCAATATATACATCGGTTACAACAATTAGAGTGCTCATTCATTGCGCTATAAAATACATGTGTTTCTTTCCCTCAAGTTCGAAACCCACAATTAGTCAGAGGGACAACAAGTCATATCAATTCCAAAAGTAGGTAAATGTTTCGATTCAACGTCAAAACCAACCAACATCCACCGCCTTTTTTTACTTTCTTTTTCCCTTTCTCTTTGATTCCCCTACACCTCTCTCCTTCTTATCCCTACTTTTTATTTACTTACCTTTTCATTTTGGCTGATTCACATGGATACCATAGTAATGTCGCGTATGCCTTCTTCGCCACGATTAGCCAACAATGGTTTTGTTTTATTCATGGCTTATGTTGTGAAACTGCCCTACTCACTTTGTGCGTGTTGGGATGCTATTATATGAAATGTGACCCATGGATTTTTGTCGAGCAAATGAGCAATGAAAGGGAAGTGGACCAGAAGGTATGATATTGCCTTTGGCCGGTTACTCATCAGAGGAAGACATAGAAGGAGATAAAGTAACATCAACTGGTGCGGAAGGTGGGAGGAGGTGAAGGAGAAAGGATATTGGGTGGCTAAGGAGTGGTAGTAGTGGGGCAACATGTAGGTATGCATGTGCAGAATGGAAGGGTGACCTGGACAAACCTAAAATCAGAGTAACAAGAGAGCATTTCTTAGGAAAACTTCTTCGGTTTTCTGTGTTCCCTTATCAACAAGTGCACAAGGCATAATCGGTTAAACTGAAAAAATGTAAAAAATACGATATTCACCAATTTTGTACCTGGTAGGTTTGTTGCTACCCTAAATAAAGGAGTGCTTAACAATATTAGTGATGGTATTGGTATCTTTCATGTCATCAATCTTGACATCGAAATCTGTAGATCTCACTGATAAAGAGTACGTACGGGGAACCATGAATTAAGACTAGAACAAACAAGGGCAAAACTCAGGAAAATAGTATTTAATTCTTTCTAATGGATTTACCCTCAACACCTGCAAAGGATTCAGCTTAGCACCAAGATCTTGAGCTAGCTATGACTACCGAAATCTTTGTAATCCCTATGACTGCAAATGTTCCTCTCTGTATGTTGAAGCAGTGTAGAAAGTCTTACTCTAGATCCATCTTGGAAAGCATTGGTAATCTTTTTCAGAAATGTTTCCTTATTTGTTCTAGTGTTTGTTCGTTGTGCCCTGTGCTTTTTTGTCAGTGAGTTCTCAGGATGGTTTATTTCTTGTTTTACACAAAAGGATGGTTTATTGTTTGCTTCATCGAGTGGTTTGAATCTGCAAACAGTGGGGGTGACGTAACTGGTGACACATGACTGGTGACGGAAACATAACTGTGGTGACATGTGGGCGGGTATGTTTTCTCCGGCGAGCAAGGGGAATTCTGTTCTCACAAATCATAAGTTGGTGTTTCCTGTTGTGCAAATGGGACCTTGGTTTTATGAATGGATAACCATCCATAACCCAAGCTAGCAACATGTGTCCATGCAGCGGGTGATGAACTCCCATGAAATAATTGGCCACTGAAAACAGTAAACGAAGCATGCGGACACACTTTCTCAAGAAGATATTCAGAAATTGTCTTGACAGAGACTAGATAGGGTTTCTCATTAGGCCTAGCAGCAATTACTGAGGCCTATGTCGGTCCTTTGTGGAGCGCTTTAGTACTTGATCCCATTGTTTTCCGTTCTTCCTTCGAATCGGTACATGTATGTGGTCAAGCATGGTTCTTATTAGAAACAATCTTTCTCGCTTGGGTGGCTGCCTCTTCGAGCACATGGAACCTGACAATCTATTGCCTTTCTAGATGGACCTGGACATGCTTGGAAGCTATAATTTAACCTCGGGTCCAATCTTCACGTCAAGTCAACACTACCTAAATTTGAGATCACCAGCCCTTTTTGTAGTCAAAAGTTGTCCAAGGAAATACATGTAGAAAATAGTGTTGTCCTTCCTCTTCGAGTCACAAAGGTAAAAGTTTCTGGAGTTGATTGTGGTATAGGTGGATTAGCGGTGAACAACATCAAGGGATTCAGCTTAGCACCATGTGAATCACTAAAATCGCTTATTTCTTTTAAAGTTGTCTTCTCTCCAGTAAAGGTCGAGCGAGATCTTGAGCTAGCTATGACTACTGGCATCTTTGTAGTCCCTATGAATGCAATATTCCTCTATGTATGCTAAAGCAGTGCAAAAAGTCTTACTTTAGTCCTATCCTCTGGAAAGCTTTGATACACTTTTGCAGAACTGTGTCCTTGTTTGTTCTAGTATTTGTTCGATGTGCCCCGTATTGTTTGTCAGTGAGTTCTTAGAGTGTTCTTTTGTTTTACATAAAAGGATTGTTTATTTTTTCTTCATATGGAGTTGTTTGGAGCTGTACACAGTGGGGTGACGTAACTTGTGATGCAAGACTGGTAATGCAAACACAACTATGGTGACGTGGGCGGATATGTTTTCTCTACTCAGCAAGGAGAACTCATTAGTTATCAAATAGATTTTGTTTTAAACAAAAGCAAACAAAGGTGAGCCTAGATGGTAATTAAGTGTTGATACATTCCTGCCCACCAGAGTTCGTGCCTCCAAGCTTGCAATTTATGGTTGATCGCACCCCTCTCCCTAATATGAACCGAGGAGTTTCTTCCCATTTTGAAAATATTTTTTGTTTTAATAATAATAAATCATATAGCTATTGCTTTATCCGTGTCTAAAGCCTAAAGATATTTGAAGGGTTAAAGACTCATTTTGACTCCGAGACCATAAAATGTGTTTTCAACACAAGACCAGTCAACACCTCTAAATTTTTCAATTTGCTTTCCCCATTTTATTTTTTACTTTTTTCCCTCTCATCTCGAGTGAGAAATTAATAAGCAACATGAGCTAGGATGACATAGGAGAGACATAGAGGAGGTGAAAGGGAAGCAAACATCAAATGGATGGCGGTTGTAAACACGTGGTGACGCATAACGGGTGACTCAAATCTATTTGCACGACGAAGATGGGGTGACGTGGAGGCACAGTAAATAATTGGAAAATGTATATTCTCCATTGGACGGTGGGGGAAGTAGGGACTTGTTAATATAAAATAGTATTTATTATGAGCAAACAATTGATCAAGGCTAGCCTGAATGGTAAGTACTTGTCTCACGTTCCTAGCCACCGGAGTTCGAGTTTCCATACTTGTAATTTCTGGTTAATCTACCACTTTTTTCATATCCATGAAATTCCTTCCTTCACAATGGATTTACAGTGAACATCAAGGGATTCAGCGTAGCACCAAGTGAATCAATACAATTGCTCATTTCTTTTAAAGCCAACTTCTCTCAAGTTAAGGTCAATCGCGATCTTGAGCTAGCTATGACTACTGGAATCTTTGTAATCCATATGACTTCAAATGCTCCTCCCTATATGCTTGAGCAGTGCAGAGTGTCTTACTTCAGGCCTATCCACTGGAAACATTGATACTCTTTTTCAAAAATGTGTCCTTGTTTGTTCTAGTATTTGTTTGGTGTGCCCCGTATTCTTTGTCAGCGAGCTCTTAGAGCGGTTTATTTTTGTTTTACATAAAGGATGGTTTATTTTTTCTTCACATGGAGTGGTTTGGAGCCGTACACAGTGGGGTGACGTAACTGGTGACGCACAACTAGTGATGCAAACACAACTGTGTTGACGTGGGAGCATATGTTTTCTCTACTGAGCAAGGATAACTCATTAGTTATCAAATAGTTTATGTTTTAAAAAAGCAACCAAAGGCGAGCCTATATGGTAATTAACTGTTGATACGTTCCTACCCTCCAGAGTTTGAGCCTCCACACTTGCAATTTCTGGTTGATCACACCCCTCTCCCTAATATGGAGCCAAGGACTTTCTCCCCTTTTGAAACCATGGTGTTAAGAAAAAAATCACATACCTGCTGGTTTATCTGAGATGGGGGCCTAAAGATATTTGATGGGCTAAAGACTCATTTTGACTCTAAGACCATAGAATGTGTATTCAACACAAGACCAACCAACACCTCTGCATTTTTCATTTTGCTTTCCCCATTGTTATTTTTTTTGTCCCTCTCATCTCCGATGAGAAATTAATAAGCAACATGAGCTAGGGTGACACATGAAGTGAGATAGAGGAGGTGAAAGGGAAAAAACATCGAATGGATGGTTGTTGTAAACACGTAGTGATGCATAACCGGTGATGCAAATCTGTTTGCACAACGAAGATGCGATGACGTGGAGGCACATTAAATACTTGGAAGATATATATTCTCCATTGGACAACGGGGGAAGTCGGGACTCGTTAATATACAATAGTATTTATTATGAGACAAAAAAGGCTCAAGCCTAGCCTGGATGGTAAGTACTCATCGTCACGTTCCTAGTACCTAGAGTTCGAATTTCCATGCTTGTAATTTCTGGTTAAAATCTTCCAGTATTTTCATAACCATGAAATTTCTTCCTCCTCATTTTTATTTTAGACAAAAGGGTGGTTTACTTTTTTCTTCATATCGAGTGGTTTGGAGCTGTAAATAGTGGGATGATGTAACTAGGGACACACGAGTTAAAGGGAGTCTATTGTCCTTCTAGAGGGACCTGAACATGTTTGAATCCAGAGTTTGACCTTTGGTCAAGTCTTCACGACAACTCAACACTACCACAATCTGAGATCACCAGCCCTTAGTGTAGTCAATAGTTGTCCAAGGGAATACATGTCAAAAATAGTGGTGACTTTTCTTTTCGAGTCAGAAAGGTAAAAGTTTCTAGAGTTGCTTGCGACCTTGATGGATTTACCGTCAACACCTGCAAGGGATTCATCTTAGCACCAAGTGAATCCATAAAATTCTCATTTGTTTTAAAGCCGACTTCTCTTGAGTTAAGATCCAACGAGATCATGAGCTAGCTATGACTACTGACATCTTTGCCTATGACTGCAAATGTTCCTCTCTCTACGTTGAAGCAGTGCTGAAAGTCTTACTCTAGATCCATCCATTGAAAAACATTGGTAATATTTTTTAAAAATGTTTCCTTATTTGTTCTAGTATGTTTGTTGTGCCCTGTACTTTTTGTCAGTGAGCTCTCAGGATGGTTTATTTTTTGTTTTACACAAAATGATGGTTTGTTTTTTGCTTCATCAAGTGGTTTGGAGCTGTAAACAGCAGGGGTGAGTAGCTGGTGACACACGACTGGTGACGCAAACATAATAGTGGTGACGTGGGCGGGTATATTTCTGCAGCAAATTATGAGTTGGTGTTTCCTGTTGTGCAAATGGGACCATGGTTTTATGAATGGATAACCATCCATAACCCAAGCCAGCAACATGTGTCCATGCATCGGGTACTGAATTCCAAGGAAATCATTGGCCACTGAAAACAGAAAACGATTCATGCAGACACAAATTCTCAAGAAGATATTCAGAAATTGTCTCGACATAGACTAGATAGGGTTTCTCATTAGGTGTTGCAGCAATTACTGAGGCCTATGCATGTCCTTTGCGGAGCGCTTTAGTACTTGATCCCAATGTTTTCGTCCTTCCTTTGAATCGATACATGTATGTGGTCAAGCATGGTTCTGATTAGAAACAATCTCTCTGGCTTGGGTGGCTGCCTCTTCGAGCACATGGTACCTGTCAATCTATTGCCTTTATAGATGGACCTGGACCTGTTTGGAAGCTATAATTTAACCTCGGGCACAATCTTCACGTCAAGTCAACACTACCCAAATTTGAGATCACCAGCCCTTTGTGCAGTAAACAGTTGTCCCAGGAAATACATGTAAAAAATAGTGGTGACCTTCCTCTTCGAGTCACAAAGGTAAAAGTTTCTGGAGTTTATTGTGGTATGGATGGAATTACGGTGAACAACATCAAGGGATTCAGCTTAGCACCAAGTGAATCAATAAAATTGCTGATTTCTTTTAAGCTGACTTCTCTCCTAGTAAGGTCAAGCGAGATCTTGAGCTAGCTATGACCATTGGATCTTTGTAACCCCTATAACTGCAATGTTCCTCTCTATATGTGAAGCAGTGCAAAAATTCTTACTTTAGGCCTCTTTGTTGGAAAGCATTGATACTCTTTTTCAGAGTTGTGTCCTTGTTTGTTCTAGCATTTGTTCGGTGTGCCCCATATTGTTTGTCAGTGAGCTCTTAGAGTAGTTTATTTTTGTTTTACATAAAAGGATGTTTTATTTTTTCTTCATATGGAGTAGTTTGGAGCTGTACACAATGGGGTGACATAACTTGTGATGCACGACTGGTGATGCAAACACAACTGCGGTGACGTGGGCGGATATGTTTTCTCTAGTGAGCAAGGAGAACTCATTAGTTATCAAATAGTTTTTGTTTTAAAAACGCGAGCCTGAATGGTAATTAAGTGTTGATACATTCCTTCCCACCGGAGTTCGAGCCTCTATGCTCGCAATTTCTGGTTGATCACACCCCTCTCCCTAATATGATGCCGAGGATTTTTCTTCCCTTTTGAAATCATTTTCTGGTTTTATCCGTGATGTGGAGGGCTAAAGACTCATTTTGACTCTAAGACCATAGAATGTGTTTTCAACACAAGACCAGACAACACGTCTACACTTTTTAATTTGCTTTCCCCATTTATTATTATTATTTCTCCCTCTCATCTCGGGTGACAAATTAATAAGCAACATGAGCTAGGGTGACACATGGAGAGAGATAGAGGAGGTGAAAGGGAAGCAACCATCAAATGGATGTTAGTTGTAAACACGTGGTGACGCATAACCGGTGACGCAGATCTATTTGCACAACGAAGATGGGATGACGTGGAGGCAAACTAAATACTTGGAAAATATATATTCTCCATTGGACGATGTGGGAAGTCGGGACTTTTTAATATAAAATAGTATTTATTATGAGCAAACATTGGATCAAGGCTAATCTGGATGTAAGTACTTGTCGTCACGTTCCTAGCCACCGGAGCAAGTTTCCATGCTCGTAATTTCTGGTTAATCTACCACTTTTTTCATAACCATGAAATTTCTTCCTCCTCGATGGATTTGTCGTGAACAACATCAAGGAATTCAGCTTAGCACCAAGTGAATCAATAAAATTGCTCATTTATTTTAGAGCTAACTTCTCCTCTGTTAAGGTCAAGCAAGATCTTGAGCTAGCTATGACTACTGGCATCTTTGTATTCAATATGACAGCAAGTGTTCCTCCCTATATGCTTAAGCAGTGCAGAAAGTGTTACAACATGCCTATCCACTAGAAAGCATTGGTACTCTTTTTATAACCGTGTCCTTGTTTGTTCTAGTTTATGTTTAGTGTGCCCTGTATCCTTTGTCAACGAGCTCTTAGAGTGGTTTATTTTTGTTTTACATAAAAGGGTGGCTTATTTTTTTCTTCACATGAAGTGGTTTGGAGCCGTACATAGTGGGGTGACGTAACTGTTGACGCACGACTGGTGATGCAAACACAATTGTGCTGACATGGGAGGATATGTTTTTTCTATTGAGCAAGGAGAAGTCATTGGTTATCAAATAGTTTTTGTTTTTGAAAAAGCGAACAAAGGCGAGCCCATATGGTAATTAAGTGTTGATACGTTCCTATCCACGAGAGTTCGATCCTCCATCTTGCAATTTCTGTTTGATCACACCCCTCTCCCTAATATGAAGCTGAGGAGTTTCTTCGCTTTTGAAAACATTTTTTTGGTTATAAGAAAAAAATCGCATAGTTGCTGCTTTATCCGCGATGGCGTCCTAAAGATATTTGAAGGTTAAAGACTCATTTTGACTATAAGACCATAAAATGTGTTTTCAACATAAGACCAGGCAACAACTCTGCATTTTTCATTTTGCTTTCCCCATTGTTATTTTTACTTTTTTGTCCCCCTCATCTCCGGTGCAAAATTAATAAGAAATATGAGCTAGTGTGACACATGGAGCGAGATAGAGGAGGTGAAAGGGAAGCAAACAACGAATGGATGACAGTTGTAAACACGTGGCGACGCATAGCCGATGACGCAAATCTATTTGCACAACGAGGATGCAGTGACGTGGAGGCACATTAAATACTTGGAAGCTATATATTCTCCATTGAACGACGGGGAAGTCAGGACTCGTTAATATACAATAGTATTTATTATGAGCAAAAATGGATCAAGCCAAGCGTGGATGGTTAATAACTACTTGTCGTCACGTTCGTAGCCACCATAGTTCGAATTTCCATGCTTGTAATTTCTGGTTAAAATCTACCACTTTTTCATGACCATGAAATTTCTTCCTCCTCTTTTTTATTTTACACAAAAGGGTGGTTTATTTTTTCTTCATATCGATTGGTTTGGAGCTGTAAATTGTGGGGGTGACTTAACTGGTGACACACGACTTAAAGGGAGTCTATTGTCCTTCTAGAGGAACCTGAACCTGTTTGAAGCTAGAGTTTGACCTCTGGTCCAATCTTCACGACAACTCAACACTACCCAGATATGAGGTCACAAACCTTTTTGTATTTAATATATAGTTGCCCAAGGAAATACATGTCAAAAATAGTGGTGACCTTCCTCTTTGAGTCAGAAAGAGCTAAAAGTTTCTGGAGTTGATTATGGTCTAGATAGACTTACTATGAACAACTGCAAAGGATTCAGCCTAGCCCCAAGTGAATTAATACAATTTCTCATTTATTTTAAAGACTACTTCTCTTTAGTTATGGTACGGCAAGATCTTAAGCTAGCTATGACTATTGGCATCATTGTAATCACTATGACTGTAAATGTTCCTCTCTGTATGCTGAAGCAGTGTAGAAAGTCTTACTTCAGGTCCATCCACGGTAAAGCATTGGTACGGAACTGTCTCCTTGTTTGTTCTAGTCTTTGTCCGTTGTGCCATGTATTGTTTGTCAGTGAGCTCTCATGATGGATTATTTTTTTGTTTACACAAAATGATGGTTTTTTCTTGCTTCGTAGTGAGTGGGTTTGGACCTGTAAATAGCAGGGTGACCTAACATGTGACGCAAACACAACTGTGTTGATGTGGGCGCGTGTGTTTTCTTCATTGAGCAAGGGGAATTCTATTCTCACAAGTGGCCTAGAATTATGATCTCACAAATAATGAGTGGTGTTTCTTTTTGTGCAAAAGATCATAAATTTCCGAATGGATAACCGTCCATACCCAAGCCAGCAACATGTGTCCGTGTAGCTGGTGCTAAACTTCGACGAAATCATTGGTCAGTGCAAAACGGTGAATGATGCATGCGTACACTGTTTCTAAAGCAGGTCTCTAGAAATTGCCTTGAAAGAGACTAGATATGGTTTCTCTTTAGGCGTTGCATCAGTTACTAAGGCCTATGTCGGTCCTTTGCCGAGAGCTTTACTTGGTCCCATTGTTTTTTGTCCTTCGAATCAGTGCATGTGGTCGAGCATGGTTTTGAGAAACAATGTTCCCGACTTGGAGTGGCTGCCTCTTCGTCCACATGGTGGACGACAATCTATTGCCCTACTAGAGGGAAATGAACTTGTTTTGAAGATAGAGTTCAACCTTGGGTCCAATCTTCACGACAACTCAACGCTATCCGAATATGAGATCACCAGCCCTTTGTGCAGTCAACAGTTTTACAAGGAAATACATGCAAAAAAGAAGTGTTGACCTTCCTCTTCGAGTCACTAAGGCAAAAGTTTCTGGAGATGATTGTGGTACGGATGGATTTTACCGTGAACAACTACAAGGGATTTAGTTTAGCACCAAGTAAATCGATAAAATATCTCATATCTTTTAAAGTCGACTTCTCTTCAGTTAAGGTCTGATGGCGTGGATCACACGTTCGCTGGGAACCCCAAAAGGAAGGTATGATGTAGCGTAGCAGCAATTTTCCCTTGATTTCAAAACCAAGGTTATCAATCCAGTAGACTTGGAGAAGGCTCCAACAAGGTGTCTCCCTCCCCTGACGCTAGGAGGTTAACGCGGACCTGCACACAGTTACAAACAAACTACTTTGCCGCAACGAAACAGAGAGGTTGTCAATCTCTCCGGCTTGCAGAACACAAAGGATTAAATGTATGTTTGTAAAATAATATGAGAGCAAAAATGACCAGCGAGCAAATGACTAGGTAAAGCTATGAAAACGGTTGTAAACAATATAGGAAAATAGGACCAGGGTTCATAGTTCACTAGTGGTGTCTCTCCGAAAGATAAACATGTTGGGTAAACAACTTACAACTGGGCAATTGACAAAGCATGGGCACATAACAATACTATCATGACACAAAGTTCACCGTTTTATTTAATATGGGCATTACGTCAAAATACATAGACCGTTATCCAACTGCATCTATGACTAATAATCCACCCCGGGATCGCTATCCAGCATGTCACCTGAAAGTATTAAGTTGCAAACAACAGATAATTGCAATAAGCATGGTGCGTAATGTAAGCAATGGTTACAACATATAGCAATAAACACCGCTGTTTTATCCCTAGTAGCAACAACACATCTCAAGCCTTAATCGTTTCTGTCAACTCGAGCTCAGACAAGAGAGGCATGAACCCACTATCTAGCATAAATACTCCCTCTAAAGATACTAGTAATTACTTCGGCCAAAGAATACACAAGCATCGGAGAGCATGCAAGATCATAAATAAAACATATCATAGATAAACTGAACAATAATTTCATGACTCCATAATTCATCGGATCCCAGCAAACACAACACATAGCATTACAAATAGATGATCTTGATCATGTTAGACAGCTCACAAGATCTAAACAATGGAGTACAAGGAGGAGAGACAACCATCTAGCTACTACCATGGACCTGTAGTCCCGTGGTGGACTACTCACGCATCACTCCGGAGGCAGGCATGGTGGTGTAGATGTCTCCGGTGACGATCTCCCCTCCGGCAGGGTGCCGGGAAGAGCTTCAGAACTCTCCCGATTTAGGGTTGGCGATGGCGGCGGCCTCGGACGTATTTTTGGATTTCTGATCGGGTACCGAGGGTTTTGGGGGAGGAAGGCAATTTATAGGCGAAAGGGCGACGCAGGAAGCTTCTCGAGGCGCCCAGGTGGCCCCAGGGGCCGTCAAGGGGTTGACCGCGGCTGGGTGGCGTCTGGGGCCTATGGGGCCCCTGCAGGTCTGCTCCTGGCGCAGTCTTTGTTTCCATATAAAAATAATTCACGTAAATTTGCAGTTGATTCCGAGAAAGTTCCGCGACTAGCTTTTCTGAAACAAAAGACAACAGAAAACAGGAACTGATACTGGGCATCTTGTTAATAGGTTAGTTCCATAAAATGTGCCAAAATAATATAAAACATGTGACAATGATATAAAATAAGTATGGAACACCAAAAATTATAGATACGTTTGAGACGTATCAAGGTCTAGCGAGATCTTGAGCTAGCTATGACTATTGACACTTTTTGTAATCCCTATGAATGCAAATGTTCCTCTTTGTATACTAAAGTAGTGAAAAAGTCTTACTTCGGATCAATGTACTGGAAAGCATTGATAGTCCTTTTTGGAAATGTGTCATTTATTCTTTGTCGGCAAGCTCTCATGATGGTATATTTTTGTTTTACACGAGAGGATGTTTTTTTTGCTTCATATCTAGGGTGACGTAAATGCTGACATGCGGCTGATGACGCAAACACAATAGTGGTGTGACATGGCCGATATGCTTTCTCCGTTAAGCGAGGAAACTCATTAATTTAAAATAGTTTTTGTTCTAAACAAATGTGAACAAGGCTAGCCCGACAGGTAAGAAAGTGTTGATACATTCCTACCCACCAGAGTTCGAGCCTCCGTGCTTGCAATTTTTGGTTGATCGCACACATCTCCGTAATATGAATCTGCGAGTTTCTTCCTCTTTTGACAACATTTAAAAAAATACATATATATGTTGCTTTATCTGCGAAATGTAGCCTAAATCATTTGAAGGGCTAAAGAGTCATTTTACTAAGACCATAGAATGTGTTTTCAACACAAGAGCAGCCAACACCTTTGCAATTTTCAATTTCTCTCCCCATTTTTTTTTTGTCCCTCTCATCTCCCCTCTCCACCCCGTCCCCTCCTTTTTATTTCTTTTTTCTTTTCATTCATTTTCCGTCGATTCCCATGTCCACCACAGCAGTAAAGCCTCCCCCGCCGCTTGCCCTCTTCGCCATGACCAGCCGCCGCCGCCGCCGCTCTTCGCCGGCGGCGACTTCCATTCTCTTCGCCCCCCTACGCTCCGTCTCCTCCCCTGCTCGGTAAGTTACCCGTTAACTCCCCTGCTCGCCCCCCTTTGCTCTCTTGCCTTCTGCCACCCCGAAGCGAACAAGGAACTGCTGTTTGCCCCTCACTCGCTGATGCTCTCGAGTCCCAGGCTGGTCCATGCTCATGCCGCTGGAGATTACTAAGATTTTTTTGTGTTCTTGTGACTTTTTTTGGGGCTTTTATTTCGATGCTTTAGTGTTCGGTAGCGCTCTGCCTTTTTGACGAACAACCGCGGCGAGTTCTTGATTTTTTGGGTTTCTCGCAGGGGTTCTTTGTCTGCTCTGTGCTGCTTGTTCCTGGCCTTCGCCCTGTCCGTCTCCGCGGCGGCGGCGGCGGATTCCGTGGAGGACGGTCGCTGCCTCGGCTTCCGGGATGTGTGTGCAGACGGGAGTTCATTCTGCTTCTCGTCCTCGGCGGTTCAGACCCTGCTCGCGAGTGACGATAAAGGCGTCAAGGAGCCCGATTTGGGGGTGTCCAGGGACTGGGGACCGTCCCGGCCAATGTGCTTTCCGATGTCCGGCGGAGGCACGGTAACCTGCTCGTCTGTGGATGCGAGGATCACCGGGGCGCCTGGTGTCATGGGGCAAGGGGGCAAGGATGTTGCCCGATATGATGCGGGGTCGTGCCAGGCGCCGCTGGTGCCGGACAATTGGATGCAGGCGTCGCAAGGGATGCCACCGGAATTGGATGGCACAAGCACAACCACAGATGGCAACAACCCAAATGGCCTTTACAGTTCCTCGTCGATGAACGTGGAGATAAATCCACCGGTGTTGGACTGGGGCAGGAGCAACCTGTATGCAGCCTCTATGGCCTCCTTGACCGTGGTGAATCTGAACAATGACAGCGTCTTGCGTGTCTATGAGCCATTCAGCACTGATCCTCAGTTCTATGTGTATGGCTATGAGGATCTGGTACTGCAGCCTGGGGAAAACGCATCAGTCACCTTCATTTTCCTGCCCAAGTTGCTGGGATCTTCGTCAGCACATTTGGTTTTGCAGACTAATTTTGGTGGATTCATCATACAAGCCAAGGGCGTGGCCGTCAGGTCGCCCTATCAGATATTGCCCCTGACCAGGATGGATGTTGTGTTGGGTGGACACCTGGAGAAGAATTTGTCGATCTACAACCCTTATGATGATTCTCTCTATGTTGAGGAAGTGGCTGTTTGGATGTCTTCATTTGAAAGCACAAAACAATCTTCTCATGTAGTTTGTCAGTCCGGTCCCTCAAACGAGGCAGTGGAGCTAACTTCTTTGAGCAGCAACTGGCATACAGCAAGCAGTACTGAATTTGGACGGCCAATGTTCCACATTAGGCCTAGTGAGCAATGGGAGGTGCTTCCTTCAAAAAGCAGCACTGTCGTAGAGTTGAAATTGCAACCTAATTCAGAAGGCAAGGTGTTTGGTGCAATCTACATGAAACTGCGCAACTACACAACTGATACAATGGATATTGTTGTTATACCTATTGAGCTCGAGGTGCACACAAGAACCTTCTATGATTCCACCAGCTTAGTTTCTGTCACGTTTGAGCGTATATCATCTTGTGCTACAAATGGGTCAATATATTCCCTTTCTTTACGGAATGATGCCACAGAGTTGCTAAGGGTTGTAAGTGTAGCTGTGGATAACAGGGATCGCCTGATGTTCTTTCAGGTGAAGTACCTGAATGGATTGATACTCTTCCCTGATACTGTAACAGATATAGCTTTGATAAGATATACTGCTTCAGTTCCAGAGGATATTTCATTTGACAACTGCAATATAGTGGTCGAAACAAACAGCTCTCTTGGTAGTTCAATTGTCATACCCTGCCAAGATATAATGCGTGCATCTATTCATTATACAGCTAGTGTTGTTGTTGCTGAATCTGATGAGCCAGCTGTTGGATCATTTTCTGAAGAGATCTCTGCTAACTCAAGGTCAGGATCTTTGGACAGCATCATAGAAACAGAAGGTCTGGATAACATGAAGGTAATTTAGAACCTTGTATTCTTTTGGTTGTTCTTAAGGGTTGTTCTCTTAGCTGGACTAGGAATTGCCTTTAAGCACTCAATGCTTACAAACTGATCTATGAACCCAGTAATGAATAACGATACCACCTTGTCATGTGTTACCCTGTTCATTAGTTTCGTTCAGCCCGTTATCTCTATAATCTGTCTTTAACCAGGCAGGGTTTATCTCATGTTGGCTGTAAATTCATATTGGTATGTTAACCTTACTGTTTTCTGTTGCATGCTGTTATCTCATTAAAGAAAAATACTCGAAGGCCTTATTGTAGAGCAAAGCAGGCACATGATGCAGTCTTGCTCCCAGTATATATTTTATGGTAGTTAGAGTACTGATCTATTATTTCACCGTCAAAGATATTAGAGCTATTTGATGTGGATGTGTCAGGCTAGTGCTGATCAAACAGTTGTTAACTCTTCCTAGTACCACTATTCCCACCCTCGTTTCTCAATTTTGTTGTTCTTCCTAGTACCAATATTCCCACCCTCGTTTCTCAATTTTGTTGTTTTCTTGCATATAAATTATAAAACGCTAAATTCTTTGCCTCAAGTGTCTTCCAACTGTATTTGTTTTTTCATATTCTCATGCATTTTTGTAACATAATTTGCAGCCACCAATCAGGAGAGCAGTCAGAGCTGATGATATGGTGCTTAGGAATTGGAGATCTCATGGCACAATGACTGGGAATTCTGTTCTCACAAATCATGAGCTGGTGTTTCCTGTTGTGCAAATTGGATCACAGTTTTCCGAATGGATAACTGTCCATAACCCAAGCCAGCAACATGTCTCCATGCAGCTGGTGCTGAACTCTGAAGAAATCATTGGCCAGTGCAAAACAGTAAACGATGCATGCGAACACACTTTCTCAAGCAGATCTCCGGAAATTGACTCGACAGAGACTAGATATGGTTTCTCATTAGGCGTTGCAGCAATTACTGAGGCCTATCTCGGTCCTTCGGCAAGCGCTTTACTTGGTCCCATTGTTTTCCGTCCTTCGAATCGGTGCATATGGTCTAGCATGGTTTTGATTAGAAACAATCTTTCTGGCTTGGAGTGGCTGCCTCTTCGAGCAAATGGTGGTTGGCAATCTATTGCCCTTCTAGAGGGACCTGAACCTGTTTGGAAGTTAGAGTTTAACCTTGGGTCCGATCTTCACGACAACTCAACAGTATCCAAATCTGAGATCACCAGCCCTTTGTGCAGTCAACAGTTGTCCAAGGAAATACATGTCAAAAATAGTGGTGACCTTCCTCTTCGAGTCACTAAGGTTAAAGTTTCTGGAGTTGATTGTGGTCTGGATGGATTTACCGCGAACAACTGCAAGGGATTCAGCTTAGCACCTAGTGAATCAATAAAGTTGCTCATTTCTTTTAAAGCCGACTTCTCTTCAGTTAAGGTTCAGCGAGATCTTGAGCTAGCTATGACTACTGGCATCTTTGTTATCCCGATGACTGCAAATGTTCCTCTCTGTATGCTGAAGCAGTGCAGAAAGTCTTACTTCAGATCCATCCACTGGAAAACATTGATACTCTTTTTCGGAACTGTGTCTCTGTTTATTGTAGTCTTTGTTCGTTATGCCCCGTATTCTTTGTCTGTGAGCTCTAAAGATTACTATGTCAAGATTGACGAGGGGAAAGATACCAATACCATTACTAAGACTGTTAAGCCCTCTCTTCTTCAGGGTAGCAACAAAACTACCAGGTAAAAATTTGATCAATATCGTCTTTTGCACATTTTCTTAGTTTCACACGATTTAAGTTTGACCGATTATGCCTTGTGCACAGGTCGATGAGGGAACACAGAAAAACTGAAGCTCTTCCTGAGAAATGTCCTCCTAGTACTCTTGATAGACCCCAAAAGAAAGATGACAAGAGCAGTCCAGATAAACAACCAAATACAACTACAGCTATATCTTGTCCCCAGCTAATCCTGTGGAAGACAAGGTATCGATCGAAGCTACACAAACTAGTGGGAATCTTACTATAAGAGTTGCTCGAGACAAAGGGAGGAGAAGGAAGAGAAAAGTTGGTGGTGCAGGACTGGCAGCAAAATTTGAGGTTTCTAGCAGCCACAGTGGCAATTCAACACCATCCTCCCCATTATCACCAAGTTTAACCCCTAAACAAGGTTGGTCCTTTTCTGGGGCACCATCAGAACTGAAGCACAAAAGTAAACCCGAGAGTAGACTTGATGCCGAGGCAAGGTCACCATCAACTGGGTATAACAAAGAGAAGAATGGTTGGTCGCGAACTGCCAAGGAGCAGCCACCTGCACCTTCGACAACATCTCTAAACCCATTGACCTCATCCACTGGACTGAACACAGCATGGACCTCACCATTACTGGCTGCATCATCCCCAATTGCTCCGCATGCTCGTGCTCCTGGCTCCAACCTGATGAAAGATAGGGCTGTTAAGAGAGATGAGGGCGTCACTGCACTGAAGAAAGAGTTCACCTATGACATATGGGGCAATAATTTCTCTGGACATCTTCTGGGCAAAGCAAAGGAGGTCATGCCATATAAGCTGTTTGATGCTTCTGAAGGGGCCTCCCACAGTTTCTTTGTAAGGGAGCCCCAGGCCCTCATGATGAAGCAACCATCTGCACCACCCGACTCGCATGGCCATGGCCGCGGATCGCAGCCATCATCTGATGTAGCATCTGGTTATGGAATAAATTAAGAAGTTGAAAGTTGAACCATCGGACCCTCGTGTTTCTCGTCTGCATCTTGCATTCCTGTGCTCAGCCTTTCTACTAACCTCGCATACTACAATTTTACTTTTGCGAATGCTAACCATAGTATCATAATACCATATCCGTAGCTCCAGCAGTTCAAAAAAAAAAACCGTTGCTCCATAAGCTTAAACTAATTCGGACAAAAGAAAATGGATAGCAGAACAAAAACTGAAGTCCTTCACCACTGACAGTTTTTGTTGAATCATGTAATGAAATTAATCCAACATATATCATCCAGCTGAAAGTCTGGAACCTCTAAACTTTTAGAAGTTAAATTGCCCATTGTCCTTTGTTTTCTGGAAAATATTATGCAAGATCTGGCTGCAGTTTTGCTTGGTCGGGATTGTGATCCAGAGAAAAAGTGAAATCATTCCAGTGCCCTGAGAAAACTTGATCTGCCATTCTAACAGGTTGGTTCTGATCTAAAGCTGAAGATACTAAAGGTGATGTCTCACTTTACTGCCATAAAATCGAAGACACGAGGGACTGGACGGGTATGCCTGTCTAAAGCAGGAGGTGATTGATGTTAAATAATGCTCACTTTGTGTAACACACGCAGGTTAGGCAGAAAGTTCAAAGGACATTTTCTTCTGATGCAAATTCTTCTTCTAACCCTGTTTTGTTTGTGCCAACTATTCACTGGTACGGAAATTCGTCCTCCCAGAAAAGAAGGATGGTACTTTTTTTTTTGCGGGTAAGAAGGATGGTACTTCGTGAAGGACATCCTAACATACCTTTCTTATGTTGAAATCAATACAGTAGTTCCAGTGGTTGATTTACTTGCAGTTGCAGGGGCTGAAACTTAACGTCAGAAAACAGAGCAAGGATGGGAAAAAACAGTAGCAGGTAGCATCAAAAGAAGCTGTTTTCTTATTATGCGGCACTATACTATATATAACAAAAGCCAGTTATTTAAAAAAAATACACACATCATCCAGCACGCTAAAACGGTTTATTCGATGCAGCGGGCTGATCACTGGTCCATCAGGAGTTGACGTGACCAGCAGCATCACTTCGCTCGCGATATTTCCTGCCTGTCACTTCGAGTGGAAGAGTGATAATCTGCAGCATGGAAGATTCATACCATGAATGCCATTTCCATCTTTTTTTACATGCCATTTCATACTGGACTTGGCTTGTGACATGGAGGAAGGCTTGAAGGTATATGGATGGTGCTTTGTGGCAAGAACTCACCCGAGCCTGAGAGATGTATCGGAGCTGTCCTCGGTGTCGACGGGAGGGTGGGGATACGATGTGTTGGTGACAGATTCAGATGACTGCCCTTCCTCGTACACCACCGGCGAATCAGCAGCGACCTGCATCTCCATCTTGGACGCCTGCAACTTCAGATCGTCAGCCAATCAAAACAAACTGCACATGTATGGAGATAACATGCAGAAGACGGAATGTTCTTTCAGGGACTCACTTGCTCCTTTAGCCTTGTATTTTCCTCTATCAGTTGCACCCTCTGTTCAAGAACGCATGCAAGGGGAGCCACCACATGTTAGCGAAATAAAAATCGAATCCTGAAAGCTCCAGCTAGAATTTCTCTGAAACAAATATTTGGGTTCTGGATACACGGGGCACTTGCCTTCCTCTCAAGCGCGCTGATCTCGTCCATGGTCTTTTTGCTCTGCAGTATGGAAATTGTTAAGGTGTGCAACACACGACAAACGAAGAGCATCGCTCCATCCGACAGATAGCTTCTTCATGTTGTCACGCGTACCTTGGTTTTCAGCACGAGCCGAGCCCGGACTCGAGGCTCTTCTCGAGAGTCTGAAGCTGCTGGACGTTCAGGCTCTGCAGCTCCTCTCCTCTCATCTGCCTGCATGAATGGGATGGCAAATGTCAAACTACAGTAACATTCGAATTAGTTCTGGAAGTATGCGTGCATTTGGTAAACTTGTTGGTCTAATGGAATTTGGGTGAACTTGTTGGTCTAATGGAATTTGTTACTGATGTAATGGTACAATCTTACCGGAGCCAAAGACTTGCTTCTGCAAGTTCCTCCCTTAGTCTTACACAGTTGTTGTCTTCCTGCCATATGACAGAACAAAATCACTTACATGCATAGTAATTCTATATGAAGGTAGTGGTGCTGCATATGTGTAATGTTTTGGCTTACACGCAAGTCCGGCTGAGATGGCTCGTCTGCTCTCTGAAGTGTCTTGGAATGTGAGTTATACCGATCAATAATCTGGTTCATGCTTGAGTAACAGAGGTAGGAAACACAAATTAATCAGAGCGTACGATGTGAAGGTTGGTGTTCTCCCCAACGTTGTTTGTGCAGATGCCACTACCAGAAATACAGAGATACCATCTGCTCCGGACCCACCAAAGCAAGCAGAATATTTGTTCTACTGGTCCTTTTTCGTTATTCGACCAACCAATACATGTTAGCAGATTTTCTGTTTAAAATATAACGTGATGGAAGTATGTTTATGAAGATTCTATCTGTAACATTTTTAAAATGCATCCTTTTTCATACTACCGGTTCAAATTCACACATTCTAAAACGACTTGCAGAAAAACTTAGGGAATACCATTTTAGATCAGATTTTCTGTTTAAAATATAACGTGATGGAAGTATGTTTATGAAGATTCTATCTGTAACATTTTTAAAATGCATCCTTTTTCATACTACCGGTTCAAATTCACACATTCTAAAACGACTTGCAGAAAAACTTAGGGAATACCATTTTAGATTTTCCTGAAGCCTGAGATATATTTGTTCTTCTGGACTGTTAACCGAGTGGACACGAGGAAGAAGTATGTAGTGATACCAGGTCAACAGGTAGGTGCTACCGTGCTATCAATAAATATGATTGAACTAGTATTAAAACTTCATAATTTTATTTTATTTTACAAAAAATGAAAAGATCAACCCTATATACATCTGCAGTGTCACAAAATTTGCAATATAAATTAAATCCACAACTCAGAAACAAAAAAATGGTAAATCTCACTGTGAATAAAAAGAACAAATAGGTCCGGGAAGATCGCTCAAGTATATAGCGTACACGCTTTGGTTAGCAAGGAACATCCAAAAAATATCATTAACCAAATCAAGCTATAAATATTCGGGTGATATGCTCGAAGAGAATGAATATGTTCAGGAAACGCCACACAATTGGGGCGATCTTTCATTATCAATATATAGCACACAAGCCTTGGTCAGTAAGGAACATCAATATCATCAGCTGAATCAATCTACAGATATTCGGGTGATATGCTTGATACATGTCGATAAAATATGCTCTATATAAGGAATAATTTAACAGATAATACCACATCCAAAATTTTGTTGTGAGTAGTAAAATGAGCTACTATTCAAAACATGATTTATCGCATGTATACTATTCTCTCTTATTCGTCAACTTAGAAATGTTGAAACATATCAAATCTTATTCGTAAACTTTGGCATGATGTCGCTCGATCTCTCGATTAAGACCCTCGTGGCCCTTGAGAAGATCTTGCGTGGGTTCCCGTGGAAGGGACGCAAAGACGTGCACGGAGGACACTGCCTTGTGGCGTGGGACCAGGTATGTATGCCCAGAGAGTTTGGGGGTCTAGGCATACTGAACCTGAGGAAGATGAATGTGGCCCTTAGAGCCATGTGGCTGTGGCTGTGGCTGGAGCGTACAGACCCCGACAAACCTTGGCAGGAGTTTAACATCCAATTCCCGAGGATGATCAGACAGGTGTTCGAGACGGATACGCACTCGGTGGTGGGCGATGGGGCGACGACACTTTTCTGGATGGACAAATGGCTACCTGAGGGACGTATCCGGGATCTCGCTCCTCACCTGTTTGCTGCGGTCCCTCGAGGGCGACGAGGGTCCGGCGAGTCCGAGAGGGGCTTGCGGGAGGTTGGCTCGAGGATATCTCGCCAGACCTCTCGGCTCAGGCTTTGGTGGAGCTTTTTGCCATCGCTGACAGGCTCACAGGAATGGAGCTTACGCCGGGAGGGCGGATTCCTTCCAGTGGCTGTGGGATGCGAGGGGGACCTACACCTCCCGCCCGTGCTATGCATCACTCTTCATGGGGTCGGTGGCCATGGCTGGAGCCACACAGATTTGGCGTTCCAAGGCACCGTCCAAATGCAAATTCTTCCTGTGGTTGGCTCTGCGGAAGCATTGCTGGACAGCGGATCGCCTGGCGCGCCGGGGGCTCCCTCGCCCTGCTGTTTGCCCCCAATGTGACCAGCACGAGGAGTCCATCGACCACCTTCTGGTGGGATGTGTCTTTGCCCAAGAGGTGTGGACAAGCTGCTGTAGGGGCTGGGACTACTGCAGCTGGATCCCAAGACCCGGAGAATCTCTCGAGGAGTGGTGAGGACGACGCCTAGGAGAGACGCTCGGGACCTTATGACGGCGGTAGCCTTCATGTCGTGGACCCTCTGGAACCACCGTAATGACATAGTCTTCAACGGCGCGTCTGTGCGAGGCCGCGTTGTAATCTCGGCCGCTTGGCCCTTCTTCTATGAAAAATGATGTGCCTTCCAGGGCATATCCTTGAAAAAATCATGGATGTTCACCATGATATGAGATGTACACTTAGAAAAAATTACGCAAAAATATGAGCACACATGTCTTAAATAAAAGAGTGAACCTTGTGAGCAGCATACCATGAATTAATCGCTCTAACGGAAATTACATCAAGCAAATTGGCTATCTACGACACCATCCGTTTAGACATTGCAATCGAGGTTTAGTCAAAGTCAAACTTTATAAGATTTGATCAAATATATAAGAAAAATATCAACATGTACAATATAAATTTGATATTATTAGAATCATCATAAACTATATTTACATATTATATATTTGATATTATAGATGTTTAAAGTTTTATATATACTTGGTCAAACTTTTCAAAGTTTGTCTTTGAAAAAACTAAGAACGCGAAGTAAATAAAAACGAAGGGAGTAGTTCAATGGTTTCCTCCATTTCTCATAACTTGCCTATTTCGACTAATGCACACATATTTAGACAATTGTTTCTAAAGTAAATAGTGTTTCATAGAAGAAAAAACAGATTCATTTGGCATTTCCAATTTGGCTGACGCTTACACAATCATGAGGAAACTACGTGGAACAAGTGGCCATAGTAACACGTGTCCTCAGCAGAGCGTTCACAGTAACACATGTTCTCATGTATGATCGCCATATAGAACTTTTAATGGCTTGTGATGTGTATGGTAGGTGCAGGACTTTGGACCACACTACTAAGGTCCACGACGTGAAAATGATGTTGGTTCAAAAGTGACAAATATAACAAAATGGAGGTTGTTTGTCTTTAGTGAATCAGATTCTAAATTCTATGCTACATGTTACGCAGCTACTTGTACTAGTAAAAAAGGCCTAGATTAGGCGGTGCTCTTGTGAAGAGTATAGAAAGTCGACCACAAAAGTCCAAAACCGAGATGGGTGTAAATTTGTAGCTGTTTCAGGATAGATTAGGAAAAAACGACATGTCAGTAAATGACACCTTTCTAAGGCAGTCATAGGAAAATACATGTCATCAACTAACCTAGAAGAGTGAACATATTGGCTCGCCAGGGTTGTTCGAACCCATAGTACATAGGTGGCCAAACCCACCATCCTTTTCTCCTCTCGCTCTCTTGCATGCCCCCCCCCCTCTCTCGAAGTTACAACACCTCCCAATCAACCGGAAGGGTGGCGCTCTTGACTCGGGTGGCTGTGCATCCAGCTCAGTGGTTCATGGCGACCAAAGTTAACGATGATGACTCTGCCTTTCACAGAGGCCACGACCTCGTCCCTGGCCCTAAGCCACCTCCTGCCAACACCGTTATCAGATGGTATCCCCTAGTGCTACTAGCCTTTTGACGATAAACCTGCTAGTTATTGTGAACCCGCCACCGAGCAGCGGATAACTAAAACCTATGGTTTGGATGATCTTAAATAATACCTAGGGTTTTGGATTAAACTTCTTTTCTATACTTAGGGTTTGGTTGATTAAACTTTCTTACACTTATGCTACTGTTCACTATACTATCGTTTGTTATGATATTGCTTAATGATTAAACTTGCCATTGTATATTTACTTGAGCTAAGATTCTTCTCTACTTGTGTGTGTGTGTGTGTGTGAGTGTGCGCGCACGCGTAAGTGTATCTAGTGCCCTCTATGTGGGTTTTGCATGGTAGATGACAAATGGTTAAGGGACTAATCTGATTGCGAGAATTAATACATAGGAGATTAGTCCATAGAGGTGATTGGTTGAACCACGATAAGGTTGAACCCTTGAACTACAATGAAGATGATGTGAAACGAGAAAAATTGAGGATTTATGGAAGATGAAGATGAAGCCTTAAGAAATTGACCCCTCCAGAAGTGCAGATATTGCGGACGAAAAATTGAGAATTCATGGAAAATGAAATCCAAGATATGAAGAAGTGGACTACAACTCCAAACCGCGAAGACCAAGGGTAAGTGTTTCAGTTTTATACTTTTGAGTCATAGGAGAAAATCGTACTATTAATAGGGTTAGACTCATATTCTAAAACACGAATCCGTTGGAAATCTTTTACACATCAGAGTTGTGAAATACGAAGAACTGCTTTGAACATGAGGTAGAACTGGGTGTGGGCTTCGTAGAACCTATGTTGAGAAACATGAGGTAGAATTGGTTGCTGGCTTCACTAGAACCCATGTTGGGTCCAGCTCTCCAGTGTGTGAAAATTGATGCCTCTTGGAGTTGATGCTTCATGCTTGATACTGAAGCATCATCGTTTGGCGCCTCTTGTGCGTAGAGAACTTTGTGAAGATAGAGTTTATATGACCATACTGAACTTCAGAAAAAAAGCAGATATCTCTGTACCCACTACATTTAGTTCATTGTTAATGTTGATATTATTGCACTGTTCATGTTTTTTTTGCTTCAGATACTATGTTTACTCGGCTTTGCCGCCCTCTCAAGCTTCAGTTTATCGGTTCACTTGATCTGATATGCTACTTTCTGAAGCATCTGTCTTAACTTAGAAGTTATTTGTTGCTTCAACTATCTGTTTTGCCTTAAGATCCAAGTATTATTTCTTTCGCATAAACTAGCTTCAAGCTTCCTAAGTTTTAAATTATTATTGCAATTTTTATAAACTCCTATTCTTCCCATCTAGTAGTATATTTTGATCCTTCAATTGGTATCAAAGTAAGGTCTCTCCTTACCACTGGTTTAACCACCAAGATAGTAAAATATGTATCTCCAATAGGCTCCTTAGCACAAGAACTTGTCCCATACAATCAAACTAAGAAGACAAGTCATGGGAATACAAAACTAATCCATTTCCAGAAGTTACTTTACATATGGTTTTCGTACAAAAAGTTTCGTGAAAACATGAATTTTTTTATGGCCTGTGTAGAAAAGACAAATTTCGGTGGTCTAAAACAATTTTTCACGAAACATTTATTTTTCTTTTTTACCTAGGCCACAAAAAATGTCATTTTTTAACTAAACTTTTGTACGAACATAAAATATGTGGATTATATTCGAAATTTTTGTTTGGAATTTTTTGACATTTTAAAAATATTTTACATAAAGGGTGCATCTACACCTACGACCCGAAACACCGTGCCCAAAGTGAAGGCTTCTCCGCTGCCTATAAAAGGGGACACCGACTATAAAGGATAAGTGATTGAGAATTTAATGGCGAGTTAGAACCTATAGCCAAGATTACTCCCTGATAGTATCTGTTGTATTAGCAACTCCACATTTTAACATAGTAACCTTTTTGAAGGCATTGTAACCACACTATTATGGTTCGAAGGCAATATTCAGGTAACCTTTATTTATCTTTTGTGTACCATAGGGTCATCCTTGACATTTTCGAGTTAGCAGGATGATGCCGAGGGTGCCACCCATGAAAGGTTGTGAGTAGGTTGTGAGTATAATACCTTGACATGTTAGTGGAAAACCATGTGGTCCAAGTGGAGTAATGTGGTGCGATTTGTTTTTGGTTGATGTTTGTTGAGCTAGCTTGTTTTTGTACAACGCACTGTAAAACTTCAAAATAAATATGGCTGCTTGCATCAATTGATGTAGACACCGTACCTGCATTAACTTCTTTTCAAAAAGAAAGAAGTAAATAAGTGTTTTTCTGGGGAAATGTGAAATCTGGATTAGTTCAAAATAGGAACAATTTGGAGCAGACAATCTGTTATTTTTTGTGTCAAATATGTGTATAGGCTACAGTTGTACTTGGATTACGGTAAGGTTAGGTGTTGGAGTCGAACACTTGTAACGTGGGCCTAATATATAAAGGCACCGGTGGTAGCCAAAAGAGACTAGACGAAAAGCTAGGTTAGACATAAGATCTAAACGAAGACGGACGGCGCACGTGGCAGGGGCGGCCGGACCGGCGTGGCGTGTGTGATCTGATGTGTCTGTACACCGTGGCAGGCTTGTTGGTGTTACTATGTGATTACTACATGGGGAGGAGCGCCCATAAGCATGCCCCGCAGATGTAGACGTTATTGCTGAACTGCGTTACCAAACGTCGTCTCTCCCTCTACTTTCTGCAATGATCTATTGCGTTTATTTACAACACAATCTGCACGATTATCACTAGTTGCACAACAGCTAGCTATCCAGTAAGACTAAACATCTGATAAGTGTCTTTTACTGCAGGTCTTCTGATATTGTTTAATCGAATTGAGCTTGATAATATCATTACATATATAATTGATGAAACTTTCTAATACTGGGATTAATTCTGGTGCGCAACCCTACGTGTAAGGAGGAAATTTTGGACTAATGCTGGAGTGAATTTTGATGCGTAATGCTGCCTTCAGGATACTTCTTCTATTTTTAATTATTCTGTATATTAGGTTTGGTCAAAACTAAACTTTGTAAAGTTTGACTAATCATATAGAAAAAATATATATTTTCTATATGATTAATGAAGCTTTACAAAATTTAACTTTGAGTAAATATAGAGAGTAATTTTGAAGGGAGGGAGTAGAACCAATAGTACGGAGGCTTTGCACGGGTCATATTTGACTGGATAGCCATTTTTGTCCAAGAGTCCTTACCATTAGTTCTACACGGATATATATGTAGCTTTATGAAGCCATGCATCCTGACAAGTCATGTCATGCACAGCCAACTCATGTCAGTGACATACAGAGTCCACTACTTGCCATGAAAAGACCAGACTTGCAAGCATATCTCTTGAGCATTTCTGTGAAGAAAACACGAAGTAAAGTCTTCCATTTCTCGTTCCATGCACAAGCATTTCCCTGGAACTACTCCCTCCGTTCCCAAATATAAGATGTTTTAGGTTTTGTGCACATTCATACGAACACAAGTGTATCTAGACACATTTCATGTGTATGTTCACTCACATTAGTGTATATGTGGACAACATGTGTAACAACTAAAACATCTTATATTTAGGAACGAAGGAAGTATGATATCAGTAGCATACTAGCATTCCTTTAAGAATGCAGCAGCTCAATTCCCCAGTTTACATATGTTCCATATATTCGTATGATGTTGGAATAATTGATTATCGAAAAAAAAATGTCGGAATAATTGCAATAGTCCGCATCTTATCAATAAGATTTGCATAAAGGCCATAAGTTTTTCCACATGTTCATCGCGGCGAAGTATATGCTCTTTGTACGTGTTCATATTGCATGCATGGGATTAGTTTACAACAGTAAAGATATTTGTTGCTTATAACCTTTATGCTATAAACAGTTTGGAAAGTAGTTTCCTATAGCTTGCAGATACAGTCGACCCGGGCGCATGCATTCGCTAACAGTATTTCCCATATATATGCATTGGCTAACAGTATTTCCTATACTCATCAACGAGATGAAGTAATTTGAACTTTGCCACAAACGCATGTTTCCATCCTCTTCCACACTATACTAAAGGGTAGTTAGCTTCGTTTGTGTCCCCCCAAATCACATTTCATGGTCAAGCTGGTCTTCCTTTGTATAAAGTTTACAGAAACTGTATTAATCCAGCATTTTATTATTCCAAGGTATTTAACTGCAACTAACTTATACACCGCCCCTTCCCCCCTCAATTTATTTCAAAGTAAAAAGTAGGGCTTATTTTGGATATATAGTCTAGTTAAGCTTGAAATTTTTAATTTTTGTAAATATTCGTGTGGGACTTTGGGGAAGGTTTGGTGTAGATTTTCTTTGATTTGTCATATAATGTCATAATACCTTCATCTATTTATTATATAAGTATACTGTGTAGTAACACGAAGTAGATAGTGGTAGTGTGAATGTCCAAAACAAGCCCCAGTGGTAATTCTTTGATTTTCTTGTTAGAACTAGTAATAGTAATACATGGTCAAGTTGGTGATGAATTTTCAAACAAGATCATGAAAATATTGATATTCAAGGGAAAGTCTGGTAAGCTGCGAACGGAAGCTTTTCATTGCCCCTTGTGGCGCATACAACCTAAAAACTCTTTACATATAGCAGAAATAAAGCTTACATCTTACATGTAGTGCGAGACTACGAGTTTGTATTAATTTCGAGCTTAAATGTGTAGTAGTAGGACTTTGTATTAATTTCTGAGGTCTGTCATGAAATAGACAATAATTCTAGAACACCAGCAACATGGCAAGAAAAAATAGGTCGCGAAGAGAGCTGCGACTCCAATCATATTTTAGAAATAAAAAGTTGGTCGCGCCATTGAGACATTCAGCTCCAACCCTGATTTTTGTTCTATATAAACGACATAGCGTTTTTAAAGAAGACAAGACATTGTTTATTTTACTGGTTAGCTACACAGCCAAGAGAGATCCTCCCTGTTTGTGTGGTCTCTTCCACATGTCATAACGGTGAACAGTAGATAAATTTATCAATATAAACATCAAATCAATAAAGCAAATAATTAATTAAGCATTAAAGCACATGCTTTGACTGTGATTCATGGTTATAGGCACGGAGAAAGACCTCCAGAAAAAAGGGCACGGAGAACAGGAGTGGAGTATGAAAAAGATTAAGAACTCTAAAACATATATGTGGTACCAAAACACCGATCTGTTCTGACTTGGTAAATAGAAAACGAACGAGTAGTTATCACATCAAATAAATCCGTGAACGCAAACGGTTGGAATAAGCTGAGTAGAGCAAAAACTCTCGATCTCAAGAACTCAAAATTTTAAAACTTAAAATAATAAATTGATGGAATCAGTTAACAAGCCAAATCTAAGCAATAAATAGTTATCAATCAGAGCGTGCATTCAGAAACAAAGATGATCTACCCGGAAATCAATCCCAAGGGTGGTAGTAGCCCCAAGAATATAAACAATCAAAAACCAGCTGATGGAGGACAAATCATCAATCCATAGGTAGACAAACACACATATATACCTGGAGCTGGCGAACTGGAAGAGCTTGCCGGTGGCAGAGAAGACGGCGAGGCCGACCTCGGCGTCGCAGAGGATGGAGAGCTCCTCCGCCTTCTTGAACAGGCCCCTTCGGCGCTTGGAGAAGGTGACCTGCCTCGCGGCCAGGTTTTCGATCCTCCGTATCGCAATCCTCTCCCTCTTGCCCGCCATCGACCCCCTCCCCTCTCTTCTTCTCCCTCGCACCACCACCACCACCACCGGTCCAACGCTAGCTGCGACAAGAAGAAGAGGAGGAAGAAGAAGATGTAGAGACAACCCTAGCTAGGTGCGAGCGAGAGAAACACCAAGGGGCCGTGGAGGAGGGAGGCGGAGACGCTTACAGGTGTAGCAGTAGATCTGCGGGCGGGCGGGCGGCGGGGGAGCTTTTCTTTTTCCTCTTTGCGCAAAGGACCAGGGACGGGAGCGAGCAACCAGGGCTGCTAGCCTACTACTTATGGAAGAAATGCAGAAGATCGAAAGCAGTGCACGGTAGAGACGATGCAGGGAGAGAGGTACAAGCTAGCTAGCTGTCACTGGCAGCAGTGAGGCATAGGAGCACAGGCACCAGGCAAGGCGCAGTGACTTGAAGTGTCTGCCACGAGCTGGTCAGGAAGTGACCGGCCCCCAACCCCACCACCGGTCACCTCCATCAGGTCTCCTCGATTCTCGTCTCACCTCGCTGCCTTTGAACGGATGAAAGGCATTCTACTGTAGCTACGAGCCGATCCTTTTAAACTCTCAGCTGGGGATACTGTTTTGGGGTGTTTTCCTCGGTAGGGCGGAGGGAACAGGAGCACGGACGGACGGCCGGACCGGTGGGAAGAAGGATGGATGATGCCAACTGCTTGCTTTGCGAGGAGGACGGCCGGATCGATCGAGTGTACAACGGTACAACGTACCTAGGCGTACCACTGGTGAGCCGCGCGTAAATTAGGGCATGTTTGGTTCGTGTAGCAAAATGGGTGAGCTCATAAAATTAGTAGAAATTGGTAGACCGATGCAAAATGTAATCTTCGTTGTTTGGTTATCCGTATTTTACATCGCACGAACCTTAAAGTAGCCTTTGTCATGTCCTTGAAGAAACGTCTGAATTGCCTTTTTCCTCTCATGCAACCTCTCATGCATGTAGCGCAGAACACGAGACATGTAAGGTGTCACAGAATTTTGCATTGACATCGCATACCACATGCAACACGCCGTCACAACCAAACGCCATGCATGCAAATCTATCAATTTCCACCTACTTTTCTACGAGATCTCACTTTTACATGGTGTTTGGTTTCAACATCACGGGCGACAGGCTCTGGATGGGCCGGCACTAGGGATGAAAAAGGTTGCATCAGTGACTGTGGGTAACCAAACAAGCCCTTATATTGTCTCAACAGACACCATGTCAGGCCACGCCAAAATGAGCCTGGTTTGGAGTGTTGCCCCCAGGGGTGGCTAAAAAGGAATAGAACAGGCGTCACTGACGCCCCTAAATGCTAATCCTAATCCCCGTCCTCGGGCGTGAGCTCGTCCCAATCGACACTCTTGTAGCCGTCGTCGTCGTCGAGGTAGACGACCATGGAGTAGGAGGTAGCATGGGAGGAGTTGCAGACGTCCCGATACACTACGCATGAGGCGGCAGCGCTGCCACCGCTGGAGGAGGAGGCCTATTGCGTTGTGAGCTCCATGCTCTTCATGAAGCTCAACAAGTCCTCCTCAATCTCGGTGGCTGACGCCACCAGAGACCAGCTCATGTCGGGGAATTCGTCGTCGTGGGCGTCGTCGTGAAGCGGCGACAGCATCGGATAGCCCACGGGCACGACCTCTAGATTCTCATTCACCTCCTGCTTCGGCCAATTAAGGTAGAGGCGGCCATTTGCGGTGGGCAACGCCGTGCCGGGAAGTCGCGGATCACCGGACCATCTCGTGGCGTGCCGTGATCCCACTCATCGCGGATAACGATGCCACCGTCGCCTCCCCTAAGCGGTGACGAGCGCCGCTCCTCCTTCACCGTGTGGCAGGCATTGCCACCGATGTTGTCGCCTCCACGTCGAGCCGTTGGTATCAGCCGCAGTAGAGTGGCGCTCCTGGAGCGGCAAGCTAGCGGGAAGCACAACAAGAAATATGTCAACTTATGACCTTCTGACAGTGACCTTAAAAATATTAGTCATAGATCTATGACCATTTTGAACTAATTGGTCACGAGCTGTTTAGGAGGGTCCAAACACGAAAACATAACGGCCATTTTGGTTAGAAAGGTCATAGTTTCCTTACACGAAATGGTCATAATGCAGTCAACTGTGGTTTACCAACTTACTTTTAATCGATTACGACCAATATAAATGGTCATACTCGCTAATTTGTGATGGGTTGAAATAACGGGGCGGCCACCTCAGCAGTTTGCTTATGTGTCGGCTCCATGTGTCAATTTGGGCCGACGTGGTATCACAATGTAAATTGCATAAGTAAAGAGGTTGGGTATAAAAATAACCGAGGCACGTGGAGACGATGATGTATTCCCGAGTTCGTCCTTTTTAGGGGAGTACGTCTCGTTGAGGGGTGTGAGTTTCAAACTCAAGACGCCACAAATGGTTCACCCTATTCTCCGATGAACCTTGCCCAAAATCTCGATTCACCTTCCACTATCGGAATCCTTCAAGGCGGAATCCGGAGCCTTTACAATAATCTTGAGGCACAACCCACAAAAGGATTGAGAGCTCCCAAGTGACCACAAAAGGTCCCAACTAGCCACGAAAGGCCTTGACCACAAAAGGTCTAAAGAACACCGTCTAGGGTCCAACGACCCAAGAGTAACAAGCTCACGAACTTTTACTTCCACGAATCTTCGTGGAGAGAGCAAACCGATGCACAAAATCAAAGGCAAGAACACAAGAAGTGCTCAAGTGCTTCACTCCCAAATCCCACCAAAAGCAACTAATGCTTATGGGGGGAGAAGAGAGGAAGAACAAAGAAGAACTCAACAAATGGAACTCCAAGATCTAGATCCAAAGGGTTCCCCTCACTTAGAGGAGAGATGGATTGGTGGAAATGTAGATCTAGATCTCCTCTCTTTTCCCTCAAAAAGGCGCAAGAATCATTGCAGGGATTGAGATAACTCAAAACTTTGGAGGTCAACAATGGAGGAGGAGAGAGAGCACCAAAACTTGGGAACCATTGGGGAAGAAGACCCCTTAAATAGGTCCCCATCAAATCCAACCGTTGGGGGACAGTTTTTCCTGCGCGGGCCGGAAGTTCCGGTACTTACCCCGGAACTTCCGCCCCTTCCGGACCTCCAAAAAATGGCTAAGTCCCTTAACTTTTCAGTACTGGACTTGGGCCGGAACTTTGGCCGGAACTTCACCCGAAACTTCCGGGGGCCGGAATTTCCGCCCCTTCAGAAAACTACAGAAACATCAATACGAAAACGGCAATATCTTGAGCATCCGAACTCCGTTTTTGATGATCTTGGGATCCTTGTAATCACAACGAAGAGCTCTATAAGATCATGAAAAGAAACATCATAGTTTAACAAGGGAGGATAAAACCAAATGTAGAAAGGTAAACCTTCTCTAAAAAAGAACAACCGGTAAAACCTCCACATCAAAAACTCAACAAGATATTCATATGAAATCCGTTTTTGATGAACTAGAGCTTGGTATGGAGATGAACACAAGCTCTAAATCCTCACATGGATAAAAGCCAAATAAGAACCAAGAAAGATGATATGCCAAGTATGCAAAGGTTTGAGCTCTCCACAAATATGCGATCAAGTTACTCACTTGAGAGCCCTCTTGATAGTACGGTATCTATCCTATAACCCGGTCTCCGAACTAACAACATGAGACCGGTAAAATAGAAACCCTATCAAGATCATACCTTTACCTTGCGCATTCCACTTGAGTTAGATGATGACGATCTTGACTCTCTCAAGTTGGAACACCTTTCTTGATCATGCTTGCTAGCACATGCTTGATGAAGACTTCTCCAAATACTCCATTATGGGAGAGACTCGCTTAGATCCGTCTTCATGTATCCATTGCAAGCTTCAATCAAATGATATATTCCGAGATGGATCATATTGAACTTGCACTTCATAATCTTCTCAAAGTGTTGATCAATTTGACATCATTATTTGCACATTGACTTGATCAACCTTGAACTTCATCTTCTTCTTGATGATATATGTGGTGGCTTGGAGATAAACATGAATGTTCGCTCAATTTCTTTTCCAAGGCACACTTTACCATGAAAGCTTCTAGGTCCAACACATGAACTCCAACCTTTTCTAGAGTCCAACACATGAACTCCAACCTTTTCTAGAGTCCAACACATGAACTCCAATCTTTTACTATGGACAAGATCTACAAGAATATCTCAATGCAAACATTAGTCCATAAGGATTGTCATTAATTACCAAAACCACGCATGGGGGCAACATGCACTAGTACAGAACGACACATCGGAAACGGGCCAAAAACCATCGGAAACTGAAAAAGGGTCCGTGTCCCCGACCCCGTGACTGATGTGAAGGCCCTCATGGTAACGGAGGCGAAAAACCATCGCTGATGAGGCATCGGTTTGGCAACGGTGGTGCACATACCTCCGTTTCTGATGTGTCGGAACATCAGAAACGGAAATTCTGTTTCTGCTCGTTTGCATTGAGGTTTCTTCATAAGCCTAGAGCAGGAATAGATTTGCCACTGGACATTTAAAATTTCACAGCAGAAGCACAAAAATGTTAACAAATTCATTCATAAGGTATAACAAATGTCACCGATACATTGCATCACAAGACAACCAATTACTTATCTTCATTGTCATGCCTCTCTAAATCTATCATTGACATGTCTAGCTAAATCTATCTATGTCATGCCTCACTAAACTTATCCTTGTCATTTCTAACTTAATTTATCTTCATGACTTGCTGTTACATATGCCTTACAACTTTGCCAAGTTCATGAATTCAATCTTCTTCTTGGACGGTGTCGCCGAAATATAATCAACTCGCCGCTTTGTCCCCGACTTGTATTTAGCTCATTTAAATGAGCTTAACGGATCAGCACCATGCTCTGCACATGTGCAATAAGCGAGTGCTGATGTACTGAAGGTGCCTCTTTTGTAAAGTGGTCACTGAAATGCAAAGAGAGAATATATGACTCCATGTTATCTCACTATACATCTAGCATAAAGGACATACAACACAAAAGGATGCATAAGACAGAATAACAAACTTACAAATCCATTGCATAGTTGTTGTGTACCAACAATTATGCCGGACGACAAGCGCACTTGGTTAAGGACCCGGCTTTTTATACAGTGTCACCGAAATGTACATCTGTTTTGCAAAGGAGTTAAGTCAGCCATGAGTTTCATACACTATCGATTTGTGCTAGTTCTGTTCTTTTCGAGCGACACTACAAACGGATCGGAGGGAGTCATGTTTTAACTGGTCCTATGGAATAAAACCTAAACAGAACAATGACAACAACCCTAGTTCGTCGGCACGACGGCCGGTCACAAATAGATGTATTACCTTTGGATCTGGCGGCGGGAGTACGTAGTCGTCCTCGTCGTCCTCGGATCGACACGCCATGCGCCCTCCACCTACAGATCAGGCGACGAGATCTGCCCGGGTGGAGCAAAGAACGGGTACGCGCTGCCACGGTCGGAGGAGAGGAAGATGCGCGCCGACACGGTCGGAGGGAGGGAGATGCGCGCCGCCACGGTCGGAGGAGAGGAAGATGCGCGCCGCCACGGTCGGAGGGAGGGAGATGCGCGCCACCACGGTCGGAGGGAGGGAGATGCGCGCCGCCACGGTGGAGCTAAGATCTGGTGCTGCGTGGAGGCGCCGCCACACTTTGAGAGTGAGGCTGAGAGTGAGAGCGATAGAGTTTAGGGCTGTGTGAAGGGCGCATTTATAGCAAAGTAGAACATCGGAAACGGAGGGGATAAACAACCGTTTCCTTTGATTTTTTCACTGACACACTGGGCTTATACTGACCTCTACTAGTTTTTTTAGAAACAGATCTCTACTACTATGGAGAATTGAAGAACATAAAAATAAATAACTACTCCTCGGCCTCCGCCTTCTCCTGCTCGTATGCGAGGAGAGCCGCGTAGTCGTCCGTGTCGTCGCGTGGCTCCTCGCCGACGATGTCATCGCCGCCCATGCGCCCCTCCCACATCTCGTCGTCGTCGTAGGCAGGATTGTCGCGCAGCTCCGGCGGGAGGAGAAGCAGCTCAACTATTTCCGGCGGCATAGGCACCGCCGCGCGGTTGAGGTGCCAGCCACCGGGTAGCCGAACCTTTGACCATGGCACTGGCCTCCTATATTGCCAGTGCCGCTCCGCGACGGCCTGCCCGACGATGATGCGGTTCCATCCAGGCGAACGCGGATGAGCGTCTCCCCGCCGCGGCGAGCGGTTGCGGTCGCGGGCGCCCGAGGATCCCGCGTCCTCTTTCGGCGGCATAGGCACCCTCCTGTGGTTGACGCGCCAGCCACCGGGGAGGCTAACATTTGACCAGGGCACTGGCCTCCTATATTGCCAATGCCTCTGCGCGACGGCCTCCGGCACGACGACGCGGTTCCAATTCAGCGAAAGCGGCAAACTGCTGCGGCGAACGCCCGAGGAGTTGCTAGGAGTATCCATGGCTGCGGCGAAGTGGCGTACTGAGATAGCAGGGAGATCGTGGGTTTCTAAGGAGTAGTGGGCGGCGGTGCCGCGGCGCCACTACGCCATAGCAGTTACTCCGCTCACATCGAATTCCACGAAGATGGAACGTTTCCACATTGCACACGGACACACAAAAGTCTCCGTTGCCATAGAGGCACATATCGGAAACGGAGCCAGAATTATGCCGTGCCAATACTATGGGTAACGGAGTTCATACTTTTTCCGTTACCTATGTTGACGGGCCAGCCGCGGCCCTGGTCAGGTTTGTACGCACTGGCCGCGCGAAAAGCGCGATTCTCCGTCGCCTAACGCCTGACGTTTCCATAGAGGGTATCCGATGTGTCATTCTGTACTAGTGATGCACTTTCAGCCACGGCCTCCTGCTTAGCTACGACCAGATCTTGCCCCGGCTTCTCCCTCCCCCTGAACGTGGATGGAACCAACAGGAGCTGGAGCCCTCCATGGATCCGGCGTCTCCGACCTCCGCTCCAACACAAGGCTGAAGGAACCCGTGAGGATGCCCGCCAAGCTGTTCTGCATCACCACCAGGATTGCCCCCATGTGCAAAATGTGAAAACCAGGTGTTGTTTGATTCCCGTCCCCAAGATCGTGCTTCTAGGTTAATAGTATTTTAGAATTACTTGCTTGCTCTGAGCATTTCTTGCTGCAGTACCTGCCTGGTGATGTTTGTTTGCACTCACCTGCGAATTATTAGATGTTGAGAATTCAATAGATTGTAAAGATAGTTGGATGATATTTTTGTCAGAGAGCCTTTAGTTGAATCTGGATTGGACTGCTATTATTATATAAGTGAGTGCACTTGATTTTTAAAATTAAATAGAATGGAAGTTAATTTTCAAAGAGTTAATTGGCTTCAAATAAACAAAGTTCACGATGATATTTCAGCTTACTGTTTTAACTTTATTTTCTGTATCCTGTGAATATTGTATAACTGATAAATGGTTCATATAATCACCAATCTGTTACGGTGGTTATTGGTTTTCTGAAACTCATGCATAATGACTTGTAGTAACATATGAAGCAATTGCATCGTGTACGCCTCACTTACACCTGGTGAATTCCTTTGTTAGTTTATTCTTTGACTGTTCATATAAACATGCTTCTTGATTTTTTCTTCTGTTTATAATTATTTTGTTGAACTGTTGGCAGATATTGTCTTCGTCAAGACTATGAACATAACCAAAAGTGGCATGTCGAGGATATCCTCTTGTTTACAGGAGCTACAGGTTGAAGAAGTTAGAGGAAGCATGAAGACGTTCTAGGCTATCAAAGAGGCTAGCTTCTATAATTGCTGACATTTTTATTTGTAGAGTGTTATATTTGTGATTTTGTGGAATATTGTAAGGTTATCTCCCTGATCTTTCATGGTATGAAAGATTCGATATGTGAACTAGACTGGAATTTTTATCTCTTATCTGTTCTGACGAGAATATTGTAATAAACTGATTTTGGCTGTTATTTTGAAGATTTCTCGTGTGTTTTCTCTCTACTTTGTGATTGGTATATTTGATACTAATACGATGAGAAAAATTAAATCCTGACGACTTTGACTCACTACCTAGATGACTCTGACAATTGGGGCCCATTTGAAACTGGATCTGATAAAAAGGCCGAAAAAGAAATAAATGGGCTACATAAAGGCCAACCCCAAAGAAAAGAAAAAGGTCAAAATATTTAATTTAGCCCATTAAGTCTCCCAGAAATTACAGAAAAAATAACATAAACGGGCTGAATTGTTGGGCTCGGCCCATATGGATGACCACCGTGGACTGGGCTGATTCTGGTGTATGACCTTCTCATTTGGTCACAATTTTGCCACATAGGATTGGCCACGTAGGATGTGACCTGTCCATTACTGAGAGCTCATGACCAAAAAATTTGGTCATAAGTTTATGACCCTCTAATTTGGTCATAAACTTTATGACCATTTCACTAAAGAAAGTCATGATTGATCAAATAAGACGCTCAGTATGTGACCATCGTTTTTTGGTCAATAAGGGGTCATGAATGAAACTTTGTGACCTTTTAGTGACCAAAATAGAGGGTCAAAAGTTAGCATATTTCTTGTAGTGAAGGCGATGGCGTCCCTCCTCTCTTACGAACCGCTCAACCCAACAGTTTCAGTTGTGTTCGTCCTTAAGGGTGAGGGCTCACTGGCCTCCACACTGGGCAATGGCGAGCTAGATCTGGTCGGGCATTTCGGGAACGGGTGACACAACGAAGCGACCAACGGAGACAACCACCCCATGGGAAGGCAGAAATGTGGTGGGTCGAACAACCCTTACCGATGGAACTCACACACCTGCTAGGAGGTCAGGCGGCGCCCGCCGCGGTAAGCCAAGCTGCCCACCTCATAGTTCTTCGGCATGGTAGCCCCCAAAGGAAGGGTATGAAAGGTCGGGGAAAGATTGCAGAGAGGAGGCGAGGAAGATGCACGGAGAACAATGAGACGGGTAGGCCTTATATCGGACGGGGCAGGCCGAGGGGCGGTGCATCGACGTTAATGCGACGCATGGGGAAGCCGCAACGCCGACACCTGGACGCCACGCGTGTGTGGGAAGGCACATGGTTGTCGCCTCGCCTGGGAAACCGCTTGGCAAAGTGGTTGTCATTACGTGTGTAATGGTCTCCTGCATGGCGGCATTACCACCGGCTGACCGAGCGCACAAGGGGCCCCACCTTGTCCGGCGCCCCCGAGCGGCTTTTCAAACTTAGGTGTCACCTCGGGGGTGTTGGATAGATTTTGGATCTGCTTGGATAGATGGGAGTACCGTTATAACCGTTTTTTCTGTCTTGGGCTATTAATCGATGTGGGGTATCAGTGGAGATGTTCTAAAGACCTAACCTATTCTCAAAGAATTTAAGGAGCTTTATTCTGGTTTTGGTTCTATTTCGGTTCAGCATGTCTCAGTTGTTTAAATAATAGTCATGCTCATCTTTGTGTGATGCGTGCTTATACGCTCGAGCGGACTGATGGCGTGGCTTGCTTCAAGTCCGGATTTCATAATTCCCAGCTTGCTGGCTGATTTTAAACATATGATTGTTAGGCTAGCCACAACGAGAAGTAACTTAGACTAGAAACATGCATATGTTACTAGTCTATCTTACTATCTTCATAGTGCAATATAATTTAAAGTTAATACTCCCTCTGTATTTTGTATACAAGGACACTACTCCCTCTGTACAGGATTATTAGTCCCCTAGCGAAAATCTTTTTGTCCAAAATTACCCCCTACTAAATCCCGTAAGCATTAACTCACGTAACAAACCGTGCTGAAATTAACTCCTAGTTGCCCATTTGAATTGATTTGCCTAATTAATTAGTGTTGCATGGCTCTCCTCATCCAATAAAAACCGGCCCTTTGCATGCGGCTAGTGTGAACGCTATATTGAATGGCCAATGAATGTGCTAGCTTAAACGTTTGTGGGCATCGTTCACTTGGCCTATCAGCTTGCACCATGGTTGCAGCTATACCTGGCCATGGGAAACCCGGCCCGGCCCAAAATTTCCAGGCCTGGCCGGTCATGGGCTTGCCCACGGGGGGCCTGGGCCTCAGATTTTGGCCCGATGGACGGGACGGAGCTGAGCTTTACATATTGGTGTTTTCAGGAAGAGGCCAGGCCCGAGGCCCGACGGGATTTTGCAGTCATAGGACGAGACTGGGCTTAAAATATAGGCCCGATTGCCTGGCCAGGTCGGGCCTGGAATTTTGCCTGCGGGCTTTTTAGGCCCGGACCGGGCCTGGGATTTTGCCCGCAGGCATTTTTAGGCCCGGCCCGACCCATGACCAGTAATAGTTGCAGCGCTCGTCACTAGAGGCCTATAAACCCGGACGAAGGAGTATCAAATATACATTTTTATTTCTACACAAGGCCACTATCTCTTTTCAAGATGGATTGATTGGATTTGTACCTGATAGAGTTGAAACATTGCATGCAACCATAAAGAAAGAGCCACCACATGCACCATATTTAATTAGCTCGGAACACGAGAGACTTTGTACACAATTAGTCATGCTATTTATTAGCTGAATTTGTTTTCTTGGTATCTGAAAAGTGAGATAGTGACCTTGTATAAAAAATGGAGGGAGTAACATGTATGATCTCATTTGGTTGTATTAATAGGTTGTAGACTCATTTCATCATGACAAGCGCTATGTGATGGTAACTAGCTATGTTTATCTAATTATTTTCTTCTTTAAATGATTGTCACATCATCTTTTTCCCACGTGGCAACTATGTTACTAGCTTAGTTACGCCCACTATGGATTGTCTTATCTAATAAAGCTCCTGAAGTTCTTTTCGCCTAGTAAATTCGAACACATCGGTTCAGCTGTCTGTCATACCTGGCAGCTTATTCGTGCAAATTACCATGTTTGCCCACACCACACCACACCACACCACACCACACCACACGTACTAGTAGTGTTTACCTAACTCGGCGACAGAGTTATTTCATTAATCGTACAACTAAGGATGGAGCTGACACTGAATTATACTACTCCGACTGAACGTGTCAGGCGGCGGCCTGCAACATCCCGCATAACTAACGATTAGTAAAAAAAAAGAAAATCTGGGCAGAATCGTAACAACTACTGTAGGCTAATTTGGTAGTAAGCGGGCCGGGTTCGGACGCCGCCCTGCAACCCGAACTCCGGCCCGTGAGCGCGATGTTGTGTTATGGCATATTAAGGATACCGTACTTAAGGAACATATTGCCTCGGTTCTTCACCGTCAGCGTTGTCCATCCGTCCACTTAGACTAGTCACAATGAGGAGTATCATATACTAGTATCATGCATATGATACTAGTCTATGTTACTACCACCACAATGGATAGTAACATATGTGTGGTATCATATAATACAACATTAATTAGGTTGTAGACTCATATTGCATTGAAATCCGTTATGTTACGGTATCTACCTACGATACCACTATCACCTCTCTCATCATTAATGCAGTGACACGTCAGCTTTTTTGCCAACATGACATGCATGATAACACCTATGATACCCCCATTGTGGCTAGTCTTAGGAGAAGTACAACCAGTGTCAGGCTCGAAATCTGCATTACACGTATGATAAGCCCTCAGAAGTGAATAGTCGATTACATGTTCGTTGATGCATAGAGTCGAGAAGTCTAGATGGTCAATATCTATAGTATCTATAGGAAGGAATAAGGAAAAATGTTATAAACTGCAATGAGGAGGCTGAGAAGCTTAAGTGCACCATAGGCGCAGGAAACGTACATCTAGTGTAGGCAAACAAAAAACAATGGCGAATGTTTTGACATGCCCATTAGGATTATGCAGCCGAAACTTCCTCTCTTCACTTGAAATTCAACAACTTAATCCGTGCAAAACACTAAAACTTCCTCACCCCAACCCAAGCATACTCACGAACCTTGTCCATATCAAGCAAGCTACCCAAATACTCCAACGGAACCATGTTGCTTGTTCCCCAGGAACAAAACTGCTGCAAATGCAAGCAAATCAAAAGACCTCTTGATCATCAATTCATCACAACATCGTCATCGGACACTTCTCCAGCAAGCTCTCCAAAAAAAGAGTATTTCACCATCTTTGTACATGTTCCAAAGCTCTGGATTGCTCACTCGTCCTCAGATGAGAAGCAGGTCTTTCCCCCGATGGCACTTTGAACACCTTCTTCACCATGTCTCTACTGAAGACAATTGGTTTCATACCTTGTGTCGATACTCACGGGGATTTGGGTCGATGTTCATCACAACCCATTCAAACAACTCGTTGGGCAGATCTTAAAATCCTTGCCAGATCAGCAAAACGAGATTTCCCAGTGATCTCTCTCTTTGCATCATTGAGCTTCTTATCAACAAAACCGTAGTTTGAATGGGGCAACACTACCGGAAGCCATGATCATAACACTACACACACAAACAAGAAAAAATAAATGAAATAATTTGGAACGATTACACAAAGACAAAAGTGGAACACGTGAAATTAACCCTAGAATAAGCACACAAATGCAACATCAAATTATGAAGCAAAACAATTGAAATCTATCGGCAGTCCATAAAAAACAACCCCTAGTTCATGGCAAAATCTCACAGAAACCCTAGATAAACAACGTAATCGTCCCCAACAAGATCTAAACCCTACAAATCATCCATTTTAGACCAACTACAACACACACCGAGAGGCACGTGGATTGAAAATCTACCAACCTGATTCCTCACGGTAGAAGTGGAAGTCAGCGTCGGGTTGAAGCAGTTGTTGTCGTCGCATCCAATATTCTTTTCCAGCCTCCGCCTTCCACCAGACAGTATGGACCTGGACCACCCGAAGACAGATGGACGGTGGTAGTTCCCCCAAGAGGACGGTCGTCGGAGCAGAGAATGTTCATATGATTCGGCACCGGCGTTGCGCGGCCGGTTTAGTCGCTCCTCTCAGTAGCCGGTGAAGCGCTTCCTCTCACGTGAACCGAATGATGAAAAGGTTCGGATGCGGGTGGAACGTAGCAATATTGTGAGTAGACATTTCTTGCACCCGAGTTTCAGCACTCCCGCAATCTTTAAAAATATATTTTAAATTTAAAAAAACTGAAAATTATGCATGTTCTCGATAATGTATCCTATAGACGTGCAAAATTACAATGCTAAATATTTTGTTGACTTACACAAAAATGATAAATTTACAGATCTGGGTATAGCTAGTTAACAATGCATAGTTTCAAATCTACAATTTTTGTCATTTTATGTAGCCTAATAATATAGATACTTTTGAATTAAAATTATGCACACTTGTAGTATACTCCTACATCATTAAGAACATGAATGATTTATCTCAGATTTTTAAAACTTTAAAATATAGTTTTTTAATTAAGAAAAAAGATAACTGAAACTTGAGAGCCGAATCCACTTTTCGCATTCGTTCGTTACAAAAAACAGAGTGACATGCCGCAACACGACAAGCCGGTTGAGAAACAGCATATATTTTTTCGGACTTTGTGACACCTTTTTTTTATAGGGGAGACTTTGTGACACCTATTGGCCTATTGGGGTCGGTTTCCTATCAACCCAAAGACAATCATACGCGAGCGGCCCAAACGTTTCCCCGGAGCGCGTTGCTTCTGGCTCGGTCGGCCCAGATTTGGCCTCGTCCACGGCCACGCTTTCACCAGTCGGTCGTAATCCCTCAAAAAAATAAAATATCGGTTGTACTAACCTTGTCCGTCTCTCCTCTCTTGTTCCTCTCGCTCATCTCCAGAATTCGAGTGAAATGCATCTACGGTCCTCAAAGTTGTCGGCCATGTCCAAAACAGTCCCCAAACTCAGGATTTACCTTGGTCTAGTCCTGAAAGTTGCTTTGCATATCCATCTACGGTCCTAAATTCGAATGGCTAGCGTATAACGTTGATGTGGCAATAGAGCAGGCTCACAGTGGTCCTCGAAGTTACCGACCATGTCCAGAACAGTCCTAAACTCAGGATTCCATTTTTTTCAAACAATGCAATAGATTTGACACCTATCTGTTATATTATTAAAGCTACTAGTTGAATTTCGGCGCGTCGGCACGCCGCGCCCTTGGTGGATATTTCGGTGAATATAACCTGTTTTTTTTGTTTTGCTTTCATAATATATTTTGTGAATAGAAATGGTGGCGTTGTTTGTATAATGCATTTATATTTGCATAAATATTACAACTTATTGAGTTAATGCGAAGACAAACCAATCGTTTTACCGGTTGAACACGAATTTTAGTGTTTTTTTACAAATCTATTACAGCGAACTGAAATTGAAAAAGGGAATTCATAATTGTTTTGTGAACAAAATTGTCTTGCATTTATTTTTCTTCTTTTTGATCATTATTCGAATGTTGTTTTAATGCAAAGCAAAATAAAAGCAAAAAAACAAAAGAAAACAAATACAAAGATTTAATTTCAATATTGTTGTAACTCTATTACAACAAACTGAAATTCAAAAAGGGGAATTACAGTTGTTTTGTAAGCTAAAATGTCGTGCAATTATTTTTCTTCATGGTGATCATTATTCCAATGTTGTTTTACTGCAAAGCAAAAGAAAAGCAAAAAAACAGAAGAAAACAAATACAAAGATAGGGTTAAATGGAGGTGAGATGTCATTTCCACAATTTTTATATTTGATATTACAGTTCTTTTAATTAAACAGGAATTCTATTGTTTAATGATGCATGGAAATATGTTAGCTGTGAAGATCTTGTTTTTGTGCAAATTTTGGTATATATATATTTTTTTAGATACGAATTTTACAATTTTCTCCATTTTCTGTAAATTTTTTAGAAGCTGACAGGCGGGACCCATTTGGCAGTTTTTTTAAAAAAAATGAGGAAAAATCTGCTGAGCGGGGCCCGCACGTTAGCGTGTGTGCCACCGCCAGCTCTGTCGAGCTCCGGCGAGCAGCTGCGCGCGCGCCGGCCTGGGTCTGCGCGGAGCCGCGCGAGGTGGTGGAGGGGAGCCGGGTGGGCGGAGTCGTGGACCATTAGGTCGCTGGTGCGGCCGCCTGCGAGAAATTCCGCGGCGGCGGACGGCGAGCGCGGCGTCGACGATTCCGAGACGTGTGTGTCGTTCCGGCAAGCGATACTCGGCGAGGACGGAGAGGCCGCGACGGCGGAGCTGCTGACAGGCGCCGATGATATGTAAACATCCTTTACTAATGATTTCTCTTATGAAATACATCATTTTGTTAAACCAAAATAATGGAATAGTCATAATTGATGTCCACACATGACATTCTTAAAATGAACGTAACTTATGTAAGGCGTTGATTGAAACATATGTTCATGTTTGCAATTTAGACATATGAAGAAATTTAAATGGATTTGAATTGGATCCAAAATAGCATTTCAAATAAACTTTATATTTAAAATAATAAGTAAATTGTTGTTTCAATTTTAAAGTAATTCAATTTTAGTCAAACAAATATTTTAATTATACAAACAAATAAAGTTGGTTTTTCTGGTCGTTTTGATATATTATTTGTATTATTCTGATTAACAGATAAAAAGTTATGAATTTTACAAATTTTGAATATTTCCTGTAATTCCTGAAAATGTTAAACGTCTTACAATGGACCCCATTGTCAGCTTTTTATCAATTACCGAATTCAATTATGAAATGGTTAAAATCCTGACAGGCGGGGCCCGTCTGTCAATGTCAGCGGAATTGGTCACGGCTCGGCCGTGCTTGCTCTCGCTGGCGGCGAGCAAGCTAGCACGCGCGGGTGCGCGTGTTGGACGCGCCCGAGCGAGGGCTACCTAAATGCGGCGGCACCGCTGGCTAATGGTCATCGGAGCTAGCCGGAATTGATCTCACACGGCGGCGGACGGTGGCGGGCCGAAGTTGGAGAAGATGAAGCAATACGCCCGCTTCCGAGCTCCATAGCACGCGCGGCTCGACCATGAGCACGGTGGAGGTACGGCAAACCTCCCCAGCATCTCAGAGTGCCTAATGGTCATCGGAGGTTGCCGGAATCGAGCTCACACGGCGGCGGACGGTGGCGGGCCGAAGACGGAGAAGATGCGATCGATCCGCTCGATTCCGAGCCTCTCGGCTTGCGTCCGTTGGCAGGGAGATGTATGGGAGGACGGCGGAGCTCGTGGAGTCCTTGGATTCGTCTGGGGAGGCCTGCAGCGACGGCGTCTCGCGTCGGCGGCGGCGGCGGTTCTTCGGCCGAACGGAGGAGGAAGATGAGAGGAGGGGGAAGTGCGGAGGACCTATTGGCAATTTGCGGAAAGTCCATGTTCTTTTTTGTAAAACGACCACGGGGACCGTCGGATCGAAGATCGACGGCGCGGAGACATGCGGGCACTGTAGTTACTGTAGGTGAACAGTGATCGATGACGTGGGCACGCTGAGGGGAGGCTGAGAGGGAGGGCTTTTATATATAGATAGTATTTGCATTATCCCCATACTCTTATTTGCTCTGGTATGGATATTCTAACTGAACACACGAAAGTTGTTCCTAACCGCATCAATTATTTTTCTTGCAGAATTTAACAGCGCACATAATTGCAGAGTTGATCATGTTCACAAAATATCCTGCACCTTATTCATGGAATCAGGTTGTGAAAGTTACATGTATTTTACTTGGGATTTTTTAATTGTACTATGCTTAGACCCATAAGCTTAACAAAATAATATTGGTTCATGGTTACCATAATGTTTATAGGAATGAATAATATGTATACGAGAAATCAAGTCAAATATTGGTGAATGATTACTGGTAATTTTCATAGTTTTTTCAGAAGTTAGCTATTTTTGGACTCACGTGCAGTGCTTATGGAAGGCTAACATTGATTTAAATACGTGACCTGGTGTCCGTGTGTCATGCCTCATGCTAATTCATTTTCCGCCTTGATGATCAAATATGGTTTATGTGTAAAAAATAATTGCACTGTTTAAAAAAAAAGAAATCCTGAGGTATAGGACTGGTTTGGACATCGTCGGTAACTTCGAGGACCGTAGTGTGCCTGCTTTATTGCCACGTCAGCGCTATATACTAGCCATTCGTATTTAGGACCGTAGATGGACATGGATAGCAACTGAGACAAATCCTGAGTTTAGGACATGGCCGACAACTTCGAGCACCGTAGATGCATTTCACTCCCAGAATTCACTTGAAGTGGCCCACCAATCAGTCACCCAGCCCCCTCCTTCGGTTCCTTACACGCGAAGCAGACGCAGTCCGCGGTAGCCAGCCGGCGAGGTAACCCGCTCTCTGTCTCCTCCTTCGTCCAGTGGGTTGGGATCAATTTCCGCGCCTCATCCGCTTCCTCTTCCGTGTGCTTTGGTTTGATCTAGCGCGTCTCTGTTCAATTTCCGACAGGGGCGCCGCCGCCTCCTTCCTTCGACGCGCGCCGCCTCCGTCTCCCGTCCGGCCACCTGGGCTTCTCCATGTATGTCCCTCCCTTCCACTCCTCCCCTCTCCCCTTCTCCCCCAGCACCGGCTCCCCCGCCCCTATGCCCTCCCCAGCGCGTATCTCTCCCTCTCTCCAGATGTCTCGGGCATGGACGACGACTGGATCCGGAGCAATCTTGGCCGGGCACCCTTAGAGGCCTCGTCGGTGGAGCTTCTGCTGCCTGCTAGGATTCGTGTTTCTTTTCTTTATCAGTCAGTTAGGTTCGTAGGATAAGGCGATGTATTTCCTCTCGTGTTAGATGGGTAACCTGCTCGTTATGTTATGATATGATGATGCTCTAATTACTTATCCTCAAAGATGTTCTTACCAATTATATGCCATGTCGTCAACAATTCATGTTCGCTCATCTGATTTCATACACCCTTCAGATTCAGTGTTTAAGGTTGCCAGTTTCATATTCTTTACTCTTTAAAGAGAGCTTGGTAACAACGATTGACAGAAAAAGCTGGTCAAATCTGTTAATGTTTTTTTTCAGTGAACCAACAGATCAATTTCTGTAGTTGTTAAATTCGGGGTGTACATGATTGCAGTCCAGGAAACCTTTTTGCAGTTTGAAGTTGAAGTGTGTTTAGTTTATGCACTTTTTAGAAGTGAAGGTCTGACGTGTAGTCTTCACTGCTTGTTTGTGCATCTGAAACTTACTATCTTTCATCATTTTTAAAATTAAACTGGGCTGAGTGAGCTGAATAGAAGGCATGGACTAGCAAATAGTGAGATCATTCATCTTTAAAGAGTATATAAAGCAATATATTTACTAATCTGATAGTGTGTGTAATGTGCTATTGTGTTAGACCGTATGTTCTTTGAAGTAGCAGTTTGCAACCCGTTGCACATGCTCAACTATTTATGACATGGAAGAAAAGAAAGGTAGCATTTAGAAGAAAGATGCCTACCCGCTACAACCTTCCTAGAGCAAAATTGTCATTTCCTGCTTGTGGTATTGTTAGCCTGTTCTGCAAGTCTCAGATGATAAAACAGCTCAATCATTGTTTGTATCCGCATAAGTTGATTAGTGCAGCTTCCAGTTAAGTTTTCTTGAGAGAACAATTGTTTGTTTTCTTGCATAGAACAGTTCTTGTTTAGTTTACTTGTTTAAACGATCTGTGTTAAATAAAAGCTTGAGGAAAAAATGCCAACATCTTTGAACCCAGCTCTGTCAATTTTTTGCCATGTATTAATAATGTTGGCCTATATCATGCTCCTTGAACCTTGTTACCAGTTCATAATGCTGGATGGTAGTTGCTGAGGCCTGAGATTTCTTCTTTGAACCTTGTTACATGTTAATCATGCTGGGATGGTAGTTGCTGAGGCTTGAAGTATTTCCAAAAATTTCTATACGGAAGTGAATTTATATTCTGTATGCATGTGTTTCAGTGATTCAGTACATCTGTATGCTCGGATAAGTCATCTCCGTACTTTCTGGAGTAGAGTGTACCAATATAAGTACAACTTATGGAAATTCATAATGCTCAACATGATCTGCAATTTCAGTTCCGCTAAAATGTCCTGGAATTCAAATTATACATTAGTTAGTGCCAAATCTGGTAACAAACTGCTAGCTTGTTTTAATCTAGAGTTTGTACATTTATCTAGCTACGACTGGTCACTTTTGGCCGACTAACAATTGGACTATTTTGCACCTTCCCTATGCGCCGTAGCTCTGGGAGATTTAGTAACATGAGCTGCATCTTATCATGAGATAGCAGGGATATTGGGATCATATGGTGTTAGTCTCCCAGAATCTCTAGCTTATTATTGCAGCTGCAACTTGAGTGCGCAACTAGCAATCACAGAGTAATTCTTGACCTACATACTCCATTTGTAAGCCTTGTCAGCTTTGTTTGCGCTATCTATGAACTTGTAAGTCAATGTACAGCAGACAGTTCAGCGCTATTACAAGGTCATCTCCCAATCCTGAATAAAATGGAGAGGGGAACAGGGCATCCACATTAATTGCATTGCCATTCTCTGACCGTGGTGGTGTTTTGCTTGAGGTGCCTGATTGTGACATGGTGTATGTGTCCCTCTGAATCTGAACTCGCCAAATTAGCTAGCAGCATCTTTGTCTTTGCACTGCTAAGTCTAGTGTGTTGCAGTGATCATAGTGATATTCTTCCACGGCTGTGTAATATTGTAGATATAACGTCAATCTTGTTTAGTTTCTTGTAATAGTGAGGATTAGGTTTAGAAGGGAATTGAGGGGATTGGGTGAAGAGAGTGATTTCACCAAATCTTGTGGGCACAATACTCTCAAATCCCCCTGTGCCAAACAAAGCCTTAGATGGATCAGTTGCTTAGGTTTGTGTGTAGTTGCTTTGATTCCTGTGCTGTTGGCGGCTTGTTTAAATCCATGTAAAGCAAAACCTTGAGAATTGCTTTTTGGAATTTTCGTTCCAGGGAATTTTGCTTACCTAGTCTGACCTGCCGACTCGGCAGACCCTGATAAGTTAAAAAGTTTAGACTATGGGGAGCTGCTGGATGCCCTGGCTAATGTTTGTTGGAAGCTAAATCACTTAGCTCCCTTCTAACAAGGTTGTGCTTCACACACACTAACACATATGCATATATGACACACATATATGCTCTATATTTCATAGATATGCATGAGGCTACATCTTGGCTTACAAGCTTCTTCTACTTGTGTTCTTGCTTTACAAGTGATAGTCATGTCCTTATATAGGACTTACAAACCGACTCCTACTCAAACCGACCTAAAAACTACAGCACATTTGTCCTATAAGACAAAACCGAATTTGCTTACTCTTCTAGCTAGCACATGTACTACAACAGCTGGATCCAGCTAGCTACTTGCTTAACCACTAAGAAACAGTAGAGAAAACCAAGTTCTCTTTTACTATGTGATAGATATTTCTAGAACTGTGTTGACATGCACATGATGTAGAGGGTGATGTCATCCTGATGCATAGGATTACTCCAACAATCTCCCCCTAATCCTGATGCGTTCACTTGGGAAGTTTAGCGGTCACGGACTCGACCTGGCGCACACGCCGGTCACCACCGCCACAGGCACAACCTGGCGCTCACATACGCCGGTCGCCACCGCCACGGACACAACCTAGCGCTCTACACCGGTCGCCACCGCCACGTACACAACCTGGCGCTCTACACCGGTCGCCACCGCCACGGACACAACCTGGCGCTCACATACGCCGGTCGCCACCGCCACGGACACAACCTGGCGCTCACATACGCCGGTCGCCACCGCCAAGCTTGACGTGGACTCCATCTTCTTCTTTGGCGACAAACGCCAATCTCCGGCGATACACGCCGCAGCTTCTCTTTTCGGCGCACTGACGCCTTTCTTTCACCCGAGCTCAACCTCGTGGTGCTTCAACTGAGTTACATGGGTGGGGATATAGCCGTGGCTCGCACAATACGTCGCCACGGTCGCGACCACGACGCGCACTCACGCGTCAACGCACCCACTACGCCACGATCGGCACGCCCTCAGCTCACGCACATGCCGCGCACTGACGCAGGCAATGCGGCCGTCTCGAGCAGCTCGATCTGGTCCTCCCCCTAACTTGCTCGTCGCCACGCTCCACACGCCCCAGCTCGTGACCATGACCGCGCGCTGACGCGATCAACACGGCTGGCCCTGCGTGCCCAAGACGCGGTCTTCTTCCTCGGCGACACACGCCGAGCTTCTTCTCCGCCGGTGACACACGGAACAACCGGAACACACACACGCCGGTTGTCACCGTGCTCATGCCGGTCGCCGCTTTCATGGCCGTCGCATGACGCCGCTACAGCCTCCGTGGCCGCGCAGCACCTCCACGCCGCCGCCATGCCGCGCTACCGTGGCTCCTGCGCCACAACACAGGACCTCCGCGGCCTTCTCGCCGCGCCGCCGTGGCCGCTGCGCCACCACGCAGCGCCTCCGCAGCCTCTGTCCGCCGCGCACCACGGCCTGAACCTTGCGGCTCTGATACCAATTGTTGGAAGCTAAATCACTTAGCTCCCTTCTAACAAGGTTGTGCTTCACACACACTAACACACACATATATGCTCTATATTTCATAGATATGCATGAGGCTACATCTTGGCTTACAAGCTTCTTCTACTTGTGTTCTTGCTTTACAAGTGATAGTCATGTCCTTATATAGGACTTACAAACCGACTCCTACTCAAACGACCTAAAAACTACAGCACATTTGTCCTATAAGACAAAACCGAATTTGCTTACTCTTCTAGCTAGCACATGTACTACAACAGCCTGGATCCAGCTAGCTACTTGCTTAACCACTAAGAAACAGTAGAGAAAACCAAGTTCTCTTTTACTATGTGATAGATATTTCTAGAACTGTGCTGACATGCACATGATGTAGAGGGTGATGTCATCCTGATGCATAGGATTACTCCAACAATGTTTGGTTGCAATTTTTTGATAGCAAGTTGCCAGCAAATGCACCTTGCCGAAGCACATATAGGCAGTCTGGGTTTAGAGGCCAATGCATTCCTGCAGAGCGTATGACCATATCGTCTTGCAAGCATGGCATTTTGAATGATGGGGTGGAATTCAGTGTGCTACAGTATAGAATTGTGGTTGTTTTGTGATATAATTTTCTAGTGACTTAAGTCCTCACTTCTCAGTATATATGAGCATCCTGTCACCAGAGTTAATTACCTTTCAAAAATTATTTCCCATCAGAATTTAGTTATATGTTAAGTATATTCTTCATAGAACAGACTTCACACATTTCAAATTATAACCGTCTCTTTCTTTTGATGCAGATTGCTTTTGTGCAATGAGCTGGAGAATTCCTCTTTTCGGGTAGGTTATTGTCATTGTTGTAATTGAAAACTTATCTAGGTGTAATTATCCATTCTCATTTCCGAATTCTGGCCGTTCATTTTCATTCTCGAGAAGCGGATTTTTTCGCTGTTATATGAATCTAGTTATCTCTGATCATAAACCATATATATCAGGAAATAGTGAAAATATGTGCCATTTGTTTCTCATTGTCGTGGAGCTTATGTTGATGTTTTCTTGTATGGGTCGATCTGGCTTCTTTTGTTCAAGACCTAATGCAGAGGAATATTGCAAATGAATTAAGTTGCCAGTTCATGCTAACTTATCTATTAGCTGCTCAGTCCAGCTGTCATGCTTTGTGTGTTGCCTAGTTTGTACAGTAGTTTCTAAGAAAACAGTAGTCAACATGTTCTTGAATCTGCTCACTTTTTCTCCAAATCATCATTTTGTTCTCCGCCGAAGAGAGTTGGCCTAACTCCAATATGCCATTTCATTTGGTTTGATCTTCTAGTATAGTTAATTAAGAATAGTACTCCCTCCTTTCCTAAATATAAGATGATTTAGCCTTTTCTGGTCCACACGTATCTAGATGTGTTTTAGTGTAAGATGCACATGAATCTACACACTAAAACGCGTCTAGATACATGCGGGCTAGAAAAGGCTAAAACATCTTATATTTAGGAACAGAGGGAGTATATGCTAATTGACACTGTATATTTCTTTTTAAGGTTGATCTGATTTTTTTTACTTGTCTTGCTTACTGACTTTGGCCCTGCTGATTGAATACTGTCAGAAGCTCTCAGCAGCAGCAGCAACCTGAACCTAATTTCCAGGATATATCTACGCAATCTTGGTACCCTCCCTCGGTGGCAGGTTCATCTTCACATCCATCCACGCCCACCTCATCCAGTGCTAGTCCACATCAAAGAGCTTCAGATCATCCTCAGTCTTCATCACGTGGCCAGCCCTCTCCAGCTGAGGCTGCAGGAATAATAGCTCGTTTAAAGGACAAGAGGTATGATATTGGCCTTCTTTTGTATCACTACTGCTTGTATCTTACCTGAACTGTACCATGGACTGTAACTTGCAACCTACATCTTAGTTTTGCCCATGATATGATGTATATTTCATCTTCGAATTGAGTGTTTTCTTACCTGGTAAACTAATGCTATTTAGAGATATGTTCCTTTTAAAGTTTTTTTTTAGTGTACCACCCAACAGTAACCAAATAAAGGCTGGGATTTTCATTTCCATCTAGGAACGACCAAAATTTGAATAATCTCGCTTCAGGTAATACTGAACAAGCTCCAGAACATCAGAGTTGTAAGATATTTTATCTAACACCTAAACGCCGTTGAAGAATCCTTTTACTGTTTGGAAATGCTGGATATATAATCTGAAAAAAGAACTATGAAAGTAGCTAAAATTCAGTGGTCGTGCTACTGAGGCCATCAAATGTGCATTGTATGGTTGATGGTACACCTTAAAGATTTGAATTTGTCAAGTTTTTTTTATTGTTGTTTGCAACTTCTGTAGGAAGTTATTGCAAGACATAATTCACAACACTGTTGCTAAACAAACCCAAATTTGATTTGTTGCTTTTTCTTGTGCCGACAACATCATCTCTGCATATGCTATTTATCTTGTCTTAGTTATGAGAAAATGTTGCAAATAGATACTGAACGGAGTAAGATGTGTGCCATGGTCTGTGCTACATTGGCATTCTAATATCTGGACATTAGAGTTAGGCATGAGCATATGCTCTCTTTACAAATTAACAGCGGCATTGCAGAAGAATAAGAAGGGCCATGCAAGAATGAAGTTTTCTTCATCGTTGTTTTTTCAGTCCAGCCAGATGACCAGAGCCAAGTAGAACGATTTTGTAGGTTGATTCTAGAGGGAAATCATAGATGAATGACTGATGAGTAGTAAACAAATTAGTGCAAGCTCGAAGGGAGTATATATGCGAGTATTTCGAAGGAGCATTTATGCATTGATGTGTCATGTTTCTAATCTCCATATGTTTACTATGTGTACATGATGATATGATACATACTAGCTTGGAATACAGAACCATGTTGTACTAGCATTCTTACTTTTTTATATCGGTGCAGTGTTGATGAATTGCAAAGGCTATTAAAAGACAAAGAGGCATATAATGCTTTTTTCAATTCACTCGATCAAGTGAAAACCCAAAACAATGTAAGTATTGTTGCTGCATGTACCATTGGCAATTGTGTTGCTGACTCCATTGTGGTATAGTTAGTGTTTTTCTACTTGATAGCTTCTGTTTGTAATGTCAGTTTTTTCTATTGGCTACAATATACAAGTGGGCCCGGGTTGCTAATTGCTAAGAATGGTTCCCCTGGTCTGTATTAGTTAGTGTTTCTGTTTTAGCATTAGTAGACATCTTTTGTGCCAGGTTATTTTCTTCCAGAACTACAGAAATTCCTGTGAGCTTTACTACTTTACCTTATAAATTGATTAGATGGGATGAATTCATGGTATAAGTACTCCGTCCGAATCGAAATATAAGCTTTTTTTAGCCTTTTCTGTCACACACTTATCTAGACTTGTTTTGGTGTAAGATGCATGTGAATCTACATTCTAAAACGCGTCTAGCTACGTGCAGTCCCGAAAAGGGTAAAACATCTTATATTTTGATACGGAGGGAGTTGTTCGGATTGTAGCTGTCCATTTGAGCCTTGGAGGGTCAGACCGAACCTTCTGTTTGTACCTTATGTTCTTAAATTGTTCAGATGACATTTTGGTGATTATTTTACACTTACTGTATAATTGTTGCTGAGTGTGGTTAACTTAAAATATAAGAGTTACCTGAATGCTAGATCTTGCATCTTGGTGATAGTTAAGTGATCTTTTCTGTTTTCTAACACTTTTATGTTCAGTTACGCGGTGAGCTTAGAAAGGAAACACTTCAGCTTGCAAGTGAGTTACTCATTCTATTTCTTTAGATCAGTGATTTGGTGTTTTCATATCAGTGTTCGCTTAAGTAAGAAGGTAGAAAGGGTTTTGATTATCTCTAAATGGAATACTATGGGTTATGCTGAATCTACAGGAGAAAATTTGGAAAAGGAGCAACGGATTTCGGAGCTCAGGAATCAGGTTCAGTATTCTTCACCTCCCCCTCAAGTTTTACACAGCTACTCATGCTGTTTTTCGGTTATTGTAAACAATCAAAATTCGATTAAAACCATTATAAAAACAAAACAACATTCTTACTCTGATAATTTGTGCAAAGATTGTTACAAAGGTCCTGGTAATTTCCCCGCTTAAATCCTAGTGATGTTTGTGATCTGTGCAGTGCACTATCATAAGAACTACAGAACTAGCGGCTGCTGAGGACAGGTTGGCCGACTTGGAAAGGCAGAAGGACGAGATTATGAGGTCCTATTCTCCTGCTGCACTGCTCGACAAGCTGAAAAGTAAGTGCTCTGAACAGCTTCATCTCCAATTCCAGCGTCTTTCATCTGAGGCTTCTCACCTTGGGGCCTGCGATTGGACATGATGTACATAACTACACAAGTACACATTTACCAACATCAAAATTCTTACTATGCATGCACCACGCGCCAAGTGGCCAGTGGTACAGCTGGGAGCATACTGGACCCAGTGTTGTGCTTGGTTGCTTTGAGTGTGAAGCTTAGCAGTGTAATGCTATTTCTCACACAAACCCATCCACATTCCTTGCCTTGGTGCTTTGTTCAGATACAATGGCTAAGTTGGACGAGGAGTCGGAGGAGCTCCATGAGAAGTTCCTGGAGAAGGACGTCGACCTGCCCACCTTCGTGCAGAAGTACAAGAAGCTCCGCGCCGCCCACCACAAGTGCTCCTTGCTCCACCTCTCCGGCACGACCTCGCTCCGCTGATACATCTAGCCATCGTCTTCCGTCGCTGTATCCTGTTTCTGGTGGTGTCTCTCCGCTTTGCCCCTGTTTTTAACTGCAGACATCAGACTGAGGTCGCATGTACAGTTACCGCATTATGATTGATGGTTGGTTGACGCTGAGTGCAGAATATGACCATGGTCGTGGAGAACGAGCTGAACTCTTTCTTATATGGTTACACGCGTGCATAATCTATCTAAATTTGTCGTATGAATCTAAACCATACTGGATTACAGATTTACAGGTTGTCATCACAGTATTACTGTCCAGTCTCCACCGTATCCCCTCTCTCGTCACCTACAAAACTGTTGTAGAGTTGTGCACGGAATATGGGTCCTGGTTCCACTGGATTACACTGCAACTTGCCAAGGCAGATGCGTTGTCCATTGAGCGTTCACGTGAGGTATTTCACGGGACACAATTTCCTGTCGATCGACTCGCACAGCGTCTTTTTTTGGAATAGGATCTGATCTCTGCAACTGCAAGCATTGCATCCATATGCATGCATAGACAGAACAAAACTGCATTATTATGAGCTCTGAAATCAGTATGGAAGGGTCCAAAGGTTTCACCCCCTGCAGCAGTACGTACAGGGTAAGAACGAGGGGTGGCGAGCTTTGTCTGCGCTCTTCGTCGCCGTAAGCGGACAAGGCGCCCGTGACCTGGTCTTTTGGAGGTGACGGAGAAGCTAGGCGCGGCTGGGATGAGTGTCATAGAGTAATAATATCATTACTTCCAGGAGATTAGCATGTGTGTGACCCATAGTTTATTATTTACTAGTCAGAATATGACTGGGAGCAGTGTAGTTTGAGCGAGCCAATCTGTTGGGCTTGCAACGAGGTATGACAGTCGCCAGGATTTGCTCGTGGATAGATCGATCGTCTTCTTAATTGCGAGTAACTTTCCCATAAAGTGATGAATTTGTCCATAGCCCTGGATCGGTATATGCTTGTCATGAATTGATGATTAAATGAACGAATGATGATGAGTTTTTTTTTTTTTGAGATTTCCAGGTCTTAGTACAGCTTGTAGTATCTGAACTCACGCACAACGCACTCCACACACACACCACCACACACGCACACCTCTGTGCGCAAGCTAGACCTAACTAGACTATACTAAGACTTGAGCCTCCGCGAGCCTAGATCTTCCGGGAATCCCTGCGGTGGTGGGCACACCACAATACCAGTGTCGAACCGCGGTGGAAACTGGCTCCGTAGCTTGAACTGGGGCAGACTGATTTATGGGCTCAGTCTTCTGCGTATATGCAGCCCCATATAGCCCTCCAGAAATTTGCTACAGCGCAACACTGTTCACGTGAACAGTGTTGGGCAGGTGAGACGTTCAGCAAATTCGGTCCCGTAGGACTCGAACCTGAGACGGGTTGGAACTGGCCACTGGCCACTGCCAGCCAACCACCGAGCCACTGCTCGTTCTCAAATGATGATGAGTTTTTGCGTATGCACGCATGACATGTTCTGCGTCTCTGTTAACAGTGTTGACAGCTCAGGTGTCCATATCAAGTGCTAGTAAAATGCGATCATTCAGCTCTTCGTCATGAGTTGTAGCAAGAGCATCTTCAAAATCGACACGTTTGGACGTGTCCACGGACAGAGTCCAGACAACCCAAATGTGTGTCCATCAAAACACAAACTACATAGTTGAAATCTCAAATACATATATGTCATGCACGTCCACTCATACGACTATGCAAATCAACATAAAACATAGTTCAGACTGATAAAATTATTCAGAGTACGCAAAAATGCATAAAAATATTAGCAGTGCCAAATTCAAACTTAAACTCACTGATTTCCAGTGAAGATCCACATATATGGTACACAAGATCATTAAGTAGCTGGACGTGCGCTTGTTGATTTTGAATTTGTCGATGCATCTCAAGAAAGTTTAAAACATCGTTCTAAAAAGAGGACAAGTTCTGCGAACTTTTCAAAATCGTTCTTACTTGATGCGATGCATTTACATGCACGGCCAGCACGGGCAGCCGGGACCGAAGTTTACCTCCCGAGCTAGAGACGCCACTCGCTCTTGAAGGAGTACGTAGCACACGGACAGAAGCCAACGAATGTAGGCTACTAGTCCTAGGCTCCTAGCTCGACCCCATGGCGCATCCGCGCGCTCTCACCGTCTCACGTGGATCGATGTGGTCGACTGGTCACGTAAAAGATTGTTGTACCGCGCGCTGAAAACATTTGTAAGCTTAAAAGCATCTCCAACCACAACCCCAAATTCAGCTGCCAAACTGTCTGCGGACACGTCCGGACCACCCCAAAAGTGGTCTCCTCCAACCATGTATCTCAAAGTCTCCCTAAATTGTGGGGTCATTTAGATGTGATTGGTGGAGAAGGAAGAGAAGAATAAATAAAGTATAAAAGAAAGTAAAAGAAGGCAAAAAAGTGGTCCAAGCGAACAGCCCGGACATGCCTTCCTACCCCAAACCCTCCCCACATATGCCTTGGGTTTGGGGGTGACCGGACAGCCCGGTCAAATAAAACCAGTTTGGGGACCATGATTGGGAAGCTATTTTGCTCTCCATGGTGTCCAATTAAACCAGTTTGGGAGGCATGGTTGGAGATACTCTTAGCTAGCTGATTCGTTCACGGTGTACGTCACGTCAGTAATTAAAGCTAGAGCAAAAAACATTGGGTTCAGGGTTCAGCCATTGTTAGTGTATTGCAATCTTCCACTAATTAGCAATATCACAGAATAATTTAAAAATGTTTTAATCGATTTTGTTGGGTTCATCTGAACCGAATGTTCTATACAACTCCGTCGTGAAGACGGTGTTTTGACTCGTGGGTGTAGATGCACCCTCATGAAAATGTATTTTAAATATATTTTGAAACGTTAAAAAATTTCAAACAAAAATTGTAGGTGTATATCCGAACATTCTATGTTCGCGAAAAATGTTTTGTTAAAAAAGTCATTTTCTGTGGGTTGTGTAAAAAGACAAAAAAAGTGTCTCGAAAGTCATTTTGGAGTAGTGGGATTTGTTTTTTTACACAGCCCAAAAAAATATCATTTTTGGGTGAAACTTTATGTGCAACATAAAATGTCCGGATATACACCCGAAATTTTTGTTTGAAATTTTGAAATACGATTTTTAGGTAGTGGGACCATATGCTCCTATCACCCAAAAGGGACCATATGCTCCTATCACCCAAAACCAATTTCCGCTCCGCCACGCCACTAATTGACATGCGTAGATAGTTGTAATATATGGATGCGCGCGTGCCGCTGCCGGTGCGTACATGCAGGGAAATTCATGTGATCCTTCAGCATCATCCGATCGATCGAATCACGTGTAGCAGAGTACCGCTGTACAGTGGTCGCGCATTGTACTGTACCTATGTCGACTCGATCGATCGGCGAGGAATGAGGCAATATATACGCAGAGATATTCGATGCATTCAATAATGCAAGTTATGGTCATTACGCTCAGCACCAAGAACGACAGACTGATAACAAGATATGGTCATTACGCTCAGCACCAAGATCGCTATGCGCCTATGCCAGCTTGCTGCTAGCCTCGACGACAGTCGAGACGTGTGAATGTGACGAGCTTTGTCTCCTTGCTGACCCGTGAAGAGGCTGTCAGGCGTTTGAGGAACCTCTAGTCCAGACTCCAGAGTAGAACGGACGCCGGTTTTCACCTGTACTGTAGTTGCAAAGTAAACAAAATTGAAAAACAAGCAAATATCCTTGGAGCCCAAAACAACCGGTTACCCAAAACGCAAAACCCCTATATAAACCCATCTCCCACTCCACACTCTCTCACTGTGAGGCTACACACTCCCCTAGCGTAAGTCCAAGCTAACCTCGCACGCCATGGCGACCACCACCACCATCCGCCTGCTCCTCCTCCTCGCAGCCACCGTCGCCGCCGCGGCAGCCGATCTCTCCGTCTACCACAACGTGCACCCACCGTCCTCCTCCCCGCTCGAGTCCATCATTGCACTCGCACGCGCCGACAATGCGCGCCTCCTCTTCCTCTCCTCCAAGGCCGCCTCCAGCGGCGTCACCTCCGCGCCCGTCGCCTCCGGCCAGACGCCGCCCTCCTACGTCGTCCGCGCCGGGCTCGGCTCACCGGCGCAGCCCATCCTCCTCGCCCTCGACACCAGCGCCGACGCCACCTGGGCGCACTGCTCGCCGTGCGGCACCTGCCCGACGAACAGCCTCTTTGTCCCGGCCAACTCCACCTCCTACGCGCCCCTCCCCTGCTCCTCGACCATGTGCACGGTCCTCCAGGGCCAGCCCTGCCCGTCCCAGGACCCCTACGACAGCACGGTGCCGCTTCCGTCGTGCGCCTTCTCCAAGCCCTTCGCCGACGCCTCCTTCGACGCGTCGCTGGCCAGCGACTGGCTGCATCTGGGCAAGGACGTCATCCCCAACTACGCGTTCGGCTGCGTGGGCGCGGTGACCGGGCCGACGTCCAACCTGCCGAGGCAGGGGCTTCTGGGTCTCAGCCGGGGGCCCATGGCCCTGCTGTCCCAGGTCGGGAACATGTACAAGGGCGTCTTTTCCTACTGCCTGCCCAGCTACAAGTCCTACTACTTCTCCGGCTCCCTCCGGCTGGGCGCCGCCGGCCAGCCCGCGCGCGCGCGGTACACGCCGATGCTGAAGAACCCGCACCGCTCGTCGCTCTACTACGTGAACGTGACTGGGCTCAGCGTGGGCCGGTCGGCCGTGAAGGTGCCCGCGGGCTCGTTCGCGTTCGACCCCAACACCGGCGCCGGCACGGTGATCGACTCCGGGACCGTGATCACGCGGTGGACGGCTCCCGTCTACGCGGCGCTGCGGGAGGAGTTCCGTCGCCAGGTGGCGGCGCCCAGCGGGTACACGTCGCTGGGCGCGTTCGACACGTGCTTCAACACCGACGAGGTGGCGGCGGGGGGCGCGCCGGCCGTGACGATCCACATGGACGGCGGCGTCGACCTGGCGCTGCCGATGGAGAACACGCTCATCCACAGCAGCGCGACGCCGCTGGCGTGCCTGGCCATGGCAGAGGCGCCGCAGAACGTGAACGCCGTCGTCAACGTCGTCGCCAACCTGCAGCAGCAGAACGTCAGGGTCGTCTTCGACGTCGCCAACTCGCGCGTCGGCTTCGCGCGCGAGTCCTGCAACTGAAATTAGATTGTTCGCGAGACGAGCTTCACGTGTTCATGCAATTACGTTAGTTGATTTCAACGCTGTTGGCGTACGATCGATGTTCTTGTTCATTTGTCGCTTAATTTCCATTGTTTGCAATAAGGGACGTGGCATCAAAGTTTGTCACGGGTGAGTGTGTTGTGTTGTAGTACGTGTCGATAGGACTTGTGAGTGACTCAGAACTATTTACTGCAGTGAATCACTTGCCTGTGATGTGGTTCACTTGTTTGTTTTTGTTTGGCTGCTACAAGCAAGCAAGAGATTGAATTTTGCAGGGTTTCGTTCCCACTACAGGAATGGCTAACAGTGCCGACGGCCAGAACCTGTGCCGACGGCTATTTATCGGGGCCGTCGGCACAGGGGCGTATCAGCACCAGCCGTTCGCAAGGCCGTCGGCAAAGAAACGGCAATCGGCACAGATGATCTATCCCGACGGCCCCCGTCGGGACACAGGCAGCCGTCGGCACAGAGGATCAGGTGACGTCGACGGCAATCTATGCCGACGGCCATGCCGTCGGCACAGGACTCTACCGTTTTTTTACATTTTTACCCTAATCTACTTTTTTATGTATCTATTTATTACTCTCAATTAAGTTTAATATGTTTCATTCATATTCTATGTACATAGCTACGCCGAATAGCGGTTTCCACCCACATAAAATAACGTCGCGAATAATTGTATATGCCGGAGCGTCGGAACCCCACCAAAACCAAGGTTGATGCATACCATATGTGTACAAGTGTTTTGGGTGATTCAAATGTCCAATAATCTACCCCGGTGTGTGACCGGCTTCACTTTCTCTCTACCAAGTGTGTGGACTTAGAGGTGAAAACTCGCACTTCGGACGAAACGGGGGCAATCTTGTAAAAACTTGTGATAAAAGTTGGTTTCCCATGTGCCTATGGCCTAACCTAACACAACCAGGCAAAAAAGTCCACTGGCCTACCCCCTTTCGACGCACGTCTATGGGGGTAGACGAAAACGTTAGGGTTTTTCCAGCGGATTCAGGGTTTCGCCGAAGCGGGGCCCCGGAGCGTCGGAACCCCACCAAAAACTAGGTTGTGCCATACCATATATACAAGTGTGTTATGTGTTGTAAATGTGCAATATCCTACTCCGGGGTGTGACCGGCTTCACCGACTTCACTTTCTCTCTAGTGAGTTTCTGCACTTAGAGGTGAAAACTCGCACTTCGGACGAAACGGGGGCAATCTTATAAAAACTTGTGATAAAATTTGGTTTCCCATGTGTCTATGGCCTAACCTAACACAACCAGGCAAAAAAGTCCACTGGCCCACCCCCTTTCGACGCACGTCTATGGGGGTAGACGAAAACGTTAGGGTTTTTCCAGCGGATTCAGGGTTTCGCCGAAGCGGGGCCCCGGAGCGTCGGAACCCCAACCAAAACCTAGGTTGTGCCATACCATATGTATACAAGTGTGTTGTGTGTTGTAAATGTGCAATATCCTACTCCGGGGTGTGACCGGCTTCACCGACTTCACTTTCTCTGTAGTGAGTTTCTGCACTTAGAGGTGAAAACTCGCACTTCGGACGAAACGGGGGCAATCTTGTAAAAACTTGTGATAAAATTTGGTTTCCCATGTGCCTATGGCCTAACCTAACACAACCAGGCAAAAAAGTCCACTGGCCCACCCCCTTTCGACGCACGTCTATGGGGGTAGACGAAAACGTTAGGGTTTTTCCAGCGGATTCAGGGTTTCGCCGAAGCGGGGCCCCGGAGCGTCGGAACCCCAACCAAAACCTAGGTTGTGCCATACCATATGTATACAAGTGTGTTGTGTGTTGTAAATGTGCAATATCCTACTCCGGGGTGTGACCGGCTTCACCGACTTCACTTTCTCTCTAGTGAGTTTCTGCACTTAGAGGTGAAAACTCCCACTTCGGACGAAACGGGGGCAATCTTGTAAAAACTTGTGATAAAATTTGGTTTCCCATGTGCCTATGGCCTAACCTAACACAACCAGGCAAAAAAGTCCACTGGCCCACCCCCTTTCGACGCACGTCTATGGGGGTAGACGAAAACGTTAGGGTTTTTCCAGCGGATTCAGGGTTTCGCCGAAGCGGGGCCCCGGAGCGTCGGAACCCCAACCAAAACCTAGGTTGTGCCATACCATATGTATACAAGTGTGTTGTGTGTTGTAAATGTGCAATATCCTACTCCGGGTGTGACCGGCTTCACCGACTTCACTTTCTCTCTAGTGAGTTTCTGCACTTAGATGTGAAAACTCCCACTTCGGACGAAACGGGGGCAATCTTGTAAAAACTTGTGATAAAATTTGGTTTCCCATGTGCCTATGACCTAACCTAACACAACCAGGCAAAAAAGTCCACTGGCCCACCCCCTTTCGACGCACGTCTATGGGGGTAGACGAAAACGTTAGGGTTTTTCCAGCGGATTCAGGGTTTCGCCGAAGCGGGGCCCCGGAGCGTCGGAACCCCAACCAAAACCTAGGTTGTGCCATACCATATGTATACAAGTGTGTTGTGTGTTGTAAATGTGCAATATCCTACTCCGGGGTGTGACCGGCTTCACCGACTTCACTTTCTCTCTAGTGAGTTTCTGCACTTAGAGGTGAAAACTCGCACTTCGGACGAAACGGGGGCAATCTTGTAAAAACTTGTGATAAAATTTGGTTTCCCATATGCCTATGGCCTAACCTAACACAACCAGGCAAAAAAGTCCACTGGCCTACCCCTTTCGACGCACGTCTATGGGGGTAGACGAAAACGTTAGGGTTTTTCCAGCGGATTCAGGGTTTCGCCGAAGCGGGGCCCCGGAGCGTCGGAACCCCAACCAAAACCTAGGTTGTGCCATACCATATGTATACAAGTGTGTTGTGTGTTGTAAATGTGCAATATCCTACTCCGGGGTGTGACCGGCTTCACCGACTTCACTTTCTCTCTAGTGAGTTTCTGCACTTAGAGGTGAAAACTCCCACTTCGGACGAAACGGGGGCAATCTTGTAAAAACTTGTGATAAAATTTGGTTTCCCATGTGCCTATGGCCTAACCTAACACAACCAGGCAAAAAAGTCCACTGGCCCACCCCCTTTCGAGGAACGTCTATGGGGGTAGACGAAAACGTTAGGGTTTTTTCAGCGGATTCAGGGTTTCGCCGAAGCGGGGCCCTGGAGCGTCGGAACCCCAACCAAAACCTAGGTTGTGCCATACCATATGTATACAAGTGTGTTGTGTGTTGTAAATGTGCAATATCCTACTCCGGGGTGTGACCGGCTTCACCGACTTCACTTTCTCTCTAGTGAGTTTCTGCACTTAGAGGTGAAAACTCCCACTTCGGACGAAACGGGGGCAATCTTGTAAAAACTTGTGAGAAAATTTGGTTTCCCATGTGCCTATGGCCTAACCTAACACAACCAGGCAAAAAAGTCCACTGGCCCACCCCCTTTCGACGCACGTCTATGGGGGTAGACGAAAACGTTAGGGTTTTTCCAGCGGATTCAGGGTTTCGCCGAAGCGGGGCCCCGGAGCGTCGGAACCCCAACCAAAACCTAGGTTGTGCCATACCATATGTATACAAGTGTGTTGTGTGTTGTAAATGTGCAATATCCTACTCCGGGGTGTGACCGGCTTCACCGACTTCACTTTCTCTCTAGTGAGTTTCTGCACTTAGAGGTGAAAACTCCCACTTCGGACGAAACGGGGGCAATCTTGTAAAAACTTGTGATAAAATTTGGTTTCCCATGTGCCTATGGCCTAACCTAACACAACCAGGTAAAAAAGTCCACTGGCCCACCCCCTTTCGACGCACGTCTATGGGGGTAGACGAAAACGTTAGGGTTTTTCCAGCGGATTCAGGGTTTCGCCGAAGCGGGGCCCGGAGCGTCGGAACCCCAACCAAAACCTAGGTTGTGCCATACCATATGTATACAAGTGTGTTGTGTGTTGTAAATGTGCAATATCCTACTCCGGGGTGTGACCGGCTTCACCGACTTCACTTTCTCTCTAGTGAGTTTCTGCACTTAGATGTGAAAACTCCCACTTCGGACGAAACGGGGGCAATCTTGTAAAAACTTGTGATAAAATTTGGTTTCCCATGTGCCTATGACCTAACCTAACACAACCAGGCAAAAAAGTCCACTGGCCCACCCCCTTTCGACGCACGTCTATGGGGGTAGACGAAAACGTTAGGGTTTTTCCAGCGGATTCAGGGTTTCGCCGAAGCGGGGCCCCGGAGCGTCGGAACCCCAACCAAAACCTAGGTTGTGCCATACCATATGTATACAAGTGTGTTGTGTGTTGTAAATGTGCAATATCCTACTCCGGGGTGTGACCGGCTTCACCGACTTCACTTTCTCTCTAGTGAGTTTCTGCACTTAGAGGTGAAAACTCGCACTTCGGACGAAACGGGGGCAATCTTGTAAAAACTTGTGATAAAATTTGGTTTCCCATATGCCTATGGCCTAACCTAACACAACCAGGCAAAAAAGTCCACTGGCCTACCCCCTTTCGACGCACGTCTATGGGGGTAGACGAAAACGTTAGGGTTTTTCCAGCGGATTCAGGGTTTCGCCGAAGCGGGGCCCCGGAGCGTCGGAACCCCAACCAAAACCTAGGTTGTGCCATACCATATGTATACAAGTGTGTTGTGTGTTGTAAATGTGCAATATCCTACTCCGGGGTGTGACCGGCTTCACCGACTTCACTTTCTCTCTAGTGAGTTTCTGCACTTAGAGGTGAAAACTCCCACTTCGGACGAAACGGGGGCAATCTTGTAAAAACTTGTGATAAAATTTGGTTTCCCATGTGCCTATGGCCTAACCTAACACAACCAGGCAAAAAAGTCCACTGGCCCACCCCCTTTCGAGGAACGTCTATGGGGGTAGACGAAAACGTTAGGGTTTTTTCAGCGGATTCAGGGTTTCGCCGAAGCGGGGCCCTGGAGCGTCGGAACCCCAACCAAAACCTAGGTTGTGCCATACCATATGTATACAAGTGTGTTGTGTGTTGTAAATGTGCAATATCCTACTCCGGGGTGTGACCGGCTTCACCGACTTCACTTTCTCTCTAGTGAGTTTCTGCACTTAGAGGTGAAAACTCCCACTTCGGACGAAACGGGGGCAATCTTGTAAAAACTTGTGATAAAATTTGGTTTCCCATGTGCCTATGGCCTAACCTAACACAACCAGGCAAAAAAGTCCACTGGCCCACCCCTTTCGACGCACGTCTATGGGGGTAGACGAAAACGTTAGGGTTTTTCCAGCGGATTCAGGGTTTCGCCGAAGCGGGGCCCCGGAGCGTCGGAACCCCAACCAAAACCTAGGTTGTGCCATACCATATGTATACAAGTGTGTTGTGTGTTGTAAATGTGCAATATCCTACTCCGGGGTGTGACCGGCTTCACCGACATACGACCGAGCATCAAAGAAAAACTTCTCGATGAAAATTTGGTTCCACTATTCCATGCACGACCTACCCGGGTATGCCCTATTCTGCGGATGGTGTACAGCTGGTAAATGGCCATGCCCAGTGTGCAGGAACCAACTTGAGTTCCTTTGGCTAAAGTCAGGTCGCAAGTATGTCGCGTTTGACAAGCATCGACAGTTCCTCGAAGGAAGGCATCCTTATCGAGAAGACCAAAAAAACTTCACGAAGGGCATAGTTGTGCGTGAAGAAAAAGCGATACCGAAGTTCGATGGTGCAAAAGTTGATGCCGAGCTACGTGCTCTCGTGCCTGCTGAGGGATCTATCCGAAAATTTGAGGGTATGGTGTAACGCACAACTGGACTCATGTGGCAGGCTTAACGCAGCTAGAGTATTACAAGGACCTCGAACTTCCCCATAACATCGATGTGATGCACACCGAAAAGAATGTTGGAGAGATGATCTTTCACACAGTCCTGAACATTCCTAAGAAGACAAAGGACAATGTGAAGGCTAGAGTTGATGTTCAGAAGCTCTGTGATAGGGAGAGATTACACATGAAGCCTCCTAACCCTCGTCAAAAAAATTGGTTTAAGCCAAATGCCGACTACTGCCTTGATAATATCCAAAAGAAGGAGGCATTCAAGTGGCTCAAAAACATCGCCGTGATGTTCCCTGATGGTTACTGTTCCAATATAAGTAATGGAGTCAATCTTCTTACAGGAAAAGTCACTGGGCTCAAGAGTCACGACTATCACATATGGATTGAGCGGTTGATGCCGGTGATGCTTCGAGGGTATCTCCCCGATAGTATCTGGCGAGTGCTTGCGGAGTTGAGCCATTTCTTCCGCACGCTCTGTGCGAAACAGATATGTCCCCTGATTATTGCGAAGCTGCGTGATCTTGTGCCGGAGTTGCTATGCAAGTTAGAGATGATCTTTCCGCCAGGCTTCTTTGTTCCGATGGCACATCTCGTTGTGCATCTCGCGAACGAGGCACTCTTGGGTGGACCGGTGCAGTTTCGTTGGCAGTTTTGTATTGAGAGAGAGTTTAAGTACATTCGAAACATAACTGGAAACAAAGCTAGGATTGAAGCATGCATAGCTGAGGCAACAATACGAGAGGAGATGGCAGACGCCGTGACAACGTACTTTCCCGATGAAGTTGCCACTATGCATAACCCGGTCACTCGGTACAATGTCGACGAGCCCAAGAATGACCCCAAGCTCCTCCTCTTCCAATGTCCCGGTGGCAAGGCCGGTGCCGGTGAAAAATGTAAATTGACCAAGGAAGAGAAGGATTGCATAATGCTCTATGTGCTTATAAACATGACGGAAGTACTCGATTTCATGAGGTAAATGGTGAACAAATTACTTTGCAACTAGTAACTCAGTTTCGGTCTAATACGTATTTTCTCCTTTTAGACAATTCCAAGATGAATACTGGTTGGGAACGGTGGATCCCGATCCCGCGGAGCTGGACACTCTTCTGAAAGAGGGTGCTCACGGAGGAAAAAAATTTGTGTCTTGGTTCATGGGAAAAGTAATTTCTAACGTGTCCCTCTTACCTTGCAATATGTGACTTGTCCCTCTTATTACACGTAACTAATGCACAAAACAATTTGAACCGTACTTGTAGGGAGCTGATCCCAACGTTGAGATGACAAATGAGCTGAGATGTGTTTCCCAAGGATTTAACCGTACCGTCATTAAGTATGAGAAGTATGATGTGAATGGGTTCCGCTTCCATACAGAGTATCACCAGAATAATCGTCCTGGAGCAAAAACTGTAAATACTGGGGTCTTCACCAAAGGATCCAGAGGAGCCGATGGAGCCAATTACGTAGATTACTACGGAAGGTTACAAAACGTATACGAGCTGACGTTCAATCGTACGAACATAGAACTCAAGCTCGTTGTGTTCAAGTGCCACTGGTTCGACCCATGCACTGGACCACATGGTGGACAGAGAAGTGAGCCTTCCATTGGGTTAGTTGAAGTTAAGCCTTCAACCACCTATACCGGAGCCGATGTCTATATTGTGGCTCACCAAGCCAAGCAAGTTTATTATTTGCCCTACCCATGCCAGAAAGAGAACCTCAAGGGCTGGGAAGTCGTGTTCCGGGTATCCCCACATGGTAAGCTACCCAGGCCCTCCGACGACGATTACAACAACATTGACCCTAAAACATACGAGGGAATTTTCTATCAAGAGCAAGAGGACTTCGGGCACTTTGACTTACAAATAGGTGGTCTCGAGGACCTCGAGAACAATGCACACACTCGTGGTGAGTCAGTGGTGGATCTGAAGGACATAGATGTGCTCTCGAAGTTTCATGCGGAAAATGACGACGATGACGAGCCTGGCGATGAGCTTCCGCCCTACTACTCACGTGATAGTGATAGTGAGAATGAGAACCAACACCCTGATGAGGAGAGTGATGACGATAGGTGACGGTCTATAATGTCTTTATGCTTTAGTAATTATTTTCCAACATGCTTCTTAATTGCATTACGTCTTTATGCTTGGTATCTACATGTTATTATGTCTTTTATTCTTTAGTATTTATTTTTCGACATGCTTCTTCATTGCATATGTCTTTATGCTTAGTGTCTACATTTTATTATGTCTTGATGCTTACTTGTTTTCTCTTTCTCAATGCAGTTGATTGAACAATATGAGCCAGGGCAAGGAAAGCGCTTCTGGTGGTCCTTCTCCCGGTGCTTCAGCTTCTCCTGGTGCTTCGCCTTCTTCCGGTGCTTCTGCTGCGCCGATCCGACGCTCACCTATTATCAGCCGGGGAGATATGGGGTTCACCCCGTCGCCGTCGGCGCAATAGATGTAGGGCTTTGGACGTCTAGACATCTAGCTATGTATGTATCTACTTGATGATGGTCCTATGTGTGTATCTACTTGATGATATATGGAGCCATTGTGTGATCTTGTTTGTTGTGAATTTGTCGTGATTTTTGATTATTTTTTCTGCTATTTTTGCTGCAAAAAACGAGCCGCTGGATCAAAAATTCTGGGCAAGCCTGTGCCGACGGCAAGCGTCGGCACAGACCCCTTAATGTGACCAAATGGTCACACCTTTGCCGACGGGACTGCCGTCGGCACAGGCACCTCCCTGGAGCGCCCAGCTGCGTCCACGTGGCGACGCTGTGCCGACGGCGGCCGTCGGCACAGGCCCTCCACCTCGCCCGGCCAATGTGGGCCCCACCCGCCGCTGTGCCGACAAACTAGGTGCCGACGGTGCGTCTCTGGCCGTCGGGAAAAGCTGTGCCGACGGTTTCTTTCTGTGCCGACGGCCAGGTGGCCTGTGCCTACGGGGCCCTATGCCGACCACCCTGTGCCGACGGTGGCCGTCGGCATAGGTGTGTGCCGACGGCATTGGGTCCTTTGCCGACGGGCTGCGGCCGTCGGCACAGGTGGCCATTCTGTAGTGTCCAGACTTCACTGTACGCAGCCCGTCGGCACAGGTGGCCATTCCTGTAGTGTCCAGACTTCACTGTACGCATTACTCCTTTAAACATTGGAATACAGGGAGCAAAATGATGAGGACCGTGGAGCAAATTATGAGTGCAAAGGGAACTAGCTAAGTGGAGTAAAATTTTATCATCCATGGAAAGAATCATGGCGATGAGAGGACCGAGGATATGAGCAAAGTGGAACTAAATTTAAAACTAGTGGAGCAAAATACGGGTACGAGAGGAACAAAAAAGTTGGACCATGTGAGAATCTATACTACTACTCCTAGGTTACTTCAATGTTTTTTTTTTCATGTGAGTATTAAAAGAAGAAACTTGTGTTGAGCTTTATTGATACATTAAATTTCAACCGTTCAATATTCGATCAACGTCCTAGGTTAATCCAATGTCCACTTTTTACCATTTTGCTCTCCCACCAAATCAATTTGCCATTGTTCGGGTTCACTCTTTTTTCTCTCCTCTGCTACAACAATCCCCTCCTCCCGACCAGAACATAAGCCGCCGCCGCCACGATCTCTGGCCGATGGAGCTGTCGCCATCTTCCGTAATTCTCGCAACAACCTTCCGATATGGATTTCCGAGAACTGATGTATTTTTACTTGTTACACAAGTATGCAGCAGCTTAGTGTGCGTGCATTTGATAGCTAATATGTGATCTGCACCAAGAGTAAGTATCATCTAGAGATGTAATAATACCGTGTGTTGCAAAATCAGACATCTTACCTCGGTATGCATGCATTCTAGATGGTTCTGTTGCAAAACCAAGTTCAATAGCATTGTGGTATATAGCTGACAGTTTTACTATTGTCCATTTCAATGTTCTTACAACAACAAACTGTTCTTTTTTACTGTAGTATAGCTCATGCTAAATGTTCGCATCTCCCGCTTCGAGTTCTAGCTCCACCATTGTGTAATATGCTGCATTTAGCCTGGCTCCCATTTACTAAGAAATAAAAAACATGGTTGAGGTACTAAGATGCATATTATATCGTATATAAGAATTTCTTCGGGCTGGTTGATCAAAGATAGTAATACGGTGGCCTGCTGAGGTGCTTCTTATAGAATGTTGACAAGTTAGTCTCGCAAAGGTTGTTGGTGTTGTGTTTCCCAATGTACTAGTATGGTGCTGTCACTGCTGTGACTATCTTGATGGTCCTTCCTCCAAGCGCTCAAGGAGTTGTTTGCATTTGATTTGCAGTTGTGGGAGAGGCACAGAAGGGATTTCCTACTTATGCAATTGTGCCCTTCAAGTGTATTACTAGGTTCTTTTAATCCTCTATTGTTACTTGGGACATGGTGTGCCGCGGGTCGTTGCCGCGCCTGCCGAACACCATACTTCACCATCTCCTGAGCAAAATATCTTACTCCTCTGACATGAACTTCTAATTAGTGGAGGTAATTTGCTACCACGGAACTACTCGTGTATGACATGCATTGTCCGTCTGTCCGATCCATGTCCGACGCTGTGATCCGACGGACTGCTCTGTGTATGACATGAAATGGTAAGAAGAGAAAAATCCGACAGGTTGTCTGCTGTGTCGTGCACGTTTCAGACGGAAACGCATACCTATAGCAGGGTTCTTTGCTACCATGCCTGTACTGAATTTTGGATTTCTACTGTAACTTACAGGTGTTAAACCATGTAATACCGATATACGTACGAGTATAGAGTAGTACTCTACCTCGTACGCATCCCTCTGTAATACACCACGTATGGGGTTTTTCCATACTATATAAACACGTATCCCGGCCCAGGTAGAGGGCACGGTTCCAACCCTAATTTACAACAGGAACCTCGTGCTGTAGCACTACTTTGCAGTGACCTGTAGATATAGCTTGCTCGTGACCTGATCATTTTTCAAGACACAAGTTCTCAGCTCATTACTGTTTAAATTTTAGAAGATACACATTTTCTTTCCATTTTTATTTCAGGTCCAAAGTGAGGAATGTTTTTGTTGCAAAAGAAATATCTTTCTCACGATATGTTGAAGACCTTCCAGGAGGTGGAGGCCATGTGCATGCCCGGCGAGTTCGTCTCAGATGACCCGATGATGTCAAGCAAGCAGCAGAACTTTGATCATTCCATGGGATATGTAAATAGACCTTCCCAGTCCACTCGCGAGAGGCTGATTATGAAATATGCTGAAATGTACAGATCTTCTCTTGATCAATATGTAAATTTACTCTGTACCATATGAAAGTGATGCATATTCAGAACTGTCTTGACGTTGCCATCTTTTATCAGACATACCGCTCAATTACATGTTGTACTGAATTTCGGAAAATTCGAATATCATGGACATATGTGCTCAAAATGAAGAGGGGAATTTGTTGAAACCCAATTTGTTAAAAAACCCTTCTGCTTCATCTTCAGATAGTAGGGGTTTCAGGTTTGTAGTTAAAATACTGATCTCGCTAATAGGTCGCATGTATAAGACTGAATTTCGTTGTCCGGTGCTTGTGGTGAGAATAAGAAGGCGGAAAATACAGTGATGCATTACTTTTGTGGATTATCTTCTTACCGGGCTTGACTTAGATCAATCTTGCACTATGTACGGTGTAAGACTGAACTTTGTTGTTTGGTACTTGTGGTGAGAATACGCATGCTCCTGTTTATTTTGTTGTTAGCTATTGTGCACTATTTTGGTGGATTTCCATTGTTTAGCATTTGCAATATGTAAGTCCTTGCTAGAGTTGGATAATAACTTAGATTTTTCTTGCCCATGGTTGTAATGCGCGATGTGTATCTAAAGACTGTTCTTGGTGTATTTTTAGTCAATGCCCCGAAAATTTGCCAAAAAAAAAGGCTTAAATTTTGAATTTATTCCAACAACAAAAAAAGCAATGTCAATTGATGACATTTGTCTCCTAAGATTACACATGCGTTGCACGGTTACTACCTATTATAAAGGAAATAAATTTTGACATCTTCCCAAGCGAAATTGAATGATGTTATTCTAACATAGTATGCACTCCATATGGATCACGGACAAGACGTCGGCGTGGACCCGAGCTGAAAGTACATGGCCAACATCGCCACGGCCACGGCCGCCCTGCATACACGCCAGGCCACCGTCCGGCAGCGGCTGCCGCCTGACGCATCCTCGTGAGTAACCTCTTCTTCCTCCTCCCTTATCTCCTCTTCTAATTCACTTGCCGGCGTCTGCTTCTCCTCGTGACCGTTGATGTGCTCCGCCTGCTTCCTGTTCCCGGCGGCGCCTTCCTTCTTCTTCTTCTTCGTCTTATTGGTCTTCTTTCCACGTTTCGGCGGCTTGACGCCACCTGGACCTGCACGTACGATATGAGCCGGTGCCGCCTCCTCTTCCTCCGCGATGATATCGGGGACAGCGGCAGCGGCTTTCGTGTGCTTCTTGTTGTTGCCAATGCCGGCAGAGCCGTGGCCGGGGTCGTCGTCGCTGAGGAGAGCCCACATGTTGGCACCAGTGACCGTGACACCTTCCGCGACAGCCGGCTTAGGTACCTGCCCGGCCACCGTCTGGCGGCGTCCACTACCTTTGGACACAACGTCAATGAACACCTTCTCCTTTTGTGCTTCTTCTTCTTCTATTCTCCGCACGGCGGCAAGCAGCTTCTTGATCTCCTCGCGGGCGTTGGTGAGCTCGTCGCCGTCGGACACAGTGGCCTTCTCAGCGGTTTGCTTGCTGTCCCCTGCGCCGTTAATCTGCACCTCGCGGTCGTGCACGTTGGCATCCTGCTTGTGCTCCCCGGGGTGGCCTTTCTTCTCCTTCTTGACCGTGTTGTTCTTTAGCTTGGCGACCTCGACTACGTGGGCCGCCGCTTCCTTGCTGCTCCCGAAGACGGCGCCTTTCTTGGTGGTCCTTGCCTTCTCGCCACGCTTCGCTGTCTTGGTGACGTTACCAGGCGGCGGTGTCTCCTCAACCTTGACGACGGCGGCGGCGGCGGCGGTTTTCTTGAGCTTGCGGTGGACGACGTCGAAGGCTAGCTCATTGGCCGCCGCGCTGTTGCCGGGGTCCTTGTCGAGAAGGAGAGCCCACATGTTGGCGCCCGCGATGGCGATGCCTTGCGCTCCCATCTTGCGATCGATCGGTATGGTTCGATGATCAACGAAGGCAATAGAGAACAGCCACCGTCGTTGCGAGATTTCTATCGATCAAGTACGTAGGTGCGACCGTAATAAGGGCGCGCGGTGCTGCTCGAGTTGATTTGGAGTGCTGTTCGTCTGGGAACCGTATACGGATTGTATTCCGAGTCCGAGGTATTCATGGCATCCCACTCCTGAAACGTAACGGAAAGCGTCCGAGAAAACATAACCACTTTCTCCGTCTCGGCCCGAACAAGTCAAACGGTAGAAACACACTGATGGGCCGGCCCGTACACACACATGCGGGCGAAATAAGTCCGAATAGCACGGAGCGGATAGTCCCACATCGGAAGCGCGGAAAGAATTTTCCCACCTTAAATATGTGTCTCACACAGAAATTGCATGCCAAAAGCATATGCCAAGGATGACACGCTCCGTGTTAAGGATTGACAATCCAATGGCATTCCCTTTTGCAAATATACACCCTCCAACTTCTGAATACACACAGCTACCCATGGCCGAGGCCTGAGGCGCCGCAGAACGTGAACGTCGTCGCTAACCTGCAGCAGAACGTCAGGGTCGTCGCCGACTCGCGAGTCGGCTTCGCGCGAGAGTCCTGCAACTAAAATTGGAAGATTGCGCGAGACGAGCTTCACATGTTCATGCAACTAGAAACATAACACGCATTACGGCGGGAATCTCTTTAAAAAGTTGTTATGCAAATAAATGGATATAAGACCTATGAAATATGAATTTGTTTATAAAAATACACAACATATCAAAATTGAAATTTCATTGACGTATTTTTATATTTGATGATTAAAAACGGGTGACGTGGATAATTGTATAGATAAAAAGTTGATGAAGTGGATAAGTTGCATGCAAAAGATACTGTCATAAATAAATATTATGATATGACATGGACAATTAGTTGGTTAAAATAGTGGGTAATGTGGATAGCTTGCTGGTTGAGATAAAAAATCATAAATGACTTATAGTGGGGTTTTACTTTATAAGAAGTACAGATTAGTTAATTTCCATCGCTGTCGTACGATCTTGTCTCCTTGTCGCTTAATTTCCATTATTTGCAATAAGGGACGTGGCATCAAAGCTTGTCACGGGCGAGCGTGTGTTGTATTTACTAAACTAGTCCTATTGACACATACAACACGCTCGCGCGGTTCCGGACCAAAAAAAAAACCTAGCGAAACAACCTCAACGCCGTCCTCCCTGGCCACTGCCGCCGACGTGCCGCCGACGTGGTGGCGGCTCTCGGCCCGCCAAAGGTGGAGGGCAGAGGATTCGACTCGTTGCGGTGCTTCGGAGCGGAGGAGCGTCGTGGGCTTGTCGAAGATGGAGGCGGAGCTCGAAGGAGCAGCCTGGCAGGACGAGCAGTGAGCGATGGTGGAGCCGGTGGAGATGACGGCGCTTTGAGGTGGCGGCAGCTTGGTCGCTGCTGACCGGTGGAGAAGACGACGACGACGCGAGAGCCCGACTGGGCCCAATTTGGGCCGGGAAGATCATTGCTGGCTCACCGTGGTTGCAGAGCAGACGATGGTGGCTTCCAGGTGCTGGTGCTTGCACTGGATACTGGTGGCCATGCGTGGACTGGGCGGGGGTGCTGCTACTGTTGCGCACGGCTGTCATTTGGTCGAGGCTGCGGTAGCTGTTGTGTCGAGGCGAGTGGGTTGGAGGCAGTGAGGGGTTGTGCTTGGTACTCTCGGCCGTGTGAGGCGGAGGCAGATGGTCGACGGTGCGTGACCAGGTGAAGGTGATGCTGGTGGGAGACTAATGACGCCGCGGCGGTGTCGGTGGCGTTGCATCCTCCCTGACGGTGGTTCAGCAAGCTCGACGTTGTTGCGGGCGTTTCGACCCCCGGTGTGAGGACAAGATGGTGGTGGCTGGAGGGAGAGGAATGGCGCCGTTGCGGTTGTTGCATCCTTCGTCGGGAGATCAATGGCCCGCAGGTGTTGCATCCTCGAGGAGACGAATGGCGTCATGCTTGGTTGTATCCTTTCGATGGGAGACGAATGGCGTTGTTGCGGGTGTTTCATCCTCCGTTCGGAGCGGGGACGTGGATGCAAAGATGGGAGCATGTCGAGCTTGCCGGGAGGTGCGGTTGGCCGTGGAGGCAGGGGCACTGGTTTGGTGTGTTGACTGATCGGATTCTTGGTTCGGGCTATGCGGGTGAGACTGCTGGCAAAATCCGTACTCGGCTGTGGCCGGATTCGCCGATGGCGGCGCCTACGGACATCGCTCCCTTGTTGGAGGCATCGATGTTGCTACTCCCACCTGCCTTCCCCGACGTGCTTCGGGGGAAACCCTTGATCTAGTCTTCTAGATGGGTCGATGGCGGCGCTATCCGGCGTCGTGTTCTCTCTTGGGGCATTGTCTTGAAGGTGGATACGGTAATAGGGACCCGTGGTTCGGGAGGATGTGTGTGTTGTAAGTCGAAAGGCATCGTCCATATTGTTTTTGGGTACAGTTTCCCTCATAAAGTGGATCAACCTTCTATCTATTTTATCTATTTAATGAGTTTAGCAGCGAGTGATCCTGCTAACATTAAAAAAAACTAACTACAACTGTGATGTGGTTCACTTGTATGTTTTTGTTTGTCTACTGCAAGCCTGAAAGAGATCGATTTGCAGGGGTACGTTCTAGCCTTCACCATGCACATAAATACCCTCCCCCACCCCAAGTAAATGAGCTTACTGGGCAAAAAATCTCGAATCGTTTGAATTTGGGCTGAATTCCATCTCCAAAGTTGGTTTTTATTTTTTTACATTTTCAAGTTTGAATTTCAAATTTTGTCCAAAAATCTTGTTTGGTAATTGGCCGGTAATTTCCTGTAACTATGGTTACCGAAAATCCCGCCCCCTCCGAGATTTATTCTGTACCGGTATCCAAATCCTTGTCAGTCCCACATTGGTCACCGTCCTTTATTTATTTCGGTTTCTCGGTTGTGTCCCTTTTTGTCGCCTATTCTTTCTTTATCCTCCTCATGTGTACTTCCTGGTTACGTCATTGCTCCTATTGCAGTAAGCACATTGAACTCACACACATACATGTGCTACACCGGCTTGATACACAACACCCTTGTTTAGATTTTTCTAAATAAAAATAAAGCTATAAAAAGGAACCGAAAGAAGTTGTTTAGCTTGCTTGCACGAACATAAAGTTGTTTAAACGTATGGAAGTTGATGACACTTTGTTTTATATGATCTAAAGTTCATGTTGAGAAAATGAAGGACAATCGCACACAAAAGAGCAATGGTGGATATTTGCAAGAGACAAATGTGATGCGAGTTCATGATACGTCTAAAACGTATCTATAATTTTTGTTGTTCCATGCTTGTTTTATGTCAAATGCCACATGTTTATTCTAAAGTTTATATCATTTTATGACATTTATTGGACTAACCTATTAACCGTGCCCAGTGCCAGCTCCTGTCTGTTCTGTTTGTTTATTGCAGAAAAGGCCAAAAAATGAGAGTGCTCGGAATTGGACGAAAATTTACCTGAATTATTTCCAGCACAAATAAGTCACGGAGCCAGAAGACCACCTGGAGGCAGGCCCCACAGCCACCACGCGGCCTAGGGGCGCGGCCAGGTACTACCCCGCGCCGTGGGCCCGCCTGCCCCACCAGAGCACCGCCTCGTGCCGCCTCTTCGCCTATAAATTCACGCGTGACCTAAAAACCCCAGAACACCGAAGACCTTTTCCAAAAACACGTCCGAGCTCCGCCGCCATCACAAACCCTAGTTTTGGGGGTCAGCAGTTCCTGTTTCGGCACCCTGCCAGGACGGGGATTGACCCCGGAGCCATCTCCATCAACCACGCCGCCTCCACTTCGCCTCCATAATGGTTTGTGAGTAGTTCCCCCATGGACTACGGGTTCTAGTAGTAGCTAGTTGGTACTCTCTCTCCCATGTTGTTCAATACAATAATCTCATGAGCTGACTTACATGATTGAGATTCATCTGATGTAATTGGTGTTGTGTTTGTTGGGATCCGATGAATTGTGAAATTATGATCAGTATGTTCATCTTGTTATCATACTTATGTTTTATTTAAGATCTTGCATGCTCTCCGGTACTTGTAGTTATCTTGATCAAGTAGTTGTTTGTATCTCCAAGAGAGGGTATTTATGCTAGATAGTGGGTTCATGCCTCTAGAAGCCTGGGCTTGATTGACATAAACGACTAAGGCTTTAGATGTGCTGTTGCTACTAGGGAGAAAACAACTTTGCTATGCTTATGGGTTCGCTTATCTGTCATATGCATTGTTCACATTACACACTTTGCTTAATGCTATAATCTGTTGCTTGCAACTTAATACTCACGGGAGACCCGGAAGCTATCCAGATGAGTGGATTATTAGTCATAGATTCAGCTAGCAAGCGGTTTATGTATTTTGTTGTAATGCCCAATTAAATACTACAGTGAACTTTATCTTATTATAATATGCATTGTCATGTCCTCACAATTTTATCAATTGCCCAACTGTAATATGCATAGAAGTGGGTTAGACTTAAATGTGTTTCGTATTTTCTTCTTGATGCTCCCTTTTGCTTTATTTTATATTCTTATGTGAGCATCATTAAAACTATCAATAAGCCTAGCTAAAAGGCATTAAAGAAAAGCGCTATTGAGAGACAACCCAAATTTATTTTCTGTTATTTTTTGTTTTCTTGAGTCAAGGAGGTTGCTTACTTCTGTAACAACTCCTTTGTATCTTTTATTTTCATTTTTTGTGCCAAAAAAAGCATCTAATGCAAGAGGGTGGTAAAGTTTTATTTGCTGTCCAGAAACAGATTTTTGTACCTCACAGTAAAAATTCGTGAAAAATCACAGAACATTATTTTAATCTGCAAATTTTGTAGCAGAAGCCTGAGATTTATATCTATCTTTCGTTAGTTTCGAGTTTGCTGATTTGAGTTAAGTAAGTGTCTCGAAAAAATTCATCTTTACTGGTTGTTATGTTTTTGACAGATTTTGTCTCTATTTTTTGCATTGTCTCTTCGCAGACTTTAAGCGAGGTTCTCCATACATGGAGGGCTGTAGCTAATGTTTCATTGAGTTCTTGCAATGTGTCTCTACAGAACCAAAGTGGATTAATGTTTTTGAGTACTAACCCCTCTAATGAAGTTTATGAGAAGTTGTGTGTGAATGAAGTTTTCAAGTGTCAAGAGAGAAGAATGATAGAAGAAGATCTAGAAGTGAGAAAATCTTAAGCTTGGGGAGGCCCCCATGGACCTCCTCTGCATATTTCAAGAAGACACAAGCATCTAAGCTTGGGGATGCCCAAGGCTAGGCATCCCCTTCTTCATCAACAATTATCAGGTTTTCTCCCATGGAACTATATTTTTATTGCTTCACATATTATGTGCTATTCTTGGAGCGTCTTGTGTGTTTTATTTTCTGTTTTATTTTTATTTTGTTCTCTGATCATATCAATGTTGGATCCTAACTATCTTGTTTGGGAGAGAGACACGCTCCGCTTTTTCATAGAATACTCATGTTTTTCACTTAAATCTGTTGAGTATTCTGTTTTTGCTCTGTTAGCTTCTAGCTCTTGGTTTTCATGTATCTCTTGTTCAGAGAGCCCAGTGCTAAAGCTAAGGGCTAGATAGGGCGGGCTCACTCACTCATAAAACTACTCTAGTAAGTAGCGCCAAAGCGCGTAATAGACTTACTTATAAGCAATTACACGCAATCAATGGATGTTCATGCATTGGCCCTCGATAATGCTTCAATCGATAGTTGACGACCATCGATGTATGATTACTAGCATCTATTCCTTCCTTTTGATCTTTTAAAGACTTTTCACGCAGGGGAGTAGGCCCCTCGTCCGGATTCGAGGTTTTCACAACCAACCAAGCCACTTCTCCAAGGCCATTCCATGAGTCCTTTCCGAATGAGAATCACTATCCACGGAGGACCACCTTCTATATCAATCATAGCAATCACCAAGTCAGAACTGTAAAATCAGCCAGATTAAGAGCGCAAATACAGGAAGGATGGAACCCTGAATACCGACTAAAGGTATTAGTTTCTTTTGTAGAAAGTACTCTCTTGCTTCACTTATATTTATTTGGAGAGTTGTTTGCTGCTTGGTTAATGTGTTGGTACAGTAAATGTCATGCATGTGGTAGTGGTATAATGAAAAAACCTGCATAGTCTTGTAGATCATTAAACTTTGATAACTTGATTCTTTGAAAATGTTTTGAGATATTAAGAAGCTAGATGTTAAACACTTGCTGATTAATTAAAGCTAAAATATGATTAGTGGTTGTGTTATTAAAGCTTGTACCGTACTACAAACCCTTAAAATTGCTGAAGGTGTAGTTGGACTTGATAGCTTCCCATGTCTGAAGGTAGTTGGAAACAACATAGTTGCGTGCTAAGGTCGAGGGATCTAGCGGGATACTTGTGCCACCGTGAACGGCCCTCCTTGGGGTAAATTTAATCATGCTCTTAATGTTGAATCTGCTAGTTGTTTGCAATAATCTTGTGAGTTCTTTTTGACTAATGTTGAGCTACGGTTTTTTACACTTCCACCATCCATATTTTGTTAGCCTTTTCGGTGCTGTGCATTGCCTTCTACTCACATTGAGAGTTGTGCATACTTCACCAGTACATCCAAACCCGTGGGAGAACTTCTTCATCTTGTTCTCCTACACATAAGCCAAACATCTTCCTCAAAACAGCCACCATAACTACCTATCACAGCATTTCCATACCTGTTCCAAGATATATTGCCATGCAACTTCCACCTTACATTACATGACTTGTTGTCATTCATCATTGTTATATTGTTTTGCATGATTCTATACAGCTGATGTGTGGTTTTACCCATGTTGCGCTAGATCATTGCACATCCTGCTACACTGGCAGAGGCATACTGTTTTATACATCATGTTTTGTTCATTATGAGTTATTTGTACCAAAAAGTGTGTTGTCATATTAGAGTGTTGCCCCTACAGTGAGGGAGAGAAAAGTGAAAAAGCCACGGAGGCCATTGAAAAGAGAAATAGAAAAAATAAAAAATAAAAAAATAAAAAAGAAAGGATGAAAAGAAATAAAGAGAGAGGGGGCAACATTACTATCCTTTATCCACACTTGTGCTCATGTTTAGCACCTGTTTTACAGTCATCATTTGTGCTAGTAGCACCTATGCTTCATATGAGAGAGTTCTCATGTTTTATTAGTATAACTATGTGGAGAATTTACGTTATAGAACTTGGGTTGTATATTCCAATGATGAGCCTCCTCAAAAGTGCTCTAGGTCTTCATGATCAACCAAGTTGGATGCACCCCACTAGTTTCATTGGAGAGCTTTCATACACTTATAGCTCTATGTGCATCCGTTGCATGGCAATCACTACTCCTTGCATAACTTCGATTATAAGACTTCATCTTGTCTAATGATCACTTACAACTTTGTGAGACTATCTTCCTTTGGCCTTCCAAACCCCCATTATTATTCTCTTTGCCATAACATCCTGGTGCCAATACCAAATGTCTACGCTCACCGGTTGAGTAAAACTTCTAACCAGTGAATTCATTACGTTTGTGATACTTTTTCTTGACTGGATCCTTTCTATGTTTGTGGAAGATTGCTGAATGCTTGAGTAGAAGGATAACTTCTATACTGAATGCTTAAAACATCTATAATGAACTTTGTACGGTTTCATGTCTTTATAGCATCATCCATGAAAAGTTTTGACTTGTTTAATTGTCTTGCTTTATCATTTGTTTGTTTAATATCAATTATATACATTTGCTTTGAATGATTTGATCTCAGTTTACATGCCTTATATTACTATTGGATCAAGATTATGTTGGTAGCATGTCACTTCAAAAATTATCTTTTTTATCGTTTACCTACTCGAGGACGAGCAGGAACTAAGCTTTGGGATGCTTGATACGTCTAAAACGTATCTATAATTTTTGATGTTCCATGCTTGTTCTATGTCAAATGCCACATGTTTATTCTAAAGTTTATATCATTTTATGATATTTATTGGACTAACCTATTAACCTAGTGCCCAGTGCCAGCTCATGTCTGTTCTGTCTGTTTATTGCAGAAAAGGCCCAAAACTAAAAGTGCTCGGAATTGGACGAAAATTTACCTGAATTATTTCCAGCACAAATAAGCCACGGAGCCATAAGACCACCTGGAGGCGGGCCCCACAGCCACCACGCGGCCTAGGGGCGCGGCCAGGTACTACCCCGCGCCGTGGGCCCGCCTGCCCCGCCAGAGCACCGCCTCGCGCCGCCTCTTCGCCTATAAATTCACGTGTGACCTAAAAACCCCAGAACACCGAAGATCTTTTCCAGAAACGTGTCCGAGCTCCGCCGCCATCACAAACCCTAGTTTCGGGGGTCAGCAGTTCCTGTTTCAGCACCCTGCCGGGACGGGGATTGACCCCCGGAGCCATCTCCATCAACCACGTCGCCTCCCTGTGAGTAGTTCCCCATGGACTACGGGTTCTAGCAGTAGCTAGTTGGTACTCTCTCTCCCATGATGTTCAATACAATAATCTCATGAGCTGCCTTACATGATTGAGATTCATCTGATGTAATTGGTGTTGTGTTTGTTGGGATCCGATGAATTGTGGAATTATGATCAGTATGTTCATCTTGTTATCATACTTATTTTTTATTTAAGATCTTGCATGCTCTCCGGTACTTGTAGTTACCTTGATCAAGTAGTTTCTTGTATCTCCAAGAGAGGGTATTTATGTTAGATAGTGGGTTCATGCCTCTAGAAGTCTGGGCTTGATTGACATAAACGACTAAGGCTATAGATGTGATGTTGCTACTAGGGAGAAAACAACTTTGCTATGCTTATGGGTTCGCTTATCTGTCATATGCATTGTTTACATTACACACTTTGCTTAATGCTATAATCTGTTGCTTGCAACTTAATACTCACGGGAGACCCGGAATCTATCCCGGTGAGTGGATTATTAGTCATAGATGCAGCTAGCAAGCGGTTTATGTATTTTGTTGTAATGCCCAATTAAATACTACAGTGAACTTTATCTTATCATAATATGCATTGTCATGTCCTCACAATTTTATCAATTGCCCAACTGTAATTTGTTCACCCAAGACATGTTCTTTGTTTGGAGAGTTATCACTAGCAAAGCTGGGAACCCCGGTCCATACACGCCATCAACTATTTTCTAGTGCCATTGCCTCTGTGTTACTGTTACTGCTGCCACGTTACTGTTACTATTGCTCTCATATTACTGCTGCTTTCACATCACTCGTGTTACTAGTGCTTTCCCAGGTGTGGTGGAATTGGCAACTCCGTTGCTAAGACTTATATGTATTCTTTGTCTCCCCTTGTGCCGAATCAATAAATTTGGGTTTTACTTCCCTCAAAGACTGTTGCGATCCCCTATAATTGTGGGTTATCAGTTCACAAAAAGTGGTGAAACGTCAGAACCCTTAACATGAATACCAGTTTGCAACAGACCAATAAGGTGGCACCTCATAAAAGGGTGTAGGTCAGAACCCTTAACATGAACAACGCATTTTCATTTTGTTAACATTATTTCAAACTAAGATACCAATAGTAAAGAATTGAAGTATCAATGTAAGTGGAAGAAATATAACTAAACCGAGTACCAATAATATTTTTGATGAATAATGTTTAAAACAATATTAATTTCAGCATTTTGCCAAACTGTTTGCTGGTGCAACTACTACCAGAAATGTAAGGATAGCCAGATGAGCAACACATTAAATTTTGTCGCTCACACGATCATAGAAATTCGACAACCAACAACACATAACGGAACTAATTAGCACCATAGGAAAACCTCACGTGGCAGACCATGAGACCAATAGCTTGATAAAGTAGTAACTAGAGTCATAATAACACAATGGCGCGTATATGGATAAGGATAACCCAATACCCGATGGGAGGGACACAAATGAATCTTTCATGGGGACTTGCTAGACCAAGGCCACAACGCAAAACAAGATGGGCCGCGCAAACGAAGGTGGCCTCCTTTGACCAAAAGAGCTGCCTCTTCAGGGCCCAAGACGGAGTGAAGGAGGGACGCTATGAATTATAACCTCTGTTCCGTATTATAACCTGTTTTTGCAAACCAATTTAGTTAGCCAAAACGACTTATAATATAGAACAAAGGGAGTACCTCACAAGTCACAACGAGCACGTCGAGGTGTCCGTCCTGGGGGAAGCCACTAAATCATTATGCTGCTAGAGTATTCTTTACATGGTAAATGTAATTTCATATAAAATATTTTTTCTAGACCAAATTTATCATATCGTAATTAATTTATATTTTCAGTGATTTTTACAAAAAGAAAGCAAAGAAGTTTTTTATATATAACAGAAAAAGAAGTAGGCTGGGCCGGCCGAGGCTGCGAGCGGCGTCGAGTCCTTTTCCTCTTTGCTGTTGGGCTGTGGGCCGCCAGGGCTATCTGCAATTGATTCTCACTTGCCTTTTTCCACAGGAGCGCTTGATTCTTAAGTAGTACTCGACTCGAACCCTCCTCCCCACACACAAACCCCAGAACCCTACGAACACGCCGCAGCCACCGCCTCCCAGTCCGAGGCTTCGATTTCCGGCTAGCCGCCCTCCCACACGCTTCTCTGGCCATGGCTGCACCCGAGGTAGCCGCCGCCGCCGCCATGGAAACCGAGGCCCCGGAGGCGAACCCTAGCCTGAAGAGGGAGCGGGAGGAGGGGGACGAATCCGCCGCCGGCGCCGCGGCCGAGGCGGCGGAGGAAGCTCCGGCCAAGAAGGCGAAGGTGGAGGGTGAGGAGAAGGAGGAAGAGGATGTTGCGGTGAAGGGGGAGGAAGTGAAGCCCGTGAAGCTGGGGCCGAAGGAGTTCGCCTCGTCCGTGGACATGTTCGACTACTTCTTCGCGCTGCTCCACTCGTGGTCACCCCATGTTGATTTCAACAAGGTGAGACCTTCAGAGTTAGGATTCGGTTGATCTGGACTCTGGCGCTGTTTTTTTTTTTTGACAGGGACTCTGGCGCTGTTGTGGTTACCGATAGATGGTTAAAGCTTTCATGGTGATGTGTCATGCGTTTGTAGTCAGTAAATTTGGTCTTATGACGTTTATGGCTATTGGCCTTGCGACGACAGTGACAAGCTGGTGGGTTGATTTAATTAGATCGGGGAATTCGTGGTGCCTGGACCTGGATTAGGCAAAGCCTTTTTTTTTGCATCGATTTGGCTCCAAGTAATCTAACTAATAGGATTAGATAAATGCACTGCGAGTTTTACACATTTGCAGGTAGTCAAGGTTGGAACTAAATCTAATGCTATGCTCGGCCTCTCAGCTTCCTAATTTGATCAATTGCCGTTGTGAATGCTATTCTTGTAAAAAAAAAAGAAGATTTGGGGTATATTCGTTTAAGTTCCAGTGCTATTTGGTATCCTGAAGTGTTAGTCTTACTAGGGCAGCAGCAACCTATTGGTTTGATTTGGTTAGTTTCAGTGTTATAGTGTGCTTGGATTAAGCATGGTCGACCATTTACTTACTTAACTTGTGTTTCTGACGAGTTCACATTTACAGTGCTAGATTAAACACTTGTAATCAAGGGATTTGGTCTTTGGCTGGATTTACTGGGCTTCCATGTGAGGTTTATCATGGTTTTGTGTTTGTTTTTGGCGTATTCGATTATTTAGGCGTTCTGCCCCTAGTTTCATTCATGGTTAGTGTTGATATCACGGTCACAAGTAGCCCCAGTTAAGGCTTTAATCCTTATTAGTTTCATATAATTTTGCCTTGATTGCATCCGTGCCCACGTTCAGTGTTCAGTGTTCTACTCCAAAATAATTTTGTCATTTGAAGTTAACATTGTTATCAGTCAGAATGAGATCTAGTTGAGACTTCGGTTCACTACTTCATTTCACTGGAAGTTCTTTTTAGGACATAAGCTGCTAGTAAAATCTGATCATGCATTGGCCATGCTCTGTTTTGGCAAAGGGTTTGGTGTTAATATTGAGCTATAAAAAAAAATGTAAACCATTGCCTCAACAGTGTTAACTTACCTTCAAGTTTTTAGGCCATATCATCCTATGTGGCTATGCAATACTGGACCGGGAAAATTTTGTCCTTTTTTTGGGGATTGCAAGACCTAAAAAAGTTATGTGGTACTTTGCTATTTGCTTTTGTAGCTTCAGCATGGTATGACATGATATATAAATGAAACTAATTATACATTTCTGTAGTTGTATTGGCGTAATCTTTATTAAATTTAAATTTAGAAACTTCCAGTTGTCTGGCCTGTTTTATCCTGCATGTATTCCTTTACCATGTTGATAAATTGGCCACATTTTTGGGTTATGTTAGCTGATGAGAGCTGTACTTTGTACTTTTGAGATGCCTCAGATGTGTCGTACCCTTTCAAGCTCTAGTTTTAAATTCATTATTGTCACCTGCACTGTGAGACATAGAGTGCTAATTTGCATCTTACCTTTTGCAGTATGAGTGTATGGTGTTGGAGGACCTGGTGAAGAAAGGCCATGCTGAGCCCAGTAAGAAGATTGGAGCAGGCATCGAAGCCTTTGAGATACGCAACCACCCAGTGTGGCAAAGCCGTTGTTTCTTCATTCGCAGGGTTGACGGGTCCGCTGATGATTTCAGCTTCCGCAAGTGCGTGGACAACATACTTCCTCTCCCCGAGGACCTGAAGGTTAGCAAGTCAAATGGCAATAAGGGTGGTGGTGGCGGCCGCGGTGGTAGAGGAGGAGGCCGAGGTGGCTACCGTGGCGGTGGCCGGGGTGGAGGTGGCTACCGTGGCCGTGGCCGGGGCAGGCGTGGCAACTAGAAGGAACTCAATAATAAACCCCACAGTTTTGCCTGTTGAATGCCAATCGTTGCAACTGAGGCACTTATCATGACCTAAGTGTGTTTGTTCGCGTGTCCTAGAGACCTATGCTCCACCTGTGTACTGTGTGCAACTGATATATGATCCTTTGATGTTTGCCATGGTGGTGTTCTTTACTTTCTGTTGTTCCATTGCTCTGTCAGTGCCAGTCTATGGCCGTCATTCAGTTATTCCAGTTTCACTTGAATCAGGGTATGCTGTTGGTGTGGTTGTGGTCATGCGATGCATTCTAATCGAGTTGGTTTTGTTCGTGCGATGTGGTTGTGGTTTTGCTAAGCATGCAAAAGACCTGCTATAGGGCCGTATATTTCTCTGTTGGTTGGTATGATGATTTGCTCCGTGTAATCAGCTGAATCGACCACTGAGCGGCCGTTTTCTCCGGGCAGAAAAAAGAAGGATATGCTTTCTTGGTCACTTGTGGCATATTGTATATCCAGAGCAGTATCAAGTGCTACTGTCTGCTTGTCTGTTGGTTGCTTGATCGTCAGCTACCACTAGGTCACGAGTCCACCGAATGGCTAACACTGTGGTTGCTGGATTCTTTGTATAACGGAGACTGAATATGCACCTGCTATTTTGAAAAATGCATTAAACCACTTTTAAACTGTCAAAAAAACTGAAACAAAATTACATGCATAGGTATCACAAAAGCATGTGCACAAAACATGAGTTTTGTGTTCAAAATTCTTTTTACTTTGCCCCTGTAAAAAAGAGAAATTTTCGGCGCTAGAAACATACATAATGAGACATATTTTTTATCTTTTTTTACATAAGCCAAATAAAAAATCGTTTCTCCATGGAACTTCCTAGACACACATAGAACCTGCAGACGTACACACACAACTTTTTTCTTCTGATTTTTAAATATTTAGAAAATGTCCTTTAAAAATGAGGCATATGCACCCGTGTTCAAATGCCTATTTTCCTTTCTACGTGGGATTTTCCTTTACATGGCCTAACAATGTCAGCCGTTGCCGGCACCAGTAGTCTCTCGAGGGAGCAATGAACCACAAATACAATTCTCGCTCCACAATTAAATCCTCATTTGTAATTATGGTTAGGGAGAGTGAGATGTTGGTAAGCGGAAAATAACGGAAAATAACAATGTATCATATATCTTATATCCTTTTGTTTACACAATATAGTGCCATTTGGTTAAGAAAATGCATCTTCTTGGTGTATCACATCATGACAATAGAAACACAATCAATAATGGTTTATGACATCTCTAAAACGACTTATTTTATCCTACTGTACGTGCACCAATATAATATATGTGGGTTTGTATGAGCAAATACAAATTCACATATAAAATACATGTGGTAAATTCTCGCAAACCCTTTTTCGTAAATGTGCGTATATGTAGCGTGGAACATCTTCGACGTCTCGACTTGTCTAGCGGCGTTATCGGTGGTCAACGATGGTTTTGTACTACGGAGGTTTGGAGATTCAAAAAATATCCATAAGGAGAATTGTGTGACTACCTATTTTTTTTCTTCTTAATACATTTATTTCATACTTCAAAAAGGTGAAGAGCAAACACACAACATTTTTTACTTAAAAATGGAGCAGTACAATTTACATTGCACTTCTTTCTGGTAAGGCTTGCAGCATTTCTGCATTAGACGGGGTCATATCGGCGTTTGAGGGACACATGTGTAAGTTCGTGTTCATGTATAATATTATTTTCTCCGTCCAAAAATACTTGATTTTTTTTTGTTGAGAAACACAGTACAGACGCAAACGCTCACAAACACGCACGTACAGACACCCCTATGAACGCACGCACGCAAACCCTACCCCTATGAGCACCTCCGAGAGACTGGTCCGGCAAATCTTGAGGTTGACGAAGTCACCACGGGCGTCTCGCTGTTGACGGGCACGTCACCTACCACTGAAAGCATAGCACCGGTTAAATCCTGGAAAATCCAGGGAAAATGCGAGCACCCATGTCAAGTCTGGGACTTGAACCTGGGTGGGCCGGTTCCACCACAAGGAACCGAACCAGCTGAGCTAGGCTCATATTTGAGTGCATACATACATTTGAATTTAGACAAATCTAAATTAAGTTTTTTCGGAGAGTACATGAGAATGATTCCCTCGTGAGTCGTGAGGGTCTAAGACTACCCATAGTGGGAGTAACTTCACTAGTAACATAGATGCCACCTAAGCAAAAAATCCTATGTGGCATGTAATTAATGAGGAGAGATGCAAATAGAGTAACTTAGCTAGTTACTTGTAACACTTGTAACATCACACTTTTCAAGAAAAAATGAGTCTATAGAGTAATAAATGAGACCATATATGACACCACCTCTTTGTTACTTTGCACTATGAGGGTAGTAACATAGTCTAGTAATATGTGTATGTTACTAGTTGAAGTTACTCTCCACTATGGCCGGTAACTACAGCTACCAATCATGTCAGTTATCTTTTCTTATATGAATTTAATATGTCAGCTATCTTAATGACCGAGGGGCCCGTATTCTGCGAAGGAAACTAAAAAAAGGAGAGCCTACCCAAACAACAACAAATTCGAAATTTTAAAGAAAAACGAACTTAAAGAAGAAATATTACACGATTACTGCACCCGTCTCTTCGGCGTCCTCGCAACCCCAAAATAATACGACCAACCCTCCCGCCGGCGCCGCCGCTCGCCGCGGGCGATGTACAAGCTCGGCGGGGGCGCCTCCTCCCCCATCGGGGGCGGGGCCCCGCCTCCTCGCGGTCGTCGCGCCGCCGGGCGCAAGGAGTCGTTCAGCCTAGAGTCTAGCGGGCCGCCCACCTTTGCGGCAATCGTAAAGCTGACCCCGGACCTCATCGACGAGATCCGGCGGGTGGAGGAAGCCGGTGGCTGCGCACGCATCAAGTTCAACTCCGAGATTAACCCCGCGGAGAACGTGAGCTCTCTCCCACCCTCCGTCGTTTAGCTCGGCTCCTTTGAGTCGCTTCCAAAGTTTAACCTAACCAATTTCGTTGTTTTACCCATTACCATTATTTTGGTTGAGAGCACCTCTTCATTTTTTCCCCTTTCTTCGGTTTCACTGTTCCTGTATTTAGGTTAGGTTGATAGGTTCATTGTGTATTTTGCACTCAGATTGCTCAAATTTACTGTCGGGTGCTTAAGTTATAGTTTAAAACGTCCAATTGCTAGTAGCACAAATGATTTGTTAGCTTAGTTCATGTTCGAATTGCCTATTTCTACTTTCTTGGGTGGCAGCCTAAGGGCATCTCTAGCCGATCCCTTAAAATTTAGTCCCCTATATGGCTCCTTATCCTTTAACTACTCATATTTACTCTGTTAAAAAAAAGCAGTTCCTAACCGAACCCCTAAAACTTAGCTCCCGAAATTTTCTAACATAAATTCTCTTTTGGGCTATGGAATCAAACTTCGCTAATCAATAGTTCATTAAACGACATCTTGGTCACATATTCTAACGGCTCTTTGCTAATAGAACTGATCCAAAGAAAAAAATAAGAAAAATTACACACTTCAATAGGAATACAACTTTCTTGATTGCTCCTACAAGTCCGATCAATACTTTCTGCATCTCCTTATTATGTTCATTGGCTACATCTACATGGTTGCTCTTCTTCGTTTACTTCTCTAGCTTGCACATCCCCTTCTCTGTCTTCTCATAGTTGGACATTGCGTTATCTCTAGTCTCATCTTTAGCAACTAGTGCGTCAACATCTAGTACATTTCTTTTGATTAATAGATCAATGTCTTCTTCTTCCCAATACCAAAACACACAACCTTTCTACATAACAATAAAGCAAACAATGAGTGTCAAATTGCACCGAATCGAAGAACAATGGCACAAAATTGCACTCACTTGGTCCATTTCACACTTTAAAAAAATCCATTTGGGATGTTTCTCCGTGCTCAAGACCCACGGCTGCACCAACCGCCCGTGGTCACACTTGATTGATGATTGGTAGAGGCTGGACGACGAGCTGCTGGGCAAGGGCTGAGCCCGCCTGAACGACCGGCTGTCAGTTCAACGTCGAGACGCAATCGCCTAGAGGAAGAAGACATACCTAGAGGTAGCGCGGAGCGGTCGGGTGGCTGTGCGACGGCAGCATCCGTAGATTCGTCGAATCCGACGACAGCGGAGGCGGGGGCCATAGATTAGTCGAATCCAGCAGTGCCGACGAGCGGCGACCGAATCGAAGTGGGGAGGAGCGCGGCGGGTGCTACGGGGAGTCGATGGTGGCGCGTGAATGCCGGCACAGGCACAGAGGGAGGAGCTGGAGTGGTCGGGGCCTAGCACGGAATAGCGGCGACCGAGGGGAGAGGGGATTTTTTTCTCTAAGAGGCCGCGGTCGAGTATATTTAAGAGTCGGCCAACCGGTGAAGTAATTCTTTTACTCCTTTTGCGGCTATAAGGGATCTGTTAGAGGAGAAAAACTTGATTTTTACCCCTCTAACCGATTATAAGGGATCGGCTAGAGACGCCCGTAGGGGTTTTCTGCTCCGGTTACATTCTTACTGGAGTCTTTGGGATATATGTGGTGAGTTTGGGCATCAGCTCTCAAGCTTTTACATGCATATTTGGTCCTGCCTAATTTTTTTTTCTTTGTCCTTTAGGTACAGTAGGAGCAACTGCAGTGTTCTTCTTATGATTCTTTTGTATAGTCTAAGCAACATAATATCTGATCAAAAGTTGCTGAAATGTCATTACTCCCCCATAATATATACATATAATTGTCTTCAAAACAATTATCTACATGTAATTTTATTATTTTGTGTACCGCAGTTAGTTTTTGAATGGGTACATTCTTTGCTGCAAGCTTAAGATGAATTTGGTTTCTTATGCTTTTTAGGACCGTTTGAAGTTTTCCCAAATAATGACCCAAACTTAATTCACATCACACTTTACATTTAACACTTACGTTCCAAGTTCAGGATGCTCATTTGCATTATTTAGCTGAACACCATTTTTTTCTAATTTTTAGCTAATATCATAGTGCCTTTCCTGTTGGATGTCGGGGACATGTGGGGGCTGACTGGCTTGGAGCGATTTCTGTAGCACTGCTGTTAAGAATGTTTAGTTACTGTACTAGTTCAGTCTAACCGAAATCTCCATGTCACGCAAAATGTGCGCAACATGAGAGTTACTCTCGTACATTTTACTTGCTCAATTGACTTATAAAGTTCTTTTCTTGCACTAAATTATCGATGTTGGTGGGAAAAAATACAATTTCACATATACATGCGAACGTGGTGAGCTATGTGATATTTATGAAGAACGTCAGAGTGGAGAGGATGGACATGGATTGCTTATGGAACGTGGGTCTTCTTGGCGCAAGGTGAATGTGCAACGCATTTTGGATGAATCGGCACTGAACCTTGTGAAAATGCGCATGGAGGAGGCTGAACGTCTCTCGGAATCTCGAAAGTTTGTCTGCTGATCACCAATTAGTCATCATCAGGATGTACATGTTTCTTAAATCGCTGTCGGTGATATTGCAGATATGTTCATTTTTTTACTTATGTGTCTCTGAATATTTGCTTGTTATAGATCGATTGTGCCGGACTCCTCGAATTCGTCTGTTAAGAGTCAGGCCAAGTCAATGGCTGCTGCAGTGATAGTGTATTGCGCAACTGATATATGATCCTTGGATGCTTGCCATGGTGCTGTTCATTCCTTTCTGTTATTCAGTTATTTCATTGCCCCGTCATTATGTTATTCCAGTTTTGCCTGAATAAAAGGCCATGCGGTCACCGAGTTTGTTTTGTGCTTTTGTTCATGCGATTTGGTTTTGGTCTCTCTAATAAGCGCGCAAAGTCGTTTTGTCACCCGGGCTACATGTAGCCCGGTTTTTTGAAATTTAAAAATCTACAAATTCAAGTTGTAAAAAATTCTGAAAAAAATCCTAAACGTAGATAATGATGATTCCTGCCTGTGTGCAAAAAAGAAATGCGAAACATTCAGTATTTTATCCTGTGTAAAAAAGGCAAATTTCTAGATCTGGGTGGTGATTCAAAATCTCTGAAAATTGTCAGAATTTTGTCATTTTCGTGTAGGGCGCAATATAAACTATTTCACGTTGAAACTTTTCAGAAACATAGATCAAGTCGTGGTCAATATCCAGTATTTTTTCCGAATTTTTTGGAAACTTAAAATGACGATAAAAAATAAATACAATACCGGGCTACATGTAGCCCGGGTGACACATCACCGCGAGGCTATATGGCCGAATATGTCTCTGCTGGTCTTTAGGACGGCGCGATGGTGATGATTCGCTCCGTGTAATCAGCAGCGGAATTGACCACTGAGCGGCCGCTTTCACCGGAGAGAAATAAAACGAAGGATGCTTTCTTGGTCACTTGTGGTGGCATATTTATATCCAGTTATGCACTAGCAGCATCAGGGGGGCTGTCTGCTTGTCTGTTGCCTGCTTGCTCGTCAGCTACCACTAGGCTACGAGCCTGGCGAATGGTCAGCACTGTAGTTGCTGGATTCTTTGTATAGCTTTCTACTCCCTCCTCTGTTATAAGATGTTTTAGTTTTTATCCATATTCACATGTATCGTATGTAGACATGTTTTAATGTGTATGTATACTTATTTGGGTTTGCACCTAGCCAACATTTGAGGTAGCTAGAACATCTTATATTGTGGAACGGAGGAAGTATTACATCCCTTTACATAGCTAACCAATGTCACCCTTTTTGCCGGTAGGCTCTTCAGGGAGCAATGAACCACGAATACAATTCTCGCTCCACGATTAAATCCTCGTTCATAATCATTAGTTAGCGAAAGCGAGATGCTGGTAGGCAGAAAAATAATAATGTGCCCGTGCATATCCTCTGCGAATCAGACGTAGCAACTGGTGACGTGCGTGCTGGAGCTAGAGTATGGATGCGCACGAACGGGGGTGTGTGTGGGGGGATAAGATCCACATCCACCTGCTGCTGGCTATTGGTCTTTTCTGCTGAAATCAGCATATGGCCGCTGTCGCGGTCTCTGCGGAGCTTTGGACGCATGACGGCGACGCTGCTCTCGCTCGCTTACAAATCGCTCTAGTAACCTAGCTCACCTACATGCTCTTAGATATGTCATACGTGGCAGGAGCTATGCTTAACGTCCGATCACCAAAAGGTATATATATTTCAAGATAGGGAAGGCGCAATGCCAAATTACCGAGCCTAGACAATCGCATATCCAAATCCGACTCGCACACCAAGAATAAATCCAACTATAATAAACAATACCAAAGTCAAAGAATAGTGAATAGCGTGGCGGTGGGCGCTATTCATGGTCCGGTTTGTTATTTTTTGTGTAGTGGCTCTCTCGAAATACTGGCTAGTGAGACAAGGTTCCCCTTAGCCGACCCGAGTTCGAATATCCTCACCCACTATGAGCTACGCGAAGGCGGTTTCTTCTCCCCTCCAGCCTAGTTTTTTAAATTTACTTACGAGTTAAATTTGGATGTGAATTTTTGAGACACATTAGATGTATTTTTGTGGGAAAATGCTAACTACCACCTGGCTGTAGCTACAACCAGGTCGCTCACACGCGACGCGCACACACGCGTGATGCAAAGCAGCGCACACACGCGCAGCCGACCGGAGAACGCCCGCGGCGCGGCGACCTCCCCACGCGCCGCCGGCCGGAGAAGACGCCCGCGTGCTCTCCATTGAGGCCTGCACGGCGACCTCCACGGGCTTGCCATTGAAGCCCGCAGGGCGACGTCCGCACGCGCCACCAGGCCGGAGAAGACGAGATCCGCCATGGAAGCCATGGACGGAACCTCCCGAAGCCGATGCCCTTCCCCAACGGCAGCCTTCGTCCTCCCCATGTGCCTCCACGGCACGGGCTCACCGGACGAAATCTCGGATGGCTCCATGGACGACGAGCTTGTCACACGACGCCAGATCGATCCGAATAGGAGTTGGGTCAGAGATTCACTCGATCTGACTTCAATTGACCTCCGGCGTGGCCGATTTCATTCCGACGAGCTCGAATTTGTCATGGCGGAGTCGACAGTGGAGGTCAGTTTTGTTGGAATTTTGTTGATGTTGCGTGCGATTTGCGATTTTGCTACATGTGAGACTTCTTTTTGTTGTGTAAGCATGGGCAATTTGCCTCACTGATTTCAGTCGCATGCCACTCTGATTTCTGCAAAAGTGACGTTGTACTCAGGTTTTGCTACATCGAAATTGGTATTTGTTGGATATGTTGTTGATTTTTGCTACATGAATGTGTTTAAAGTGCTACATCATTTTTGGCTACATATTACAATTTTTATACACCGATATTTTTTGCTACACACCCGTGCTACATGCGGAAAAAAAAAATGTTGCATCGATTTTTTTTGCTACATTCATCAGACACAACATTTTTTTAAACATTTGTTTTGCTACATGAGATGTTAGATACACATACAAAAAGTGTTACACGCGAAATGTTTTTGCTACATATATTAGACGCGCGAGATCATTTCACTTAACTAGATCGGACGGCTACGGAGGCGGCTGTAGCAAGGCCTCGCTACACCCGACTGATGCGTAGCGTTTGCCATGGTAGGAACAAAAACCCAATTTTAGTATCTGAAACGGTACATTGGTACACCTAATGCCCTCTATTGCATACAATATGTATCATCAAACCGAAGAAGGATTGTGCTCCTGTGCCTCCGTAGAGAGTAAAGGTACATATTCCTAACCTACCCCTAACCTCCACCTCCACCTCCGCCTCCGCGCGGCGGCGCCGCGCCGGGGCACCCTCCCCTCCCACGCCCCCTATCCCTCCTCTCCATCTACCCCTCCCGCCGCCGTCGGGGGCATCGCCCGGCAATGATCGGGTGGCGTGGCGGTGGCGGCGGATCTCCTAGACCCGAGATCGGCCCGACGCGGCGGCGTCCACTAGGGTTGGTCGACGGCAAGACGGCGGCGAAGCGTCGGCGAGGAGGATCTGGTAGCTGGCGGCGTGGTCGGTGATACGTTTCAAACGTATCTATAATTTCTGATGTTCCATGTTGATATTATACCAATTGTTACATGTTTTATATACACTTCATAGCATTTTTATGCATTTTTTAGGACTGACCTATTAACAAGATGCCACAGTGCCAGTTCCTGTTTTCTGTTGTTTTTGTATTCCAGAAAAGCTAGTCTGGAAATATTCTCGGAATTGGACGAAACTTGGACAGAACCTCCTATTTTTCCAACACGAAGACGGAGTCCAGAGTAGAGACGGAGGAGGGCCACGTGGCACCCACACCATGGGCCGCGCGGGCCCCCCCTACCGCGTCGTGGGGTGGTGTGGGGCCCTCGTGGCTCCGCAGCCGCCGCCCTTTCGCCTATTTATTCTTCCCTACGCGAAAACCCTAAACACCCGAGCCATTATCCACGAAAATTTCCGAGATGCCGCCTCCGTCAACCCTATCTCGGGAGGGTTCAGAAGCTCTTCCCTGCACCCTGCCGGAGAGGGGAATCATCACCGGAGGGCTCTACATCACCATGCCTGCCTACGGAGTGATGCGTGAGTAGTTCATCCTTGGACTACGGGTCCATGACAGTAGCTAGATGGTTGTCTCTCCACTTTATGCTATCATGTTTAGATCTTGTGAGCTGCCTATCATGATCAAGATCATCTTATTGTAATGCTACATGTTGTGTTTGCTGGGATCCGATGAATATTGAATACTATGTCAAGTTGATTATCAATCTATCTTATATGTTATTTATGATCTTGCATGCTTTCCGTTACTCGTAGATGCTTTGGCCAAGTAGATGCTTGTAACTCCAAGAGTGAGTATTTATGCTAGATAGTGGGTTCATGCCTCCGGTAATCTGGGAGAGTGACAATAACTTCTAAGAATGTGGATGTGTTGTTGCCACTAGGGATAAAATAACCGATGCTTAGATTAAGGGTACGCCGTTAGTTCTAATGCATTTGTTTACATTACGCACATTACTTAATACAATTATCCGTTGCTTGCAACTTAATACCAACGGGGAACTCGGTATGACAACCTGGCGGTGGATTATTAGTCATAGACGCTGTTGGATAACGATCTATGTATTTTGTCGTAATGCCCACATGAATATCATAGTAATCATCATGTCATATATATGCATTGTCATGCGCTCAATATTTTGTCAATTGCCCAGCTGTAATTTGTTCACCCAGCATGTTAGTTATCTTTTATGGAGAGACACCACTAGTGAACTGTGGACCCCGGTCCATTCTTTTATACTGATAATACAACCAACTGCAAACACTGTTCCTTTTCATTCTCTGCAATTTACAACTGTTTTCCATACCATACGTTTAATCCTTTGTTTTCAGCAAGCCGGTGAGATTGACAACCTCACTGTTTCGTTGGGCAAAGTAGTTTGATTGTGTTGTGTGCAGATTCCACGTTGGTGATCGAGAAACGGCGCCACCAACAACCTTCAGAAGTGATTTCTTGCTCCTACTGGTTCGATTAAACCTTGGTTTCATACTGAGGGAAACTGCTGCTACACTGCTTCATACCTTCCTCTTGGGGTCTCCCAGCGAACGTGTGATCCACGCAATCAAGCTCTTTTTCTGGCGCCGTTGCCGGGGAGCAAGAGGATTTCTGCAAGGGGAGTTTCACGCTTCCAATCTCTTTACTTTGTTATTGTCTTGCTTAGTTTATTTTTATTTAGTCTTGTTTGCTTTATTTATCAAAAACACACAAAAAATTAGTTACTTTTATTTTTCAGTCTTGTTATCATGTCTAGCCCTGTTCCTGTCATCATGTCACCTGAGGAAGAGATTTTCACTTTTTTTTTTGAACGTGGTACCGTAGGAGCTCTCCTACGGTGTAGATTTACTAATAATAAGAGCCAGGAAAAACCAGAGGTTTTTCTTACAAGTGATCAACCACGAATAAAAAATTAGGGGGGGGGGTGAAGGGGAAGGAGTCCGAGAGATCCATATTACAAAAAGGAAGAAAAAACCCGAGCACAAAGGGGCCGAGACCTAACAGAAGACGAGGAGATCCATAGGGCCATCCAGATGAAAGTGTTCAACACCCAATCTATAAGAGACTGGACAACCGAAGCTTTGACTCGATGCTGGTGCAGTAAAATATCCGCCTGAGCAAGCACCTTCCAGCGTGCCAAGGATGGGCCAGGTTTTTGAAAATTAGGTCATTGCGGCACCTCCAGATGTTCTACATAGCTGAGATCACAATCTCCATGAAGCAGGGACCGGTGAAATGCCTCTTTGCACTAATGAATCGGCTAGAAATAGGCAGGCTGCAATCCCGTGTGATGTCTATCGAGTCCCAGCATGACGTGGCGAAATGACAGGAGAAAAACAGGTGATCCCGATCTTCCAAGATGGTGGAGTTACATAGGACACAGTCTGTGCCACCCTCAACATTCCAGTGTTTTCTGATCGTAATTTCCTTGGTGTTCAAGCGATCCTTCTGAAGGAGCCAAGCAAAGACCCGAAGTTTAGGCAGTAGCTTTGATTTCCAAATTGCTTGCAGGGAAGGATCCACAGCCAGATGAGAGAAGAGGAAACTATAATATTTGGCAGATGTATATGTCGATGTTCCCCAAAATCTGATATCAGGTCCAGCCGAGCTCCAATCGTAAGAGGAGACAATTGCATGGACCTGCCCCAATTCAGTGAAAGCTTCAGAAGAGAGGGGGAGCGCGAAGTGAGCCTGCAGGTCATCCATGTTACTCATGCTGCGAACCGAGGAATCCTCCGTGATGGCAAAGGAGAAAAGTCTCGGAAATTGGTCACATAAAAGTGTTCTGTTATGCCAAAAATCTTTCCAGAATAGAGTGGACTGTCCATCAACAATAGTAGAATGTGTTATACCTCTGTAAACATCGACAAGCTTAAAGATGTCTTTCCACCAAAAGGAACCTCTAGCGGTCTAAGCATGGGGAGGCAGAGAGGGGTCATAGAGAGACCAAACAAGCTTAACCCAGGGGGTGTCATGGCGGCAGAAAAATTTGTGAAGTTGCTTCAATAAAAGAGCAATATTCTGAATTTCAAGGTTTAGTACACCGAGCCCTCCATGTTTTTTGGGCCTGCAAACAAGCGACCATGCAGCAAGAGAATGAACCGACGATGAGTCCTCTTCTTTAGCCCACAGACCATGGCGACGAGATCTATCAAATAACTTTAAAATCGCCTTAGGCATCTTGAGAGAACAAAGATAGTGTATCGGCAGGGAGGAAAGCACTGAGTTGATGAAGGTCAATCTACTCCCATAATCAAGGAGACGTGTGCTAGCATTCAAGCGACGTTCAACTTGGTCTACAATGGGAGACAAGTCCTGGACCGTAGGTCTAGAAGAACCAAGAGGGAGCCCGAGATATATGAAGGGCAGAGTTCCAGTTGAGCAGCCAAAGACATTCGCGAGGGCAGCAAGACGATCACCATCAATATTAATCGGCATTAGGCATGACTTGGCATAATTGACCCGTAAACCAGTAGCTAGGGAGAAAGATTGAAGAAGATGCTTGAGGGCTAGAAGTTGTTGAGGACATGCCTGGAGAATCAACAGAGTGTCGTCGGCATATTGGGCAATGGGGAAATCAGATCCAGGTATAGGTAAAGGCGGGTGAAGAGTTCCATCATTCATCATCTTGTTAACCATAGATTGTAGTAGGTCAGCACCAGCCACAAAAAGAATTGGGGAGAAGGGATCCCCCTGCCGAACCCCACGTTTGCATGCAAATTTCTTACCAGGGACCCCATTGAGTAAAACAGATGATGTACCAGTGGAGAAGATGGCTTGTACCCAATGTATCCAGCGCTCATCGAAACCCCAACATCTGAGAATCTTGATAATTGCGGCGTGCTCAATTGTGTCAAACGCTTTAGCAAAATCCAGTTTTAAAATGACAATGTCTGTGTGAGATTGTTTGCATTGGTGAATGTACTCGTACGCCCACCCAACACAATCTTGGATATTACGATTTTTCAGAAACCCATATTGATTAACATGAACCAGATCAAGAATTTTCTTCTGAAGCCGATTAGCAAGGAGTTTGGTTAAAACCTTTAAACATGAGTTCAGAAGTGAGATCGGCCGGTAGTCATTAGGGCTAGAGGGCGATTGAACCTTGGGGATTAGCGTGATGAACGCATCATTAATACTCTGTAAGTTGATTGTACGATCCCAGAATTCCTCACACAGGCGATAAAAATCCGAGCGGATAATGGGCCAGCATACTTTGAGGAAGAGGCCAGTGAAACCGTCAGGACCAGGAGCTTTGTCTCCCGGGCAATCAGCAATGACAGCATCAATTTCGGAGTGTGAGAAAGGGACTGATAGCTCCTCAAGGCCATCGAAGCGCTGCACATACATGGAGAAATCAAAGCTGTGATCAATTGGAGTAGACACACCAAGGCGCTCCTTGAAAGCATTCAGAAGAATGCCAGCTTTCTCATCGTGTTCAGTTCACTTTCAAGCAAGGGAGTGAGGAGAGTTTTAAAGATGCTTGGTCTAGAATTTTTGAGTCTTATGCTAAAACTGAACCTAAAATGACTTTAAGCCTGCTTCTTAGTAGCTTTTATTTTGGTCTTGTTCTTTGCTACAGATATGCTTTAGATGCTGTGGTAGGAGGAGATTTCCTTCGTTATGATGGGGATCAAGCTTTTAATGCTATAAAAAATGATTACAATTTCTAGCCCTCCAATCAGTAAAATTGATTTGGCTTTGACAAGCATAAGTGATAGACTTAACACTCTTGAAACAAACATATCTGGTCTAAAAGAAGGGTATAATCAAATTTGTGAACACTATGATAATGTGCCAGTAAATTTTGAACCATCGGGATGGGTTCCCTCAGTAAAAGTTGTTATCAATGGTGAAACTTTTCATGCTCGCTGTGATATTATGTCTGAATTCTGTTTAATGCCCAAGGATATTTTTGATTCCTTAAATCTTTGGGAGCTTTCCAAATGCGAAGATTGTATAATTTTGGGTGATAATACTATTAAATTACCAAGAGGAGTAGCCGAAGGAGTATTTACAAAACTCCTGGGGATAACAATATCTATTGATTATCTTGTCATTGAATGTGCAGGAGTAGGACAAATTACGCTTGGAAGATCTCTGTTGAAACGCTTTGGAGCAATAATAGATGTGGGCCAAGGCACTATGAATTTCGCCTCTTCACCTATGTGTAACCAAGTATTTCCTAAAGATAAGGGTAAGGTAAGAGAGCTAAGCGTAAGATTGTTGATGCTTCATCACTTGGAAACACTTGATTCTTACTTTCTGCGCCTAGCTGAAAGGCGTTAAAGAAAAGCGCTTATGGGAGACAACCCATTATTTTATTTCTGCAATTTTTTTTTTTTGAGTCAAGGAGTTGTTTACTTCTGTAACAATTCCTTTGTATCTTTATTTTATCGCATTGTTGTGCCAAGTATTGCCTCTAATAGGAAGATGATGCTAGATTTGGATTTCTGCGCAGGAACAGATTTCTGCTGTTCACCGTTTTAATTCTGTAAAATCACAGAAAAATTATTTAAATCTGCAAATTTTTGTGCGTGATCCTCAGATATGTACGCATCTTTCGTTAGTTTAAAGTTTTTCGATCTGAGCAACGTAAGTGCCTCGAAAAAATTCGTCTTTGCGGACTGTTCTGTTTAGACAGATTCTGTCTTTTATTTTTCGCATTCTCTCTTTTACTAGTGTTGAGTGGAATTCTTTTTTAGGGTGAAGAGCTTCACATAACATCAGTGGCAGTAGCTAATGTTAAAAGTAACGGTCATGTTTGTGTCCTTATAGAACATGTGAGTTTTTGATTGTGCACTAACCCTCTAATGAGAATTACTTTGAGTTTGGTGTGGCGGAAGTTTTCAAGGGTCAAGAGAGAAGGATGATATAATGTGATCAAGAAGAGTGAAGAGCTTAAGCTTGGGGATGCTCCCATGGATCACCCCAGCATATTTCAAGAAGACTCAAGCGTCTAAGCTTGGGGGGCATCCCCTTCTTCATCAGCAACTTATCAGGTCATCTCTAGTGAAACTATATTTTAATTCTTTCACATCATATGTGCTTTACTTGGAGCGTCTGTGTGCTTTTATTTTCAGTATTTTATTTTTCTTATGGTCAACTTGATTGGACCCCAGCATTCTTGATTGGGAGAGAGACACGCTCCGCTTTTTCATATGAATACTCCTATTCTTCACTTATACTTGTTGAGTATTCTTATCTAGCTATTGCTATGCTTTTAGCTCCTGTTTTGCATGCATCTCTTATTCAGAGCTGTTAGTTCTTTTAAAGAAAGTACTCTCTTGCTTCACTTATAATTGTTTGGAGAGTTTATGTTGAAATAAATTGATTGGTGTTTGGTTGGAACAGAAAATGTTGCATGTGGTAGATGGTATAATGGAAAAAGCTTACATATTCTTGTAGATCATTGTATTGGATAATTTGATACTTGTCAATTGTTTTGAGTTATCAAGTAGTTCATGTTTAAGCTTTTGTATCATGTAGTTAAAACCTATTAATGAAGAACTACCGTAAAGCTCGTTGAAATTTGGTTTGCATGATTGGTATCTCTAAGGTCTAGATATTTTCTAGTAAAAGGGTTTGGTTAACAAGGAAGACAGTGTAGAGTCTTATAATGCTTGCAATATGTTTTCATATAAGTCTTGCTGTGTCGGTTGATATCCTGTGTTTGCTTCAAATAACCTTGCTAGCCTAAACTCTGTACTGAGAGGGAATGCTTCTCGTGCATCCAAAACCTTGAGCCAAAATCCATGCCATCTGTGTCCACCATAACTACCTATATGTGGTATTTCCTTGCCATTCCAAGTAAATTTTTCATGTGCTACCTTTAAACTATTCAAACTTTATTACTCCTATTTTGTGTCAATGTTTACCAAGCTCATGAGGACGGGGTGGATGTCTTTATGTCAACTGTCAAACAGACTTTACCACCGGACTAGCGGCATATACATCCGCTTATCCATTAATTTTGCAAAAAGAGCTGGCAAATGGGGTGCCCAGTCCCAATTAATTACAACTTTAACCGCTTAATTCTCTTCACATTTTTGCCCTGATTTATCAGTCAAGCAATGACAAACAGTGAAATATCTGCATGTGTAAACAAAAGAGAAAGAGGGATGATCTGCCTTGCTGGTAGAAATAACGTCCTTCATGGGAGCCGCTCTTAAAAGTCTGGTTGGCAGGGGTCATATTGTACTTTCCATTTTCTGATTCGTTGACAATTAACAAACACCTCTCAAAACTTATTTTTACTCTCTATATGATTTCAAAAACTTAAAAAGCTCTAGCACATGATTTAATCCCTGCTTCCCTCTGCGAAGGGCCTTTCTTTTACTTTTATGTTGAGTCAGTTTTCCTACTTCTTTCTATCTTAGAAGCAAACACTAGTGTCAACTTTGGTGCAACAATTTTTATATGCTGTATATTGCACTTATTATATGCTTTGTGTTGACAAATATCCATGAGATATATATGTTGAAAGTTGAAAGCAATTGCTGAAACTTAAATCTTCCTTTGTGTTGGTTAAATACCTTTTACTTAGAATCTATTGCTTTATGAGTTAACTCTTATGCAAAACTCTTTGATGCTTGTCTCGAAAGTACTATTCATGAAAAGTTTTTGCTTATATGATTCAGTTGTTTGCTCATTATCTACTTGCTAGCAAACTATAGACCATTGACCTGGATCACTTCATTCATAACATGTGCTTTACAATATTATTTGATCAAGATTATGATTGTAGCATGTCACCTCAGAAATTATTTTGTTTTTATCGTTTTACCTACTCGAGGACGAGTAGAACTAAGCTTGGGGATGCTTGATACGTCTCAAACGTATCTATAATTTCTGATGTTCCATGTTGATATTATACCAATTGTTACATGTTTTATATACACTTCATAGCATTTTTATGCATTTTCTGGGACTAACCTATTAACAAGATGCCACAGTGCCAGTTCCTGTTTTCTGCTGTTTTTGTATTCCAGAAAAGCTAGTCTGGAAATATTCTCGGAATTGGACGAAACTTGGACAGAACCTCCTATTTTTCCAACACGAAGACGGAGTCCAGAGGAGAGACGGAGGGGGCCACGTGGCACCCACACCATGGGGCCGCGCGGCCCCCCTGCCGCGCCGTGGGGTGGTGTGGGGCCCTCGTGGCTGCAGCCGCCGCCCTTTCGCCTATTTATTCTTCCCGACGCGAAAACCCTAAAACCCGAGCCATTATCCACGAAAAGTTCCAGAGACGCCGCCGCCGTCAACCCTAGCTCGGGAGGGTTCAGAAGCTCTTCCCGGCACCCTGCCGGAGAGGGGAATCATCACCGGAGGGCTCTACATCACCATGCCTGCCTCCGGAGTGATGCGTGAGTAGTTCATCCTTGGACTACGGGTCCATGGCAGTAGCTAGATGGTTGTCTCTCCACTTTATGCTATCATGTTTAGATCTTGTGAGCTGCCTATCATGATCAAGATCATCTTATTGTAATGCTACATGTTGTGTTTGCTGGGATCCGATGAATATTGAATACTATGTCAAGTTGATTATCAATCTATCTTATATGTTATTTATGATCTTGCATGCTTTCCGTTACTAGTAGATGCTTTGGCCAAGTAGATGCTTGTAACTCCAAGAGTGAGTATTTATGCTAGATAGTGGGTTCATGCCTCCGGTAATCTGGGAGAGTGACAATAACTTCTAAGATTGTGGATGTGCTGTTGCCACTAGGGATAAAATAACCGATGCTTAGCTTAAGGGTACGCCGTTAGGTCTAATGCATTTGTTTACATTACGCACATTACTTAATGCAATTATCCGTTGCTTGCAACTTAATACCAACGGGGAACTCGGTATGACAACCTGGCGGTGGATTATTAGTCATAGACGCTGTTGGATAACGGTCTATGTATTTTGTCGTAATGCCCACATGAATATCATAGTAATCATCATGTCATATATATGCATTGTCATGCGCTCAATATTTTGTCAATTGCCCAGCTGTAATTTGTTCACCCAGCATGTTAGTTATCTTTTATGGAGAGACACCACTAGTGAACTGTGGACCCCGGTCCATTCTTTTACACTGATAATACAACCAACTGCAAACATTGTTCCTTTTCATTCTCTGCAATTTACTACTGTTTTCCACACCATACGTTTAATCCTTTGTTTTCAGCAAGCCGGTGAGATTGACAACCTCACTGTTTCGTTGGGGCAAAGTAGTTTGATTGTGTTGTGTGCAGATTCCACGTTGGTGATCGAGCGCGCCACCAACAACCTTCAGAAGTGATTTCTTGCTCCTACTGGTTCGATTAAACCTTGGTTTCATACTGAGGGAAACTGCTGCTACACTGCTTCATACCTTCCTCTTGGGGTCTCCCAGCGAACGTGTGATCCACGCAATCAGTCGGCTTGGCCTCGGCCGTGCCGTCCGACGTTGGTTCTCGGAGTCCTCCTAGGCTTCGTACGATCTGGAGGAAGCCGTGGCTCTGGCCTCGGCTTGGCGATGGTGATTTCCTTCTCCACCGGAGGGGTCGGCCCGCTGGTCTCGTCGGCGAGATGGGGAGGCGCAGATCAGGTGAAAACCGAGCTCTGACCTCGGTCATGCCGGCGATGGCGGCGTTTCCTCGCCGTTACCTTGTTGAAGGCAGCGCCATTGCAGTCTGCGTCTACCCACTCGTGCTGCTTTGGGGAAACCCTAGATTCGGATATCCGGATCGGACGGTGAAGGCGCTTCGGCATCTTTTTACCTCTCGGGGCATCTTTTTCAAGCAGCTACTGGACGGAGGTGGCAAAAAGTGGAGCGGTCTACATCTATTGCATTGACGACGGCGAGTCTCGGCGGCGTGGCACAGCGGGGTCTCGACGACGAGCGTATGATGATGGATTCACGCAGGTTGGTGGAGCTGTCTGGCATCGTGGCGATACCGATGGCAGGCCTTGCAAGGTCATCACGGTGATCGCTCCTGAAGAAGAGATGGCGGAAGATGGTGGCAGCGGCTTCTGTTGTGCGCATGCGGCGTGCGCTGAGGATCGGCTAGACCGGTTTGTGCTTCCGGCGTGCTATCGGGCGGCCTGGTTGAAGCCTCCGGGTTTTAGATGATGTGCGTAGGTGCGTGAGGTTAGGGCATCGGCTCTGATTGTTCCATCCCCTTCATCAAGCGTATAGGTGTAGCGAGTTTGAAACTGCATGGTGTCCCCATGTATGGTTTTGGTAATTAATGACAATCCTCATGGACTAATGTTCGTGTTAAGTTATTCTTGTAGGTTTGTCCATTGGCATCGCTTGAACTCCATGTGTTGGATTCAAGGTTGTATGCCATCAACATCATTGATTATAATGGACATATTTGATATGATCAAGAAGATGAAAAGATACAAGGTTGATCAAGACTAAGTGCAAAGAATAGATTCAAGTTGATCAACACACAAAGCTAAATGATATACCATGTGGGATCATGTGATCCAATGGTATGGTAAGCAATTGTCCATATAGATTTGTGAACTAACCCATTATGTGTATGTGGCATTCCTTTGTTGGGTTAGGTATCTCTCCATGTGCTTGCATCAAAAGGAAAATTTCTTATAGCTCATGGAGGATGACGTCAAGTGGTGATCGTCATCAAGATTGAGATGTGCAAGTTCAAGATGGGGCATCTAGAAGATATCATATGCTTGAAGCTTGCAACCCATTTGGAGATAATGGTCAAGTGAAGATGTTCCTAAGAGAGGCACTCCCATCTTGGTGTATGGGGGAGCGATATGTGAGTCTTCACCAAGCAAAACGCAATCAATAAAGGTGGTCCACTTGAAGAGATCAAGATCGTCATCATCTAGCTCAAATGGAATGCGCAAGGCAAAGGCAAAGGTATGATCTTGATAGGGTTTCTATTTTACCGGTCTCATGGTGTTAGTTGGAGACCGGATTATAGGATAGTTGCCGTACTATCAAGAGGGGCTCACAAGTGAGTAACTTGATCGCATCTTTGTGGAGAGCTCAAACCTTTGCATACTTGGCATATCATCTTTCTTGGCTCTTACTTGGTTTTTCTCCTTGTTGGGTTTTGGTGCTTGTTGTGATCTTCATGACAAGCCCTTGTTCTCCGAAAACAGATTTCGTATGGAAAACTTGTTGCGTTTTCGGGTTGGAAATATTATCGGTTTATCCTTGAGGAAAGTTCCACACCTCCATGTGTGTCAACTTAACTCTATTTTTGTAGGAAAGCTCTTGTTGCTATCTTTCCAACAAAATTGGTTTCACCTCATTTGGATTTTCCTTGCCTTAGTTATGCATGTTCTGTTGTTTCTGACAGTTTGCAAAACCGGAATATTGGGCCGGACTATTTGTGTTAGGGCCGGATATTCTGGGGTGCTGGTTTTTCTGATAAGGAACTTGTGTGCGAGCCTCTGGAGAAACCGGAATATTGGGCCGGACCTTTTGGGTCTGGGCTGGATATTCCGGTCCCTTGGAATTTCGGCTAAGGACCAGTTGCCTGCCAGTTTTGCGAGCTTCTGGTAAAACCAGACCTTTGGACCGGACGTTTTGTTTCCGGGCCGGATATTCCGGCCCCAGTTTCCTGCAACGGCTCTATTTTTGGGGGACCTATAAAAGGCCCCTTCTTCCCCAAAGAGACCAAGCTTTCAGCAGCACGTTTTTCTCTCTCCCCCACCATTGTTGTCCTTGGAAAGCTTGCCTCTCTCTCAATTCCTCCCATGATTCTTGCATATCTTTAAGAGAAAAGAGAGAGAGGAGATCTAGATCTACCTTTCCACCAATCCATCTCTCCTCTAAGTGAGGGGAACCCTTTCGATCTAGTTCTTGAAGTTCCATTTGTTGAGTTCTCCTTTGGTTGAGAAAAATGCCTCTTCTTGGTCTGCCACATCATGACAATAGAAACACCATCAGTTACGGTTTATCTTTTATTGCTATCTCTAACACTTAATACTTGCATGGCTACAACATTTGTGGTGAAATCTGTCTTCACAAAAAATGTAACTAAGAGATACCATCAACTAATTTGGAGGAAAAAAGTATCTCAAGCTAAAAGAGATGAGATTACTTCTTAACTAATAACAAATATGTCGTTTTTATATTCTTTCTTTTTTATGTTAGCAAATGATATGTGACATATATAAAAGGACCGATTTCATCTCATTGTAGATGCGCTAATACATATATGCGTATTTGTTATGAGCAAATAAATGGCGCACGACCTTGTATGCCGGCATGGTGAACGCGGAACATATTCGATGCCTCGACCCGTATAGAGGGATCATGAGTGGTCAATTTTTTTTGTGTGCTACAAATAAAAAATATATGACTTGCATAGTGTTTCTATAAGGAGAAATTGTGTGACTACGTGTTTATCCAAAGAAAATACATTTCTTTCATACTTAAGAAAAGGCGAAGAGCTGATTTCAAAAAAAAAAAAAGAAGGCGAAGAGCACATACAACCTTTAAAAATAGTACAATTTACACTGCACTTTTATTTATTTAAGATTAAGACTTGAACCATTCTCTTTTACACGGGGCCATCTTGGCGTTTGATGTACACGGGTGTAAATTCGCGTTCATGTAGCACATGCCAATGATTTCCTCGTGAGGGTGTAAATTTGATCGTCAGCTGTGCGGTTAGCTTGGTAAGCATAATCATCAATCATGTCATCAGCTAGAGATAATGACAAAAAACCACCACAATTGAACACGAGTTGACGCGGAACCACCACCTTTGGGTTTTCCGACACATAAATACCTCTATTCGGGACATGGTGTGACGCGGAGCACTGATCACCACTGCTTAGCCGTTTGACAGCATAACTGGCAGGTGGGACCCATTGTCAGTGCACACGTGGCAAAGATGCTCACGGAGAGGGTTGACTCGCCGTTAACGCGCGTTACGGCACGGCTCAGTTATGAGCGTTGCGCCGTCGCGTGGAGCTCGTACTCCACTCATTCCCCTTCCTTCCTCTGCCCTGCCCAATAGATCCGCGCCGTCGCCGCCCCGCCGCCGGAGAAGACCACCGCGCGCCGCCGTTCCGCCATGGTTTCCTGGGGCGATGGAGAGGAATCCTCCACGGATGTGAGCTCGGACAGCGTAAGTTCTCTCCACACTGATTGGGGATTTCTAGGGTTCATCTCGATTTCTAGGGTTCTTGACGTATTGGCGATTTAGGTAGATGAAATCCACTCTAATTTAAGATTCCATTTGCCCTTGTTAGAGCATCAACACGATTAATGATTCCCAGTACTGCGGACTAGCCGACGATGAGGAAGAGCCTATGCTCTGTCGATGTGGGTATGTGGCGGCCAAATTCGTGGGATTTGAGGGGTACAACACCGGCAGGAGGTTCCTAGCCTGTGAAGGCCAGGTGTGTGATCACTGTTTGTTCTCTAATTTGTGTAAATGTAGCTCCTTTTACTTACTGGTCCTGTTAAATGATCTTTGACTGCTGTTTTAGGATGGAGAGAAGTGTGACTTTGTGCATTGGGTTGATCCAGTCCCTCATGATTCCATGATCAAAGCACTGAGCAAGCTATGGGAAATGTATGGAGAAGTTAAGAAAGGCACAGTCACTGATGCCCTGGATTACATGGATAAGAGGTTTGGGTATCAAGACCAAATACAGAAACTCCACACTGATCTGAGGAATTCTCAAGATGAATTAGCTAAGGTAGTGCAAGAAAAACAAGTGACTTTAGCCCACAAGGCTATAGCTGAACAAGCACTGATGGAAGCTAGGGCTCAATTAGAAGAGAAGAGGATCACTGAAGAAACAACCTGTAAGATGCAGAAATGCTTGTTGAAGAAGGCAGAGAAGGACAGGGACAAGTGCAACGAAGAGAAGAGGAAGTTAGAGCATTACATTTCTGATTTGCTCAATAAGAAAGAAGACATGAGGAGCAAGTTCAAGAAGATAAAGGATCTATGTGATGTTTAATTTTAGGTTGGTCATGTAATGTTGAGACCTCTGTCTTGTTCAATCAAGATGTGTTGTTGAATTAAGTGTAGTTGTTGGAATTTGAATTATATGTTGCATTATGAACACTTTGTGTTTGTGAGTTGTAATAAGTACAATTATTATCAGAATTATTGTGTGTTGTTGAATGATTATTATTGTTGTTTTAATGAATACTGTTTTTTTGGTCCATTTAAGTGGATGGTTATGGTCTCGACAAGTTGGCGACAATTTGTCGAGACCTTTTTGTTCCATTTAAGAGGAGGGGTATGGTCTCGACAAGTTGGCGACAATTTGTCGAGACCTTTTTGTTCCATTTAAGAGGAGGGGTATGGTCTCGACAAGTTTTCGACAATTTGTCGAGATCTTTTTGGTCCATTTTAGAGGAGGGTTATGGTCTCGACAACTTGTCGACAATTTGTCGAGACCTTTTTGGTCCATTTTAGAGGAGGGTTATGGTCTCGACAACTTGTCGACAATTTGTCGAGACCTTATTGGTCCATTTAAGAGGAGGGACAACTTGTCGGCAATTTGTCGAGACCTTTTTGGTCCATTTAAGAGGAGGGTTATGGTCTCGACAACTTGTCAGAGACCTTTTGCATCCTTTTAAGACAATGCCTTAGGTTTCGACAATTTTTCGAGACCTTGTGCATCCTTTTAAGACAATGCTTAAGGTCTCGACAACTTGTCGACAACTTGTCGACACCTTTTGCATCCTTTTAAGACAATGCTTATGTTGTCGACAACTTGTCCAGACCTTCAAACATGACATTAATGGACAATAAAACACATAATTTTGAGACATAAATATATAGATCAAACATCATTCACATTACTACATCCAACATATCAACTTAGCACCATCATTCAGTCAACAGGTACCAAAATAGAGTTGTTTTACATCACATGAATTGCTCCCAGCAATTCAACCATGTGTGCCATACCAAAATAATAGGTTTTACATAACTTTTGTTTGCTCCCAGCAAATCAACCATCTAGAGGACCAGCATTGCTATCCCTACCAGGGCCTGCATTTGCCCCAGCTGTGAAGTATGACATTACACCTCTCCTTGGTGCTGTGCTTGCTGAAGCAGTAGGAGCTGAAGCAGATGGACCTTCTGCTTCAAAATTTGATCTGGGTGGAACAAAAGAAGATCTTGCTGCAGCATCAGATGCTCTTGGTGGCCTTGGAGCTGGGTCTGTCACAGGAGGTGCAGCAGCAGAGGAAGATGAGCCTGCTCCAGCTCCACTAGTGCCTGCCTCATAAGGATTTTTCCTGGTTGTCTGTACAAAATAGAGTGAACATGTGTACAAAATAGAGTTAGTAACTGAAAAATCAGTAAAATGCAGTCAAGATGTGTTCAAATGTATATCAACCTTGTGCTGGGTTTTCCTAAATGCAAGATCAGGTCTAAGGGGCTGTGCACAGCTTGTGTACTTATGTCCTTGCAATTTGCAGTTGCTACAGGTAATAGTGCCCATCCTTGATGTTTCCTTAGGTTTAGGTACTTCATGCTTGCCTTTTCTCCTCTTTTCCTGCCTTCTTCCCTTTAGGTGATCTTTGAACCCAGGTGGCATTATGTCCTCAGTGTTTGTTTTAGTCCAGGCATGCTGCTGTGGCACAGGATAGAACACTGGCCTGTAGGACTTGAGGTACATGCCTCTTTTGAAGAAATCTGACACAAAATCTTCTGGATATCCTCCTGATCTATAGATGGCACTCACTGCATGGTTGCATGGCAACCCAGAAAGATCCCACTTTCTACAAGAACATGTCCTTTGTGTCAGATTTATCTCATATGTATGATCACCACTGCTTACCTGCCATAGGCCATCATCTGCTCTTTGTGGCACACAATTTCTTGAAAATTTCTTCATCAGTTCAAGCTTCTCACCATAATTAGGTGTGATTTCCCAGGTAGTTTCCCTCAAACCCTCCCTCTTCTCATCAAACCTGACCATTTGCTTGTCATAGATCCCTACAAGCATGGTCACTATAGGCTTGTTTCTTTCATCCAGGATGTATCTATTGAAAACCTCACTCAAATTGTTGTTCACTAAATCTGTCTTGCAGTTAGTGTCAAATGCCCACCTTGCCCATGTGTCCACTGGAATTTTAGATAGCCACACCCATGCTAGCTCACACTGTTTTTTCAGTTCCTCCATTGCCTTGTCAAATCCATCCTTGGTGTATGAGTATGCTGCATTGTCTATGCACTTCTTCAGGTCCTCACCTTTGAAACCTGCTGTCTGGAAGTTTGCATAAATGTGCCTAAGACAGAACCTCTGGTGACTGTTAGGAAAAACTGTGTTAACTGCTTTAATTAACCCTTTCTGCCTGTCAGACATTATGGTGTACTGCCCAAACTGGCCTTCTTCTCCACCCAATGCTTCCTTCAGCTGCTCCAGAAACCATGTCCAATTTTCAGTGTCTTCTTTGGCAACAATGCCCCAAGCAATTGGATATATATTGTTGTTTCCATCTCTGCCAGTAGCTGCAAGAATTTGAGCACCAGTTGTGAGTTTAATGAAGCAGCCATCCAACCCAATGAAAGGCCTGCATCCCTCAAGAAACCCAAGCCTTGCAGCATTCACACAGTAGAAAAGCCTAAGAAATCTTGGCTTCTCACTGATGAAAACCTGGAACCCTTTCTTCATTTGTTCCTTCTGTTCTTCAGTTGGGCCAATTTCAGTGTTCACTATGCATCTAGAACCTGGATTTTTATCTATAACAGTTTGCAAATAATCCCTTATTCTGTGGTACTGTTTCTTGTGATCTCCCATAACAGTCTCTCTTGCCTTTGTCTTCACTCTATAGGCCATCCTCTTTGGCACTTTTACACCATAGTCCTTCATTGCCTTGTCAACTATGGTCCTGATCCCTGTGTTAGGAGCAGATCTGAACTCATTCACATAGCAGTTGCTAAGCCACTTGCTGGTAACTCTGCTGCTTTGTGGTTGAGTAGCACAAGTGTGCTCCAAATGCATCTTCTTGATGCAGAAGGTGCTTTCATTTTTTATCTGAGAGGCTGACATAAAGAAGGGACATTTGTGCTTGGCTGGTACTTCCTCTGGTTCTTCCTCATCTGACTCTATTTCTTCTTGTGTGCCTTTCTTCTTCTTCTTCTTCTTCTTCTTCTTCTTCTTCTTCTTCTTCTTCTTCTTCTTCACAGGCCTGCAATCAACAATGATCCTATCTGAGCAGTTTCTGTGGTAATGAAAATTACGCATTTGCACAATATGCAGTCTGCACAATGCTTCCCTAAACTGATATACATCCTTGAAACAGAGCTTCGGAGCAAATTGTTGCTCTGGGTTTTCCCTACTCTCATCATACCACACCCTCTCTGTCTTCTTCTTGGCTCTGCTTTTCCTCCCTTTGGCAACCACAAATGGTAAAGGCTCACACCCATCATCTTCCTCTGGGTTAAGAAAACTGAAGTTCTCTTCATCATCAGATGGACCCCATTCTGTCCTAACTGGCAGTGTTGCATGAGAGTGTGATCTCTGAGTTGGCCCCTGCTTCTTCACTTTCTTCTTTGCTGCCTCCTCTGAAGCTGGAACATATGAGTCGAAGATGTCTTCTGCCTCTGAGGAATCCTCATACAGCTGCTCATCCACCTTTCTCTTCCTCTTTGCAATTCTTTTCTTCATTTCTTCTTCTTCCTTCTTCCTCTTCTGCTCTGCCTCAACTGGATCATACTGACAAGGATAAAACCAGCTGTCATCTTCTCCATCCCCTGCATCTTCCTCTGCCTCTGCATCTTCTTCCTCCTCTGCTGAATTTTGGAAATTTCCTTCAACAACTGTGCACAAAGGATCAAACTGCACACTGTGCTGAGTCTCATAATAATTGTTCTGAGCCTGACCTTCCTCCTCCTCAAGATCTACCACAATGTGGCTAGGATATGCTTTAGCATAGAGCTTATCCTTTTTCTGTTTGCTCTTCATAGGAGACAACACAAGTGCTTGCTTACTCTTGTTCCTCATTACTGTTAACACAACTTTCTTCGTTTTATCATATTTTCTGAGCATATCATCCACCTTAGCATTGCTGTCAATTGTTTCTAGCCCTCTCAATCCTCCCCTTCATCTTTAACATAGTACATTGTATCGCATAACCCATACCCTTCTTTCTCCATCAGTCCCAACAAGCTCAGCCATCGAATATCAGCCCGACGCATGGATTTTGACACAAATGTCGTACCATCAAATTGAATGAACAATTCCCACATCTCTGAATCTTTCCTATATTCAATGGAAGGAACGAATTCAGCAAAGACGAACCCTAGAACCCGACAGACGAACCCTAAAACGACTAATTAGAACAGGGGAAGTGAAATTACCCGTAGTCTGGGAGGTAGTGGCTGAGCGGGTCGGTGCTGCACTGGCTCGCCGCCGCCACCTGCGACGACCCCTCCTCCGGCGCACCCTTCTGCCCTCCAGCCGACGACAGATCCATCGCCTCAAGCTCGTCCCCGCTGTCCAGATCGACGCCGACCTTGTCGAATGGACAGCGAGGCCCGCCTCCACTGCAAGCGCCGCCATCCCCGTCCGCCGCGCCACCGCCTGCCCCGCCGCCGCCCCCTCCAGTCGCCATTCGTGTCGCGGGAGAAAGACAGAGGAAAGAGAAAGACATAGTGAGCCGTGCCCTAACGCGCGTTAACGACGAGTCAACCCTCTCCGTGAGCATCTTTGCCACGTGTGCACTGACAATGGGTCCCACCTGCCAGTTATGCTGTCAAACGGCTAAGCAGTGGTGATCAGTGCTCCGCGTCACACCATGTCCCGAATAGAGATATTTATGTGTCGGAAAACCCAAAGGTGGTGGTTCCGCGTCAACTCGTGTTCAATTGTGGTGGTTTTTTGTCATTATCTCCATCAGCTATCTTAATGAACGAGGAGGGGTCGGTCTTCTGTAAAGGAAACTAAAAAGGAGAGCCCACCCAAACAACAAACAAATCCGAAATTATCCTCAAAAAAAAAAAAAAAACAAATCCGAAATTAAAAAAACAAACCGAACTAAAAAAGAAGAAATTTTACACGATTTCTGCGCCCGGCGTCCTCGCTACTCTCCGCCAGCGAGCCCCAAAACACGACCAACCCTCCCGCCGGCGCCGCCGCTCGCCGCGGGCGATGTACAAGCTCGGCGGCCGTGGCGGCGGGCGCGGCGGCGGCGGCGGCACGAAGCGTCCGCTGGCTCCCCATGGCCGCGGCCGGGGCGCCTCCTCCTCCAGGGCCGGCGTGGCCCCGCCTCCCCGCGGTCGCGCCGCCGCCGCCGCCGCGGCGCTGGCGCCGCAGGCAGAGGGGCAGGAGGAGTCTTTCAGCCTAGAGTCCAGCGGACCGCCTGCCTATGCGGCAGTCGTAAAGCTGACCCCGGACCTCATCGACGAGATCCGGCGGGCGGAGGAAGCCGGTAGCGGCGCCCGCATCATGTTCAACTCCGAGATCAACCCCGCGGAGAACGTGAGCTCTCTCCCACCCTCCGTCGCATATTTCTGCTCCTTTGAGTCGGTTCCAAAGTTTAACCTAACCTATTTCGATGTTCTACCCATTACGATTATTTTGGTCGAGAGCGCCTCTTTTTTTCCCCTTCCGTTCCCGAGTTTGATGTAGGTTGACAGTGCATTTATAGATTGCTCAAATTTACTGTCGGGGTGCTTACGCTATAGTTTTAAAACGCCCAATTGCTAGTAGCACATAATGATCTGTTAGCTTAGTTCATGTTCGACTTGACTATTTCTACTTACTTTTGGGTGGTAGCCTTAGGGTTTTTCTGCTCCGATTAGATTCTCATAGGAGGCTTGGGGATAGGTATGGTGACTTTGGGCATCAGCTCTCAAGTTTTTACATGCATTTTTGGTCCTGCCTAATTTGATTTTCTTTATCCTTTAGGTACAGTAGGAGCGACTGCATTGTTTTTTATGATTCTTTTGTATAGTGTACGCAGCATAATATCTGATCTAAAGTCGCTGAAATTTCTCTACTCCCCCATAATATATACATACATGGTTTTTAAGGCGGCGCTGCCCCCAAGCGCCTTAGGACGCCTTACCGCCTTAATAACCACGTGTACATATAATTTTCTTCAAAGCAATTATGTACATATAATTATATTATTTTGCGTACCTTGGTTGGTTTTTAGATGGGTACATTCTTTGCTGCCAGCATAAGATGAGTTTGGTTTCTTTATGCTGTTTAGGATCGATTGAAGTTTTCCCAGATGATCCAAACTTAATTCACATCACACTTAACATTTACCATTTACATTCCAAGTTCACGATGCCCTTTTGCATTATTTAATTGAACACCATTTTTGTAATATTTAGTTCATAGCAAGCTCATGGGTTTCTCATTTGGGTCCTATCTTTAGTGATACATTTTTGTTGGTACTGTTACTCAGTGGTGTAGTTGTAATCACTATTAACAAGGCATGTAAACAAATCAACCATGCAATTTTTCTCTCTAAAGAATCACATTTATGATGGATAGTCATTAATTTCATATCAAACCTGCCAAATCCAATATCTGTCCCCCCCTTTTCCACTTTTTAAAAAAAGAAATTTATTTCTGTCAAAGTCTTAACCTTAAAATATATTGGACACAGCTGTGAGCTGGTTTTAAAGAGCAGTAAAATAGCAGGTAGCTGGTATTATGGGTATACTGTTTGGATATATATACCTTTCTAGTTTACATGACATGTAAGTCTAGTGAAACTGTACTCTTATGTCTGGCAGCTCAGTCCAACTGAAATTTCCTGTTGTTGCGACGCAGTTGCACAGTCATACATAGTGCCTTTCCTGTTGGATGTCTGGGCATGGGGACTGACTGACTGGTTCGGAGCGGTTTCTGGAGCACTGCTGATAAGAATGTTTAGTTACTGTACGAGTTCAGTCTAACGGAGATTTCCATGTCACGTAAAGTGTGCGCAACATGAGTTACACTTGTAAATTTTACTTGCTGAATTGACTTATAAAGTTCTTTTCTTGCACTAGATTATCGATGTTGGTGGGAAAAAAATCAATTTCACATATACATGTGAACGTGGTGAGCTGTGTGATATTTATGAAGAACGTCAGAGTGGAGAGGATGGAAATGGATTGCTTATGGAATGTGGGTCTGCTTGGCGCAAGGTGAATGTGCAGCGCATTTTGGATGAGTCGGCACAGAACAGCGTGAAAATGCGCTCAGAGGAGGCTGAACGTCTCTCGAAATCTCGAAAGTTTGTCTGCTTTCCTGATCCATAATTTGCTTGTTATTAATCATCCTGATGTACAGATTTCTTAAACCGCTGTAGTTGATGTTGAGGATCTTTTCATTTTTTACTTATGCATCCCTGTATATTTGCTTGTTATAGATCAATCGTGCTGGACCCAACAAATCCATCTGTTAAGAGTCAGGCCAAGTCAATGACTGCTGCAGCTGTAGAAGGTTTGTACTTTGAATTGTAAGATATATGTTTTTTGTTTTTAATGAAATCGCAAGTTCTTTATTTCTACCTGAATATTGCATTCATGCATTCATAGTAGAAATGTGTGATGTGCTCAGTTCTTTATGATGGCTAATGGTTGTAAAAGATTGTATAATTTAGTGCTGTTATCTCTTCCAGGCAATATGCGGAGGAAATGGAACCAGAAGAACGAACATTTCAAGAAGAACCAAGGTTTCAATTCTACCTGATCTTTTCTTTTTCATTACCTTATTCTTTCTATTTATATAGCGTGTCCTGCATTATCACATAACTAACTTTGTTTCTCATGGGTATACTCCAGCTGCTGTTATTCCAACCAAATCAATTTCCAAAGTAAAGCTGCCTAACAGCAGTACAACAAAAGGAAATATCTCTACTTCACCTGCACCTTCTCCTGAGCAACCTGGATCAAGCATTCCTTCATTTGTTGCTGGGTCAGATGCAAATAATGAAGTCATCGTACCTTTTGATCTGAATAAAGAGGAAAATAGTAAAGGTGAGAAAGCAACACCAAATAGGATTTCCCAAGGACCAAATCGCCGTGCAAGTTCTGTTTCTGCAAGTGCTGATGATAATGCAACGGATTTGCGAAGCCTCTTAATATCTACACTCTCAGAAAACCCAAAAGGAATGAACTTAAAGGTAACGGGCTACCTCCTCCCGCTTTCTTCTCTCTTTCAGCATGTGCAAATGGAAAAAGGAATCACAAAGCTTGTAAGATGAACTAGTTATGAGCAAATTCCTGGGTATGAGGAAACATTATATGGACATAGAATGCTTTCATGCTAATCTATACATGTTTTTTCTTACTTCATAAAATTTAAGACCAACTTTCAGACTTTCACGCGTAGAAACTTATATGGGTGACAGTAGTTTCATAAGACCCAGTTTGCTGTATGATTTTTTTCCTTTCTTTGACCCTTAGCACAATGCTACTTGCATCAAGTGTCACTTCAATTCATGGCTGACCTTTTTCTGACGATACCTTTGCCTTTTTTTAGCTTTGTACATGGTGTATTGTGATATCCACATCCCATAGTTTTCTTTCATCATATACTGCAAATGCTTTGTTTCATTATCGTAGATGCCTTTTTTTAGTTACCTAATTCACTGAGGCTTACTCCACAAGCAATTGCCTGATGTTTCTGTTTACAACATGTTCTGAAACTTATGCAGGCCTTGGAGAAAGCTGTTGCAGATGCATTTCCAAATGCATCAAAGAAAATAGAGAGTATCATTAAGAGTGTGAGTAACACATTATGCACCACCTCGTTTCTCAGTAAGCAAACATTAGGAATATATTGTGCTGCACACTTAACATATGTATATTCTTCCAGGTTGCAAATTACCAAGCGCCCGGAGGTATTTGCTCAAACCTGAACTGGAGGTAGAAATCTCCAAACATCATGCATCTGGCAAAGGAAGGTAGGATGTTTTTCTCCTACACGTTCAACCCCTTGTTTTCTTGTTTAGCCGAGTCATTATCTTCATGATGTCCTCCCCACAGTTCCGCATACAGTTATTTTCTGCATGTTTGATACTTCCTACCACAAGCACCTTAACAGCCAATTGATATACCTGACAGGAATATTGATGAGAATATCGACGAAGCTGCTCCAATCTTACAGATTGATGATGTTGATATATTTGAGAAGATTGAAATTGGGGGCTCCCCGGTTTCTGCTGCAGGAGACGGAAAGGTCAATGACATTGATGGTAAAGCAGGTACCTCTAGTGAGAGTGGAAGTGATAGTGATAGTGACAGTGACAGTAGTGGCAGTGGAAGTGATAGTGGGAGTCAAAGCAGAAGTGCTGCAAGTGGCAGTGGGAGCAGCAGTGACAGTGACAGTGACGCTTCATCGAGCAGCAAGGAAGGATCTGATGCATTTGTGGACATTACAAGTGATGATAACAAAGCAGACGCATCAGGCAGAAAAGTAGCAGATGAACTGAAGTCGTCTTCCTTGCCAAGAGATTTGCCAACATTGGATGGCGATGATGAGCAAATTGACATTGGAACAAATCTGGATTATGGGAGTACATCATCACACATTGATCTGAATAATTTTAATATCGACAATGATGAGGCAGCATATACAGCTGAAGTAACTGAGAATTTCGGTGCAAACAACATAAACAGGTCAGATCCTAGTATAGTTGATAGAAATTATCCTGCACACAAAACGTCTTACGAGGACAATATTTTTGATGACCCCTTAGCAGCGAGTAGTGAAAACTTACCTAATGAAGAAGCCATTCAGTTCATGAATCAGCATGGTAGCAAAAGAAAATCAACCTCAAAGGATGGAACAGACCATGTACCGACAAGGACCTCAGACTCAGAGAAAGGTGCCAAAGCCACCTTGAAAAGGTTTTCTGACAATGAGAATGCTACCACAATGCCGGAAAGTGCCAAAAGGCCAAGGTTGACATTGCTTATTCGGGAGCTAGAGGTTCTTCATCAGAGCACAGACAAAACTTGCCTCCGGACAAACATGTCAATGAGAGGTTGAGCAAAGAGACAGGGAATGTTGGATGGGACACACATACTGACCTACAGTTACAAGATAGTATTCCTTCTATCAAAGGAAGACCTCCGGCTTCTGGAAATCTACAAAAGAAAAATCGGAGCCCAAATGTTTCCATCCAGACAATGCACTCTGAGGGAACACAAGATCAGATTGCTAAAACAAGTTCTAAGAAGAAAATAGATAAGATACAGAAACCTTTGAATAGTATGGACGGTAACTTTGGGAAGGGTTATGTACATGCTGATGACCATCATGTAAATTTTGGCGACTCTGATGATTCTGCTGCAAGAAAAAGAGTAGGCATGGGGGGTCTTTTGTTGATGGGAAAATGCACAATCGTTCAAAGGATGCTAATATTGATGCAAATTCCATGAACATAGCCAAAGGGTGTCAGAGGAAATGCTAACCACGACGTGGTCATGTCCCTTCCTGAATGCACTGAAACTAATGGTCAGCCGTCAATGTTGCAAAGAAATAGTGTTGACAAATCACCTCCAGGAAAAAAGGTGCTCCAGAGAGAGCAATCTGATCTTGAGTTAGGTGAACTTCGTGAGGGTTCTTTGGAAAATGACATCGAGAGGACAAGAAAGCAATTTGAGAGAAATAGTTCTTCTAAGTCACTTGATGGTAAAGCAATTAATGTTGATAATTCTCAGCCCAGGAAGGTTGTTGTATCTGCTTTTCATGATCAGAGGAAACCATCACCACAAGAATTTGGTACTGCCGGTAATATAAACCATGAAGGATTGCCAGGGAAAAACCAGGATATGACTTTGATAATAATAGGTCTCAACAAAGAGTAAATGTATCACAGAGTCGACAATTGCCAAGGACTGATAATCTGGATTCAGAGAACATACTATATCCAGATAGGTTGTTAGAGAAAACAAGCAAAAAGGAAACAAAAGTGGCACATGTTGGAGTGCTCGATCATGTAGATCCAAAGAAGAAAAAATCTACTCCCAAGCTTCCTCAGAATGGTAGCAACAATGGCATAGAGACTAGGATACGAAAATCAGTTTCCCCTGCAGAAAATGAGCAAAGAAGTAGGAATAACTCTTTAATTGAGACCGAGACAGGTAGGAAGAGAAGGGAGAGTTCTTCTGATGAAGATAATTTATTTTTTTCAAAGTATGATAAAGAGGAGCCAGAACTGAAAGGTCCAATAAAAGATTTCTCACAGTAAGTATCGTCGATGTTTATTAGCCCACTCGCACCAAGATTAACACTGATCTGCTAGTGAAAATATTTGATCCAATCTTAATTTATCCTTGAGATTTTTCAGCCAGCAAAATATAATTTAGACGAATGCGATTTTCTTTGTTCATGCAGGCTACTAACTGATTATATCCCTTTTCAGATACACAGATTATCTGCAGGAGTACAATGAGAAATATGAGGTCTACTCTTACTTGAACAATCAGCTAAAGAAAACGCAGTATGTGTTAGAATGAATGTTCCTTCTGAGTTCCCCTCTGCTCCACATTCATCTTCATAGTCCATCTATAATTTTCTCCTATAACTGATACGTTTGCTACACAGGTCTGAATTCCTAAAGGTTCAGGAGGATTTCAATGCTGCTAACGAAAGACATAAGGATCATCAGTACTATAACATTGTTGAAAGAATCAGAGACATGTATCATGAATCGGGCACGGTATGCTTTCTGCCTGCCATTTCCTTATTGATTAAACCTGAGTAGATGGCTATTTTCAGTTCTCTCATAGCCTGAACTGGTGGGTGGGTCCCCATTTCCTATTTCATTCCTTGAAATTTCTGCCTTCATCCAAATTGAATACTTACTTTTGCTCATTCCATTTGACAAGGACGCTATTAACTATGTTCTCAGTATTACTCTGAAACTTAGGTTTGACAATTCTTTGTTGTTAATTCTTATTATTGACATATATTCTGCAGAGGCATAAATTGATGAAGAAGGTTTTGTATTGCTTCATGAAGAGTTGCAGGTGCGTAATGGGATCTTGTAGTATTAGTATGCTTTTGATAGTTGACTATGCAATTGATTTCAGTACCATTCGAGTTAACCTCCATTGTTTTGTTTCAATTGGGTTAATGGCATGCTCTGATTCTCTTGGCTGTTGATTCCCCAGGCTATCAAGCGAAGAATTCAAGACTTCGCAGATGCATATTCAAATGAATAATGGGTGCACCCCAATATCATGTGAGTGTTTTTAAGCAACCTTTTCCCTGAAGTACATCAAAACATCTGACAACAGAGTAACTGACAGTGCACTACAGTACTGATTGTCGGTGATCATGCATGCAGGGCATTCGCAGCTGTGTCTCTCGAGGCTGTCCCCCAGCAACTACTCTGAAAAATGTTGGGAACCTTGGCATCATGCTTGCCTTTCGTAGAAGGACGTCCCTGGCTTGAACATTCAGCTCAAGCATTCATCAGTGATAGAAAGCTGGGGAAGCTCACGGTACGGTTGCGTGGATTGTTCTGCTGAATTTCATAGTGATCACAGCAGCAGCGGTCGAGGGGCGATGCCGTGCAAAGAGAAGACCAACACCTCCACCCGAGACATGCCCGCGGCAGCGTGAGCAGGCGAAACTTAACTTACGGAACAGAGGATTCAAGGCGGTTTTACAACAGCAATTTTGCAGGTAGATAGGAAACTGTGACGGGATGGTTCCCTTCGTAGATTTTTCTTCCAGTGAGATCTCTCCCCCTCCTGGCATTTCACTATGTAAATCGGCTTTTGTATCAATGTGATCAACTCAATTGTATTTTGTACATATATGTGGAGACCAATCTAGAGCAGTTTTGAGGGAGGTGGGGTAAATCACGGTATGTTGTCGCGCAGGTATCTGTCTCCAACCATACGTGTGGAGACCAATCTAGATGCTCTGGTGTGGCACAACTGTTTTTTTCTTTGACAATCAATACCATTATTAGTACTGAGTAGTACTCCTTTCGTGTATAGTTCTTGGCACGGATTAAAGAACACTCATGTAGGGGAAACAATATCATTTCGCACATAGAGGGGAAACGACGTTACTTTTGGACGGAATTAACTCCATTCAATTGACCTGGAAAGGATGCAACACTTGTTCGTTAGGCTCCTCTCGTCCCTCGCGTCGCCCTGTGAGCGACTTGAGGGAACCCTAGCCCGCCGCCTTCTACCTCCTCTCCGGCCTTCCTCCTCACCGCCGCTGCCGCCGGCCTAGCCGTGGTGGCGGCGGCCCCAACCTCCTACAAAAGGGGCGCGGGAGATCTGCGGTGGACGCGCGCTCTCGGGCGCGGGCTTGCGCGATGTGGCGGCGCGTTCGCGTGCGGCGCCGGCTGGCTTCGACGGTGCGCGACGGGGCTGTGGTTTGGAGTGGCGGCGCGGCAGGGGTGGTGATGCGGCGGCGCCTGCGCGCGCTAGGTCTGGGCTGGGGCGGGCACGATCTGGCCCAGTCTAGGCTCCAGACCGCAGTGTCCAGCGCGGTGGTGCGAGGCACTGGCTTCCTTGCCCCCTTCCGCGTCCTTCGTAGTAGTGCGCCTCCTCCATCTGCGGGTGAGCGGCGTGCACTGCCTCTGCTTGACGGCCTCCCTCGCTGTGGTGGTGATAGAGATCTCGATAATACACTACTCAATGAGCGTGTTAGTCTGCTCGGTGGCTTCTTCCCTTAGTCGTTATTCCATCCTATACTGTTGCGCAATGTTGAAGGACGCCAGCTAGGCCACCTGCTCTGACGAACAGGGAGGCTGCTCCTGCTCCTCCTCCTTCTCCTCCTCGTCATCGCTTGAAGGCAAAGGAGATTGGCAGGTGGTGGCGCCTATGGTCATCTTGGCCCACGTGGTGGCGAGTTGGCGAACCAATTTTTCCGAGGGCGAGATGGGAGCACGGCTGGAGATGTCCCCACGTCAGACCATCTTATAGGGTCTTGGAGCTCGTGGGAATCGACGACGAAAATGGTGGCGCGGGAGGGAACCAGCGGGTGGTTGGGAGTCGAGGCGTCAATTTGATGTCAACGACACGTGGGGAGTTGTACGGCCACCGCGTCTGTATCGCCGCTTGGGGAACCGAAAAGAAGGTTGGGCACCATTTATGTGTCGATGAGAAGTTGGCCCGCCTATCGTAGTCCGAAGTGGCAGACATGTCCGGATTTGTCCAGCAACGCGAGGCGCCCCGAAAGTTGGGGAGGGTTGGGGGTGGGGGACAAGGGGTTCACGGATTGATTTTCAAGCTGTTCGGACAAATGGAGACGATGGAGGAGCAATTTTCGTGTGCAGCTGGAGATGCTCTTACGATTACAAATAAAAATATCCGAGTATTACATATTTTCTATGCTGGTATTATGTAACTTTGGTAGCACCCATTATGAGTGGGAAGAGCCAAATTCCGAAGGTACGTACTCCTTCGAATCCGGTATAACTGTGGCTGGAAATGAACTGCCTAGGTATAACATAATAGTACAACTCACGAGACTTTTAGGGACAAACCCGGTTTTCCGTGGTTGGTGACGCGCGCTCGAGCGGTTGCTCGGTCTCGCGTTCGCGTGCACGCGCAGCTCGTGGGTGGGTCCCACCACGTGATCTTCTTCCACATCCCTTTTCTTCTTTCTCTCCTACCTTTCCCCACCTGAGACAGCGACGGCGACGGAAATCCACAGGCGGCGGAGAAGGCGGCCGTCGAGGATGAACTTAAACGGGGGGGGGGGGGGGGGGGGTGGGTGCGGTGCTCGCCGGCGACGAGCTCCGTGTGCAGGGGGCTTGGAGGGATGGTCGTCGGCGGCGGCGAACCGGCGGAGGCCACGATTCAAGGAGGGCGGGGCGACGAGGCGGTCGCAATAGCGCCGCCGGTCACGGGGGCGGACACAGGCGGTTAGGCTGACGGCTGCGGACTGGTCGGAACGCGCGCAGATGGGCTCGCGCAAGCTAGCCTTCCCCGCCTCTCACCGTCGAGAAAAGATTGAGAAAGGGTTACCCACCCCACCTGCGAGGTCACACTCCACGTGTCCGTGGTGGGTCCCACCAGCGCTTCTCCCCTCGCGCTAAGCCGGGTGGCGAAGGCAAAGCAGCAGCAGCGAGCCCTCTCTCTGGAACAAACCCCCGCACCGCCCCCATCCATCCCATTCCGCCCCCCCCCCCCGGACTGGAAAGCGCGAGAGCTTCCGGAAGCAACCCCGAATCGGCCCGCGGCGATCGGGGAGGCGGGACTGTCTGTAACTGCCGCCGGGGCCACGCTCGCCGGCGCGCGCCCGGAGATGGACGCGGCGGAGAAGCTGCGGTGGCGCTTCTGCGACGGCAGCGTCACCGATCTGCTCGACGCGCGCAGCCTCCATGGCTCCCCCGTAAGACATCACCCCTCGGAATGCCCGAGCCCTTCTGTTTAGGCGTGCTGGCATCTGTGCTTAGCTTTGGGGTCGTAACTCTGGGCCCAATTCGACGGGTTTGGGGTGGTGGAGTCTGTGTGGCTCAATCGCCGGAGTTAGGCGCTTCCGGATGAGCCGAGAGTCGCCAGGGTGTGGCGTTTTTCTAGCGGCGTTTCTCGACCGAGCTGGCGTTTACGAGGGTTTATGGGCGTGGGGAATTAGTCACTGTTTGAGTCGTTTCTATGTAGGCAATGGGTTGGTGCGAATTGTGGTACTGGTACCCTTTTTCATCAATTCGTCCGGAGTTTGGTGTAGTGCTCCCAGTCTCTCTACTGCTTCAAGTCAGAAGTAATGTTGGTTCACAGTTTATGACTTAAGAGGCAATGAGTTCTTCAGTTACTTGGGCAATTTCATTGGATACCAATGTGTACTGTATGCTGATCCTGTTTTAGAAGTCTGAACTATGACGGGAGTTTGGGAGGTCATGGTCTATGTGCTATCCGATTGAGCCAGCTATTTATCACTTTGAACCCTAGTCCCTTACCTCATGTGTATATGGTCTCCTTGAATGGACACTCTTTGTGAGTTGAATTCATGGGAGCTAGGCTTTTTGTTAGGAACCGTGTATTTGGTTCTTGGCTATAAGATTTTGATTCTTTGAAGTGCAGCGGCAGCATTGTTTAGTTGGACACTTTACCACAAACCATGAAAACCTTGTTGGCACTCTTTTATGATCTGCTTTGGTCCTGCATGCGGAAATTATACATGTTTTAATCACGGTATCAGTCAAAGAGTAAACCCTGATGCAGGTAGATACAACTAACAATTTCTTCTTTTCCAGGACAACACTAAGAGAATGCAGTTCCATTCTTCTTTAGTACAAAGGCTTGCTTTGGAGAAGGAGATTGAGGTATTTGACTTTTTTTTGTTGTTGTTCACCTTACCATGTATACTCGTTTTCTCACAAGAACAGGCAGATTTATTTATTTTCTTAGACGGATGCTAAAGTAGCGAAGTTCCTTACTCTTTCCTTGAATTTTACTGGGTTGCCTTTTCCTTTTCCTGTGCTATTTGACAGGGTCACGTAGGCTGCGTGAATGCTATTGCATGGAACTCAAATGGCTCACTTCTGATATCAGGATCAGATGACACTAGAGTAAGTTTCTGGATAAATTTCCCATCCATTCTTCTCATGTTCTCTGTAGCTAGTCTTGCATGAAATCTTTACATGTCTTGCAAAAGTTTTCCAGTACTTCGGCCTTTGTTGATTGATATTATATTTTTATTTTGCGGTGGAACCAATCTTAGTTAGAAACCAATCTGAATGATATAAGGCCATTTTCTTGCAAAAGAGATGTTGCTCAGAGTTGGAGTTGACAGCCTCAAATGTAAAATATTCATATGTATATGGTTTTATTTCCAATGGTATATTCTTGGACTAGGAAAAACTGGAGAGTTTGATGGTTGATACAATATGCTTCTGTATGGATACTTCTGCAGGTTAACATCTGGAGTTATGCTAATCAAGAGCTGTTGCATGAAATTGATACCGGACATTCCGCAAATGTATTTTGCACAAAATTTGTCCGGAAACATCTGATGAAGTAGTAGTTTCAGGAGCAGGAGATGCTGAGGTACCACCTTTCTAGGATATGTTTTCACTTCTATGTTTCGCAGTTATTCCTAGACATTTTTTTCAGGAGAGGTTTATTGATTCTTTTCCAGGTTCGTGTTTTCAATTTGTCTCGTTTAAGTGGCGTAAGACCTAGGGAAGTTTTGATGGAGCCAGCTGCAGTTTATCAATGTCACTCAAGGAGGGTCAAAAAAACTAGCTGTAAGATCCTAATCTTATGCGGAGGGCCATGATTTTGAAATTTTGAATCGTAGAGCATGGAGGAAGTTTCTCTTTGCATTGCATCTAATGTTGACAAAGCTCTCAGGTCTTCCTGAATGTACACACCATCATAAATTTTAGGATCCATAGGAGAAGAAAAAATGATGTATCATTTTCGGGTCTTTGCACTACTTGAGACGTCTTCTACTTGTTGATGCATAAATATGTTGCATTGCCTGGTTCAACATTCATAATTATGTTTGTTTGCAATATGTAGGTCGAAGTTGGCAACCCTAATGTTGTGTGGAGCGCGAGTGAGGATGGTACTCTAAGACAGCATGATTTTAGGGAGTGCAGTTCCTGTCCTCGTGCAGGATCGGCTAACCAGGAGTGCCGTAATGTGCTTGTGAGTATTCCATTTCCAGCATTTGGGTTCCGCTTCTATTGTGGTTATTAGGTGCATTCTTCTCATGGAGCATGTAATGTAATTCCTGTTTAATTTAGGTCTTGTTTTAGTTTTGATCCTTGAAAGCCAAATACAGTGGCCACTATTACTAAGGGAGTACCCTTGTATCGATTATAAATATTTCTGTTTGAATCTTGAAGTGGTTCTCTTTTGTGTTCCATGAAGACTTCAACACGATTTTTGCGCACCAATTTCCTATATGCCAGATGAATCAACCTGTAATGCTGCATTTATTTGGACTATGATCATATAATCAGTTTTACCCTGTGATCAGAATGTTGTGGTTTTCAGTCACTTGCTTCTAGGATTGGTATTTTTCTTTTTTGTTCTTATGAGTCCTATTGGAAATGTACGAAATGTGTTCTTTTTCGTTCTTATGAGTCATATTGGAAATGCTGGGATAATTACATGTCTTTCTGACAGCTAGATCTACGCTGTGGAGCAAAGAAGTCTTTAGCTGATCTCCCCAGACAACCTCTGGCGTTAAAGTCTTGTGATATTAGCTCTGTTTGTCCACATCAGCTCCTTGTTGGTGGGAGGTAATTTGTATTTATAAATCAGCCAGTGCATGACAGGCCTTGCTTATTTTAACTTACAAAAGCATCACTTCCAACTTGATGTTTATGCAGCGATGCGTTTGCCCGTCTGTACGATAGGAGAATGCTTCCGCCTTTGAGCTCATGTCAAACAAAAAGAGAGCCACCCCCTTGCATTAAAATGTTCTGTCCATTGCACCTTGCTGAAAATGTAAGTTCACTCTTGTGCTTGAAGAGCTTGTTGTTCTGTTCCAAATTGTGCATGGTAAAGCTGAGAGCGATTATTGCTTGTTGGCATCATCTGGACTGTTACTATACTCTAGAGATGTGGAAGAATTTAACTTGATTATATAAAATACTCCCTCCGATCCCTAATTAGTGTCGCGAGCTGTACAGACATTTGTACTGTTGTACTAGTTTCTCCGCCACACTTTTTGCGGACCGAGGTAGTGCATTTTTTTGAATAAATCCGCCTTCTCCCATAATTTGTGCCAGAACATTTGATCTAGAATTGGCAACTTCGTTCAGTTTGAGTTCAGAGTTTTTTTATACCTGAAGCTTTTGAAACGACTTTTCTGTTACATTCATTGACGTTTGGTCTCCTATCAGAGGAAGTCAAATTTGCACCTTACCCATGTTGCGTTCAGCCCGAATGGGAAGGAGGTTCTTTTGAGTTACAGCGGTGAACATGTATATCTGTTTGATGTCGACCCAGGTATGATTGGTTGGCTCCCTTTGCTTATCTTCATTTTGGTTATAACACTTCTACTTTCTTTCAGTCTACTGCCAGTGTTGATATCTTTAATATTATACTGGTAATGTATTGTTTATGTGTTCAGACAATATGAGTTCAGTGAGATACACAGCAGATGATGTACGTGACCAGTTATTTGCCACCTTTTCACAAGGAACCAGCAACAAAAAAGTCAAGACGAAGTAAGTTCCCAGCAAAAGCAACTTCAAGAAATTCGTCTAGGGTGAGCAGTCTTGTCTTTGCGCACTTGCTTTGGTGCACTCTCTCGTTTTTGTAAACATGGCCTCTTCATATCACATACTCTGGTCTGCTAGACACGTTGAACCCCTCTGCTTTTCATGGCACCTGTTTCAGGTAGATATGCTGAAGAAAGTTGTGATAAAATCTCTGGAGACAGGCACTAACTTAATGCATGGGATTGAAGCATGCTGTGAAATACTTGAGGCTATGGAATCTGATATTGATGATAGCTTGATGTATGAAGTCTTGTGTACCCGGGCAGGGTTGTACCTAAAGGTTTGCTTGTACTTGTTTATCCGTGTCTCAAATCTCTGTTCCATTTGAAACATACGGATTCTGAAATGATGTTTTGCAGCGGAGGTGGAAAAATGATGTTTACATGGCTATTCGGGATTGCAACAGAGCAAGGAATATTGACTTCACATCATTCCAGGCACACTTGTTCATGGCTGAGGCACTGTTACAGGTAAACTTTTGTCAAAGAATGTATGTGTATAGAGCATGCTTGGCTAAAATATTGGCTGCCAATCGGTTGGCTACCAACTTACCTTGCCATCCTTTCCAAACCTGCCAATTTTTGGCAAGTTTAGGAGTTGCTAAATGTTGGCTAGCCAATTTTTGGTGTCAACCAAGTGCCCATACTGCAAATAATGCTGTACCGTCATACAAAATTGATCTGACCTTGGCACTTTGAGTTGCATTCTGTCTGGTATCTGGAGTTGCTTTGCATCTTTTAGGAGATTTTAAACCCACGATGTGCTCAAGCCTCTCTAGAATGTTTTATTTGTGCTGTCTATTCTTTGTCAATATAGTGTCACAATGACATGTATACTCTTCTTGACACGTCTTGTTCCACTAAATTTCTGTATGTCCTAAGTCGCCCTCCTTTAGTTCTGGACCGATGAATGAAGAGATTGAAACTTGGTACTGCTTCATCTCTTACAAATATGTGGTGTGCTTTGTGTAGTTAGGAAGACTGAAGGAGGCATGTGAATATGCGGAAGCCGCACGTAGTCTTGCTCCATCAAATTCGATGTCTGCGATACAAGTGGAAAATATTAAGGAGCGACTTGCTGCTGGTGAGTACATTTGATATAAACAATTATTTTCTCCAACGTAGCTACAACATATGAATATAATTTCTAGAGATTGTTATGCAATAACGTCTTGGTATTCCATTATTTAAAAGGGTTAATTGGATCTATGCCATTGTGCTATTCTCAAATTGGAGAAATGCCATTACAAAAACCGAACTTGGAAATATGCCACTCTAAGTTCTTCATATCTCTACATATGCCATCTTATACGGCAGTTATACTTTCGTATATATGCTTTACACACACGTACTAGACAAAAAAAAAGAATCGATCTAAAAATTACAGAAAATCAAAAATATCCCCCGCCTCCAGCAGCAACCTCCAGCCGAGACCTGCGGGTAACCAAGGAGTGGCGCGTGGGGGTGGGGCGGCTTCCAGCCGCGGGCGCCTCCCGCCGTCGGCGACTCCAGCCGCGGGCACCTCCGGCCGCCGCGTCCCTAGGGTTCGTCGGGCGCTCGCTCTGGCTCGAGAGCTGGCTCGCTTCGTTTCTGTTTCTGGATGCGATTTTCTACCATGCGGTTCAGCTTTGGATAAGGTTTTGATCGATTTTTTTTTTTCTGTCTAGTACGTGTGTATAAAGCGTATATACGAAAGTATAACTGCCATATAAGATTTGGTAGTGAACAAAATGGCATAGGTACAAGTATGAAGAAGTTTGAGTGGCATATTTCCAAGTTCATTTTTGTTTTTGTAATGGCATTTTTCCAATCTGTGAATTGGGCAATGGCATAGATCCAATTAACCCTATTTAAAATTGAGAATTGTAAGATGCCAATGGATTCAAGCTTTAGTTGTTGCTTTTCTGCAGAAGATGTGATATGTTGCTGTTAAACTTTTGAAATGTCTGATTGATTTATGTTGTTCAAACAGCTGAACACGAGAAAAAGAAAAAAGATCAACAAGGTAATACTAACAGTGATGCACGTCATGGAAGTTTACGATCACTGAGTGATCTACTGTTTAGATCAGATGTTAGTGGGTCATCATCACTGGAAGGTCGAGAAGATTCAGATTACGATGATGACATGGAGTTAGACTTTGATACATCAGTATCAGGTGACGAAAGCCGTGATAGTGATCCAGGTGCTGTTCGAGGTAGTTTAAGTTTAAAATTTCACCGAAGAGAGGATCAAACTAATGAGGAGTCTGTTGAGAAGGGATTGGCTGAGTCCACTAGTAATGGTGATTCTGCCTATGAGGTTATTTTTTTCTCATTCTATTCTTTTATCTGAATTATGAAGTTCCTTGTATGAGATGCTCTTTTTTGCTCTTTACTGACATTGGATGGATTTAACACCATCATGTTGTGCAATATAGCCGGAGGTTGCCATTGATATGAAACAAAGATATGTTGCGCACTGCAACGTGGGGACAGATATAAAACAAGCTAGCTTTCTTGGTGAACGAGGTTAGGCTGTTGTGCTATTTCTTCTTGCATGCATGTTCAGTTAGTTATTTAAATAGTTGGGCCTCCTATCAGTCACTTGCATGGCAGATTCCCGTAGAGACGAGACATCAACCTTTAATGTAAAGCGTACCCATAGTCAACAACTTTGTTACTACGTTATCAGATTTCTGTTGCTAGGTTTGGTGTTGAGATTTTTTGCTTTCCTTTCTGAATGAAAAAGCCTTACCTGATCGATTGCTTGTACTCCCTCCGTTCCTAATTAGATGACTTCCATTTGTCCACATGCGGATGTATCTAGACATATTACATGTATACGTACATCCACATGTGCATGAATGAAAAGTCATCTATTTAGAACGGAGGGAGTAACTGACAGTGCTTTCTAATTAATAGAAGTGCAAAGCTTTTGCGCTCTCTCTATAAATTTATGTTACCAGATACCCTTGGATGTTCAGACATCAAGTCATGGACCAGTACAGAGTTAAATTTTGGTTGTGGAGTTTGGTATCTGGAGCGCACAATGGATCATAGATTGTGGTGTGGTACTGTGCTGCATAATTAGCTTGTGCAGAATCACTTGCATTAATTAATTTCCTTGAATTAATGTAAGAAGACAACTTGTTAGTGCAAAGAGTAAACTTCATTGAGCTTACACATACTTTACCAATGTATCACAGAACTACATTCTAGAGAAAAGTATTTTCCTCATTACACATTGCTATACATACATATCTCAAAACTTCATTTTTAATGAGTTCCTGTTCCAGTCACTGCTCTTACGAGCTGGACCCCTTGTAAAGGCCACACATCCTTTCTGCCTGTTATGACGACTGAGACGGAGCTACCGCTTTGGCCAACTGGCCAGGTAGTGCTTCATTGCTCTGATGGGTGAACACCCATGGGAGTAAGGCCATAGGCTCCTCTATGTTTCCCACTATGGTAGCATCAACCAAAATGTTACATACTGATGTATCGAGTCTATGCGGAGCTAGAATTACCATGTGTCACTTGTAGGGTCGTTTGATCAAAGTTGGACATTAATTCATAGAAAGTGTAGTTTTGCAATTGACATGTCAAAGCAGACCTCCGTAGCTTTGTGAAAAAAATAGCGTGAGTGTATTTTGTGGAAAAGTAATTCGTAAATCATAGTTTTGTGATAGTTTATTCGAAGTATGTGTTAGCCCATGATATTTGTATAGTTTAAGTTTTCTAATGTCTAATGTCTAGTGCTGCATTGCTCTGTCGACAGGGGATTTTATTGCCAGCGGAAGTGATGATGGTAGATGGTTCATATGGGAGAAAAGAACAGGAAGGCTTATTAAAATGCTTGCAGGGGATGGTGCTGGTAATTGCATTTTTTTCTTTCACTGCAGCTATCCCTTGAGTACCGTTTCTCATGCCCTTTATGTCTTCTATAGTTGTGAACTGTATACAGTCTCATCCGCATGATTGTGCTGTTGCAACAAGTGGAATTGACAATACAATAAAGGTATAAGATATGATCTTTTTTTTGAAGCACTTGAATATTTTGTTCTCAGTGTTCTCTTGTCATTGTTCATTGTTAGTTATGGACACCGGATGCAGAAGCTTCATGTATGGTTGCTGGACCAGAAATTGATGTATTAAGTGCCATAGAGAACAATCAGAAGAAGTTATCCCGCAACCGTGAAATTTTGTTGTAAGTTGTCAAAGCTTCATGTATATGTGGGCTTGGAATGACATTACCACAACTAGCATATCATGCTGTTTTTTTTTCTCTCTCATCAACTTGTATAGAAATTGCTAGTAGTGATTTTGATAACATGTTACAACATGCATTTTGTAATCTGCTTCCAGTTAACTCATTAGTGGATTTGTAGTCAGTCTTGAAACTATTCTATTATACTCGGAAGAAAGAAAAAATACTATGTATTCTTTACTGTCAGTTGCATCCAATGCGCATTTCATTGGCTCACACAATCTTGTTTCCTTATCTTTCTGTTCTTATGTATAATTGTTATATTTCTATGTGCAGGCCTTTTGAATTTTTGGAACGATTTCGGACGCATGAATTTGCGGAAGGAAGTTTACATCCTTTAGAGTGTGCGCAGACTTGATTACTATGGTTTGGACTCCTGAGGTACTGCTGTTCGCTGGAATTTTAGTGCATCCGCAACTGTCTGCCCAGCACAATTTCAATAAAATATATGTTGAACTGGGTCAACTGGGTCACTGGAAACAGTTTGGACCCAAGGAACAGATAATATGAGACCTCACTTTTGCTCCCTGATTTTGGTCTTTTGATATGTTTTTTCTTTCAGCTTTTCAGGGAAAGGGTAATACAGGGGCAATTTATCAGAGATAGGAGCAGTCAATCTTTAGGTAAAAATGAAATTGCAAGGTCTTGTTGCAATAGTAGCCAATGTTCTACAGGTGTGCTGATATTGAAGATGTTGCTTCTGGTGTGAATAACATTGCAATGCTGTTTGTTGGTATGCAACGTGGATCTATTCACGTGTACAGATTGTAGAAAAGCAAAGTCTTGTAATAAGTCGTTTGTATATGTATAAGCCACTGTAATAGAGCACATAGTGTTCTTTCGTTTGTTACTCCGTAGGGCAAGTTGGCACCTCGGGTGCAAGCTGCAATATAGGCATGCAGTGTATAGCTTTGTAGCATGCCGGTTTTGTATGCCCATTTGGCCACCATGACACCATTCTTTTCTTCTTTCAGAGATGTTGAGACGAATTTTAGTTGTGCTCAGAGCATCTCCTCCGGCACCCTCCAAATAAGTGTCCGCCCGAATGGAGGGTGCAGCCCACAGCGGCGCACCCAAAGGCCCACCCCCAATCGTCCCTAATTTTGATGAGCATTAGATTGAACGACTCGGAGCATTAGATTGAATGACTCGGGCACAGGAACCGTCGCTGGTTCGCGTCGCGTCAGAACACGGCGGTTGGTGTGGATGTGTAACCGCCGCCGCGTCGCTTCGGGGTGGTGTTCGCACCGCTTCGCAGCAATATTACCATCCTTGTCGGCGGCACGTTGCTTACATTCTCTCCGCGAACCACCGCCCACAACTCGCTGGCCATGTTGTTGCCTGAGAAGGAGGCCGTGGTGGCTGATCAGGAGCAGGAGGCCGTGGTGGCCGCTGATCAGGTCAGGAGGCCGAGGCCGATCAGGAGCACGACGGCGAGCCCGCAACTCCATCACCGGCACGTCATGCTTTCTCACCGTGGGAACCTTGATCCCGTGTCGGTCCCGTACGTCTGCTGCACATGCAGCACCGGCCGTCCCACAGGCAGCAGCACCGGAGTGGCAGTCGGGAACTCCAGACGCGGCGCCGACGGACGACGGGCCTGGAACACCGCCACCCAAGGCTGACTCCGATGACGAGTAGTGTTAGTTGTAATCGTATGTAATAATTGGATGCATGCATTAATAAAAGTCTCCAATAGTTCTGGCTACCAAAATGAAACAAGTATCAAATCCCGGCCATGACATAGTTTCGACCGCGCCGGAGAACAAGTCCAATGCGGCCATCAAAATAGTTTCGACTACGCCGGAGAACAAATGCCGGCCATCAAAAGGGCGCCCCCCGGTGCAATGGTGCATACGCCGATCAGTGTCGGCTTCCTCGTCCACTCCTTCTTCTCCTCGCCTTCCTCTTCGGATTCCTTGGCCGCCGCCGCATCGGCCGCTCTTCTCAGCCTGAATGCGCCCCCGTTCGGACACGAAGTAGGCCTTCTGATTGGGGCTCATGTCGCTCGTGTTGGTTGCCATGAGCAGACGCTCCTCCTTCTTCTCATGGGCCTTGAGCTTGGTCCTTTGCATCTCGAAGAAGGTGTCCCACTTTTTTCGGCCGCGGCGTGTAGCTTCATCTTCGCCGCGGACACCTCGTTGCAGTAGAGGGCGACCGACTCTTGGATGCCTGGCGGCCGCCTTGCATGCCTTGATCCCATCGCTAGACGATCCACGCTGGCGGCTGGCAGCTTTCTTTCATCCCTCGGCCCCATCCTTGCAATGACTCCTCCATTTCGGGCCATCGCGAAGCGATTCCCAACAATGCATCAACTTGTATGTCTTCTTACGATCCGTCACCAATCGATGTACATGTAGTGGGCATCGTTCAACTATGCAAACAAACACAAGTCAAATATGTTTGTAAACATAGCCGGTTACAAATAAGACGCAAGTTAATATGACCGGCTTACTTTGTCTTGGTCATTCTTGCCACTCTCATCTCAATGAATTCTTTTCTCATGGCAACCACGAACTTGCTAGTGAGCGCGGAGATGACGACCCACCGGCTTTCAACCAATTTGACATTGCGGGGCAACAAATCATGAGGTGGATAGGCCCTTCTTTCGGTGTAGTCCTTATGTATGCGTAGCCAATACGCATCCCTCTTTTGGTTTGCGTCGGTCGTGCCGTCATGCTCACGGCCATCCACGACTCGCACAACACGTCCTCCTTGTCGCCAAGTCGGGCCTCTGGAACCTGCCTTCCTGTCCATCCGTGTCGCTATCCTGCACGTCGTCCTCCTCTTCCTCTCCTCTTCGCCTTGGTCGCCCGCCCCTTCGTCGCCCTGGCCGAACTGATCGGCGTCGGCGCCTCTGTAGCCACCACCGCGATCAGTGCAGCCATCGCATCGGCACCAGCATCCTACCACAAAACGGTGACACGGATTGCAATAAGTGTACACAACAACAATTTGCATCCGACAATAAGTGCACACAACAACAATTCGCATCCGGCCGCCGGCATATAAGTGCGCACAATAACAATCCGCCGGGCAACACAATAAAAATGAGCGGATCAACAAGATAAATAGCACGCACCTGGCCGAGTGGGTCGGCCGCGTTGCCGCCTTCATGCCCGAAGAGGTGGCCGCGGGAAGCAGTCGCGTCCCGCTTGTGGATGCCGTCCGCCGCAGCGCCGGCGAGTTGGCGAACAACGGCGCCTCGTTCAGATCGATGGACGCTCGTCGGGGGAGATGGACTGCTGCGACTGGTAGCCGTAAGCGTCCTCGAAGAAGGCCGGGGCAGACGGCGACCCGCAAAAGACGCCGGTTGGGCTAGAGCTACTTTGGCTCATGGCGATCAACATCTCGTCCGTATCTTTTGGCAAGGGCTCATTCGCCGCCTTGTCCTTTGCCTTCTGTCGCCTGACTTGCCAAAGGTGGGAAGCGGCTGTGCGCAACTCGGCCTGGCTCAGCGACACCTTGGCGGCGACCAAAAGCTCCTGCGGCTCCCGCTTCATCGCCTTCTTATTCGGCTGCGACGACGCCGACGGCTTGCGAACCCCCTTGGGTTTCGAGAGGCCGACGGGCTTTGGCGGCATGGTGGCGGAAGGCGAGGAGGTCGCGGCGGCGGTGCAAGGGTTTTGGAAATGGAGGAAGATTGAGAATTTTGGCGCCGGGGACGGCAATGTAGAGTAGGGAATTGGGGCGTCGGCGCTGTGTGTATGACGGGCGGGGCCACCCCTGTCGGAGGCCATGTCCCCCCATGTTCGGCACCCCCGAGAGGGCCTCCAAACTTGGGGGCCCTTTCGGGGTGCCGGACACGATTTCTCTCGGGCCGACCCTTTGGGGGGTGCCGCTGGGGGCGATTTTGGCATCTGGATCCCCAATGGGCCTTTGGGGTCATTTTGAGGGTGCCGGTGGAGATGCTCTCAAACTGTGCGATGTTGTAGATGTTAGCACATTTTTTCTATCGATTTGGTCAAAGAAGTTTGAGTGACGAAACATTAGAACTAAATTAATTCTGAACTGAGGCATTTCCCCAGTGCTTCTAGGGCCATTGCCTCCACAGTTTCATCCTCCGCTTGCGAGCCCCTGAGGGGTTGTTCAAATAGGGCGACAAAATCTTTGACGCCCCTGAGGGGTTGTTCAAATAGGGCAATAAAATCTTTGATGTCAACTCCGATAACTCTAACATTGCGCACACCGGCGCAAATGTATCAGCGATGGCCGGGCGATGTGGGCGGCCCACCCTGAGGATGAGGAGTAGTTCCCGGAGTCCCCACAGTTGGCCTGCCCGATGGAAGCGTCCTTGGCACCGCCTCCGCCACCTGCATAGCCGGCTCTCACCATGTCGGCAGCGCGCCAGTGATGAACATCGACCATTTTGCTGGGAGAACGGTGTCCTAATAGGATGATAACATGTGCCGGCACTCCTAATAGCAACAATCTGGGCGTGTTGTCGTATAATATAAATAGAGACGGTCAGTGGAGATGCTACGAGGTAGTGCTATGCATCATTGGGCGCCTTTTCCTTGCAAAAGCGAAAGTACGACTCTTGGCGCGGAAGTGAAGTTGGCCGTCGCACCGCTTGGCTGGATTGGGCTGTTTTGCTTGATCTGGTGGTATTGGGCGTGTTTGGTATCCTGCACGCGTTTTAGCCCATTTGCATCTGTGGCTCCCCAGGGCCTGGCCCAAGAAAAACTAGGCCGCAGTCACGTTGTGTAGCCCGTTTGGTTGCCTGTTTTTACTGTTTTGCAAATTTCCTACACGGTGTTGGTGTCCTGTTAACGTGCGTGGAGTGTATTAGAGCCAAAACCGGCGTTTGGTTACGGCCTAGTGCCGTGTTATGGTCACCACATATGAAAATGGTGACCTTACCACCTATAACATGCACTGCTAACACACATTCAGACATAACACACATTCAGAGACACATTCAGAGCTAACTTAGTAGAAGTTCAGTAGCATCTACGTACTTACATCACACTACCACCATCAGACTATGTTCATGGGCATATAAGCCATGGATCATCAACTAAACAGGGACATCCCATGCCCCTGGATCAGCAACTTACAGGGGCAACACATGCCCCTGACCAAAATGGAGCATCACATAAGTTTTGGGCATACATAAGCCCTGGTTAAACATCTAAACAGGGGCATGGAATGCCCCTGTGTTTCCCTAACCCAAAATGCATGACTTGAACCTTGCCACGCTGGTCCAAGCCATGGTAAGGGCAGCTGTAGCCCTTGGAGGTCGACGTCGCGCTCTTGAAGATGGTGAACTTGAAGCCCCAGGAGGTGAGCTTGAAGATGATGGCGTCGGCTTCCTCCAGCTCGTACTTGCGCACCACCTCCGGCCAGTTGGGGCCTAGCACCATCTCCTCGCCGTGCATGCTCACCTGAACCCACTCGTCGCAGTAGTGACAAGCAGAGATCGGCAAGCAACGAGGGAGTAGTATCTGTAACCACTCCCTCAGCACGGGCTGGAACTTCCTGTGGACGACAAGCATGTACAGGTCGTCCCTGTCCAGCTGGGCGTAGAACTGCCTTGGCGCCACCGGCCTGGGGATGTGCCCGACCGTCGACTGACGGCCTTTGGTGCGGTTGCAGAGCTTCAGCGCCTCCACCTGCCTGTTGGGCACTTCAGGCCTGAGCAGCCAGCGGTTGCGAGGGAGCACGCCCTCCAAGCCAGGAGGTGTCTGTGGATGGTGCCCGGGGATCTCCCATTCATCTTGGGTACCTTGTCAGCATAGAGGCGTCAGTGTAGGTGCAAAATGACAGACAAACATGAAAAATGACAGACATAGATGCACAAGATCATGCAAATATTGCCAACAATGGCAAGTCATGGACATTGACAGTTAGACATGGACAAAATCATGGCAACTTGCCAACAATGGCAAGTCCAGGATGTACAACTAAACATGGCAGCATTGCCAACAATGGCAATGTCCCACTGAGCTTGGCATAATGGCAGACATACACATACAAACATGGACAGTGAGCTTGGCATCCTTGCCAACAATGGTAATGTCCTAGGATCTACAAGTAAACATGGCAATATTGCCAACAATGACAATGTCCCAGGTTATGCAAGCATACATGACAACATTGCCACGAATGTGGAGAAGAACATGCACACGATGCATCTACACTAGGCAGTTACACAGATGAACCCGAATCCTAGAACTGTACAAACCCTAACAAATCTACAAGCTAGAAGAGATGCATAAACATCCTACACAAAGATGAATCGAAATACAAAGGGACTAGTGAGGAAAAACCCCAATTGTGCACAAACCCTAACCGAAATCTAAATCGGCACACAATGTGCAGTCCGATGTCCTAGTAAGTAGAGGGAAATCTCTTACCGTGGCCAGGGAGGGCGTGGGTCGGCCGCCGGCGTCGAGGAAGAAGGGGCGCCGCCGAGGTCGACGCCGCTCCGGTGCGCTCCTTGCGCGGAGGCTTCGAGGAGGACGCCACAGCCGCCGATGGCGCCGCCGTGGAGGCCATAACCGGCGATGGCGCCGATGCGGCCGCCAGAGCTTGTGGACGGCCGCGGCACACCCGAGAAGGAGCCTTCAGCCTGCGCGACGAGCACGTCCACCCACCTTGAGTGTGGGGAGGCGGTGGCCGGGCCTGAATGGCCACTGCGGCGGGGAGGGGGAGGAGGAGGAGCGGCGGCCATGGAAGCGATGAGGAGAAGGAGGAGTGGTCGAGTGGGCGGTGAGGGGAGTAGCCGCTGGGAGTTATTCCCGAACCGTCTCGTCTCCCGCGCTTCCCAACGCGTGCGAGACAGCGGCACGCGGAGCTCGCCAGGGCCTGGCCACGCGGAAACGGCCGAATCGGCCGTTCCTCCAGCCAGGCCCAAGGGTGCTTTGAGGTTCGTAATATGCAGAAACGTGGAGACGGGCAGCCCACCAAACGCCTGTTTTTACACCCAGCGAGCCTGGCCGGCCTCCACCCAGGAAACCAAACAGGCCCATTGTGTTTCCTGCGCCGGCCGGTTTGATGAGGCCCCAGTTTCTCCGAGGATGGAGTCTCCTCGTTCCGCTTTTCCGTCTAGTGCGGTGCATCTGCCGCTGCCGGGTACAGTTGAAGTAGGCTCGGGCTCGGGCTCAGCAGCACGCGGTTTCCAGAACCGGAAGAATTTAGAATGGTCGAACCTATCAGGCTATCACTAAGGGAAGGGTGACGAACACTCGAACAGGAACCGTACCACTTTCATTTGGACAAATTAAACCAAACAAATATCAGCGCCCAATTAGCGCATGCACCCGGGAGAAGTCAGGAATGGGCTACCAAGAAAACCAAACAACGCCCTCGTCGATCGTGTGCTGGTGGAAGAGGTCAGCTGACATGCATATGTATAGCGCCATCCAGCTGGGTCTCTGCATGATCTCATCCACCCTTGCGATGATCGCGTCGACTTTCTTGAATAACTTTGTCTTTTCGTTGCAAAGGAAAAGCGTAGATGCATCCAAGTGCTAATCCCACGTCTACACGCACTGATGCTATAAAAGTCTACAGCCCACGTCATTAACAGTCTTCACAAAGACTCGTCGAGGTTTCAAAAGGGCGAAAAGGAAGTCAAAGACCAAACCTTCACGTATACTATACGAGCGCGCGCATCACGCCAAAACGAGGCTAGGAAAAAGGAGAAATCGTTATCCCGCCGTGAACCACTTGCCCGTCGAGCGTCGACTCGAGTGCACTGCATCTCCTTGTGTATTTTACGTCAAATCTGGCCATTTAGCCAAACTAATCCCTCTCCTGGCTCTAGCAAAACTGCAAAACTAGTTTTGCAAACATGTTCCCCGGGTCAGCGCATTATAGATGGCGACAAGGTTTTGTGCGGGTCTGTAAAACAGAATACGTGTGTTTGGGAACTGCTTGACACCGCACCGACCTGGTGTGGCGTTCGGTTTCTATTTATAATAGTGTACAAATACACATGTATACAATACACACCCTCCCTCGATCTTAACCGTGTCATCTAACATCTACCGGGTTAAGATTGCTTCTACAGCCTTGAAACAAAGGCAAAGACAGTGGCTTAGTGAAGATGTCAGCAAGTTGATCTTTTGATGAGATGAACTTGATCTGAAAAAACTTCTGCGCGACATGTTCCCTCGCAAAGTGATAGTCAACTTCGATGTGTTTCGTTCGGGCATGAAAAATCAGGTTGGATGACAGATAAGTAGCACCGATGTTATCACACCAAAGAACAAGAGGCTGGTCTTGCGGAATCCGCAGCTCTCGTAGTACCACACCGATGTTATCACACCGATGACAGATAAGTAGCACCGATGTTATCACACCGATGACAGATTAGTTTGGCCACCATTTAGCCAAACTAATCCCTCTCATGCCTCTAGCAAAACTAATTGTGCAAATCTGATCCCTTGGGTCAACGCATTATGGATGGCGACAAGGCTGTACTGGTCGGCGCCATTCAAAACTAATTATGCATGGACCCGCACAACTTCGACGTTGTCCGTATTGGCGCCGAGCTGAGAGATTAGATATGTAGTTTTTCGAAAGGGCCAGAGAGAATAGTTTTGCCAAAAGGGCGGATTTGGCCAAAAAATACTCTCCTTGTGGCTCAGTGGCCAGTATACCTGCCACGACAAAGTAGGAGTACCTGCCACCTGGGACACACGTAGGGCCCACCGCCATCGAGGCATGCAGTGCAGGGTCAAACGAACACACCGACGCACCCTCCAAAGGTCCTTCTTCAGCCTGCACCCCGCGTTTCATCCTGATTTACGGAGTTGCCATCGCTGGACTGTCGAAGTCTACGACTGGCAGTAGGTCATCACGCGATGCTGACCTGACCGGTGGTCCGTCCGTTTGCCGGGTCCTCGATGTCGGCGTGACGAGGCAGACGGATGTACGTTAGGGGTAGGCCCGGTGCTCCGCCGTCCAACGTAGTCCGTCCACCCAACTGCAATTATTCCTTCCACGAAAAGGTTAGCCTCTCGATGGCTTCACATTCACGGTCCTGCCATCGGAAAGGACATGCTATTTTGTTTTTTGGTCTAGCCCTTGCAAGATGTGATATTCAGGGTACAACCAGGCATGTTCATTTTTTAATTACCGAGGAAAATGTAACACGCACCCTCACGCCTACACCCAACGTAAAGACTGGCAGATTGTATGTTCATGTTTCTTTTCTCACTTCGTATACATCTATTCAAATAAGCCCAAATCTACACTCTTAAACAAATAAGAAGAGTGTCCCGCTCCGTCATGTACAACCAGAGGCACTCAAAACCACGGCATGAAGATGTCCTTAATATCCACCATACAAAGTTGTCCCGTGTAACCTTAATTTTTCTTGTCATGTTATGTTGTATGAAAAAAATCTCACCCAAAAAAATCTCGATATTACATGCATAATTCTTTTCTCAACTTCTGTTGATTGCATCTTATTTGCCGCTTTAACTAATTTGCAGGCAACATCAATCAGGTACGTTCTAGAACCTTGATGACTTTTAATGGGTTAAATACATGACCATCTCACATCGATTAAATTTAGCCTCTCTACTATTGTGACCAATCGAATCTTGCATATTGATAACTTCATGTTTCAAACATGTTATACCATTCATTCACACAATAGAGTTCTTAAATAGATTCCTGCCGCAACATGCGAGGTATTCTTCTAGTTGTATTTATTTTTCTCACATTGTGTACATTTGTTCATGTAATCCCGCTATCCATAGTCCTACCAACAACAGAGAGAGACTGTACTGCACATACAAGCAAAACTCGAGAGACACTTTAAAAAACGAGGTATCTTCATATGTTATTAGTCTGCCAAGTTGTCTTAGAAAGGTTCAAACTTTGCATTCTAGATAAAACCATTGATCTTTATTTCTTTATTTTACTCTTATAAAAAGATCTGCTGGTGGTCGTGTGTTTACCCAGATTAATTCTTAAAGTTTTTGAAAAATAATTACCCCAATTACCATACATTTTATATATGTAGTAGACAAATGTATCCCAATCCTTTGATTAGTTTTTGGTAGATGTATATTTTTAGTTTTTTCACAAGGTTAGGGATTATGATGACGCAAGAGTTAACACTTCTCAGGCAATACAAAAAAAATCAACGAAAATTCACAAGTATTTAACTTTGTAGAAAAGCATGATCATAAGTATCATCATGAATAAATTTCATATTGCATTTATTTGGATTGTAGATATTGATATTTTTACAATAAAATTGGTCAAACTTTGCAAATGTTAACTTAGAAAAAGTAAATACGCACTAATCTGTGCCCAATTTGCTGCCAAATGGATTATGGCTGAAACCCTGTTTTCCTGAGTTGCTGAAGAGCTTCACAGAATAAACAAAAATCCAGGGTCCAAGAGGCAAAAGCCAACTAGCACAAAAGAAAAATAAATCAGGGCAGCCTTACACATGCCCGCCATGGGGGGCGAGGCAGAGGACGACAAAAGAGGGTAGCTTCCTCAAGATCTTGAGATGTGTGAAGACTCCAGACACCGGGTCAGCTTAGCATTACTATCGGCACCACCACCAATTCCTTCCTTCCCAAACCAGTTACTAGCTTAGGTACAAGTTTGCCAAGAACAAGGCCTAGCTAGCTATCTATCGGTCGATCGATCTTATGCGGCACCTTTACCTATCCATCTGAGAACAACCGATCGATCGTCGATCAGTTCCCATGGGGAGCGACAGCAAGCTGGGCTCCGCCGCCGGGGCAAGCGGTTCGCCGGCCGCGTCTGTTGCATGTGCGGCGACCACGGCCTTCTGCCGGAGCTGTTCCGCTGCGCCGCCTGCTCCGCCAGCTCCAGCACACGTATGTATCTTACCCATCTGTGTTCGCATATTTTCGGGCATATGCATGTTACTCTTGTTGCCACAGCGTGGATTCATTTTCTTAAGTTTTCTTGGCTAAGTTTGGCATCGGCATCCGTGGCCTGTCGGATTATGAGGATTAGTTTTGGGTTACATGCATGCGTTTGGTGTGGGTAGATTTCATACAGTATATTCTTGGATGATCGATGTGGGAATAGGGTTAGCTATGGCCGGCAGATTTGTGGAATCAGAGGAAATATTTCGTGAAATCATCCCTTTCTTCTTGGCGATGTCGTGCAATCATTCCTTTTTTTCTTCTCTCGACGATGTCGGGAAATCATTGTAGCCGATTACTCAACAAAAACGAAACATGAGCACATAAAACAGGCATGCATTGATTCAGATACGGCTATTCATCATTAATTCTCCATCAGCATCGATGTAGCTTTTGAATCAGGCTACTACGTAAGTACTTGCGTACTCACACAAGGCCAGCACAGTCAATCGAATACTAGTTTCGTTCTTGACTCCATCTCAACCAGAACTGTCACTAGTATATTGCGTGACATATATATATCTCTGATATATATCCTTTTCGCCCACCATGCTCGATCGGCCCGCCCGTATGTCCATCTGATTGATTTGTTCTGACTTTTTGCACGATTCAACGTGAAATATATACTCGCTCCGTCCAGAAAAGGATGACGCTAAAATGGATATAACTAGCACTAAAATATATCTAGATCCATCCATTCTAGTGACATCATTTTTCGAACGATGGGAATATTTGCCAAGGACACAAAATGGCCCCGGCCTACATATATAGACATCAGATCGACGTAGATATAAACTTGTATGCTACAGGCACGGCTAAACACCGTCACTTGGCGATAATGGTGTCTGGGATCTACACGGCTGCGTCGGCATATTGTTGCCAATTCGTCAAATGTCACGCTCCCTTCAAGACCAGGAAGATATGGCAAGCACACGCTGAGCGGGGCGAAAGCCTGTTTTGAGCACACGCTTGAGCCAAAGTTTAAATTATCCGCATGGTGGTGGCACACAGGAAGACTAGGCCGATAATCTGTCTCTACGAGGATAGCCTCACTCCTCCATCTTAAGGTTGTGCCACATCCAACCGAAAACGGTTCAGCACCTATACCACGAGTGTTCTTTCATGGCACCGGAAATGTGTGCATGATTCATCAGTGCATGCAATAACGTACACGCATGTATGACACAACCACGCATAGGTGCAGTCCACTGTCCATGCATGATGCATGTATGAATTATGATGTACTCCGTATCTGCATGTACATAGCTGAACCGGTACACATGGTCATCTCTCACGTCAGGTACTGCACGGATCGTTACCCGAAGGCGGAGGCGTACGGCACGTGCAACTGGTGCCTGAGCTCAGGCCAAGGAAGAGGAGGCGTCGCCACTCCTAGCCCGGCGAGGTCCACGATCAAAGCGCCAGTACGGCCGCAGCCGGCCCCTCACTGTAGCGACGACGGCCCGGTCTGCAGCACCGGCGGCAGATCGGTGCCACTGCCGGGGAAGGTCGCCGCTCGCGGCCACTTCGCCGCGGAGCTGAACAAGCCTATCAAGAAGGAGCAACAGCGGCGGCGGCTTCTTCTGCGAAGGTCGGCCTCGGACCTGGGCCGCGGCGTCCGTGCCAACCGAGGCGCCGGGCCACCGTCTCCTGGCGTCGCGCGGGGAAGGCCCAGGGTTCGGCGGTATAAGCTCTTGGAAGAGGTGATCGGTAGCTAGCGAGCTAATTAGCTATATACGTGCGTGGATGTACATATCGATCGACATGAGCAGTTGCGGCGATGGAGTTAGATCTGTGTGATGGTGAGTTCTGATTCTGTACTTAGTTGAGTTGCTACCGTAAAATATGCAGTTCGATCAATCAGATATGCCAGTTTGGACCTGTAGAATTTACTCCATGTGTTCTTTATCCGTACATGTTGATGATTCTTTTAGCCGAGTCTCAACATAAACTAGCTGCTACTCTTACTGTTCAGGAGATTAGAGGCAGTCTTCTCTATGAAACGTACTCCATCCAGTCCGTAATAACTGTCGTCAGAAAACAGCACAAACAGCACAAAACTCGCACGTATAACCTCTGACACCCTTCCGGATACGAGGGAGTAATAAACTTCTAGCCCACCAGATGGGTTTCCTATTAATTTCTACCAAAAAATAGGGATTAATTACAGCTAATTTATGCAAGTTTTCTTAATTTCTTTGAAGAGGAAATTAATATGTCTAGGCTCAACTATGGCCTATTGATTTTAATTTCAAAAGGACAGGGACTGATTAAGATTAAAATGCATACCCATTTGTTTACTAAATGTGATGCTTTCTTTTTTTTACTATGGCTTGAATAATATGGCTATCCTAGCAACTGTTGAAGTGGTTTCTACGATACAATCTACCTTTATAAAAGGCAGATACATCCTCGATAGTGTAGTCATTTTAAATGAATCTATGCATTTTATACATGAATATAAGAAATCCAAAGTCCCTTTTAAGCTGACTTTGAGAAAAGCATGCAATAAGATTAACTGGGAGTTCACGTTTTCAGTTCTTGAGATGAAAGTGCTCTTAAAATACCAGCGGCGAGCTGATTTTGGCTTCTGGAGTGACGAGAACTGTGACGGTTGATACTTGAAAAAAGGATGATCAACTATGTTTGTGCACATAAGAAAATCTCTCCAGACTTTCCCTACATGTTTCATCTAGTTCTTTTGTTCATGTTTGCCTGGTCGGCGACGACGGCGCATGTGCATTGTTTACTTCTTGGAGGCGTTGCTTTTGGAGAATTTGGACATCAGGTGTTGTCTTGGTGGTGGTTGTGTTGCTGCTGTAAAGACTGAAACTCTGTAACGGGACTTTTCTTTTTTTAGCTTTTTTTTGCTATGTATCCATAATACCATTTAGGAATTGCGTTGTTGCAGAATCTGAGTGTAATTGGTATCTCTACGATATTAATATATACTCTTTATTTAAAAAAAAAGTTTGCCTGCATAACGAAAAAGATCTAGTTCAGTAGAGGCTGCATCTGATACGATTCGAAGACGGTAATCATCTAGCTTTGGATTTTTTTCCCCTATGACAGACTTCAATTTCTTTAATGAACCCCCGAGCTGCGTAGCTCCTTTAATAAATAAATCAAGTCAATCCAGTGATAGAGAAGGTTGCAGCGAAGAATCTAAGAAGACACCTTCGTATCGGTGTCGAAGAAGTCAGTAAAATTTGTGAAACCTATTTTCGCGACGGGAGCATATGCCACCGGGTATTCTAAAACACATAAATCAGTGTGCTCAATGTCTAGTTAGTACCTAGAGTAGCAGCTAAATCTTCTTGGTCGCCCAAGAGTGTAATTCTGCACTAGGTCCCTCGGTATCACATTGCCGCCGAGCAACAAGTGTCCCATTGACAAATCTGCACACCACGTTTTTCTGCAGAATCTTAGCTATTTCAGCAAAGCCTTTTTACCACTTACCCTCAAGTATCTTCATGTCCGGCGTGCGTGACACGTCAAAAGCTTCGTCCCCGGCCTTGACCATTCATCATCACTTGATCGGCTGCTATGCAAAGCGAAGTGAGCTTTGGTCATATCGTTGTTACTTCATGGATCGTCGATGCATATGCCTTTGCATATATGGATAAAAAGCATGGAATCAGTCACCTTGACGGATGGCGTTCAGTGAATCGGCGCATGCAGCAGAATTCTATCTTCTTTGGCCGCCGGCCGCCTTGTTTCTCAGATATTTTCATCAACAGCCAGTTTGATGTACCTGGACTATAGAGACCTTCATGTTATCAAATCGACTTGGTGCTCCATACAATATTATTGTTGACAGGTCTGTGCTGATCCTTCGGGTTGATTTCTTTCTTTCTCTGAATGATCAGATGCCTGAAGTTTGGTTTATGTATCACCGTGAAGGGATAGAACATTACATGCATGAACCATCGAGTGGCTCCATTCAGTCCATTGCATATGTTTACGAGGGATGAAAGCGATACATACGGCATTCAAGCATACGTGTGCAGCAGCACTGCAAGCATATACTCCATCCGTTTCTACATGTAATATGTTTTATTAGATGTTTCACATGTTGAATAGATTTTGACTAAAATGAGTGAATATACACATTAACATTTGTCTAGTTACGTGTGGATACATGTGAATGTGAAAATAGGATAAAAAATCTTATATTTAAAAACGGAGAGAGTATATAGCAAGATGTATCTGCGCGCATGGCGACGGAAAAAAAAAGTCTCCACGTCCGTTGCCATATTTCTGAATCATCACATCTTGCACAGCCAAACGTGTGCCGCCCTGACGGCCTGTGCTCTGATGCCGAGGTGGAGCCACATTGACAAAATGCATAATACTTGCCCCGTTCACTAATATAAGGCATTTAAACTTTTCTTTTATTCAAATGTATTTAGATTTATTTGTACATCTATTCATGTATTTTAGTATGTAGTCAATATGAAAATACTAAGTAGAGTGACTTACATTAGTGAACGTAGGGAGTAGTAGACATCAATCTCTTCCCTGGGATGCGACGACGGAAGGCGGCGGTGACGGTTTTTGGGCGTGCATATGCCATGCACGCATTGGATCTGCTGGACCGGATCCGTGCTTCCCGCTAGCCATATGGCAGCTTGGTGATACGGTCGGAACTACCTGGTGGGGCGTCATTGTAAGGCCCCCATGACATGACCACCTCCATCGCCGAGCTTGTAGGCAGGGGCATAGCCAGGCCCCAGGCTACCATGGCCATGGCCTGGGGCGTGGCAGCTAATTCCTTTGTTGTGTATAGCTACTGTAGCACTTTATTTACTGTTTGTCACTGTAGCATGAGCACTGGCCTGGGTCATTGTGTTATCCTGGCTACGTTACTGCTTGTAGGTATGGTGAGTTTTCGCAAAGAAGGTGACCTCTAGTTGGTTATTGATATATGTTTTTTGCCAAATTTTGTTGAATAATTGCTAGCTCTAAGTTGACGAGGGAATATTTCCCCGGCAACAGTGCCAGAAACAATGCTTGTACGTCACACGTCAGTTGGGAACCCCAAGAGGAAGGTATGATGAGTGCAGCAGCAAGTTTTCCCTCAGTATGAAACCAAGGTTTAATCGAACCAGTAGGAAAACGAGGTTGCTTCGAAGGTGTTGGTGAAGGAGTGTAGTGCGGCGCAACACCAGAGATTCCGGTGCCAACGTGGAACCTGCACAACACAATCAAATTACTTTGCCCCAACTTAACAGTGAGGTTGTCAATCTCACCGGCTTGCTGAAAACAAAGGGTTAAACGTATCGAATGGAAAATGATGTTTGTTTGCATTAAACAGTAGAGAACAATGATTGCAGTAGATTGTATTTCAGATGTAAAAGAATGGAACGGGGTCCACAGTTCACTAGTGGTGTCTCTCCAATAAGATAACTAACATGCTGGGTAAACAAATTACAGCTGGGCAATTGACAATTGATAAGTGCATATAACATGCATGTGTGAGCTGTGGTGTCTACTATGAGATTCATTTGGGCATTACGACAAAGTACATAGACCGCTATCCAGCATGCATCTATGCCTAAATAGTCCACTTTCGGTTAACATCCGTACCCCTTCCAGTATTAAGTTGCAAGCAACAGACAATTGCATTAAGTAATGTGCGTAATGTAAACAATACATTCATTCTTGAATAAAGCATTGCTGTTTTACCCCTAGTGGCAACAACACATCTACAACCTTAGAACTTGCTGTCACTATCCCAGGTTAAATAGAGGTTGAACCCAACTATCATGCATAAATACCCCCTCTTGGAGTTAAAAGTATTCACTTGGCCAAGGCTTCAACAAGTAACGGAGAGCATGCAAGATCACAAATGACATAGACATGATAATATAATATTCAGCTCCACATAGGTATCAATATAAGTCAGATCCAGCAAACACAACATGTAGCAGTACAATAAGATGATCTTGATCATGATAGGCAGCTCACAAGATCTAAACATGATGGCACAAGTGGAGAAGGCAACCATCTAGCTACTGCTATGGACCCATAGTCCAAGGATGAACTACTCACGCATCACTCCGGAGGCGGGCATGGCAATGTAGAGGCGGCAGCGAATATGTTCTGGATGAAAGGCTCGGTGTTTTAGGGTTTTCACGTCTCGGGGAATAAATAGGCGAAGGGGCGATGTCGGCGGACCCCCGAGGGGCCCAAACCACCAGGGCGCGGCTGGGCCCACTGCCGCGCCGCCTGTGGTTTGGCCACCTCGTGGCTCTCCTTCGTCTCTCCTTCGGACTCCGTGTACGTGCTGGAAAAATAGGGACTTGGCCTTTTGTTTCGTGCAATTCCGAGAATATTTCCAGAAGTAACTTTCTGAAACCAAAAACAGCAGAAAACAGGGAACTGGCACTGTGGCATCTTGTTAATAGGTTAGTCCCAGAAAATGCATAAAAGTGATATGAAGTGTATATAAAACATGTAGCAAATGGTATAATATAAGCATGGAACAGCAGAAATTATGGATACGTTGGAGACGTATCAAGCATCCCCAAGCTTAGTTCTACTCGTCCTCGAGTAGGTAAAACGATAACAACAAATAATTTCTGAGGAGACATGCTTTCACACAATCTTGATCAATATATTGCAAGGCTCATGTCATGAATGAAGTGACTCAAAGCAATGATCTATAGTTTGCTAACAAATAGATAAAGAGTAAACAATGAATCATATAAGCAAAAACTTTTCATGAATAGTACTTTCAAGACAAGCATCAAAAAGTTTTGCATAAGAGGTAACTCATAAAGCAATAGATTCAAAGTAAAAGGCATTGAAGCAACACAAAGGATGATTAAGTTTCAGCATTTGCTTTCAACTTGTAACATGTATATCTCATGGATAGTTGTCAACATAAAGCAATATAACAAGTGCAATAAGTAAAATGTAAGAATCAATGCACACAAAGTTGACACAAGTGTTTGCTTCTAAGATAGAAAGGAGTAGGTAAACTGACTCAACATAAAGTAAAAGATAGGCCCTTCGCAGAGGGAAGCAGGGATTAAATCATGTGCTAGAGCTTTTTAAGTTTTCGAAAGCATATAGAGAGCACAAAATAAGTATTTGAGAGGTGTTTGTTGTTGTCAACGAATGGTAGTGGGCACTCTAACCCCCTTGTCAACCAGACTTTCAAGAGCGGCTCCCATGAAGGACGTTATCTCTACCAGCAAGGTAGATCATCCCTCTTCTCTTTTGTTTACACATGTATTTTAGTTTCTTTATAGATGACACTCCTCCCAACCTTTTGCTTACACAAGCCATGGCTAACCGAATCCTCGGGTGCCTTCCAACATTCACATACCATGGAGGAGTGTCTATTTGCAAAATTAAGTTGCTTACTGATAAATCAGGGCAAAACATGTGAAGAGAATTATTAATGAAAGTTGTAATTAATTGGGGCTGGGCACCCCGTTGCCAGCTCTTTTTGCAAATTATTGGATAAGCGGATGTATATGCCACTAGTCCATTGGTGAAAGTCTGTCAGAAGTAAATGACAAGATTGAAAGATAAAACACCACATACTTCCTCATGAGCTATAAAACATTGACACAAATAAGGAGTAATAAAGTTTTGAATAGTTTAAAGGTAGCACATGAAATATTTACTTGGAATGGCAGGAAATACCACATAGTAGGTAGGTATGGTGGACACAAATGGCATGGGTTTTGGCTCAAGTTTTGGATGCACGAGAAGCATTCCCTCTCAGTACAGAGTTTAGGCTAGCAAGGTTGTTTGAAGCAAACACAAGTATAAACCGGTACAGCAAGAATCACATAAAAACATATTGCAAGTATTATAAGACTCTACACTGTCTTCCTTGTTGCTCAAACATTTTACCAGAAAATATCTAGACCTTAGAGAGAACAAATATGCATCCCAAGTCTCAACAAGCTCTACGGTAGTTCTCCACTACTAGGCTTTAACTACATGATGCAAGAGCTTAAACATGATCTACTTGAGAGCTCAAAACAATTGCAAAGCATCAAATCGAAACAAGACAATGATCTACAAGAATGCATATGTCTTTTCCAATACCAACTACTACATGTAGCATTTTCTTTCTTCCAAACAAACACCAATCAATTTATTTAAACATAAACTCTCCAAATGATAATATAATGCAGCAAGAGAGTATTTATAAACAAGTGCTAACAGCTCGAAGAGATGCATGAAAAACAGGAGCTAAAAGCACTGCAGTAGCTAGTTAAGAATACTCAACAAATATAAGTGAAGAACATGAGTATTCACATGAAAAAGCGGAGCGTGTCTCTCTCCCACACAAGGATTGCTAGGATCCGAATTTATTCAAACAAAAACAAAAATAAAAACACACAGACGCTCCAAGTAAAGCGCATAAGATGTGAAAGAATTAAAATATAGTTTCACTAGAGATGACCTGATAAGTTTGTTGATGAAGAAGGGGATGCCTTGGGCATCCCCAAGCTTAGACGCTTGAGTCTCTCTGAATATGGTTGGGATGAACCACGGGGGCATCCCCAAGCTTAGGCTTTTCACTCTTCTTGATCACATAATATCACCCTTCTCGCTTGATCCTTGAAAACTTCCTTCACACCAAACTCAAGACAGTTCTCATTAGAGGGTTAGTGCATAATCAAAAATTCTCATATTCTGTAATGATACAATCAATCCCAAAGCTTCTGGACATTAGCTACAGCCACCAATGCTTTGTGGAGCAAAGAAATCCACACAAACACAGTAAAAGAGCGAATGCAAAACAAAAGGCAGAATCTGTCAAAAACAGAACAGTCTGGAATGACGAATTTTTTCGAGGCACTTAAGTTGCTCAGATGGATCTGGCCTAAAATAATGAAAGTTGCGTACATATCTCAGGAATATGCGTGATTTTTTCAGAATTTTTTGAATTTTCTACAGGGAGATAAGCTCAAATCCGTGACAGCTAAAAATCTGTCACTGCGCAGAAATCCAAATCTTGCATCAACTTTCAATATAGAACTTTACTTGGCACAACATTGCGATAAAATAAAGATACAAAGGAGTTGCTACAGAAGTAACAAAACTCCTTGACTCAAAGAAAACAAAAATAACAGCAAATAAAAACGATGGGTTGTCTCCCATAAGCGCTTTTCTTTAACGCCTTTCAGCTAGGCGCAGAAAGTGAAAATCAAGTGTTGTCAAGAGAAGAAGCATCAACATCATAACTTGCTCTAACAATAGAGTCAAAAGGTAACTTCATTCTCTTCCTAGGGAAGTGTTCCATACCTTTCTTGAGAGGAAATTGGTACCTTATATTACCTTCTTTCATATCAATGATGGCACCAACAGTTCGAAGAAAAGGTCTTCCCAAAACAATAGGACAAGATGCATTGCATTCAATATCCATAACAATAAAATCAACGGGGACAAGGTTATTGTTTACTGTAATAAAAACATCATTAACTCGCCCCAAAGGTTTCTTCATAGCATTATCAGCGAGAAAAACATCCAAATAACAATGTTCCAAAGGTGGCAAATCAAGAATATCATAAAGCTTCTTGGGCAAAACCGAAATACTTGCACCAAGATCACACAAGGCATTGCAATCAAAATCATTCACCTTTACCTTAATGATGGGTTCCCAACCATCTTCTAATTTCCTAGGAATAGAAGCTTTAAGTTTCAACTTCTCCTCCCTAGCTTGCAAAAGAGCATTTGTAATATGCTTTGTAAAAGCCAAATTAATAGTGCTAGCATTGGGACTTCTAGCTAATTTTTGCAAGAACATAATAACTTCAGAGATGTTACAATCATCAAAATCAAAATCATTATTGTCAATGGTGGTGGAACCATTGTCTCCAATAGTTTGAAAAATTTCAGCACTTTTATCAGAAAAAGTTTCAGCAGTTTTAGGCAATTTCAAACGCTTTGCAGAAGTAGTAGAGACATTACCAACACCAATAACATTACCATCAATAGTAGGAGGTTACTAGCATGTGAAACATTAGCATTACTAGTGGTGGTGATAGTACAAACTCTAACTATACTATTCTCTTTTTCAAGTTCTTCCTCTTTTTCCCACCTAGCATGCAATTCAGCCAACATCCTAATATTATTATCAATTCGAACTTGGATGGCATTTGCTGTAGCAAATGACTTAGTATCTTTAACTTCATTAGGCATAACTTTCAGTTTTAGAATTTCAACATCATGAGCAAGACTATCAACTTTAGAAGCAAGATCATCAATTTTTTCAAACTTTTCCTCAACAGTTTTATTGAAAGCTTTTTGTGTGCTAATAAATTCTTTAAGCATAGCTTCAAGATCAGAGGACACACTTCTATTGTTGCTGTAGGAATTACCATAAGAATTGCCATAACCATTTGAAGGATAAGGCTTATAATTGTTGCTACCAAAATTATTCCTATAAGCATTGTTGTTGAAGTTGTTGTTTTTAATGAAGTTTACATCAACATGCTCTTCTTGAGCAACCAATGAAGCTAAAGGAACATTATTAGGATCAACATGAGATCTACCATTCACAAGCATAGACATAATAGCATCAATCTTATCACTCAAAGAGGAGGTTTCTTCAACAGAATTTACCTTCTTACCTTGAGGAGCTCTTTCGGTGTGCCATTCGGAATAGTTGATCATCATATCATCAAGTAGCTTTGTTGCTGCACCTAAAGTGATGGACATAAAGGTTCCTCCAGAGGCTGAATCCAATAAGTTCCTTGAGGAAAAATTTAATCCTGCATAAAAGGTTTGGATGATCATCCAAGTAGTCAGTCCATGAGTGGGACAATTCTTCACCAAAGATTTCATTCTTTCCCAAGCTTGAGCAACATGTTCATTATCAAGTTGTTTAAAATTCATAATGCTACTTCTCAAGGATATAATCTTAGCAGGAGGATAATATTTCCCTATGAAAGCATCTTTGCATTTTGTCCAAGAATTAATACTATTTCTAGGCAAAGAAAGCAACCATTCTTTAGCTCTTCCTCTCAAGGAGAAAGGAAAAAGTTTCAGTTTTATAATATCCCCATCCATATCCTTATACTTTTGCATTTCACAAAGTTCAACAAAGTTATTAAGATGGGCAGCAGCATCATCAGTACTAACACCAGAAAATTGCTCTTTCATAACAAGATTTAATAGAGCAGGTTTAATTTCATAAAATTCTGCTGTAGAAGCAGGTGGAGCAATAGGAGTGCATATGAAATCATTGTTGTTTGTGCTAGTGAAGTCACACAACTTAGTGTTCTCAGGAGTACTCATTTTGAAAAACAAAATCAAACTGAATTAAACAAGTAACTAATTTTTTTGTGTTTTTGATAAAGAGAGCAAACAAGACTAAATAAAAATAAACTAAGCAAGACAAATAACAAAGTAAAGAGATTGGGTGTGAGAGACTCCCCTTGCAGAAGCAATTCGGTTTTCCCCGGCAACGGCGCCAGAAAACGTGTTGCTGCTCTAGTTGACGAGGGAATATCTCCCGGCAACAGTGCCAGAAACAATGCTTGTACGTCACACGTCAGTTGGGAACCCCAAGAGGAAGGTATGATGAGTGCAGCAGCAAGTTTTCCCTCAGTATGAAACCAAGGTTTAATCGAACCAGTAGGAAAACGAGGTTTGCTTCGAAGGTGTTGGTGAAGGAGTGTAGTGCGGCGCAACACCAGGGATTCCGGTGCCAACGTGGAACCTGCACAACACAATCAAATTACTTTGCCCCAACTTAACAGTGAGGTTGTCAATCTCACCGGCTTGCTGAAAACAAAGGGTTAAACGTATCGAATGGAAATGATGTTTGTTTGCATAAAACAGTAGAGAACAATGATTGCAGTAGATTGTATTTCAGATGTAAAAGAATGGACCGGGGTCCACAGTTCACTAGTGGTGTCTCTCCAATAAGATAACTAACATGCTGGGTAAACAAATTACAGCTGGGCAATTGACAATTGATAAGTGCATATAACATGCATGTGTGAGCTGTGGTGTCTACTATGAGATTCATTTGGGCATTACGACAAAGTACATAGACCGCTATCCAGCATGCATCTATGCCTAAATAGTCCACTTTCCGGTTAACATCCGTACCCCTTCCAGTATTAAGTTGCAAGCAACAGACAATTGCATTAAGTAATGTGCGTAATGTAAACAATACATTCATCCTTGAATAAAGCATTGCTGTTTTACCCCTAGTGGCAACAACACATCTACAACCTTAGAACTTGCTGTCACTATCCCAGGTTAAATAGAGGTTGAACCCAACTATCATGCATAAATACCCCCTCTTGGAGTTACAAGTATTCACTTGGCCAAGGCTTCAACAAGTAACGGAGAGCATGCAAGATCACAAATGACATAGACATGATAATATAATATTCAGCTCCACATAGGTATCAATATAAGTCAGATCCCAGCAAACACAACATGTAGCATTACAATAAGATGATCTTGATCATGATAGGCAGCTCACAAGATCTAAACATGATGGCACAAGTGGAGAAGACAACCATCTAGCTACTGCTATGGACCCATAGTCCAAGGATGAACTACTCACGCATCACTCCGGAGGCGGGCATGGCGATGTAGAGCCCTCCGGTGATGATTCCCCTCTCCGGCAGGGTGCCGGGAAGAGCTTCAGAAACCCCCCGACGACGGCGGCGGCAGCGAATATGTTCTGGATGAAAGGCTCGGTGTTTTAGGGTTTTCACGTCTCGGGGAATAAATAGGCGAAGGGGCGATGTCGGCGGACCCCCGAGGGGCCCAAACCACCAGGCGCGCGGCTGGGCCCACTGCCGGCCGCCTGTGGTTTGGCCACCTCGTGGCTCTCTTCGTCTCTCCTTCGGACTCCGTGTACGTGCTGGAAAAATAGGGACTTGGCCTTTTGTTTCGTGCAATTCCGAGAATATTTCCAGAAGTAACTTTCTGAAACCAAAAACAGCAGAAAACAGGGAACTGGCACTGTGGCATCTTGTTAATAGGTTAGTCCCAGAAAATGCATAAAAGTATGAAGTGTATATAAAACATGTAGCAAATGGTATAATATAAGCATGGAACAGCAGAAATTATGGATACGTTGGAGACGTTATCAATAATTAATAAAAAGGCTATATGCATCGTTTGATCATATCCTGAGGATTTCAACGTCCTTTTCGGAAAAGTGAAGTATCCATTGTATTGGAACTAA